>CM061751.1:228308498-229508498 GCA_030979885.1 Lolium multiflorum | reverse complement strand
GTTCGGTCTTTTACTCTTTTCTGTCGAAGATTGATAAAAAAAATAGGAACACAAGTAATTATCCTATTCTGAATGTTTGAAAATACAGTGTTCAAAAATCTTGTAGGAAATCATCATACGTGGCAGCCCAACAAGAGCACACAAGAATCCAGCATAGACAAAACAAAACAGTTGGAAGAATACTCTAAAGCAACTACTCCAACAGCCATGGAATTTCTTAACATACATCAGGTAAACTTCAGAATCCAACTACACAGATCAAAGAACCCAACTACACAGATCATTGGAAGAGCGAGGAACATCTCCCTGGTCCCATTTCATTCAAAACGGAACCGCACGAACATCACATGAGAAGCTGTCTCGGAAATACAGTACATGAAAGAGAGTATTCGCTCCAGATTAAAATTCGGAAGCTCTTTTACAGTACCTTAAATTGAATTTGAGCCATCTATTTTTTTCGATCCAAAGAATGACCTCCCATCTGAACTCAAGGAATACCTGAAGCCACGCAGAAACAGATACATCTGGCTCTTGTGGGTGGGGGCTGTATTTGATGTATCTTCTCAAATTGCACGTTTACACCAATGTAACATCATCACGGCGTCTCCACGGATCTGATATGACCACTTGTTGATCAGCCCGGCTCCCTGGAATGAAAAGTTTCCATTGCCCATATTCTGCGAAATGCCCTTGTCAAAATGAAGTCACTCTGGCAATTTCACGGCTCCCACCAGACTGCAGACAAACAGTGTTAATCACAGCAAGTCTGGTGTTATTGGCCCAATGTTGGGCTAAGGACATCAAGTCAACAAACTTGTAACTTCAGTCATGTGTTTCTGGCAACCACACTCAAATAATAAATGGAATATTTTTTTGCGAAAAATAATAAATGGAATGCTGGCTCTAGATAAACTATGATGAACACAGTTCAGTGATTTTTTTCATGTACCTCTTGTCAGCACCTTGTTTTGGGCAAACGGCCACAGAAATATATGAATTTTCGGAGAAACGTTGAACTTCCAGACAACAGGAATAAACAGAGTTCCCACCCCCGTAATTTACAGTTCCGACAAACGGAAGCTTTTTCAAGGGCCACCTAACCTTTTGAGCTTTGAGGGCGATATACAACACATGCACAGAGAAGCTCATGATTTATCAAGTAGCTACTTACATCTGTCAGGTTCCCCAGACAAAGACACTAGAGGAAATAGCTCATGTAGCTGCTGCTACATAGCAGGCATCTCGCCCTAAACTGAAGACAACCAAGGCCTCAGCCTAAGCCACAGAGATGTTTTGGCTGAAGGTTTCAATTACCATTAGCAACTATTTTCCTACATAATTTAAACAAAAACATCCTTCGCCTTCATGAGGCCATGCCAGAAATAAGATTGAGAAGTTCTAGACTTACACTGAGCTAAGGAGCACCAACCTGTATATTTATCTGCAAAATTTTGCTGGAAAATACCATCTCAATACTAACTTACTTATGTCAAGAACTTCACCCAAACTCTACGTTAGTTAATCTCAAGTGTTTGTCTGAATAAACTGTCAGTGTCATCAGGTTTAGGACTCTGTCGGGGTTTAGCTAGTCATCAGCTATTTCCTAGGATCAGATAGAGTTATAGTTTGTTTGCTTTGACCCGATCATTGCGTTGTACCCCGATCGCCTGGGACGTGGGATGGCACGTCCGTTTGTGGGCATCGTGTGTTAGAACACGATTGATCTCAGCTAATAAAAGGAGAACAGAACCCAGAAAAGATGTAGGTTTTACACAGCACAAATCCTCTCGTCAGTTGTCTCTATATTGTTCATCTGCTATTGCTCGTGAGTGAGATCGAGAGTTGAGAGAGGCCACACTCTACTAGGTATATCACTAAGAGAAGCATAAGAATTTAAGATAGTTGGAATGTGTAAATTATCTCGGACATCCTCCAGATTCTTGCCCTTCACCCAATCAAGAGCCTCTCCATCGAGTTGCCTTCACCAAAAGTACAACTCTTTCTTATATGCCCATCCACCACTGCATCCTTGTCGAATACTTTCTTGGCTCTAGCATTACCTCCACCGTTGTCGCTATTCTGTGCCAGATTTGGATCAGTAGACTGAGTGCCATCTTCTATCAACTGATCATCAATCACCTGAGTGCTCAGACCATCTTTCCTAGAAGTATTCTCTAGGCCATCAATGTTATCCATATCCTCTTTCCCATCACCGTCACGTTGACTATCACCATTCTCTTTACTGTCAGAGCAGAGCACACCATCTACCATCTCTGAAGTAAAAACTTGTACTGCACAATTAAAATGTCACATGCTAGATGAACAGGGAGTACGCATAGCCAAAGTAGCAATTTAAAAAAAAGGTGCATGGCACTTACCAGGACATTCTCTCTGTCCAGTACAAATGGCATCGAGCTTCACTGATAACGCCGTGCAAGTAACTGGTGCCGCAGGGGTTTCCACAACAGGCTCACTCCCTATCAATTTCGTCTTGACAAACAAGAGCTTTGGACGCTTGGGATGGTTCTTTGCTGCTTCTTTCCATTTGTGTTTTGTTTCGTTGCTCACTCCATCATGGAGCGCCACCTCCTTAAGACGTTCCAGGGACAGGATCGTCGTGCCGCAAAAACCATTTAGATCCTTACATAGCAGCCGGAGAGACTCAAGGCGTGGCAGAGCTCCCTCTTGGATTTTTAACTCAGTCATGACTTCCACCACAATGCATAGGCATCGCAGGCTTGCGAGTGCACCTTGTCTGATGACAAGCTTGTTGAGTTGAGTTGAAATCAGCTTCACGCACTCCAAGCCGCACACTCTGTCCAGTGATGCAAAAATATCCTCACATAGTTTGTGATCAGGGGATGAAAGACACAGCTTAGTGAGACCACCCAGCATGGTAACAAACAGAGGCAGGCTGCATATGTTGTGTAGCTTGAGGGAGCTAAGATAGTAATAGTCATCCATTTCCAGGGAGAAATTCATCAAGTCTTGAGGCTGTCCATTGAAATTCAGCGAGAGGGAACGTGAACCTTTCAAATCGGTGCCTCTTTTGATGAACCCCTTGATGGCCTCTGAGAGGCGACTTAAGTTGCTGCTGGTGCCAGCTGTAGACTCACACCATATTTTTACCCTTGTGAGGTGCTCCATTTTATCCATCAGCTGCAGGAATTCTTGGCTCTTGTCCACAATAAACCCTGATACCGTCTCCAATTTACTCTTTTCTGACAATGAAGTCTGTAGCTTACCCATTCTCCATCTTACATCTTCGAGCTTGAACCTTCCAAACAGATGAACTAAACATGGAAGCTCCATGACTTCTTTGGGAAGAATATCTATCTTGGTTCTTCTTACATCAAGTGTCTCCAAATATCGAAGTTTCTTGATCTCTTTGGGACACACTGTAATTGTAGCAGCGCCCCTGAGGCTTAGGTACCTGAGCAACAACAGTTTCCTGCATATCTCCTTAAGATGCTTGTCTTCCAAGTGGTTGCCGCATTCTTCCAGATCCAAAACCCGCAGCAGTTCATACTTGGAAAAATCCAACAAAGATTTGTGCGCCTTACCAAAGATTGTCAGAGACCGGACCAGACGTAATTCCTTTGGATTCATTCTGGCCCGTTCAGCGCTTTTACGATGCACAGAAAGCCAACGGATATTACTATGTAGGGGGGCCTTATCATATAACAAGGTAACAAAGTTCTCACATGTAGACTTGTGAAGGATGAATTCGATCATCATGCCGTGAGTTTGGCATGCCTTCACCTCTGTGCTGCTGCTGTTGCTGGTATCAATAGGCCGAATGATACTCCGGTCGACCAGCTCGTCGAAATTGTCAACAGCGACACTTACAGCACTGCGTCTGTGGTCATCTTTGATTAACCCTTCTGCTAACCATCTCCTTATCAGGCTTCCTCTCCTGATTGGATGGCCACCTGGGTAAATACCCATGTATAACAAGCATGTCTTGACATCTTGGCTACCAAGGCTGGTGTAGCTGTCAACGAGCACACGCTTCATTCTTGCTAAGGTCTCCTTTGTCTCCAGATGTTCCCCAATGTTTTGGCACAGACTTGTCCATCTTCTGGGATCACCTTTACTTTGCAAGAACTGAGCTGTGGTAACAAGAGCAAGGGGTAGACCATCACTGGCCAGTGGTGGATCTTCCAAGGAAGCTTCTTGGAAGAACAATTGTCTTGAGTGCTCCTGGGAAAGAGTTTTCATCACGTACACATGACCATGAGCAGAGCTGCAAGCATTTGCCACAGACTGAATGGCCGTCGTCACCATAACTCTGCTGCTCACCCCCGAAACTGCAGGGAAGGCTTCTTTTATATCGTGCCAAAATATGGTGCGGACATCATCGATCACAATGAAGTACCTAATAAAAAGGTAGATTGAAAAATGATAAGAATGAGTTGCAAGACATTTGATCTTCAGACAAAGCAAGTCGATATGTGTCACTATGATAGGAATCCGCTTAAAAAGGGAAAGAAATAAAGAATTGTAATAGGAATCAATGTCATTGTAGAAACAATACCATAGAGATGGTATCATCAGCTAGTCGTTGTGACACACTGTTAATAAGCCCTGTATGAGGGTCTTATGCCAAGGTGACCACACAGTAGAGAGATGCATATCTATGCTGGCGGAATTGTCAGTTCATCCAAGCTGGACATGTGTGTGTGTGTGTCTTCCCAGTTTTTTACCTATGGCAATGGCAATGTAGAATAAACTGCATGATACAGTTGATAATTCATGAATTAGTTTTCTTGGTGATGAGTAATTTTGTTTCTATGTACATAATCAAATATATGGGCAGCTGTTACATACATATATTCACTGTTTTTTTTAGACATAAAGGGGCAAAGCCCCCTGTTCCATTGAAAATACAACCGAGTGTCACCAGAGAACAAAATCTGAACTCTCAGACTGGGAGAGATTCAATACAAAAACAGGGGGAAATAACTAAACAACAACAAGCAAGAACCAGCTACGAGGATAGAGTCAGTGAAGGCGAACATTCGGCAGCATCTACTCGCAGGAAGTTTCTTGATGCCATTGTCGGAGAAGATCTGCTGAGCCCTTAGATTTTCCAACGGCACCCAACTTTACTGCTTATTTATGTACTTGTGGAATATTAGATTTCTCCGCTCAAAGTTATTACTAGCTCAGATGACTTGGAATCTCACTAGCCTCATTAAAGGAGAGCAATTGCAGCAATCGTTCAATTAATCAACGTACCTCTTGGTGCCAAGGCACTCCCTGAGGCTTGTGCGGAGCTTGCCGAGATGGCAGTAGCTGCCAGTACTTCCAGCCAGGGCACCAATGGAGATGGAAGAATCCCTTTGAAGTTGCCGGAGTATCTCCTTGAGAACATGGACTGCGCCTCTCTCCCCGGCGCGAACCCAAGCCCGCGCGTCGTATCCGCTCTCAGCTGCGCCGTCGTAGGCCTGCCTGGCAAGGAGAGTCTTGCCTATGCCGCCGAATCCGACAAGGGAGATCACCTTGAGCTGCTCCCTCGGTTGGTCTTGCGGCGTTTCCCTCATCAGCTCCATGAGCTCATCCCTGGCCCCTTCCATGCCGACGGCGGCCACAGGTAGGCCGGCGGCTGAAAGGCTGGTCTCCATCTCTGCGGCAGGTGCCCCTGGCCCTGGCTCCAGGACGCTGGATCCGCCGCCGACGCTGGATTGGTAACTTTCCCTCAGCCTGGACGCCTCCGCCGACGTCTTCCTCAGATCACGGATCGCGGCGGCGAACTTGCCACGGGCCTTCAATGTCTTGAAGCGGTGGAGCTTCCGGCGGATCCATGGGGCGCCGGCCTCGAGCGTCACGCGGCGCGTGAAGCGGTCGATGCAGTCCTCGATGTCGCGCGCCAGGCCGCGCACCATCTGGATCCAGGCCCTCTGCACGTGGTCGCCGCCACCACTGTCGGCGGAGGAGGAGCGGCGGCGGTCCTCGTCTTGGAGGATGGCGGCGCAGATCATGACGAACTCGCTCTTGATGTACCTGATGTCGTGCTCCAGCTCGCCCCGCAGCTTGTGGTTTGTCTGCAGGAAATCCAGGAGCTTGGGCGCGATCTTGCCGGCCACGGCGCCAACAGCAGCTTCCATCTCCGCTCCCGCCTCTTACAGCTCCGCTTGCTCTGATTCTTCACTTCATTCCCTGCATGGAGCAGAGGGTTCAGCAGCCGTAGCCATGCCGGACGAAGATCAGAAGACCAGCTACAGTAGTCTTCGGAGCATCTCTAGCGGATCCCAATAATTTAGAGGAGGAAACGCCTTAGGAAATAACTAGGAAAATGCCCGCGCGTTGCTGCGAGAGGGCAAAGTATTCTGACTTCAAAACAAAAAATAGAACATTGCTCTAGCAACATCATGGTAGCAACATGGTAAAAAGCTAAATTGTTGCAGTTCTGCACAAATAACAAAGACCAATCAAAGGAGACCATGAGACACCTTATCATGGGTTGCCCATTCTCGGACGATCTGTACGAGGTGCTAACCTAGATGCAATCCACGACTGGACCTCTAGATCAGGAGGACAACTTCATCGAGTGGCGGAAGATGGCTATCCGATCTACCCGGTTGAGTCAACTTTTCGAAGGCAGCCGAGGTACTCGGTCGGGAGCATTTCGAGTGTGCCACGAATGGCGAAGCGAAAGATAGGATTGTGGTCGTAGCCGGCCACGATGGCGAGACCCACTCGAGTAGTGCGTGCACGGTCAGGAAAATCCACCTCAACCGGCGGCGGGTGAAGGAAGCGAGAGCGACAGAGGTTGCCCTTTTTCCCATGCATCTGAACTTTTTTTAGCTGGGTGGTGGCAATCTTCCTAATTAGGTTTGAACAATAGATGCAATTTTAAGTTGGATATAAAAAATGGCAGAAACGTTAGCTTCTTTACTGTTTATGGGTTTAAACAAAAAAAAGGTTGAGTCACGCTTCAGCTGATCACTTCAGCTGTCACCATAACCATGTCCCGCCATCCCTTCCAAGATGTATTCACTCCCTTAAGGTGGGAGAGTAGAAAAAGACGGATAGGTCGTTGGGAATGAAGTCCGAAGTTGGTAGCCTGCATTGTTTGAGCTAAACTACTGCACTCTCTGAGATGGGGAGACTATATACACTAAATAGAAAAACATCTTTTATGGATGGAGAGTAAGAAAATATGGACCGAACTGAAGGTTTGTACTTCTTAACTTTACTAACCAAAGTATTCAATAGACGATGTGTGCATTCTTCACAACCCGAACAACAAAGAAAATAAATTAATCCGAGCGCTTACGGCGACAGACAATTAACAGCTGATCAATTGAGCTCTCACAAGCATATGAACGAACAGGTAGGGAGCGAACAATTAACACCTGATTGATTCAGCTCTCAAAGTAGTGCTGGCCGTGGCCAGGGCCGGCCCTGAGCCTGTGCAACCAGTGCGGCCGCACAGGGCCCTCGTTCACTTGGGGCCCCATCAGGTATGTTACGTACAAGTTCTGCTAGGCTTCCTTTCTTAATTGTTTGTTTTTACCCAAACTAAAATCAGCCCACGCTGAGGTCTTTGGACGCGTTGCATGTACTCTGTACACACAATCGCACCAAGCACCACGCAGCAAGCTACTATTGCTAAGAGAAAATAGACCGGACGCATTGACTCCGTCGCATCGGCTTCTTCACTTCTGTCTCGTCTCCTCGTTCTTCATCGGCCCTGTCCCCAATACCAGCCGATGCTGCCCGCTCTCCCGTCGAGATTTCCAGCCGTTTTGACAGAATCAATGGAGGAACCGGTGTGGAGATCATGATTTCAAGAAATCACCCTTGAATTTGCAACGGCCAATACAATCCCCTTCTCTCCTATATATCCTTCTAGGCTAGTATGTTTTTGTTCATTCGATTTGATTTATTCTCAAATTTATCTTTCTCATTCCCCAATCCCCATAGGTTTGATGGAGACAAAAGGTTGAAGAAAGGGGAATACCACGGGCGGCGGACAGGGGCCGGCACAAGCGCAAGCCGGTGGGCTGCAGCGCTCGCAGCAAGTAATCAGGGATGAGTCAAGCTTCATCATTGCTTTGTGAATTCAACATTGTCACCAATAAGATCATTAGTAGTTCTTATTTCCTCTTATAATATCTTCATCGACAATTTAGGGAAAATTATGTTAAATGATTAAGTTTAATTAAATATTAAAAATCATCTCTATTGATGTATAGGGGTCCCTTTTTTTGCTCTTGCACCGGGGCCCTAGCATGTCAGGTCCGGCCCTGGCCGTGGCCTTCAGCGGGCAGACGCGAAACTGAATGAGCAATATTTCTTTATCTTCAGGGATCCAATCTTCGCAGCAACGGATTCACATCTAATCATCTAATCGATCCGCGCTACTCGCTCACCTCCGTCGTGGTGGCCGCGGCCGAGGCTGCACCGGCGCGGGGGCCGCCTTGGTGATGATCGCCAAGGGCTGCTTATTCTCCGACTGCCTCGACACCAGCCGTGCGTGGTCGCCAGGGACCTGGAAGATTCGGCGGCCTGTTCTCCGCATCGAGCCCGCACGCCAGACCCCAGCCTCGCGTCGCGCCCCTTCCAATCGAGCGCCGTCAGGCCTCGACCCCCGCCTCAAGGCTCCCTAACGACCGCCAGTTCCTCCCAGTCGTCTACGCCTCCGTGCTCGAGCTCGACCCCTAGCTCCTTATGCCGAGTTCCCTCGACATCGACCAGACCTCGCCGTCCCCAACGACCTCAAGCCCCGGCTGGATGCTACCGGCGGCCACGCCAGTACGCCACCACTCTGTTCCGGTTGAGGCTACGTACGCCTCACCTTCCTCCGCGCGGCCCCACGGCTCGATCTCCCGGAGATCTGGCAGGCGCACACGGCGGTGGGCCTCTCACGCGAAGATTGGGGAGGCACCCCTGTGCGGGTCAGGACGGTCGGCGAGAACGGAGGAAAAGTGCAAGAGGGAAAGAAGAAAAATAAACGAACCGGTACCATGGCATGTGCATGTATTATGCGTTTTGGTGGGAGGGCAAAACCGTCCAAAAAAAGCGTTGACGAAACTTTTTGGCAGAAACCTTAGCTCCTTTATTATTAGGTATAGATTGCTACGGAGTACAATAATTTAGACACCGATTATTGTGTCGCTGCCAAGTACTATAGCATATTTGCCACAACACATCAGTTGACTAAAAACACAAGTTTTGCACTTTTACCTCAAATAACTAGGTTTAAGATAAAATACATAACTTTTCATTTTCGGCCAGTGGTGTGTTCTACCAAATATGCCACGGAATTGTAATGATAACTCATAAAGATACAATTTTTCCTAAAAGTTAACTTCTCATATTTACTCCTCTAAATTTTGTGCGCTAGAGCAAACTTTTTTTTCAACATATTTTGCAAATTTGAGAATATTCATACATAACAACATTAACCTAAAATGATTCTAATGAATATAAAGTCACACAAATTGATAGCATCATATAAACCTAACAAATTGGAAGTTTTAAAATACAAATTCATAGCACTAGTCATGTTCTTCCTCGAACATCCTCCACTAGTCATTTTTCTCTTAAATCTCTTCATATTGTAGCGCATAAGTAGAGTCGATTACCTATTCGTTATTGATGGCAAGGATCAACCATCTCCACTAATTCTTTGATTAAAGTTTGCATGAACCCCTTCCCAAAATTTCTTCCACGGCTACCTATGCAAAGTATCTCCAACGAGTGTTTGATCATGCCATGCAGAGTATAAATCATTGTCCTCGTCTTCAGTCCATTTTCCTTCTCTCTTCTTTTTTGCTACAAATCTGAGTGAACAAACATCTTGTTCATATGCCGAACTTCACCAAGTTCTTTCCAAAAAAAAGGGTAAACAAAACATACCTTGGGGGTATTCAAGGATCATCTTCTTCATCGGGTGGTGAAGATGAGGCAGGGGCAACGGCCGTAGCGTGCGCCTGAGGTGATTGTGATGCGGTAGCCGGTACCGGAGCCAGAACCGGTGCAGCGTGAGCCGGAGGGGATGGCGGTTCCCACATGAGGGCTTCAACCCTAAATCCGGCGACTGGCCGCGGCGCGAGGAAAAGAAAGCCATACCAGAGTGACCGGGCCCCGTGAATCCGTCTGTTCGTCGACAAATCCCGGTGGATTTGCTCGAGGCTGCGGCGCTCGATTCGGTCGATATAGGCTACCGACAGCTACGCAGAGAGGGTTGGAATGTTGGGAGCCTACGTGGAGGCGGCGGCGACCTGTTCTAGGCACCGGACTGGTCGAGGAGCAGCCGGTGGCGGCGATGCGGGGCTGGGGGGAGGGCCGGAGGCGAGGGTGGATGAGGAAAATTATAGGAAAGCGGCCGCGGGCGATGACATTCGAGGGGCACGAAGGCCGATAAGGAAAAAATATGCGCCGCTAAAGCCTTTGGAAGATCGGGTAGAGTCAGTTACGGCGGTCAGCGTCGCATATTTCCTCCTCTAAAGCGGTCTTGTACTTCTACTAGAGATGCTTTCAGGGCTTCTCCAATGGGATGACGGAAATGGACATGCAGCGATAGTTTGCGACCACGCGGTCGAAAAATGCATCTAGAACCAGACCCAACGGCCTGACGCATAGTGAGCGGGCTATCACGGTGACGCAAATGAGGCTCAAATATGCGACTCGGATGCATCTCTGCGGACGCTGCGCGGTCGCGCCGCGTTACCGCTCGCGTCTGGGCGGACATTTCGTGGGACCGGCCTGGCAGCAACCCTGGCTCAATGCATCTTCTCAGCGGCGCCAGTACTAGCGACGAGGCGTCGCTTCGGCAGTCTGCGCCATGTTAATGGCGATGCCTCGTCTGCCGAGCGGCCGCCGCCCACCTCTGCCAACAAAATTAATGGCGATGCCACGCGTGCCATGCCCCTCGGCTATCAACAACATATATAAAGAGGGGCATGCGCTCGGTTGTCTCATGTCATCTCCGCCCACACAAAATCCTAGCCACCGCACATCCTCCTCCGTAGCGCCACTCCCCACAAGCCCGCGAGGAAATTCATGGCTGGTCCAGGTGACCGGCGAGGCGGTCGAGGCCACGAGCGTGGTCAACGCGGCTGGTGCCGCTATGCTGGAGCAGCATCACCCCGCCGCTCGCTGTCGCATGCATCGTCATTGTCTTCGGAGGTGGCAAGGTGCTTCGTGTTCATCCTTCGCATCGATGAGGACCCCCTCGGCATCAAGCGGCTGCCAGACAAGTTCGTCAACAGCGCCGAGCCGGCCGAATTGCAGCTGCGGGAGGCTAGATACGGCTTCTTCTGGTGGCCTGTCGAGGTCTTGTTCGACGGGAAGGGCAAGATGTACCTGCACACCGGGTGGGACAAGTTCACCCGACCCACAACCTCGGGAAGAGTTGCATGATCACCTTTCTCTACGATGGCGACAACGAGATGATTGTCAAGATGTTCGACAAGATATCCTGCCGCAGACACTACCACACGGACGAGTCTGGCGAGGATACCGACAGCTAGTGATGTTCGCGTGTTCTTTCTTTGCAGCGAAGATGACCATCAGGCAATTGAAGTCACTAGTCTAAGAGCATCTCCAGTCACGTCCCCCAAAGCGTTCCCCAAAGGGATTTGGGGTGCGCCGGACAAAAAAACGTTCCCAGCCGTGTACCCCAAAGCCTCTTTTTGTCCGGCGCGGCCTAATACGGTGTCCGGCGCACCGAGCCCGTCCCCGCTACACAGGGGACGCTCGGGGCACGCCGGACACACCGAAATGCGAGGCGAGGCGTGGCGGGACCGACGCGTCAGCGACTCACGGACGGACGCTCAACCGCCGCCTACCTAGGGACGGTGCAGTTGTTGGGAAGTGGAACCGTCGCATTTGCAACTGTGTCGATCGACGTGCGAACCGCCGGAATGGAGCGCGAACTCGGCGGAAGAGCAATCGCCGGTCTCTTCGATATCTGCGCCACCATTCATCCGCGCTCAATAAGACCCCTACGTGTGCGCTTTCTCCGATCTACAACCGGCCGCCATTCATCGAAAGCTCTCCTCTCTCACAATGAGCGACCTCTCTCAGCTTCCATCAGACACCGACAGCGAGGGTAAGCCATCGGGATGGCGCCACTGGTGGGACAAAGCTGCGACTCCTAGCAGCGATGATTCCCAGCCGCCGGACAACGATGAGGAATGGGAGGCCGAGGAGGAGGAGGAGGAGGAGGAGGAGGAGGAGGAGGAGGAGGAGGAGGAGGAGGAAGAGGCTGAGGAGGCGGCGGTGGCCCGGGCGAAGGCGGAGTCGAAAGCGAAGCCGAAGGCGTGGCCGACGAGCTCCGTCGACAATGAGAAGGACACAAGTTCCTCCGATGCGTTAGACGACACCGCCTCTTCGGAAGAGGTGACAAGCAGGAAGCGCCACCGTGAGGACAACGAGGCGGGACCATCAAAGAAGAACTAGTTTAATTTTTTATATGTAAATTTGTTTATATTTTTTGAACTTTTTATATGTAATTTGTGTATGTTGCACCGCTTTGAATATTAGCACCGTTATTTAACCTACACATTTCTTCTATATACTAAACTACAAAAAAATAGTATTTTAAAGTTTGGGGCGGCGTTTGGGGGACACGGCTGGGGAGCGACATCCCCCAAACGCGGCACGAACGAAACACGTCCCCCAAATTCTCGATCCGGATGCGTTTGGGAGACGCTTTGAGAGACGCGGCTGGAGATGCTCTAAGAACATAGGCACACAGAACCCAAATATGAGTGTTTGAGAGTGTTCTTTTTTGACAGAGAAAGAAAGAAACCAGCGAATCAGCTAATTAGGTTTTCTTATTTTGCAATTTTAAAACCATATTCCAAACTATGTACTAGTTTGCATAATGTTTCTATCCATGATTAAATGAAAAAGAAAAAAAAATAGGTAAAAATATGTATGGGTCAGTCCGCTAAAACAACCATTTTAATCCACGAGTCGCAGGCCATTTTAAACATCCTAAATATGTTCCTTGCTGGAGATACGTCAGGGGCAGACGGTGGAAAGGAAAGGAAAGGATCGGTTTTGGGTTCAATACGAGTTCAAGTCCAAGTCATAGGCGCGCGTGTACCGCGTCGATTGGAAGCCGACCGACCTAGTAGGTAGATAAACCGACTCCTGTGTCATCATCCTCCCGACGAACCGACCACAGCCCGCCATGGCCGACTACGACGACCCCGAGGGCAGCGCCACCCACGCCGGCGACGGCGACTGGAGGTCCCCGCCGTCCAAGCGCACCGACGGCCGCTGTCCCCAAGTACTACCCCCGATTCCCTCGCTCTGATCCTCGCTGTTCTGATTACTCCATCCATCTCATGAAACTTGTCTCAAATTTATCAGATGTATTAATACTCTCTATCTAAAACTAGGTGTCTCAAATTTATCTATTTAAATACGGATGTATCTCTAATCAAAAGTGAGACATATCTTTTTAGTTAGAGAGAGAGTACTATCTAGTGTTTAGATACCTCCAAATTTAGATAAATCACATACATTTTTCATGGGACGAAGGACTGTACACTGGTGAAGCTCCACGACGTATGACCTCGAACCGGTAGCCGTGGCCTCCTTGCCATGGAAGCCGGCGCGTCCTAGTCTTCAGTACCACCGGCAACACAAGACCAAGTCTATCGACGTCCACAACGATGTCCTCTACAACGATGACGGGCAGGGCCGCTCCATAGATATTAGGGCCTTAGGGTGACACGACATCAGTACTCCCTCGTTTATAGTGGAAAATCTTTCCTAGGGTAGGGGGCATGCCCCCCCCGCCCATTGCAGAAAATTCCTTAGGGAATATAGATATCTATTTATGCTAAATTTTAAATGTTACTCAAAGTTTAAATATGGTTGGAGTTCTAGACCCCTTAACAATCTCCGTCAAGCTCCGCCACTTGGTCACACACAAAATACTTAGAAAAATATTAGTATTTCGCGAGAGAAATATTAGAGTAATACAATAGCAAACTAGTAAATAATATTTACATTTAAAAGATACATGGTCTTCGGAATCTCGGTGAAGACATTTGAAACTATTTATTTATATTAATCGAGCTAACTATGCGCCATGGTTATTATTTCTGCCAATAGCTATTTGTGTACATGTGTATATACATACTGTCGACGATCCGCTAAATTAGCAAGTTCTAATTGTACAAGATGAAACTATCCTTTCAAGCACCGTCGAAATTTCTGAAGTAGGAACATTAATGTATCATTTTGTAGTTGATGATGATTTAAATGCAAGCGCTGTGATCAAGTACTAGCTTGGATAGCAAGGGCAAAGTATAGTGTTGGGCTCACCTCAGGCCTCCAGCACGGAGCATTATGAGGAAACAGAGAAAAACTTTTGGACTGGGGTACTAATTTGCTCACTCCTAGTCTTGTATGTAAGGCACGGCCTAAGAGGGATATCTGAATGCCTGTAATTTTGTCTAGCATCATACTATAAGCTTAAGTTCTCACTTGTGTGTACACAACTCTTGGTGAACTGATCCTTAAATTGCGCCAGTCTCTGTTTAACATGGAATTTCATACGGAATCTCCTTTTTCCCCTTTCTGATAGCCGTTCGCTGGATTAGTGGCCCAGTTATCGATTGGTTAATTTATTATAAAATAAAATAAAGTACCTTAACATGTTTTCCTTTTACCATATTGTAGGATGACCCGACGGGTGTTCAAGTCAACAAGAATGGAGTATTTGGAAGACCAGTTTGCTCGCCATCACGCGGGCTGTTTGATATTGTCATGCATGTAAACGAGCCTACTACAGTGTACACCAGAAAACGTTCTGTTTCTTTACCATTAGGGCATGGCATACTCTCCAAGCCTGCGGCAGATTCAAGTCCAATCGACGTGGAGGGTTTGGTAGGTCAAGAACTCCTTGAGATATTCGAGGTGTCTGCCAATTTCCACTTCGTTGGAACTATCCTGGTTTGCGATAGGTATTCGTGCAGGACTATCTATGAGATAAACAACTGGGACCAAACATACTATGACTTCACTTCTAGAAAAAATAAATGGGTATCAAGCGGAAATGCAGCAGCAAAATTTAAGGTATGGTATGCAGAATCATAGTTGGTGTTTTCTTATGAATTTGATCTCTCACAGTTTAGATTCTTATTTTCCCCTCGTTTTAAGTGTTTCCTAGTATTTATTTCTAAATCTTGTCTCAGTTGGGTTTGTACCGTGGTTTGTCTTGTTCAGAGAGGAGTAGTCATTACATTCCCATTCTAGTCCCTGTGATGATTTGTTGCATCTCTGTTCTGGAAAAGTGAGATTAGATTGTGGAGTTCCTGGTTCAGTTTAGACATTAGAAAATATCTTTTTGTCAATTTTGCCCTGTTTTCATGGTGATCAAAACCCAATGCATTCGCCCGACATAGGCTCTAGGAAACCAACACACGCCTGACAATGATCATGCTAGCTTGATACAATATTAATTCATATCCTTGTTAATTGTGTTATACTTGCTTATCTGCATCATACATGCAGGATAAACTGGCGTTGACTGGACCATATCGCGCCACAACCGCAGATTGCGGGTTTTCTATTAAAGTTTATATCCCTGCGACAAGGAAGAAAGGTGTTGAAATGTGTAAATTGTCGCGCCACACGGATGATGAAAGCTTGTACAACCAACTCAAGACCCACGCTATCAAAACTAGCAGAGGCCGTCTCTATGTGGCATGTGCGGTGCTGCCTGATGCCCTGGACGGCTTTGTCAAGGTCTTACTGCAATTACCCAGCCACTGGATAGGTGCTGCAGGTGCCACAATTTATGGAGTCATCACGGCACGCATTGAGAGGTTTGACATCGCGAGTACATTGTTCATCAAAGATTTGAAGGAGGCGGTGGCGCTGGAGGACGTGTCCCCCTTGCGTATCAAGGATGGTTACATCCGCGTGAAGGTTCCTTTGATGAGAAATGTTCTAGCTGCGCCAATTGGAGAATATATACACGTTAAGGGCAAGTTACAGGTTTGTGGCTACGATGACATGCCTATCACTATCGATCACCATATACTCATCGACCGTGAGGAACTGCGTACCCCATGGATCAAGTGTGGTGAATCGGTAAGTGCTGTTAGGATGTGGTTGAGACCCATATTCTAACATACAATATACGGCTTGGAGTATAATGCTATTGTTCGCAGATAGTGTATACTAACTTCCGTTGCCTTGGCGTCACGTGACAGACTGTGATGTGATATGATTCCTCAGTTTCAAAAGCATACTGAATTCTTTTAGGCGTTGATGAAGTGTTGTTAATTTGATCTCCAGCAAAACATTTTGGAATGCGAATAAGAAAATCAAAATGGAAACCAAATTAACAACGAACCACCAAGTGAAAGTACATATCAATCATTCTGAAGACCAAGAAACCATACCACACCAATCATCATCTAACTACATTCAACGAATCGATTATTTCGCTGCAACATTTGTAGCCGAACAAAACAAAAAATGAATGAATCCCAATGCCACTTCATACGCTTCGGTGAAGCCAACGCCCAGTCCCTAGTCCACGCGGCACCATATATAGGCCGCCACGATAGCCAACGCCCAGTCCCTAGTCCACGCGGCACCATATATAGGCCGCCACGATGGATGGCAAATCTAGGATAAAAATAAAGGGTAGGATAAACCCTGCTGCACGGAACTAATCTCACAAAAGAAGGCGAATATGACGTCTCTAAGTTTAAATTTATATCCATATGGACAATCATAAATACGAATCAGATTTTGCACTGGGCAACCCGTGACAACCACCAATTGTAACTGGCGAGCGAAACACTGAACGTAGAAAGCATATGGACTATCATAATACGAATCACTTTTTTTGCAAACCAATGAATTCTCCCCTCATAATGGAAGCTCCTTCCTAAATATACGTCATATAGTTTTTTGAGAAAAATTCCAGAATATAAGGTTTACTGTGTTGGCTTTGCCCCTAGTTGTATGCACAACATTTTGAGGGATTTGATTAGGTTTTCTTATCTTAGGAAAACCCTCTATTAGCTCACTTCAATTGCCTAGGGTTAATCGTAGCCAAACATAGTGTAATTTTGGAAAACTGCAAACGGAGGCCGAGCTATATGTAGCCCTTTATTTTAAAAATTCTAAAATCATAGTTTTATGTGACAAAATATTATGAAAAAAAACCCTGGATGTAGCCAATGATTGAATCTACAAACATGCAAAATGTCAATGTGAAATTATTTGTATTGTAGACTGCACAGAAACGAGGTTTTGTGTTCAAACCAGAGTCAATACCGCCTCGGAAACCGACCGACCGACGTAACAAACCGACTCCTGATTGAGGCCGTTATATGCGCAGCCCCACACCCACGAACCAAACAACCGACCGCACCCCGCTCCCCACGCACGAACCCCACCGAGCCGAGTCGCCGCCCCCGCCGCCGCCCGACACCCACCGGAATCGACGCGCCGCCCCCCCATGGCCGAGCACGACGAGCCCGCTCCCACTCCCGCCCCCGAGGCCAACGCCACCCTCGCCGACGGCAGGTCCCCGCCGTCCAAGCGCGGCGACGCGCGCTCTCCCCAGGTACTGCTACTACCGCGTCTCACCCTGACTCGCCCCGATCCGCTCCATCGGTCGGCCGCCGCCGCTCTACCTACTTCTCGCGCTTAGGGTTGGGGGAACTCGCCTTCGCCCGCGCGTGCGAGGCGCGGGTAGTCGATTTGGGTTGGGTCAACCAGGGGGATTTGGATTTGGGTAGGATCTCGGCTCAGTTAGCTCTAGGTCTAGCGTCGAATCCGAACGGCGGCCTAGCTAACATGCATCCCTGGGAACTGCACGAGGTGTTACGAGAGTTTCGGTCGATTTTATTCCGTTATATTTTGGTAGTCATCTCTAACACTGCAGATGCATTGCATTACGCCGGGTCAGAATTTCAGAGACATTTACTGGTTTCTCGTGTCCAAATTACCCTGTGCTGGTTTGAGCACAAGGCTCGTGATGGTTCTAACTGCCAAGCACTACATCGTACTGAGTACGACCTGCAGTTTCTGAACAAATCTGACTAAGGAAATTTTTTCTTGATTTGGCAGCATGATGCGCCGCCTCCCAAGGAGAGGTCCTCGAAATCCAGGGACAGGGGCGGCAGGGACCGCGACGAGGACAGGGAGCGGCACAGGCGCCGCGGGGCGGATGGGGAGAGGTACCTGGACAGGGAGAGTGGCCGCGACCGCGGCGACCGGAGCCGGGACCGTGACCGACACCATCGCGAGCACCGTGAGAGGAGCGAAAGAAGGGAGCACCGTGATCGCCCCGATGACCGGGGCTACCGCCGGGGCGGTGACCGCTATGCTGAAAGGTACAGGTTCTTGAGTCTTGACTTCTGCAATGCTTTGCGTCAGTTAGTTCCAGCATTTCGAGTTATGATCTGAGCCCTAGCTAACTGTGCTGTGGTAATGCAGAGGAGACCGTGATAGGGATGGCCACAGGAGGCGCCGCTCCCGCTCCCACTCCCGTTCGGAGAGTCAAAGGTATGTGCTGGATGCCAGCGAAAGCTTATGTTGTTTGCATTTTGTTTGGATTCCAATGGTTTCAGCACTAAGCTTGCTTGTTTGCCTTGAACCACATCTGAGGATGATAACTAACATGTGGTTTGATAGGATTACTAGTTCTGATTTTTTAGTTAATTTTTTTTCTTGCGTGGTTGGAAGTTTACAGAATGTAGTAGACAAATTTGTACTGCCACTGGTGAGGTTAAATAATAGTATGCCGTTCAGTCGATGCACATCATTTCATGCATCATTTGTTCTTCCTTATCATTTGTACTAGCACGGGTGATAAATAATGCCGTTTAGTTGTTGCATGCATTATTTGTTCTTTCTCTTATCTGCATTGCTATTCATCTCTGTTTTCTTACTGTAAGCTATTCTTCATTTCACAAACTACTTACTAATGTCTGCGGTACTGAAACAGCAAGCGAGTGAGTGGATTTGACCAGGGACCATCGGAAGCCGTTCCTATGGCTGCTCTTCCCGCAGTTCCAGCTCCTATTCCTGGGATCCTTCCGAACATGCCGAACATGCTTCCAAACATGTACAATTTACCCAACCTAGGACAGCCACAACCCATGACACAACAGGTATATGACTTTGCTTTTTAGTTATTTTGTACACACTTGAGTTAACTTTGCTCTGTCATATTTACCATGTTTACCCACCCTTTTCTTAGGCTACTCGGCATGCTCGGCGTGTTTATGTCGGTGGACTTTCTCCCAGCGCTAATGAACAGGTAATTACTCGAGTTTCTTGTTATTTCTTGGTGTATCTTCTTCCGCTTGTGGTCTAGGCTAACTTTTTTGGTCTTTTTTTCTGCAGACAGTTGCTGTATTCTTCAATCAAGTCATGGCTGCTATCGGAGGAAACACAGTTGGTATTGGTGATGCAGTTGTTAATGTATACATAAACCATGACAAGAAATTTGCTTTCGTTGAGATGAGGTCTGTGGAGGAAGCAAGCAATGCAATGGCCTTGGATGGTATAGTGTTTGATGGTGCACCGGTGAAGGTTAGGAGGCCAACAGACTACAATCCTTCACAGGCAGCTCTGTTAGGTCCAAGCCAGCCGAACCCCAATCTCAATCTTGCTGCTGTTGGTTTGACCCCTGGCTTGGGTGGAGGTATAGAAGGTCCCGACCGCATTTTCGTGGGAGGTCTGCCCTATTACTTCACAGAGGATCAAGTGCGGGAGTTGCTTGAAACTTTTGGACCTCTTCGTGGATTTGATATTGTCAAGGATAAGGAAACTGGCAACTCGAAGGGCTATGCCTTCTGTTTGTACCAGGATGTGTCTGTCACTGACATTGCCTGTGCTGCCCTTAACGGTATCAAGCTGGGAGACAGGACTCTCACAGTCCGCCGAGCAAACCAAGGATCTTCGGAGCCTAGGGCAGAGCAAGAAAACATCCTCCTGCAGGCACAGCAAGAGGCGCAAATGAAGGTATGACTTTATTAGCCCTCAAAATACAAACGATCAGTTTATATTAGCCTTCCAATTTCTTACTTGGTTCCTTTTTCTGAGCAGAGACTCGTGTATGAAGTCGGAGCCCTACCGACAAAGGTGGTCTGCCTGACCCACGTGATCTCACCAGATGACCTGAGAGACGACGAGGAATACAGTGACATACTAGAAGACATGACGCTAGAAGCACGCAAATACGGTAAACCTCATGTGACCAAAGTTCTGAACTCTGTACAGTCAGTTTTATGTGACTTGCCTTTTTGCTCATTTACTGAACGGGTTCTCTTCTGTGTCTTTTCTTTCTGTTTTGTAGTGCCGCATAGTACCATTGCCGAACCTTTTATAATCCGACCTCATGCAAAACTCGCAATCGGGCCTAACCTACAGAAGACGCTTATCTTTATTTTTTCAATTGGATTTGATTTTGACTAATCTAATGTTTTTCTTTTCTTTCGTGTGTGTATGTTCTGACGGATAAACTTGGAACAGGTAACCTGGTGCAAGCTGTGATCCCACGACCCCATCCCAGCGGTGATCCCGTTCCTGGTGTTGGCAAGGTGAGTCCCTGATTTTTTGCGCGATTCAGCATTGATGTGAATTGTGAACTTTGCCCTGGAATATATTCTGATACTGTTTCTGCACTGCAGGTTTTCTTGGAGTATGCAGATGTGGAGAGCTCGGCCAGAGCAAAGGCGGGGATGCACGGGAGGAGGTTCGACGGGAAGGATACGGTTGCTGTGTTCTTCGCCGAGAATAAGTTTGCTGACGGGGACTATGACGCATAGATGAAAATTTCCTCTGCTATTCGTTTTTTTAGATTCTGAATACTTTTAGCGGCCTGTCTTCCTGAAATGTACTTGGCGCATTTTATAATAGTAGTTCATACAGAATTGCATATTGGTGGTGGTATGATGAGAAAGGAGCAGCATGTAATGTCGATCAAGTTTTTACCCGTAGATTACAAAGTAGGAATTGCTGATACTCAGCATTGTCATCAAGGGAAATTGCTGATTACAAAGTAGGAATTGCTGATTACAAAGTTGATTATTCAAGGGAGAATGTGATCAAGGGAATGCTACTAATGCTACTAATGTGTCAGGTGGAGTACCATTTTTCTCACTTCCTAGTCGATTTGACTGAATTTGAGGATGACATTGAAGTGGGACATTAATGAGATCTCAATTGCTTATGTTAATCTACAATAGCGAGAATTTATGTAGTTGAGGGAGATAGTCGCCGAGGAGCTATGCCGAGGGCTGCCCTTGGTGTAGCCTACGCCGACGGCCAAAACAGGCTACACCGAGGGTTCCCGGCCCTTGGCATATCGGCCCATTTCTGTAGTGATCTGTGAAAAAAAAAAAACTTTACAATACCGATTTTTCATATCTTACTACTCTGACCATTTTAACACGCTTAGTTTTTTAATCAACATTGTCTATGTACCACATCCTAGGTGATATTCAACCACAGAATCCCCCCCAATCTTGGGAAGATTTGCTATTATGATTTCAGTTGTGTTTGGCAGCAAACAAGTTACAAAAATATTGTGGTTTTTCAAAATACAATGGTTTTAAATAGTTTGAAGTGTTTGGCTTTAGTAAAAACTGCTCTTTTATATTTACGATATTGCACTCACTTTGTAGTATAGAAAAAATGGTCTAGACTTCTTTTTCCAGAATTTTAGTATTTGTTGGCTAGACATGTAAATACTATGGTTTTACAATAACCAAAAACTTGAGACCATGTTGATCATTGGTTTGTGAAATTATTGTTTGTTTATAAAAGATAGGATCAATTTAATATGTAAGAGGCAACCTCAATATGAGTTACTTTTCAATTGCAAGATTTCATTTCACAATTTTCTTAGAAACATAATGATATATTAATAAAGAAAATAGAAGTGAAAGTTATACCTTTACCGGTTGTATGGAGGTCTAAAGCGTTGTATATTTTGCAACCAAAGAGTCGAAAAGGAGGAAAAAATATTTAAATACTATAAATAGAACAATGTAATCTGTACAATCTCGTGGACATATATTTTATGCAACCACAATTGGCATGGGTATGCACGTGTACTTACACATCAATGAAATGTTAAATAAATGTGAAGTTGTCTAACTTAACTAATTCCTTTATTATTAGGATGAGAAGATCATGTAAATTTATATCTAGGGATCACTTGTAACTTTTATCTTTTGTTTTCTGAAGATGTTTGTTACTACAATAGCTTATTTAATGTCAAAAGAACCTGATACTCTTGCAAGTATGAAAAGAATAATACGGAGTAGGATATCTTAAAAACATTGTGAACAGTAGATCGGAAGGAAGTCCTAAACTATTTTTTCTCTCGCATGTGCCACACAAGGCTGCGAGGCTGCTGCGACTCTAGCCTTCCAACATACAATGATTTCAACATCGTATTGTCACTCTTAAATTCTCTCGGTGTTCTGCCTGCCTACCTCCATGCTACATCAATTCATCCTCGATGTACTCGCGGATTTGTTTTGGCGCAGCTTCTATCAGACCTTGCCATATGAGGTCCTTATTTTAATATGCAAAGTAAAAGACAAGTTCATATCGTGCCTACAAGAATCCATCCATATCTAAACGAATAAAAGGAGTAAAGGTAAGAAACAAACATATGCATTAACAACTTTTTAAAAGAAATTTTAGCACATTAAAGATGGCGCTCTTGCATTTGCGAGGGCCACTGTGCTAGTTATTGTATAAAGAGACAGAATTACATGTTCAGGACGCAATTTGTTTCCCTCTCAAATTGGTACACGTCTGAAAAATCCGAATACTACCTCTCGTCGGACATATGCGTGTCCGAATACGGACACGGTACAAGCCTCATTGTACGCTATATATACAACGTTCATCCTCGGATCAACACGTCCACTCCAAGTCAAAGAATCCCCTCTCGCATGGCGACCTTGCCAAAGAACAACAAGATCAGGTCCTCGCTGCCTCTGCTGCACGGCGAGCTGCTCGTCGACGAGATCCTCACGCGCCTGCCGGTCGCGGCGGCCGTGCGCTTCCGGGCGGTCTGCAAGGAGTGGCACGCGGCCCTCACTTCCGACCACTTCGTCGCCGCGCACGCCGCCAGAGCAGCCGCCGCGCGCCAGCCGGAGATTGTCTTCTTCTCGCCGACACGACGGGGTACCGCCACGTCCTTGTACGCGTGCTCGCTTCCGGTCGACGGGGGTGCAGCGGTAACAGCAGCGCCTCGCGAGCTGCTGACCGTGGGCGACCTCGTTGGGGAGAACCTCGTGCTGTCCGGGAATAAGCCGTGCCGGGGCCTCACGCTCGCCTTCGACGTCCGCTTGTCGGAGTACTACGTTTTCAACTTCTCCACCGGCGAGCACGCCGCGCTCCCGCCCTGCGAGCCGGCGGAGGAGATAAGAGAGGCGTTTCCACGGTTCCGGCGGTTTCCTCTGGAGCTCTCGAGCACCGGCCTCGGCTTCGATCCGGCGAGCGGCGAGCACAAGGTGGTCAGGCTCTTCAGGAACACCTTCGGGCAGCAGAAGTGCGAGGTGTGCGCCCGCACGGCATCCGGCGTATGGCGTTGGCGGCCCTGCGCCGGCGGCGACGCTCCGCCGGATTTCGCGTGCCACGTCGACGGCACGCCGCCTGTGGCCCTCGACGACGGGTACCTCTACTGGCTGCTACATCCGTCAAGCTTCACCGGCGGTAGCACCACGAGGGACCCGCCGCACGACGAGCCCATCTTGTCCCTCTCGGTCGGCGCCGAGCGGTTCGGGTGGGTGCGCACGCCGCCGCGGCTTTCCACGCGCATCCGCCACCTCACCAGCCTCGATGGATCCCTCTGCGCCATCGTCCACGACCACCTCGTCGACAACGTGCTCCTGCTCCTGACGTGGAGCCGGGACTCTCCGGCGTGGTCGCTGCGCTGCCGCGTCGACGTGGGCAGCCTGCCGCCGCCGATGCGTGACGAGCTGAGTGCGATGCGGGAGATCGTGCCGCTCTGTAGCGTCACCGGCGCCGACGGGGAGAAGAAGAAGGTCCTGCTCGCGACGAGCCGGCACAAAGTGTTCGCATACGACACAGAGAGCGGCGGCGCCGAGGAGGTGTTTGACATGAATTGCTACGTCGACGTCCCGCTCCGGAACAGCGAGACACGGCTGCTCGTTAACATTGGCGTCCATGAGGAACACATCGCCAGCGTCGGCCGGACGTTGGCCGGTGGCACGAGGCTGCAGGTGAAGCGGGGCCGAGACACGGTGGTCGGGAAGCGGGAGGTGTCGTCGGAGGTGTACCAAAAACTTCTGGATCAGGACGAGGAATATCGCGACTTCCGAGAATTTATCATGCAGCTTGCGTATCCGCTGTAGCGCCTGTAGGAGTCCTCCGTCTTGTCACGTTCTAGCGGGTTTCACTATTAGGTTAGCACTAATCTTGATTTGTTTAATTTGTTAGCTCCCTATTCCCTCTGTTCACGAATAAGCAGCCTGTGGGTTTTCAAGAGAGATTAGATTATCAAGTGGTAAAATAAATGCATTAAAAAGATGCCAACCAACATCTTTCTCCTCTTTAATTCGTTCATCTTGAAGGGATTTGATTTCTAGCGATGAGAGAGAAGCATTTTTTACTATTTTAAAGTGCTTTGAAAACATATAAATACACTATTTCATAGACAAAATTTAAGCTTAAACATTCACTTATTTGAGGACGGAGAGAGTACGTGAGTGGAGAGCTGCATGCGCCAGGGGCCGTTGCTAGCTGTTGGAGGCGGTCGCGTCGTACGCCGCTGTGCTCGTCGTGTGTGCGGCCGGAACATGCGGATCGAGCGCGAGCTAGGGAGCGTGCGTACATGTTGTTGAATACAAATACACTAGCTAGCCTATTTTTATCAGTTCGAATTTTTTGATTAAATTGGCTAGTGCAACAATCTTTGATGGTATCAGAGTCAAGACGCCTTGAATTCAAAACCATACTCGCGCAATATTAAAAACAAAAAAAGCTTTAATGGTCTATGCATCAAACCCATGCTAAAAACTAAAATAACCTAAACGGTTCAAACTTTTGATTTAATCGGCTAGTGCAGCAATCTTTCACGCATGTGTTTAGCACAGTACAAATCCTCCATGTATCGTTGTGGCAAGAGAAAGAGCCAGCAAAAGAAGATGTAGTCTCCCATAGGCTTGGTGGCCGGCTGGCAGATCGCCGTGGAGGACTGCCGGGACTGCCGAGGTGTGTGCTCGAGTGTTTCTCTCCACTTGTAATAGTCAATTCAGAAATAAAGCCAAGATAGGGGGTGTGCGCCGCGGCGTTCGTCGCCGGAAAATTAGTGTGTTCCTCCACTTCTTCCACTTTCGTTCGAACGAGAGAGACGAAGAAGAGGGGCTGCTTTTCCAATGCCAACCAGCGATTGATCTGGGACGAGCCCTGGGTTTAGAAAGTGTGATATCACTTGCTATGCAAGCAAACCGATCGGGGTCGGTCATCCTGGAGGAGCTCATGCGTTCACCCACGACTACTGTTCCTGGGTATACAAGTTTTGAGATGCAAGAGTTGATTGCAATAACATGCTGGTACATAGGTGGATGAGACGTCGTACAACCCATGTTGAAACTATCCCCTATCTCTAAATGTGTTTCTCCTATCATGGGTTTGGCCGCGAAGTATGCAAAAGCAACCAAGGTTCAAACACCTATTGCAAAATGTATATGGGAGAAGCCACGAGCAAAATATTTGAAGCTAAATGTAGATACTGCCTTCAATGATGATGATAAAGCAGGTGCATCGGGAGCAATAATACGGGACAACAAAGGATTGTTTATTGCAACATCCTCGAAATTCATGCCGCATGTTGCATCACCGGTGATAGCTGAAGCGCTGGCTATGTGGCATGGATTGGAACTTGTTGTTTCACTGGAGAAAATGCAATAGAGGCTCAATGGAACTCCATGGAAGTAATACAATATTGCTGGGGTTAAAAACAGATGTGGAATGAAGCAACGGTTGTATAAGCTAATTGGTTGGCGAGTGCAAGAGGTCGAGTTCACCCACTGTTCGAGAGATGTGAATGAGCTGGCACATCAGATGGCTAGGGCCTGTTCTGATTCAAAAAATTTGTGTAATTGGATATATGAATCTCTAGTTTTATTCTGCAAACTCATGTGTAACAATTGTTCGATACTATTAATAAAGCTAGCCGTGGTGGCCTTCTATTAAAAAAATATATATGCACCAGCTTCTCCCATGGTTTGTGAGCTTTTGGATGGAAAATAAGGGTAATAGATCTAACCACAATATGGACTGTTGGTAATGTTACAAAGTTGTAACGTCATGGAAAATATCTTTATATTAGATTTTTTTTGTTATTTTTCTTTTGCATAATCATGGCACCAATCACGTTGCATGTTTTGTTAAACTAGTAAAAAAATAATTTGCTAAAAATTATCTTGCTTTGTAAAATGCCCTAAAGATCTAATAAATCCCGAGACTGCATAGATAGAACATGGGTTCACCACTTTCTAAAAAGTTCCGTTTGTGATGTCAAAACATGTTTTAAAAATCAAAACACAAAATGATTTCCCAGATGATCTCAAATATGTGCCCTGGACATGAGTTTCATGACGAAAAAACCTTTTATTTTGTCTTGGCAAAAAAGTGAAATTTTGCAGGGCTATATAGCAGTATATATGTGACGTATTTTGTCTTTTTTAGATTCTGAAATAAAAAAGTGGTTTCTCCGGGAAAACTTTCCATGCACACATGGAACATGCGTACGTACCCGGTTATTTTTATTTCTGAATTTTTTAACATTTGGAAAATGCATTGCCAACCTGGGTTCACATGCACCTAGGTTCAAACCGGACTTTTCCATAAATCCCTCCATTTCTTCTGTTGTTTTATAATATACACCCAAATAGTAACGTCGTTGTAGATATTTTGCAAAATTTATTTTTCAAACAGTGACAAGGTTTATCAAATGCTTTCACCTTTTCCTTTTTTACTCTAGTTCTTTTTCTAAACAATCTGTGAGAAAAGGAAGAAGGCAGAAGATTTGAGAAGAAGAGAAGGGTAGTTTCTTTTCTGTCGTCTTCTACATATAGAGGAGCACGAGCGCTGCTGCGTGAAGCTCTCCACCGAGCGCTCTTCCTCACCAGCTCCTTTCCTCTCCTCTTTAATTCTCACCAAAGCCTGCATGGAACCCTAGTTCTTTTTTTAGATCAATAGGGGTCTCCCCCAGCTCCATTTCATTGAAAAGAAGCCAAATTTTACAGGAAAAGAAAACATAGTTCATCACAACTAAACTGAAAAGGAAAGCAAACCTAAAAAACATTTTTTGGTGTGTGCCATTTTTCATTTTGCTGGGGAAGTAGCTGCCATCCCAGCTACTCCTGAAAGACCAGCAAAGCAAAGGATACCACAATCACACAGCAAAGACAGCAAAGAAAAAACAATCTAGTTCGATTACAATTCAGAGAACAGGACCCTACGCCGACTTTTTGGGCTTTGCTCCAACACTTTTCGATGGCACCTCTTTTTTGGAAACATTCCACTTGGTACTTCGATCACATCACCACATGGATCTTGTGAGATTCACCAGGATTGTCCAAGAGGTAGGTCAGTGTCGCCCGTCCTTCATGGCTCGAGTTCCAGGTGGAGATCCAGTCGAAGGAGGGGCACTTTACCCCACTGGGAGGCATAGTGGAGCTTTTAAATTGGCCAGCAGTAGGTCCATGAATTGAGCGCTTTTTCCAGTTTCTAGATCCTTGAAAGGTTTCTTCCAATCTTGAAGGAGGAATAAAACCATTAGCCACACATGTTTCACATTAATCCATGTAGTCTTGTTAAATACAAGATTATTAATTCCTATTCAGCCATAAACCCCACAAGACAGCAGAAGAAACTACATTGAAATGCATGAATTTCTTATTGCAAAGCCATTTAGTTGCAATAGATTCGAAATTGGTAACATGCACATCAAAAACCTCTTCAAACAGGTCCCAAAGGGATCTAGCAATAATATTGTCGCAAAGGGACAAGCCATGGGTCAAACATAAGATGATGTACTGTCTCAAATTCGGCACACATCTCACAATCATAGGTTTTGGTATACCTCTAGCTCTCAGGTTATCTCTAGTCATGATTTTGTTCTGAGAGAACAGCCACATGAAGACCTGAATCCTGGGAGGGATTTTAAGTGTCCACACAACAGGTAAATAAACAGGAGTAACCCCTCTAAAATTGATTATAGCATACATAGAACTAGATGAATAAACCCCAGAAGAATTGTATTTCCAAATGAGTTGGTCTTCTTCCTGGGAAAAGGAAATAGATCTAGCAATCTCTAATAACTCAAACCACTGACTCATCATATCATCAGTGAAAGTCCTTCTAAAATTACCTCTAATCTCATGGCCATCCCAAATCTCAAAAATGGTTTTATTTTGTTGGTTAGAAACAAAGTATAAATCCCAAAATTGAGTAGCTACAAGAGAATTACCAAACCAGATGTCTTCCCAAAATTTTATGAATCTACCATTACCCACCTGCCATTTATATCCAAACTTTACTGCCTTAGAAGCCCACATAACTCCTTTCGAAAAAGTGGAAGGCTGGAGATCATGGCAAGACAATATATTTGGATTTTTTGTGTTATATTTAGCATCTAAAACTTTCCTCCACAGAGCCCCCTCACTCTGGATGTATCTTTTAATCTAGGAACCAATCAAACAAATATTTAAATCTTGCAAGTTTGGTATTCCCAAACCTCCAAAATCTTTTTTAGATAGAAGGCCAATTGGACAAATGGATCTTATGATTGCCTTCATCATTCCACATGAAGTTGGCCATCTGTGGGTCTATTAAATGCAAAGCCCACTTAGGAAATTTGAAAAAGGAAAGCAAGAAAATAGGAATACTAGCTAGGCATGCTTGAATAAGAATCCTTTTGGCAGCAGAGGATAAGAGTTTCCCTCTCCACCCAGTGATTCTTTTGAGGATATTTTCTATAAGAGGTTGTAAATCTTCTCTCCTAAGTCTATCATGGTGTAGAGGGATACCCAAGTATTTCACAGGGAACTTTCCCATGACACACTGGAAAATATCAAGAAAAGTTTGTGTTTCTACATCATCCATATTAATGGGAATAAGTTCAATTTTATGAAAATTCACTCTCATACCAGATATTTGTTTAAAACAGGTGAGGATCCACCTCAGATTTAGAGAAATTCTAGGATCATTTTTAAGAAATAGTAAGGTATCATCAGCATATTGGAGACTGACAATTCCTCCAGGGAGAAAATTAGGGCATAGACCACTAATTAAATCTCCTTCAGTTCCTTTCACTAGCATTCTAGAGAAAACATCCACAATGCAGTTGAATAAGAGAGGGGAAATGGGGTCCCCCTGTCTCAAACCTTTTCCTGTTAGGAAGAAATCACCCTCAATGTTATTAACTTTTACTCCCACAGATCCACCCTGAGTAATCTGTTTAACAAAACGAATGAAAGTGGGATTGAAACCCCTAAGCTCTAGGACTTCATAGAGGAAATCCAGGTTAACCGTGTCATCAGCTTTTTCATAATCAAGCTTTAGAACTAGCCATTTGTCTTTATTTTTATGCACTTCATGAATTACCTCATGAGCAGTTACCACACTTTCTAAAATAAATCTCCCTCTAATAAAGGAAAATTGGTGGTAAGAGATGAGCCTATCAATGATTTTAGCTAGTCTATTAGTTAAGACTTTGGTAAAAATCTTAAAGGAACAATTTAATAAACTAATAGGCCTAAACGTTTTCATAGATCTAGCCTCATTTTATTTTGGAATGAGGGTTATCATAGCAAAATTTAATCTATACAGATCTAAGTCATCCCTAAACCAAGCATTGAACATATTTACCAAGTCCTTTTTAATAATATCCTAGAATTTCTGGTAAAACATAAAAGATAAACCATCTGGACCAGGTGCCTCATCAACATATGATCCAAAGACAACTATGTTGACCTCCTCCTCAGTGAAAGCACTCCCTAGCATTATATTTTCCTCTAAAGATACTTTCTCATTCTCTAAGAAAAAGGTATCTTGTAATCTAATATCAGGTCTTGTTTCATATTTAAAGAGATATTTATAATAGTCAGTAGCTATCGTAAGCATATCTTTATTATCAGTAACAGGACCATCAGGTCCATCTAGCACATGTATAAACTTTTTGCCTTCGTCTCTGATTAGCAACATCATGAAAGTATGCAGTATTTCTGTAACCTTCTAGAATATTCCTATCTCTAGATCTTTGTCTAGCCTTAGTCTCCTCAAGGATCCAAAAAGTGTTTAATTCTCTAAGAATATAATCCCATCTCTCCCTCTCTAAAGTGGAGAGAACACAAGTTTCAGACTTAATGTCAAGAGCTTCATATTCTAGCATCAGCTCTTTTTTCTGTTTTCTAGCAGCAGCCTCAAAGTTACTGCTCCAACCTTTAGCCAACTTTCTAAACATCCTAAGCTTTGTTTGCCAGACGTCAACTACATTATCACTATTAACCTCTATATTCCAAGCTCTATTAACCAACTCTGTGTACTCAGGAATTGCTAACCACCATTTCTCAAATTTAAACCCTCCTTTTTTTTGGAATTCTAGCCTCACCAGAATCTGAGACAAGAGGAGTGTGATCACTACCTGATCTAGAGAGGGCTCTAGCATTGGCTAAAGGAAAATTACTGTCAAAAGAAGTGGTGCAGAAAATTCTATCTAATTTACACATGACAGGGTATTCTTGATTATTTCCCCAAGTATAGTTTCTACCAGAGACCCCTATTTCCATAAGAGCCCATAACTCTATCCAGGCATTAAATTTATCTGCCCATTTAAAATCTATGTTGCCATTTTTTTTATCTTCAATGAACCTAACCAAATTAAAATCTCCACCTATAAGAGCAGGGCCCTCCCAATTAAAGAAAAGCTCATGAAGTTCAGAAATGAACTCCTGTTTTTTCTCCTCATAGGAAGAACCATAAACAGTGGTAATTCTACAAATAAAATCATTCCTCCTATTCTTAACTATAGCACTAAAAGAAAAATCTTTGATCTCCCAAGCAAGAACTTCTAGGAAATCAGCATTGATACCTACTAGAATACCACCAGCAGTACCTATGGCTGGCAAGTGATTCCAAACAAAATTCCTATTTCCTAAGAGATTCTTCAAGAAAGAATTAGTAAATTCTTCCTTTTTAGTTTCTTGGAAGCCAATGTAATCTAGATTCAAAGGCACTAAGTTATCATCTATGAAAAGTTTCCTACCAGGAGCAGAAATACTCCTGGCGTCGAGGTGGTTCCTCGGCAATGCCCACCATGAGGGGCTTGGGTTTAGAGAAAAGGCGACGATGGAGGTTCCGGGAGCGAGAGAAGGCACACAACGTACCCAGGTTCACGTCCCCACGGTGGAGGATCGCTACGTCCTGCTATCAATTCACTATATGAATATATGTGTACAGGGGGCCGCCATAGTCGGAGTTGTTGTATCTAGTCTAGATCTAATCTGCAGGGTTGCGATGTCTAAGCGTATCGCCTCTATGTTTTTCTGTTTCCCCATATCCCCCTAAGGGGTGCCCCTGCCTGGCATTATACATCAGCCAAGTTAGGGTTTACAAGAGTCCTAGTAGGATTCGTATTGGAGTCTTCCTTCTTGTAGTCCAAGTTGATGTTCCTTGTGGGTCCAGCTTGTAGAGTCCTTGTGTTGGTCCATCTTCATAATCTGTACCGGGTATAGCAATGTCAGGTACCCGAAGGGTAATGCCCACTTCACCTGCTGTTTCAGAAACCACATATCATGGATAAAACTTCTTGGGGTGTTCGCCCTGAGATTGTCTAATCACATCTATCCATCCCTCAACTAGCTCTTCGTGCTGATACTTATCAGACAAGGAAACAGCTCTAGGGGAAGAGCAAGCAGAGTGCATACTATCAGTATCAACATCTATATTAACACCAACTATTTTGGCAGCATTATCTAAATGATCAGAATCAAATTTTGCCTAGCCTTGGACCGCCGCGTCGAGGCACGACTAGCAAGGGCTGGCGACCATGGAGGAGGCTCATCAGAATCAGCTACTGTTGTTGCCGCCGGACAGCGGCAGTGTTCTCCTCCTCCATGAACAGCTGCACCAACATCTTGTCGTTGATGTCCATCACGGCAATCTGACGAACATCTTGTGGGCCGGGCGGTTGGGCCTTTGGGCGGCAGTGGCAGCGACCTCTATACCGGCCGAAAGAGCGGTGGCCGGTCGAGGGAGTGGCGACGGTGTCGATGGACAGAGGTTTCTGGAGAGGCGGGGTGGAAGGAAAGCATGAGTGACGCAACAGCGACAGTGGCGATGGCGATCCAGATGGGTGGGAGTCGGGTTAGGCGGGGGTGAGAGGAGGGGGGAATCGGCGCGTCTAGCTGGCAGAAGGGCACCCGCGGGTGCTTTCCTATGTGGACGAGGGTGCCGGCGCCCCCGATTCGCATCCTTCACGAAGGGCCCGGCACGGTGGGCTTACACCGCGTCAGCGCTTTATTGGATGCGTCCATGTGAGCCAAAAACATCGCCGGCCACTAAATCGCTATCGAGGCCGTCGGTGGAGATGCTCTAAAGTAGGAGGATTAGATAGTGTAGGAATTATATCAACTTGGTATTTACACTAGGCAGTCTTTACCATTTAGTATAAATTACTCATTATATACAGATCGAAGGTGTCGGAGTAACACCAATCTGCTTGGTCTGTTCTGAACCTGATACAACTACGGACACTTCTTCTGAATTTAGCGTCATTAACTTCTATTATTTCGAAGTTAACAATAGCAGCATTATTTAGGACGATCCCTCAAAAAAGCATTATTTAGGACGAATTTAATCCATTTATATATATTCATATACACCCGTGTAGGCTCCCTCTCTCTCCCTTCCCTCTCTCGTAGAAAGAAAAAAAAAGAAAAGAACAAAAAAATCGAAAGGGAGCTCCCGCTCGGCGCTCGCCATGGACAGGTCCATGCCCAAGCGCAGGCGGCGCTTCAGCGAGACGCCCACCACCGGCACGGACTCCTCCTCCACCATCACGGAGGAGCTCGTCTCGCCAAACTCGTTGGGCGACGACTCGGCCGACTCAAGCATCACGAGCGCCGCCACCGAGAAGGCCGATGCTGATGCCGGCATTGGAGTCGCCGGCGGTGTCTTCCCCGAGACGACCTGTTCGGGCGCTCCGGCCTCTCCGTCCGTCATCAATTCCAACGCGCAGGTGAGAAATCTCTGTTTTTCTTGGTCTGGCGCCAGAAATTCAGACTTGGAAAATAGAAACAAAGAATCTGACAGAGCTTTTCTTGCGTCATGAATTCCAATGCGCAGGCTCGAGCCGCGCCCCCCCCTGCACCTGTCCGGCGACTCCCGCTCCGCTCCGCCGACCAATGCTGAAATTGGAGTCGCTGGCGGAGACAGCTGCACCTGCACGCCGACCGGCTCCGACCCACCGTCCCCTGCCACCTCCATCTGCGACGAAAAGGTAGGCATTTCTTGATTCTTGCCCGGAGGCCGGAGATGCTACTTTTTGACAGTGGAGGCGCTAATGCAAGAACTTCTCAGGCGTCGGCTGCGCCAATCTTGACGGGCGTCGCGGGCTTCTTCGGCACCAATGCTAGCGGCCACGCGGGCGCCGCCGCGAGCGGTGCTACCGCGACCCTGATCGCCGCCGTCGCGGTCGCGACCTCTCCGACAGCTCTGAAAGAGGCGAGCGGCGCCGCCACCGATGCTACGTCTCCGGCGAATCTGACAGACGCGGGCGCCTCCGCGACCGGTGCTACCCCGACCCTGACCGCCGCCGTCGCGGTCGCGACCTCTCCGACAACTCCAACAGAGGCGAGCGGCGCCGCCACTGATGCTACCTCTCCGCCGGCGAATCTGACAGCCGCGGGCGCCGCCGCCGTCGCGGTTGCGACGTCTCCGACAACTCTGACAGAGGCAAGCGCCAACGCCACGGATGCTGCTTCTCAGCTGATTCTGGCATCGCCTTCGACCGAGCAGGTTAACTTAACCATCCTGATTTGCTGTTATTATGCCTCAACACTAGGCTGTTTGTTTACTAATTTTGGTACAAACTTGAATTTAGCGCGAGAAGTTAAATTAGCTCAGTGATCCAAGAACATTGCAATTCCCAGTTATAAGATGTGCTTGACATTTTGCTTATTTGATAGGTGTGCTTGACATTTGTTGATTATATAGTGGGATAAATTGTGCTTGACATTTTGCTGGTAAGATAGGGTGATAAAAAGATGAGTACTAGTATATTTCCTTTTGGGAGTAGTATGTTTGGTGTCTAGTTTCTACACAGGAATTTGAATAGTTAAATTAGGAAGGCCCTTGTGACTTGTGAAGTCTAGTGCACTTAATTTGCTGTTTGTTCACGCACAATTTTTGCACTTTGCTGTTTGTTCACACACAAATTTTGCCATTTTGTGATTCAGAACATTGCATAAGGATTTAAATTTATATATCAGTGCTATTATAAGATAAGCATTCTAGTATAAAATTTAGCTGGGTGGTGCAAGAAGCTTCCATCCCAGAAGCTAGTCGTCAGTTAAACCTTTTTTTCTGAGTAATAATCAAGACATGTTCTTATACCGCAAATTGCAGGTTGGGCCTCGCCGTAACCGGTGGGATCAGCCTCCACGATGCCTGAGGTGCCATTGTAGCGCCGCACAACGGGTGATGACATGCTGCGGTGCTTTCCTGTGCACGGCTTGCACTAGGAACAACCCCTGCAGATGTGCCCCGTGGCAAGACGGTTTCGGCTTGCCGGTGCCGATCTTGGCAAGATACCTGGTGCCCCTGCAGCATTTCGTGGCGCGCGCGGTCCATCTTCCTCGCGAACGGTGGCAGCTTTTCCACTCGCACAGGACTCCAGCAGGTAGCATCATCTACTACTTCTACAACGTGGAGCAAGCGTTCCATAGGCGTGAGAGTGGCGTGCTCTTGCAGACCCACGTGTACCAGGGCATGGTGGGTCATGTGTGGTCACGGTTTCGATGCAGGTTGACCTTGGTTCATGAGAACGGCAATTCGAATGTTTTGCTGGACTTTGTTGCGCCGCCTGCCACCCAGCACGAATGGCTTGTTCTCTTTACCATGCTTGATCGATACCGGCGGCAGCAGCACTGAACAATACATTTTCTTTTTTTCTTTTCTAGTGCAAGGACATGGCTCTGATTTGCTACACATCTTCCTGTCCTGCAAACTCCATTACTTCATTCTTTTGATTGTATATATACAGAGATATGTGGCAAAGAACAGGGAAAGTAAATCATTTTTGTTGTAGGGTTCCTTGTTTGTTATCTTCAGAACCTGTTTCAGTAACTCTTTTAATCCACTGGTAACTCTGCGAGTTCATCTTGTTCTGGTAGTGTTCACGACTGCAGTTGATTGATGGTTATCTTTTCTAATCTGGTGATGCCAGCAATCCGCAATTCTGAATGATATATTATTATTACTATAACAAGTGCCAAGTAATGATCTATTATTATTATTATTATAACAAGTGCCAAGTACATTTCATGAAAACTTGCTGCTAAATGTATTCAACATCTAAAAAACTGCTATGCACAGAATTTTTCATCTATCCGTGCTAGTCTCAATCAATCAGCAAAGTTGTCCTCTGGGTACAGCACAGCAACCCTCTCCTTCCCGTCAATCCTCCCCCAGTGCATCCCTGCCCTCACCCTCGTCCAGCTCTCCACATCTGCTTAAACACCTGCAACCCAGAATCAAATAAGAATGGATGGATGCAATGATCCACATTGATACTGAATCGCGCAAAATACAAAGACTCGCATTGCTAACTCCAGCTAACAGGATCGTCGATGGGATGGAGTCATGGGATCACCGCTTGCAATGGGTTACCTGGCCAAGTTTTATCACTGAGAACAATCACACGGAAGTGGAAAAAAAAAAACATACGACCTGTCATATCCAAGTGAAAGATTTGTGTAATCTGTAGTTTAGGCCCGGCTGCAAGTTCTGTATGAGCCCGGAATATAAAAAACTCAACAATGGTACTGATGTGGCACTACAAAACAGACCGCTAACTGGGCAAAATGCAAACATTGGTAAAATAGAGTGTCTTCAGAGTTAACAACAGGGGTCGCCAGATGTTTACCATATCTGTGTGCTTGTAGCGTAAATGCCTTCCGGTATGTCATTGTATTCTTCATCGTCTCAGCTCAGAAAGCAGCAGTGTCATTAAACTGGAAGGTCTGTAAACTGGTTGTTCATTTTACAAGGTCGTAAGTTGTACCTTTATTTTCGCCTGTTGCGTTGCCTGCAGGAGGATGTCTTCTTGCTCTGTCCTATGTTCGGCAGATCTCGCCTAACTGTGAGTAGTAGCACCTGCAAAGTCTGTGACAGTCTCATCCTTGGCAACATCAAATCCACGAAGTGCGGCGTGGAAGTGGCGCGGGAGTCTCATACTGTGCACGAAGTGGGCTCTAAAGTTGTAGCACCTGGAAAAGCGATGCACCTTCTGGGGTTTGAAGTTGTCGCCGCCAGCAGCATGGCCTGAGACAGAAAGAACATAAGGCTACAGCACCACATTCGTTAGAACTAAACAGTTAATGAAGAAGCTGGCGTTGTTTATCTGAAGAATGTACATCTCGGTTTGCCGCGAGAAGGAAGGCCGTGATCTTCAGGCTGAATTGCTGAAGCGGCCGGCGTGGAGGCAACCAAGATGTACGTCTGAATAAAGATCACTTGTCCAGCAGAAGTAGGAATATGAATTAGTTCAGCAGATGGCCAAAATTACTTACGAATATACCATTTTTTTTGTACAGTGGCCAGCTTGACATGTTGGGATTTGATCCAGTGCATGCAAGATAATCTGCATTTCTGAAGTACACTGCATTTTTAATCAATGCTGCACATAGGAGAAATAAAACAATGTTGCAATTTACTAGCAGCACTTCAACATGTACATGAAACAATGACACGAGATAATCTGATGTCGACCTTTACAATTAGTGTCATACACTGCACGGTTGTCACGAGAAACATGCACGAGGCAACACAATTGACAGAGAGATCATCTCTGAAGGAACAAGCATAGTTCACAAGAGGACTAGCAGCATATCTGTGGCTGAAACCCTGTCCTGAATACGTACTGCTAGCGTAGCCTGGCGTTGGGCTCTAAAGTTGCAGCACCTGGAGATGTGATGCACCTGCTGGCGTTTGTAGTTCTTGCCGCCAGGAGCAGAAAGATCAGGCTGCGGCACCGCATTCGTCAGAGCTGAACAGTCACTGAAGAAGCTGGCGTTGTTGTGCTGAAGAAGACCTGCTCGGTGATCTTCAGCCTGAATTACTGAATAGGTCGCCTGCGTTGCGTGGTGCAGCCAGGAATCCGCATGAAGATCCCTTGTCCAGCAGAAGTAGGGACACGAATTAGTTGAGCAGATGAACGAAACAACCTAGGAATATACCAGAAATTTTGCAGCGTGAACCCACCATTTCCCTTTGTGATACATACATACATACAGGTTGCTTGCAGACATAGAGGCATTCAAATCCCCTGCTCCTGCCCATAACCCCACCCCCACAGATTCAGGTTAGGGAACCATAGAATTGACCGCAGAAGGGAGCGCTCGGGGAAGGGAGGACACCGGCAGGGGTCTCTCTCACCTCAGGCCGCCGCGCCAGGAGCAGACGAGCTCGTGCGAAGAGATGGGGAGGGAGAGAGCGCCTGCGCGGCGCTCGGGAGAACGCTGAGGAGCTGGTGCCGCCTTTCTCTTCGGTTCCCTGGGATCGCCTCTCCTCTTCTCCCCGCGACGGGCCACGGCGCCGGCCCCCTCTCCTCGCCGCGCCGCCGCTCCGTGCTCTGCTCCGTTGGGTTCGGATCGTCTTGTTTGGACCGGTTTCACTTTTGACCCCGGTGAGGAGCAACTGCTTCAAGATTGGTGCCTGATGCTCCATACTCTTGGATATATTTCCTTCACGGATAAAGCCCTAAAGGACCTCGAGTTTCCGTCAATTCGGCGGTGGGTGAACACTTACAAAAATGACCTTAAGAAAAGAGAATTACAACGAGATCCTTCAATATAGCAAAGAACACCCTAAAATAGATTACAAATACACGATCAGGACCTTGAGCATCGTCGGCGACACGCACCCTCCAGGCACAACCACTCCTATCCAAACCGGGGACTTCACCACTTGGTCGAGCAAAAGTACGGTACTAGAATTCCACTATTTACCTAGAGCCATGTACACTAGGTGAAATGCAAAAAAATAAAATAAGCAAAGCCTTTACTTAAGATTCACTTGTCAAGTAAAGTATGGTACTAGCTTTCTCTAGGTAAAGAACCCTAAGTAAAGTATGGCAAGTAAAGAATCCATTACTTAAGATTCACTTGTCAAGTAAAGAATCCTTTACTTAGGAAATTCATGCTCACCCGAGTGACGTGATGTTCGAGCTTAAGAAAGCAAACCTCGAAGAAAAAATAGGCGACGAAAAAAGGCCCACCACAAGAGAAGACCAACACGACCAAACCCAACAATAGCCAAGAGATAAACCCTTGCGTTGCCTCCCTCAAGACCGAGGCAGGAGGCGACAACGGTGCACGCCGCCACACCTCCACCAAGGATAGGACCGGCGACCTCACCAGGAAACAGATCCATAAAGTTTGGGCCACTAGCTGCCTGATGTCTACGCACGCTTCTATTTCTGTAGACAGTGTTGGGCCTCCAAGAGCAGAGGTTTGTAGAACAGCAGCAAGTTTCCCTTAAGTGAATCACCCAAGGTTTATTGAACTCGGGGAGGTAGAGGTCAAAGATATCCCTCTCAAGCAACCCTGCAATTAAGATACAAGAAGTCTCTTGTGTCCCAACACACCTAATACACTTGTCAGATGTATAGGTGCACTAGTTCGGCGAAGAGATAGTGAAATACAAGTAATATGGATGATTATAAGTAGTAATTGCAATCTGAAATAAAGATGGCAGCAATCGAACATGTAGCAGAACTTGTTGGAAACGGTGTTTCAATGCTTAGAAACAAGACCTAGGGATCATACTTTCACTAGTGGACACTCTCAACAATGATCACATAATTGAATAAATAAATGGTACTCTCAAACACTCTCTTGTTGGATAACAAACACCATTCATTGTGTAGGGCTATAAAAGCACACCTCAAGCCGGAGTAAACAAGCTCCACAACGTCATAAATGAGTCACACACACACACTGTCACCATCACACCGTGGAGAGTGACTCCGGAGTTCATATTAAAGTAACCTCTAAAGTGCATAATAGACAAGAGTAACATCTACATATTCAACTAGATTACAAAGCTCATGATCACATAAAGATCACACCATGGGAGAGAGAGATGAACCACATAGCTACCGGTAGAGCCCTCAGCCTCGGGGAGAACTACTCCTCCTCATCATGGGAGACGACAACGGCGATGAAGATGGCGGTGGTGTCGATGGAGATGACTCCGGGTGCAATTCCCGTCCCGGCGGCGTGCGGAACAGAGACTTTTGTCCCCGAAACTTGTCTTCGCGATGGCGGTGGCTACGAAACTCTTCGTGGAATGTGACTTGTTATTTTAGGGTTTTCGCGACTGGGAGAATATATAGGCGAAGAGGCAGCATCGGGGAGCCGAGGGGCCCTCCACACAGGCGCGGTGGCCGCGCCGCCCTATGGGGTGGGCCCCCTGATACGTCTCCGACGTATCGATAATTTCTTATGTTCCATGCCACATTATTGATGATATCCATACCTGGGCATGTGTCGGGCCGGGCCGGGCCTCGGGCCGGCCGAGGTGGCTGCAAAAAATCGGCCCAAGCCCGGCCCAGCCCGGCCAAAAACACACCAAGCCCGCCGGGCCGTCGGGCCGCGGGCCGGGCCGTAGGCTTAATCTCATTTTTCGGGCTACCCAGGCCCGGCCCGGCCCGGGTGTCGGGCCAACATATCTCGGCCCAGGCCGAGTTTTGGCCGGGTCGGGCGGGTCTCGGGCGGGCTGCCCATGGCCGATCGATGATATCTACATGTTTTATACACATTATATGTCGTATTTATGCATTTTCCGGCACTAACCTATTAACGAGATGCCGAAGCGATTCTTGTTTCTGTTGTTTTTGGTTTCAGAAATTCTAGTAAGAAAATATTCTCGGAATTGGACGAAATCAACGCCGGGGTCCTATTTTTGCACGAAGCTTCCGAAGACCGAGGGGGAAAGGAAGTGGGGCCACGAGGCGCGCCACAACGGCGGCGCGGCCTAGGGGGGGCGCGCGGCCCCGGCGTGTGGGGCCCTCGTGTGGCCCCCGTTGCCCTTCCGCCTACTTAAAGCCTCGTCGCGAAACCCCCAGTATCGAGAGCCACGATACGGAAAATCTTCGAGCGCCGCCGCCGCCAATCCCATCTCGGGGGATTCGGGAGATCGCCTCCGGCACCCGAGGGGATTCATCTCCGGAGGACTCTTCACCGCCATGATCGCCTCCGGAGTGATGAGTGAGTAGTTCACCCCTGGACTATGGGTCCATAGCAGTAGCTAGATGGTCGTCTTCTCCTTATGTGCTTCATTGTTGGATCTTGTGAGCTGCCTAACATGATCAAGATCATCTATCTGTAATTCTATATGTTGTGTTTGTCGGGATCCGATGGATAGAGAATACTATGTTATGTTGATTATCAATCTATTACCTATGTGTTGTTTATGATCTTGCATGCTCTCCGTTATTAGTAGAGGCTCTGGCCAAGTTTTTACTCTTAACTCCAAGAGGGAGTATTTATGCTCGATAGTGGGTTCATGCCTCCATTAAATCGGGACAGTGTGAGAAAGTTCTAAGGTTGTGGATGTTTGTTGCCACTAGGGATAAAACATTGATGCTATGTCCGAGGATGTAGTTATTGATTACATTACGCACCATACTTAATGCAATTGTCTGTTGTTTTGCAACTTAATACTGGAAGGGGTTCGGATGATAACTGAAGGTGGACTTTTTAGGCATAGATGCATCTGGATAGCGATCTATGTACTTTGTCGTAATGCCCAATTAAATCTCACAATACTCATCATATCATGTATGTGCATTGTCATGCCCTCTCTATTTGTCAATTGCCCACTGTAATTTGTTCACCCAACATGCTATTTATCTTATGGGAGAGACACCTCTAGTGGACCCCGGTCTATTCTTTTACATCGCATACAATCTACTGTAATACTTGTTCTACTGTTTTCTGCAAACAATCATCTTCCACACAATACGGTTAATCCTTTGTTACAGCAAGCCGGTGAGATTGATAACCTCACTGTTTCGTTGGGGCAAAGTACTTTGGTTGTGTTGTGCGGGTTCCACGTTGGCGGAATCCCTGGTGTTGCGCCGCACTACATCCCGCCGCCATCAACCTTCAACGTGCTTCTTGGCTCCTCCTGGTTCGATAAACCTTGGTTTCTTTCGAGGGAAAACTTGCTGTGCGCATCATACCTTCCTCTTGGGGTTCCCAACGAACGTGTGAGTTACACGCCATCAAGCATATTTTCTGGCGCCGTTGCCGGGAGATCAAGACACGCTGCAAGGGAGTCTCCACAATCCAATCTCTTTACTTTGTTTTTGTCTTGCTTTATTTTATTTACTTTCTTGTTTGCTGCATTATATCAAAACACAAAAAAATTAGTTGCTAGCTTTACTTTATTTACTGCCTTGTTCTCTATATCAAAAACACAAAAAAATTAGTTACTTGCATTTACTTTATCTAGTTTGCTTTATTTACTGTTGCTAAAATGAATACCCCTGAAAATACTAAGTTGTGTGACTTCACAACCACAAATAATAATGATTTCCTATGCACACCTATTGCTCCACCTGCTACTACAGCAAAATTCTTTGAAATTAAACCTGCTTTACTTAATCTTGTTATGAGAGAGCAATTTTCTGGTGTTAGTTCTGATGATGCTGCTGCCCATCTTAATAATTTTGTTGAACTATGTGAAATGCAAAAGTATAAGGATGTAGATGGTGATATTATAAAATTGAAATTGTTCCTTTCTCATTAAGAGGAAGAGCTAAAGATTGGTTGCTATCTTTGCCTAAGAATAGTATTGATTCATGGACTAAATGTAAGGATGCTTTTATTGGTAGATATTATCCTCCCGCTAAAATTATATCTTTGAGAAGTAGCATAATGAATTTTAAGCAATTAGATAATGAACATGTTGCTCAAGCTTGGGAGAGAATGAAATTTTTGGTAAAGAATTGCCCAACCCATGGACTGACTACTTGGATGATCATCCAAACCTTCTATGCAGGACTAAATTTTTCTTCGCGGAACCTATTGGATTCAGCTGCTGGAGGTACCTTTATGTCCATCACTTTGGGGCGGCTACAAAGCTTCTTGATGATATGATGATAAATTACTCTGAATGGCACACGGAAAGAGCTCCACAAGGTAAGAAGGTAAATGAAGAAACCTCCTCCTTGAGTGATAAGATTGATGTGATTATGTCTATGCTTGTGAATGATAGGACTAATGTTGATCCTAATAATGTTCCATTCGCTTCATTGGTTGCCCAAGAAGAACATGTTGATGTAAACTTCATTAAAAATAATAATTTCAACAACAATGCTTATCGGAACAATTCTAGTAATAACTATAGGCCATATCCTTATAATAATAGTAATGGTTATGGTAATTCTTATGGGAATTCTTACAACAATAATAGGAGTGTACCCCCTGGTCTTGAAGCCATGCTTAAAGAATTTATTAGTACACAAACTGCTTTTAACAAATCTGTTGAGGAAAAGCTTGATAAAATTGATATTCTCGCTTCTAAGGTTGATAGACTTGCCTCTGATGTTGATCTTTTAAAATTGAAAGTTATGCCTAATATGGATATTGAAAATAAAATTGTTACTACAGCAAATGCCATCCAAGTTAGAATTAATGAGAATATAAGATTAATGGCTGAATTGCGTGCTAGGTGGGATAGAGAAGAAAATGAAAAACTTGCTAAAGAGAATAATGTAGCTAAAGTTTGGACTATTACCACCACTAGTAATATTAATGCTCAACATGTTGCTGCACCTCCTACTAATAATGGTGAAAGAATTGGTGTTGGCAATGTTCCTACTCCTAGTGCAAAGCGTACAAAATTGCCTGAAATTGCTAAAACTGCTGAAACTGCCTGTGATAAAACTGCTGAAATTTTTTCCAACATTGGGGATGATGATCCCATTGCTGTAGCTCATAATGATTTAGATTTTGATGATTGCCACATCTCTGAAGTTATAAAGTTCTTACAAAAACTTGCTAAAAGTCCTAATGCTAGTGCTATAAATTTGGCCTTTACAAAACATATTACAAATGCTCTCATAAAAGCTAGAGAAGAGAAACTAAAACTTGAAACCTCTATTCCTAGAAAGCTAGAAGATGGTTGGGAGCCCATCATTAAGATGAGGGTCAATGATTTTGATTGTAATGCTTTATGTGATCTTGGTGCAAGTATTTATGCCTAAGAAAGTCTATGATATGCTTGACTTGCCACCATTGAAAAATTGTTATTTGGATGTTAATCTTGTTGATAATGCTATAAAGGAACCTTTGGGGAGAGTTGATAATGTTCGTATTATGGTTAACAATAACCTTGTCCCCGTTGATTTTGTTGTCTTGGATATTGAATGCAATGCATCTTGTCCCATTATATTGGGAAGACCTTTTCTTCGAACTGTTGGTGCTACCATTGATATGAAGGAAGGTAATATTAAATATAAATTTCCTCTCAAGAAAGGTATGGAACACTTCCCTAGAAAGAGAATGAAGTTACCTTTTGATTCTATTATTAGAACAAATTATGATGTCGATGCTTCATCTCTTGATAATACTTGATATACACTTTCTGCGCCTAAAGGCGTTAAAGAAAAGCGCTTATGGGAGACAACCCATGTTTTTACTACAGTATCTTTGTTTTATATTTGAGTCTTGGAAGTTGTTTACTACTGTAGAAACCTCTCCTTGTCTTAGTTTTGTGTTTTGTTGTGCCAAGTAAAGTCTTTGATAGTAAGGTTCATACTAGATTTGGATTACTGCGCAGTTACAGATTTCTTTGCTGTCACGAATTTCGACCTGCCTCTCTGTAGGTAGCTCAGAAAAATATGCCAATTTACGTGCGTGATCCTCAGATATGTACGCAACTTTCATTAAATTTGGGCATTTTCATTCGAGCAAGTCTGGTGCCATTTTAAAATTCTTCTTTACGAACTGTTCTGTTTTGACAGATTCTGCCTTTTATTTCGCATTGCCTCTTTTGCTATGTTGGATGAATTTCTTTGATCCATTAATGTCCAGTAGCTTTATGCAATGTCCAGAAGTGTTAAGAATGATTATGTCACCTCTGAACATGTTAATTTTTATTATGCACTAACCCTCTAATGAGTTGTTTCGAGTTTGGTGTGGAGGAAGTTTTCAAGGATCAAGAGAGGAAATGATGCAATATGATCAAGGAGAGTGAAAGCTCTAAGCTTGGGGATGCCCCGGTGGTTCACCCCTGCATATTCTAAGAAGACTCAAGCGTCTAAGCTTGGGGATGCCCAAGGCATCCCCTTCTTCATCGACAACATCATCAGGTTCCTCCCTGAAACTATATTTTTATTCAGTCACATCTTATGTGCTTTGCTTGGAGCGTCGGTTTGTTTTTGTTTTGTTTGAATAAAATGGATCCTAGCATTAATTGTGTGGGAGAGAGACACGCTCCGCTGTTGCATATGGATAAATATGTCCTTAGGCTTTACTCATAGTATTCATGGCGAAGGTTGAATCTTTTTCGTTAAATTGTTATATGGTTGGAATCGGGAAATGCTACATGTAGTTATTCTAAAATGTCTTGAATAATTTGATACTTGGCAATTGTTGTGCTCATGTTTAATCTCTTGCATCATATACTTTGCACCCATTAATGAAGAAACACCTAGAGCTTGCTAAATTTGGTTTGCATATTTGGTCTCTCTAAAGTCTAGATAATTTCTAGTATTGAGTTTTGAACAACAAGGAAGATGGTGTAGAGTCTTATAATGTTTACAATATGTCTTTTATGTGAGTTTTCTGCACCGGTTCATCCTTGTGTTTGTTTCAAATAACCTTGCTAGCCTAAACCTTGTATCGAGAGGGAATACTTCTTATGCATCCAAAATCCTTGAGCCAACCACTATGCCATTTGTGTCCACCATACCTACCTACTACATGGTATTTCTCCGCCATTTCAAAGTAAATTGCTTGAGTGCTACCTTTAAATTTCCATCATTCGCCTTTGCAATATATAGCTCATGGGACAAAATAGCCTTAAAAACTATTGTGGTATTGAATATGTACTTATGCACTTTATCTCTTATTAAGTTGCTTGTTGTGCGATAACCATGCTTGGGGACGCCATCAACTCTTTGTTGAATATCATGTGAGTTGCTATGCATGTCCGTCTTGTCTGAAGTAAGAGAGATCTACCACTTTAATGGTTAGAGCATGCTTATTGTTAGAGAAGAACATTGGGCCGCTAACTAAAGCCATGAATCATGGTGGAAGTTTCAGTTTTGGACATATATCCTCAATCTCATATGAGAACACTAATTGTTGCTACATACTTATGCATTAAAGAGGAGTCCATTATCTGTTGCCCATGTTGTCCCGGCATGGATGTCTAAGTTGAGAATAATCAAAAGCGAGAAATCCAAAATGCGAGCTTTCTCCTTAGACCTTTGTACAGGCGGCATGGAGGTACCCCTTTGTGACACTTGGTTAAAACATGTGTATTGCGATGATCCCGGTAGTCCAAGCTAATTAGGACAAGGTGCGGGCACTATTAGTATACTATGCATGTGGCTTGCAACTTGTAAGATATAATTTACATAATACATATGCTTTATTACTACCGTTGACAAAATTGTTTCATGTTTTCAAAATAAAAGCTCTAGCACAAATATAGCAATCGATGCTTTCCTCTTTGAAGGACCTTTCTTTTACTTTTATGTTGAGTCAGTTCACCTATCTCTCCACCTCAAGAAGCAAACACTTGTGTGAACTGTGCATTGATTCCTACATACTTGCATATTGCACTTGTTATATTACTTTACATTGACAATATCCATGAGATATACATGTTATAAGTTGAAAGCAATCGCTGAAACTTAATCTCCTTTGTGTTGCTTCAATACCTTTACTTTGATTTATTGCTTTATGAGTTAACTCTTATGCAAGACTTATTGATGCTTGTCTTGAAGTACTATTTATGAAAAGTCTTTGCTTTATGATTCATTTGTTTACTCATGTCATTACCATTGTTTTGATCGCTGCATTCATTACATATGCTTACAATAGTATGATCAAGGTTATGATGGCATGTCACTCCAGAAATTATCTTTGTTATCGTTTACCTGCTCGGGACGAGCAGAACTAAGCTTGGGGATGCTGATACGTCTCCGACGTATCGATAATTTCTTATGTTCCATGCCACATTATTGATGATATCTACATGTTTTATACACATTATATGTCGTATTTATGCATTTTCCGGCACTAACCTATTAACGAGATGCCGAAGCCATTCTTGTTTCTGCTGTTTTTGGTTTCAGAAATCCTAGTAAGGAAATATTCTCGGAATTGGACGAAATCAACGCCCGGGGTCCTATTTTTGCACGAAGCTTCCGGAAGACCGAGGGAAAGGAAGTGGGGCCACGGCGCCGCCACAACGGGCGGCGCGGCCTAGGTCTTGGCCGCGCGGCCCGGCGTGTGGCCCTGCGTTGCCCTTCCGCCTACTTAAAGCACGTCGCGCCCCGCGAGAGCCACGATACGGAAAACCTTGAGGCGCCGCCGCCGCCAATCCCATCTCGGGGATTCAGGAGATCGCCTCGGCACCCTGCCGGAGAGGGGATTCATCTCCCGGAGGACTCTTCACCGCCATGATCGCCTCCGGAGTGATGAGTGAGTAGTTCACCCCTGGACTATGGGTCCATAGCAGTAGCTAGATGGTCGTCTTCTCCTTATGTGCTTCATTGTTGGATCTTGTGAGCTGCCTAACATGATCAAGATCATCTATCTGTAATTCTATATGTTGTGTTTGTCGGGATCCGATGGATAGAGAATACTATGTTATGTTGATTATCAATCTATTACCTATGTGTTGTTTATGATCTTGCATGCTCTCCGTTATTAGTAGAGGCTCTGGCCAAGTTTTTACTCTTAACTCCAAGAGGGAGTATTTATGCTCGATAGTGGGTTCATGCCTCCATTAAATCTGGGACAGTGACAGAAAATTCTAAGGTTGTGGATGTGCTGTTGCCACTAGGGATAAAACATTGATGCTATGTCCGAGGATGTAGTTATTGATTACATTACGCACCATACTTAATGCAATTGTCTGTTGTTTTGCAACTTAATACTGGAAGGGGTTCGGATGATAACCTGAAGGTGGACTTTTTAGGCATAGATGCATGCTGGATAGCGGTCTATGTACTTTGTCGTAATGCCCAATTAAATCTCACAATACTCATCATATCATGTATGTGCATTGTCATGCCCTCTCTGTAATTTGTTCACCCAACATGCTATTTATCTTATGGGAGAGACACCTCTAGTGAACTGTGGACCCGGTCTATTCTTTTACATCGCATACAATCTCTGTAATACTTGTTCTACTGTTTTCTGCAAACAATCATCTTCCACACAATACGGTTAATCCTTTGGTAAGCCGGTGAGATTGACAACCTCACTGTTTCGTTGGGGCAAAGTACTTTGGTTGTGTTGTGCAGGTTCCACGTTGGCGCCGGAATCCCTGGTGTTGCGCCGCACTACATCCCGCCGCCATCAACCTTCAACGTGCTTCTTGGCTCCTCCTGGTTCGATAAACCTTGGTTTCTTTCTGAGGGAAAACTTGCTACTGTGCGCATCATACCTTCCTCTTGGGGTTCCCAACGAACATGTGAGTTACACGCCATCACCCCCTGCTGGCCGCCTCCGACTCTTCTTTGATGTTCTGGAATCCTCCGTGGAAAATAGGGCCGTGGGCTTTTGTTTCGTCCAATTCCGAGAATATTTCCTGTGTAGGATTTCTGAAACCAAAAAGCAGAAAACAGAACTGGTGCTTGACATCTTGTTAATAGGTTAGTACCGGAAAATGCATCAAAATGATATAAAGTATGAATAAAACATGTAGGTATTGTCATAAAACTAGCATGGAACATAAGAAATTATAGATACGTTGGAGACGTATCAAGCATCCCCAAGCTTAGTTCCTACTCACCCTCGAGTAGGTAAACGATAAAAAGAATAATTTCTGAAGTGACATGCTTCCAACATAATCTTGATCAATACTATAGTAAAGCATATGTGATGAATGAAGTGACTCAAAGCAATGGTCTATAGTTTGCTAACAAATAGATAATGACTAAACAACTGAATCATATAGCAAAGACTTTCCATGAATAGTACTTTCAAGACAAGCATCAAAAAGTCTTGCATAAGAGTTAACTCATAAAGCAATAGATTCTTAATAAAAGGTTTTGAAGCAACACAAAGGAAGATTTAAGTTTCAACAATTTGCTTTCAACTTTCAACATGTATATCTCATGGATAATTGTCAACACAAAGTAAAATGATGAGTGCAATAAGTAAGCATGTAAGAATCAATGCACTCAGTTGACACAAGTGTTTGCTTCTAAGATAGAAAGAAGTAGGTAAACTGACTCAACATAAAGTAAAAGAAAGGCCCTTCGCAGAGGGAAGCCGGGATTAAATCATGTGCTAGAGCTTTTCAAGTTTTGAAATCATATAGAGAGCATAAAAATAAAGTTTTGAGAGGTGTTTGTTGTTGTCAACAAATGGTAGTGGACACTCTAACCCCCTTGTCAAACAGACTTTCAAAGAGCGGCTCCCATGAAGGACGTTATCTCTACCAAGGTAGATCATCCCTCTTCTCTTTTGTTTACACATGTATTTTAGTTTTATTTATAGATGACACTCCTCCCAACCTTTTGCTTTCACAAGCCATGGCTAACTGAAAGGACACGGATGTCGCCTAGAGGGGGGGGGGGTGAATAGGCGGTTTAAAACTTTTACGAGATGGGCTTAACAAATGCGGAATAAAACTAGCGTTTACTTTGTCAAGCCCAAAGCCTATATACTATGGTTCACCTATGTGCACCAACAACTTATGCTAAGCAATACAAGCAACTTATGTGATAGCAAGATATATAACTTCAAGCATGATGGCTATCACAAAGTAAAGTGCATAAGTAAGGAGCTCGGATATAGAGATAACCGAGGCACGCGGGAGACGACGATGTAGCCCGAAGTTCACACTCTTGCGAGTGCTAATCTCCGTTGGAGAGGTGCGGTGGCTTAGTGCTCCCGAACGCCACAAGAGGCTCACCTTGAGGTGTGGTTGCTCGATGCACACCAACGCCACAAAGGCCTCACCCCAAGATGCGGTACTCACACCACACACCGAACGCCACGAAGGCGCCTCACCTAAATCTCCGGTGACCCTCGCCACAAAGGCCTAGGTCACGGTTCCACTAAAGGATTTCCTTCGAGGCGGAAACCGGGCCTTACACAAAGATTGGGGCACACATCCACAACTTAATTGGAGGCTCCCAACAAACCGCCACAAAGGCCTAGAATCCGTCTAGGGTTCCAAGAACCCAAGAGTAACAACTTTCTTACTTTCACCTCGACGAATCACCGTGAAGAACTCAAACCGATGCACCAAATGCAATGGCAAGAACACCACAAAGATGCTCAAGTCCTTTTCTTTCAAATTCCAACAAAGCTACAAAAGCTATTGGGGGAATAAGAGAGGAAGAACAAAGGAATTCACAAAGAACACCAAGATCAAGATCTAGAGAGTTCCACTCACAAAGAGATGGATTTGATTGGTAGAAATGTAGATCTAGATCTCCTCTCTCTTTTCCCTCAAGAATATGCAAGAATCATGGGAGGAATCAAGAACTAGGGCAAGCTTTGAAGTACAACAATGGAGGGGAGAGAGAGAAAGTGAACCAACCAACCCAAGGAGGAAGAAGGGGGTCTTATATACCCCCTCCCAACGAAATATGACCGTTTGGGGCCTCCCAGGCCGGAAAATCCGCCCCCCGAAATCGCCCCTGGACTCGGGCCGGATATTTGGCCGGATATTTGCCGGAATTGGCCATTCGGGCCGGATTATCCGCCCCAAAACTGCAGAAACACCAAAACTAAAACGGGCATAACTTTAGAATCCGATTTTGATGATCTTGGGCTTGTTTTGAACCTAGGAACAAGCTCTACAAGATCATGCAGAAAACCATCATAGTCCAACAAGGGAGGATAGAAACAAATGATGAAAGGTTTGACCTATCTAAAAAAGACATACCGGTAAAACCTCCAATCTCGAAAATGCAACAAGTTGCCCGTGCAAAAACCATTCTTGATGAACTAGAGCTTGTCATGAGAATAAGCACAAGCTCTAAATCATCACATGGATAAGATCAAAATAACAACCAAGAAAGATGATGAACCAAACTCGAAAACGCAACAAGTGATCTATGTGAAATCTGTTTTCGATGAACTAGAGCTTGTCATGAGAATAAGCACAAGCTCTAAAACATCACATGGATAAGGTCCAAATAACAACCAAGAAAGATGATGCAAGGATGCAAAGGTTTGAGCTCTCTCCGAACGATACGATCGAGTTACTCACTCGAGAGCCCTCTTGATAGTACGGCAACTAAACTATAAACCGGTCTCCAACTACACTATGAGACCGGTGAGAAAGAAATCCTATCAAGAGCAAACCTTATACTTGCGCATTCCACTTGAGCTTGATGACGACGATCTTGACCTCAACAAGATGGAACGCCTTTCTTGCTTGTGCTTGCTTGACAAAGTCTTGTGGATTGCTCCCCCATAATCCACCATGGGAGAGCTTCTTCTTCGGCGCATCTTCACATAACCATGACCACCATGTGGATTGCTCCCCCATAATCCACCATGGGAGAGCTTCTTCTTCGGCGCATCTTCACATATCCATGATCACCATATGGATGGCAAGACTCAAGCAAAGGATCTCTTCGAGATGGCTCATCTTGAACTTGCACTTCATTTCTCCATGGCAAGCTTCAAGCTTATGAACTCTTCGAGTTGGCTCATCTTGAACTTGCACTTCATTCTTCATCATATTGATGTGTTGAAGTAACTTGAGGGCTCACTTCATCTTCATCTTCAAGACATACTTGACACTTGATATCCTTCATCAATTTCTTCTTATTGCAACCTAATACAAACATGTTGATGTCTTGAAGTAACTTGAGGGCTTACTTCATCTTCATCTTCAAGACATACTTGACACTTGATATCCTTCATCAAATTCTTCTTATTGCAACCTTGAAGCCAACAAATGGTTCAAGAATTGCCTATGGACAACTCCTACAAATATAACTCAATGCAAACATTAGTCCATAGGGATTGTCATTAATTACCAAAACCACACATGGGGGCTCCATGCACTTTCACTAACCGAATCCTCGGGTGCCTTCCAACATTTCACATACCATGGAGGAGTGTCTATTGCAAAATTAAGTTGCTTACTGATAAATCAGGGCAAAATATGTGAAGATAATTATTAATGAAAGTTAATTAATATGGGCTGGGCACCCCGTTGCCAGCTCTTTTTGCAAAATTATTGGATAAGCGAATGTATATGCCACTAGTCCATTGGTGAAAGTCTGCCCAACAAGATTGAAAGATAAAACACCACATACTTTCTCATGAGCTATAAAACATTGACACAAATAAGGAGTAATAAAGTTTTGAATTGTTTAAAGGTAGCACATGAAGTATTTACTTGGAATGGCAGAAAAATACCACATAGTAGGTAGTTATGGTGGACACAAATGGCATAGGTTTTGGCTCAAGGTTTTGGATGCACGAGAAGCATTCCCTCTCAGTACAAGGCTTTGGCTAGCAAGGTTGTTTGAAGCAAACACAAGTATAAACCGGTACAGCAAAACTTACATAAGAACATATTGCAAGCATTATAAGACTCTACATTGTCTTCCTTGTTGCTCAAACACTTTCACCAGAAAATATCTAGACCTTAGAGAGACCAATCATGCAAACCAAATTTTAACAAGCTCTACGTAGTTCTCCACTAATAGGTTTAAACTACATGATGCAAGAGCTTAAACATGATCTACTTGAGAGCTCAAAACAATTGCAAAGTGTCAAATTAAACAAGACAATGATCTACAAGAATGAATATGTCTTTTCAACATACCATCTACCACATGTAGCATTTTCCATTTCCAACCAAATATCAATCAATGCTGAGGCTTCAGCTTTCGCCATGAACATTAAATAAAAACAAAGAACACAAGTGTTCACATGAAAAAGCGGAGCGTGTCTCTCTCCCACACAAGAATGCTAGGATCCGATTTATTCAGAAAACGAAAACAAATAAACAAAAATAAAAGCAAAAATAACAGAAAATAAAAACGATGGGTTGTCTCCCATAAGCGCTTTTCTTTAACACCTTTTTAGCTAGGCATAGTGTTTTTTATGATGCTCACACAAAGATGAGAGTTGAAAAGAGAGCATCAAGAAGCATATATAAAACATGTTTAAATCTAACACTCTTCCTATGCATAGGAGCCTTGTAAGAAAACAAGTCAATGAAGAACAAAGTGAGTAGCATAGGAAGACAAAACAAGTGTAAATTCAAAAAAATTAACACAAGGAGAGGAGACTTAATATTATTGTGATATATGAAATCGTGTCTCCCTCTCTCATAAGGACTAGTAGGTCTTAAAGTACCCAGCAAATAAAAGCAAATCAAGAGAAAGCTCAAAACATTCATCATAAAGAGAAGAAATTTAGTAACATGAAGATTTCTATACCCATACTTTCCTCTCTCAAAATAATTTTCAATGGCATCATGAATAAACTCAACAATATAGCTATCACATAAAGCATTCTTATCATGATCCACATGCATAAAAGTATCATTACTCTCCACATAATCATAATCAATTTTATTAGTAATAATGGGAGTAAAACTATCACATCCATCATTGTAATCATCATAAATTGGAGGCATAGAATAATCATAATGAACTTTATCCTCCATAGTAGGTGGCACCAAAATACCACTATCATTATAATCATCATAAATGGGAGGCAAAGCATCATCAAAGAAAATTTTCTCCTCAAAACTTGGGAGACTAAAAATATCACAACCAGCTTCCCCAAGCTTAGAATTTTCCATAGCATTAGCAACAATGGTGTTCAAATCATTCATACTAATAACATTGCCATTAGCATGCATATAAAGTTCCATAGGTTTTTTAATTTTCTCTTCAAACACCTCATGTCCTAACTCAAGATAAATACTATAAAGATCTCTAATATTTTTATTGTTTTCCATTAAGCCTAACTAGTGAAATAAAAACAAGAAACAAAAAGATATAATTGCAGAATCTAAAGGAAATAGCTTCGAGCACCCACACACCGGCAGCAGTGCTAGGAAATAGCTTAGTAGTCGGAGGATATGAATACCTTTTACCTTACCTCCCCGGCAACGGCGTCAGAAAATAGCTTCGAGCACTCACCCAAGGTTTATCGAAGTCAGGGAGGTAGAGGTCAGAGATATCCCTCTCAAGCAACCCTGCAATTAAGATACAAGAAGTATCTTGTGTCCCCAGCACACCTAATACACTTGTCAGATGTATAGGTGCATGATACGTCTCAAACGTATCTATAATTTCTTATGTTCCATGCTAGTTTTATGAAAATAATCACATGTTTTACATACACTTTATATCATTTTGATGCATTTTCCCGCACTAACCTATTAACAAGATGCCGAAGCGCCAGTTCCTGTTTTCTGCTGTTTTTGGTTTCAGAAATCTTACACGGGAAATATTCTCGGAATTGGACGAAACAAAAGCCCACGGTCTTATTTTGCACGGAGCTTTCCAGAACACCGAAGGAGATACGGAGAGGGGCCAAGGTGGCCCCACACACTAGGGCGGCGCGGCCTAGAGGGCGGGCGCGTCGACCTGTGGGGTGGGCCCCTCAGCCGCCTCCCGACTCTGCCCCTTCGCCTATTTATTCTCTCCGTTGCGAAAACCCTAGTACCGAGAGCCACGATACGAGAAAACATATTGTGACGCCGTCGCCAATCCCATCTCGGGGGATTCGGAGATCTCCGGCCTCGGAGAGGGGAATCATCAGGAGGACTCTACATCATCATGCCCGCCTCCGGATTGATGCGTGAGTAGTTCATCCTTGGACTATGGGTCCATAGCGTAGCTAGATGGTTGTCTTCTCCTCTTGTGCTATCATGTTTAGATCTTGTGAGCTGCCTAACATGATCAAGATCGTCTATTTTAATGCTACATGTTGTGTTTGTTGGGATCCGATGAATATGGAATACTATGTCAAGTTGATTATTGATCTATCATATATGTGTTGTTTATGATCTTGCATGCTCTCCGTTGCTAGTAGAGGCTCTGGCCAAGTTGATACTTGTAACTCCAAGAGGGAGTATTTATGCTCGATAGTGGGTTCATGCCTCCATTGAATCTGGGACAGTGACAGAAAGTTCTAAGGTTATGGATGTGCTTTTGCCACTAGGGATAAAACATCGATGCTTTGTCTAAGGATATTTGTGCCGATTACATTACGCACCATACTTAATGCAATTGTCGTTGTTTGCAACTTAATACTGGAAGGGTGCGGATGCTAACCCGAAGGTGGACTTTTTAGGCATAGATGCATGCTGGATAGCGGTCTATGTACTTTGTCGTAATGCCCTAAGTAAATCTCATAGTAGTCATCATGATATGTATGTGCATTGTTATGCCCTCTCTATTTGTCAATTGCCCAAGTGTAATTTGTTCACCCAACATGCTGTTTATCTTATTGGAGAGACACCACTAGTGAACTGTGGACCCCGGTCCATTCTTTTACATCTGAAATACAAGCTACTGTAATCATTGTTCTCTGTTGTTCTTTGCAAGCAAACATCATTCTCCACACCATACGTTTAATCCTTTGTTTACAGCAAGCCGGTGAGATTGACAACCTCACTGTTAAGTTGGGGCAAAGTATTTTGATTGTGTTGTGCAGGTTCCACGTTGGCGTCGGAATCCCTGGTGTTGCGCCGCACTACACTCCTTCACCAACAACCTTCACGTGGTCCTCATCTCCTACTGGTTCGATAACCTTGGTTTCTTACTGAGGGAAAACTTGCTGCTGTACGCATCACACCTTCCTCTTGGGGTTCCCAACGGACGTGTGCTTCACGCGTTATCAAGCTCTTCATCCAATCTCTTTACTTTGTTTATTGTCTTGCTTTATTTTATTTCCTGTTTTGTTTGCTTTCTTTATATAAAAAATACAAAAAAATTAGTTACTTGCGAGATTGGCAACAAAATAGAGCAAAGTAAATATCCTTATTTCCTATCCAAGCCTTGATTGCAATAGAAATTTACACCATGACTAAATGAGTAAAATGGCAAATAATACCTTTCAGTGGTTTGGAACATGTTCTTGAGGATTCGCTGACATTGCCACAAGAATCTGAAAACGGAGCAAAGCTCACATGTCTCAGACCTCACAATAATACCTTTCAAAATCTTGCTCTTTAAAAATTCATAAGCTCATTTAAATATTGGAGGTTGCTACCTGGCACTCTTTGATCATCAACATCGGTGGTGCTTGTTTCGTTCACTGAAGGGTCCAATATTCAAAACAAAGCAACATTTCATTACAAGAGTAGCCATTGTAACAATATTGGAAAACTAAGCAAGGAAAGTAGTACTAGAGATGCAACTAACCAAGGAAAGCAATACTAGAGATGTAACTAAGCAAGGAAAACAGTATTGGAAAACATAGCCAGTCCTGCAAGCAAATCAAAGCCTAGACAGTATCACTTTTAGCCTGCTCCTATAATCACTAACTACTCTCTCACCGATGCTAAACGCTGATTTAGATGCCATATTAGATGCTTGCAGAGCTAGCACATCACGAGCAATGCAAGATAGGATATGATACTTTGGAGCATTCATTTTCCACCATCCCAAAAATTCGTAATCTTTCCTTTTGGGAAAAAGATTTCATTTGGGTACCTATCAAGCTCTGATGTTACATGTTTCTTTCGCACTTTAAGATGTGCTTCCCAATCAGTCAAATGATTCTCAGCTTCTGGCACTATATCTGCATCATCTTCTTCTTCCTAGCTATCATCAACAAATCTCCTATTTGAAGAGAGTATTCTTGGAAGAGCTTATCAATGACCTTGTCCACTTTTGTAATATGTTCTTCAGGATCCTTTCCAAAATCTTGTTCTAGTCGAAACACAACAAACCCACGCTTGTACCTCGGATCGAAAATAAGGGGTATGCAATTTGATAAATAGGATTAATTATTTCTAGTACTTGTCAGTTTTGCTGCATTTCATATACCATAGATGCAATAAGATCATTTTTCTTGACTTGTCTATCTAACAACACCTTCACATTGCATATTTCATGGAAATATATGTTTGATGTAGGATAGTTTGTAGCTGACACCACCTTTGTTGCTACAAAGAAGGTCTGTAGTAACTTCTAGAGTTCTCCAGGATAGTATCTTGTTTTCCTAACTCAACAAATGCTTCCTCGTGGGTGAAAACTGACTCGATCAACAAATATGTTGAGTTCCACCCTGATTGTAACTTCCACGAGGGCTTCTTCTTACACTTGATGCCAAGCTTCTCAACTACATTCTCAAAGAGTTCCTCTCCATCTTGTTAGCTTCTGATGTACTTTGCAGTTTTCTGATGTTATCTATGATTTCGTCCATCATCCGCAAGACATCTTGAACAATGAGATTGAGCACGTGAGCAGCACACCTGATATGGGAAAGTGCACCGTCAACAATCAAGAGATGCCTCTTCAACAGATTATTTCTCAAATCTGACACCTTGGAGCCATTGACTGTTGCATTGTCCAAGGTAATGTTGCGTAGCTTGTCTTCAATGTGCCAATACTAAATAGTCTATAACATAATATTGTACATCTGCAGACCTTTATGTGGCGACTCCATGAGACCAAACCTTATTATCCTTTCTAAATCTTCCAACTCTTAGCTATGTAGTGGAAAGTGACACACAAGTAACCCAGCCTCTATCCCGTTGTCCACATGTCTGCGGTGAGTGAGACACGACTACCACAAGTGTTGAAAATTTCTCTTAAAGTTGACATTTCCTCTCCGAAAGATTCCAAACAATTACCTCTGACCAATGTTCTTAAAATGAATTTAAATAGAGGATTCAAGAACTTGACAAACTTCTGGAATCCACTATACTCTACAACTGAGAATGAAAAATCATGTAGAGCAACCATGTTTGCAATCTCCCTCCTTTATTTATCTTGGCTGAATCCCATTTACATAAACTTGAGGTGATGCTGTTTTGGAACATATTTTTGCAACTAACTAATGCATTCTAATGCTTGTCTTGCATATCTTCTATATCTAAATAGGAAACCCCCACTACAAGTACTTCTCTCAACATGCAGCTATGACACCTCATCTTTGTGCCACCTCAACCCACTACCAAATTTTACCTGAGTTGACAGCCTTCCACTGTTCCACATCATCTCACCCAGCCACATCATAATATTTTTTCCTGCGTGAAAATATATTGGAAGGCAGCCTTTTCCCCCCCATTGGCCCAGGGATATCAAATCGTCTGAATTAATTTGATCTCTTCGGCTTCTTCATGTGTCATCACTTCTGTACGTAACAGTCAGACGCCTCTCCTCCCCGTATACCAGCAAATAAATATGAGAAGTCGTAGTGGCCGGCACAACATATTATATATTTCCCCGGTCTTCTCGGCATCGACCAAGTAAGCTGGCCACGAGATCAAGATCAGCCATCGTGCTGTCAAGTCTCAACCCCGCTCGCAGTCCCCTGCTTCCACTTCACGGCTTGACACCATTTTATCCAGCACCGAAGGTTCCATCTCGCGGCTGCAGTTTTTTGCCGGTATTGATGTGCAGTATGATCTGCATGGATATACTTATGCACACCAATCCAATTTGTATTGTGCAGGTGTGTTCTGCATGGATGCGCACACCAATCCTAATTGGATCAGACAAGTCCAGCGTTCGTTGCCAGCCAACATGAATAAAGGTATGATTTACCGTGCAAACTCCACAGGGTAACACATGTTCCCATGGCATACAATCAGTAATCTTTTCTTTGAGGCGCAATCATAGATTTAACAGGAAGTTTTTCTGAATTTCTAATTTTCAATAGCCTGCAGGGAAATCTTTGCTTCAGCCATACAATCTTATAGTAGTTTCTTCTTAAGTCCTGCTGGATTTACTGACTTCAGGTAACAACTCATTTTCGGTCCACTGTTTTAACTTTCACGTCTATTTCCTTTGTAGGTCGCATGAGACCTCTACCACCAGGTGATCAGGAAACGGTTACTCATACTGTATATTGAGGATTATGGATGATTTATCGCACAGTTAATCAAATTTATCAGTGACAATCCTTTCCCCACTCACGGTGATTGTAAAAACTATATCGATGGAGAGTAGATACATCAGTTCATGCATGCATGCTGTGCTTAGACCTGGTAGGGAATCCACATACTTTTTTTTTTCTCATTGTTGGCTCATGACTTATTAAAAGGCTCTTATTTTTTTTCAGTGGACAAGTGGGCAGAATTACTAAACATGGGCTTGATGAATCTACAGAGTAACACTTTTAGCTTCGATTTTTTAGATGGATCCGCAGCAACGCTCAAATGCCTATGGATGTGGTTAGTTCCTGATTTGCGTGAGGCAGTAAAGATATCATTGGAGTGCTTGCATTATCCTTGTACACGTTTTCCATGTTTGTTTATGGGGATCACCTCTTTCTAGATTTTGTATTTTAATATGTGTGGTCTTTGGGCAGCAGTTAGTTGATTAAGAAACTCGGATAAGTTTTAGTACGAAAAAAGGAACATATACTTGCAAATCATAACTTGGGATAGGATGCCCGTGTTTTGGAGGAAGATAGATGTACGGGCCAAGAAAGTTACATGAGATTCTCTACAAGCCCACATATGCAAAGCATGTAGTCCGTGACGCTACGAACTGTTTTTTTCGCGGCGTAGCTAAGAGCATCTCCACTCGTCTCCCCGACGAGGCCCCCGAGCGACGTTTTTTTCATCCGGACGGCGTAATTCGGCCCAGTCGCGCCCCCGGTTCCTCGTTTTCGTCCGGATTTGACCCTTAATCCATCCGGCGAGCCCACGCCATCCCCGGTCCCCCGGGGATCTATCGGGACTCCGGACGAGTGAAAAGCGGGGAAGGGCCCGATCTGTCGGCGACTCGACACACGAATCCCACCGCCACCTCGCTCAAAATCTTCCCCACCCCTCGTATCTCTCTCGCCGCCGGCACCACCCCGTCGGCTTGTTGCCCAGATTCCGCCGTCCCTCCTTCTCCACCTGCCTATATTCCCCCGTCTTTCGACGAAGGCGTACCTGGCTGCTCCTCCGCCGGCCTGTTTTGCGGCTTTGGCATACTCCTCGTCGCTCGCGGCTCGGGTTGCCTCGACCATGCCCGTCAGGTGTTCGTCCATTTGCCTCGCCGGCCATGGACTCAGACGAAGAGGAGGAGCAGATGTTCGTCGAGCTTATGCGAGAAGAGATGGCAGCCGCCGCCAAGACGAGGAGCACATGATGATCCTCGGTTGCTTGTTAAGCATGTACGCCGGACTGGCAACTGGTCGACGTGGTGGGTCGGCACCAGGTCGCCGGTAGTGCAAGCCGAGACAACGAATGGAGGGCTACTGCATGTTGTACGCCGACTACTTCGCCGACAATCCATTGCACGGTGAGAGTGTTTTCCGGCGTCGTTTCAGGATGAGCAGAAAGCTATTTCTGCAAATTGTGTATGCCATCCGAGACTTTGACCCCTACTTCAGATGCAAGGCGGATTGCACTGTTTTGGTTGGATTTTCGTCTGCAGAAGTGCACGGTGGCTATGAGGATGCTGGCGTATGGAGCTCCCGGTGATGGTGCAGATGACTATCTTCGGATGGCGGAGTCCACCGCCCTTGATTGTTTCTACCGGTTCTGCAGGGCCGTCATAGCAGTGTTCGGGGACTTTTACTTGAGATCACCCACTATCGAAGACACTCAGAGGATCCTTGCAACAAATGAAGCTAGAGGTTTTCCAGGGATGCTTGGAAGCATTGACTGCATGCATTGGAAATGGAAGAACTGTCCGTTTGCGTGGGGGGAATGTACAAGGGTCACAAAAAGGCTGTGATACTTGAAGCAGTGGCTACCCATGATCTATGGATTTGGCACTCTTTCTTTGGTATGCCTGGATCCAATAATGACATCAACGTCCTAAACTTCTCCCCGATCTTTTCCAAGCTTGTTGAGGGTCATGCTCCCCCGGTGAACTATGTGATCAATGGTCGGCAGTACAACAAAGGATACTACCTTGCAGACGGTATCTATCCAAAGTGGGCAACATTTGTGAAGACTATCTCGAAACCTAGCACCCCCATACTTTGCGAGTTTGTGAAGAAACAAGCAGCTTGCCGAAAAGACGTCGAGCGTGCATTTGGTATCCTCCAGCAGAGATTTGCTGTCGTCCGGTTCCCCGCTATGACTTGGTCCAAAGATCAGATGTGGAAGGTGATGAACTGTTGTGTGTGCCTACACAATATGATTATTGAAAATGAGCGAAAACATCCGGTTCCTCTGGCTGAGCAACAAGCACCATATGAGAGAGAGGGACCTCTTGCACAGCCTAATCACCAGGTGCCTCCATCATGGGCCGCCTTCATTGCTATGCGCCAGGAGATCCGAGACTCTACAATGCATCAACAGCTGCAAGATGATCTGGTGGAGCACATATGCACGCTCCGAGGCAACGCCAACTCCGACGCCAACTAGTGTGTCTTTATTTATTTGTTTCAAAACTTGTGAAATTGTGTGCTTCATTTGTTTTAGCACTTGTTAAATATTGTACTGATTTTCGCCCAATTTGTTTCAGCAATTTTCTGAATCTTGTTCGCCGAACTTGTTAAATTTTATGTCGAATTTGATTGAAATATGTCAAATGGCCCAAGTTGGGGGTGTCCTGGGGGGCGGCTGGAACTTCGGCGCTCCCTAGGCCTAATTTTCCTCCAAACCGGACGAAACTTTCGTCGGATTTGAGCGTAGGGAGCCCCAACGAGTGGAGATGCTCTAAGTGGGCATGTGGAAGTCTGCGTCCAGCTGCATCCGGAGTAATGGCGTTGCAATGTGAAGTAACGACACGTATCGCGGTTATACACGGACCCAGCTGGCTAACATGCATCTTGTTTGAGGCAGTAACCAAGCCCAGAGACAGTTCCCTTCATAGCCCGCTCTCTTCAAATGTGTAGATCGACTATCCTGTTACGAGGCACCTGCTGCCAGTTAGAGCAACTCTAGCAGACACCGTAAACCGTAAATTCCAAAAACGCTGATGGAGAGCACCCAAACGTTGTTTGCGGGCTGAAAAAACGTCGCGTAGACCAGACACCGCAAACACGGACTGTATAGAACTATATTCTCAGAAATACCATTTTTTTCTCCCTCCTTCTCCAACTTGCCAGGCTGGATTGCTCCCGCGCCGCCTTGTCCCACACCTGCCCGGCCTCCCCGCTGGCCTGCCCCGCCACCCGCCCCGACGGCCGCTGGCGTGCCCCGCCCCGCCAGCGCGCGCCTCCTCACCCCTCCCGCGCGTGCCCCCCGGCTAGCGTGCGCCACCTAGCCTGCGAGACGCCCCGCCCCGCGCCTCCTGCCCCCGGCCAGCACGCGCCGCCCCGTGAGCTCTCCGCGTGTGCGTCCAATTTTGGCCGGCGAGCTCAATCCCCTCCATCGGCAAGCTCCATCCCATCCATCGGCGAGCTCCATCCCCCTCCATCTTCGTATCCAATTTGGCCGGATTTCGGCGACTCCGGCGAATTTTGGCCGACTGCGGCGCCTGTACGGTGATCGATGGGCTGAAACTTCCTTCGCGCCAACGCGGAAGTGGGGATGGGGTTCGCCCTCGGAAGGGCTTGTGAAAGTAGGTAATTGGGATTCCCACGACGCGAAACTGAATAGACCGGAAAAAAACTCTAGATGGAGGGTTGATGCGGTGTCCGGACCGACCCTTTTTCTCCTCCAAAACCGCAAAGTGACACTTATTATGTTGATGGGGGCTCGTTTGTGGGGAAGTTGCTCTTAGCAGAAACACTAGACTGAGAGGAAAGGTGAAGCAACAATCGCTGACCTCAACCGATGGTTGTTCACTTCACGGAGCTTATCGCATATGAGTATGGCTGAAATTCTTCTACCCACCGGACAATTGTACATATATAAACGCCAATGATCCATCGTACACCAGTTAAGGAGCCCCCAACCAGTCACACGGTCACGGCCATGGCTTCCTTCTTCTCCAAACACTCCATAGTTTTCCTCCTTCTCGTAGCCATCTTCCTCGATGTCTCCTCCGCTACGTCCCGCCTTGCCACAGAGGAAGCCGACCCCATGACTCTGTGGTTGATGGAGGGGAGGTTCCAGCGCTGGAAGGCGGAGCACGGCCGGACGTACGCCACGCCGGAGGAAGAGCGCTACCGGCTCCGCGTATACGCAAGCAACATCCGCTACATCGAGGCCACCAACCAGGACGCCGGCGCCGGGCTCACCTACGAGCTCGGCGAGACGGCCTACACCGATCTCACCAGCGACGAGTTCATGGCCATGTACACCTCCTCGCCGTCGTCACCGCTCCCGGACATCGACGACCAGGCAATCATCACTACCCGTGCCGGCCACGTCGACGCCGGCAGCGGCGGCTATCAGGTGTACCTGAACGAGTCGGCCGGCGCACCGGCGAGCGTGGACTGGCGAGCGAGCGGCGCCGTCACGGAGGTGAAGAACCAGGGCCAGTGCGGTACGTACACGCTACGTGGGTCGGATTGGTGGGCCGTCGCCATCCCATCCATCCACATTTTTTCATCGTTGATTTCGATCCGTAGATGTCGAATTTATTATTTCGTGACCTCTCTGTAAACACATGGCTCTCTGCGATCCACATGCTTCCATGTGCTCATGTTGCTGCTTAGCTAGCAAGTAGCAACACTTCATCATTATCCGTAGATAATTGCTTGCTTAGCTTTCATGCACAGGGTAATGATTGCATGGTAGGTTTATCCTCAAATTAAAGTATTGCATGATAGAGATTGGAGAGTTGCATTGGCACGTCTGTTGGGTCATCTGTATGTATTGACTTACACCATGCAGAAAAGAAATAATGCCTTGACAACGCCGAGTTTTAAAACTCTTATCTAGCTAGCTACGCTCAAATAAGAGCAGTCTGATCTCAATATTCTTTATCCACTATGAATCGCTTGTTGATATTTGTATCGACCCTAGCTAATCCTTGAATTGTAATAAATATGATACTATATATTCTCAATAAAGTAATAAAAAATCCGTATGCATCACTTTGATGCAGAGGCTAGGGCATGCCCCCATTTTGGAAAAATGAAATGTTTAGAAAAGATGCATGGATTTTATGTTTGTTTGAAATAGATATGCATAGGATCGAGAAATTAGCCAATATTTTTTTGGTACAAATATGATATGGGCTAGAAGCTGGAGGTGCGTTAATTATGCAAAATTGATGTGGACCATATATTCAGAAATATGAGAGGTTTGAGTGTCAATGTCACCAAAATAGTAGCACAAATCTAACTCAAACGGAGGGTTGTGATAGTATATATGGGGACACCGAACAGTGAGTCGATCATGTAAAGTACGGTCTTGGAACAATCTAAAAGACTCACTAGCTTATTTTTAATTTGTCCTAATATAAATTCTTAATTATTTTTTCCTCCTACAGGATCGTGTTGGGCATTCTCGACCGTAGCAGTGGTGGAAGGGATCCACCAGATCAAGACAGGGAAGCTTGTGTCTCTATCAGAGCAAGAGCTGGTGGACTGCGATACACTAGATGACGGGTGCGACGGTGGTGTGAGTTACCACGCGTTGCAATGGATCACCACCAATGGTGGAATCACAGCCGAGGATGACTACCCTTATACGGCTAAGGACGACATATGCAACACCACCAAGTTGTCGCACCATGCTGCCTCCATCTCAGGCTTCCAGCGTGTGGCGACCCAGAGCGAGGCATCGTTGACGAATGCGGTGGCCATGCAACCCGTGGCGGTGTCTATCGAGGCCGGTGGCGCCAACTTCCAGCACTACTCAAATGGTGTGTACAATGGGCCGTGCGGGACACAACTGAACCACGGCGTCACGGTGGTCGGGTATGGGCAGGATGAGGAGAGTGGAGACAGATATTGGATCGTCAAGAACTCGTGGGGGGAGAAGTGGGGCGACAGAGGATACCTCAGAATGAAGAAGGATATCGCCGACAAGCCGGACGGGATCTGCGGCATGGCCATCCGCCCGTCATTTCCACTCATATGAGACTTGGTCATTCAATGATGCAAGGCGGCCCGTGGGATTGGTTTAATATTGTTTCATGCTAGGTCAAAACTTAGTTAACTTTCCTTACGTGTGCAACACTTACATGGGAGGTAATATATACGTGTACAACTCTTTTTCTCTGGCCTGTAAAAATGGATATACATGTAAACATTTCCAAATAGTATTTCTGAATTTGCTTTTCTAGGAGAGATATGGAAATTACTAGAGTAGTACTTGCGGACTCAACACTTTAATGATTTTCGTACTAGTTTTTGGCATTAGTTTCAAACAAGTGGGGCCATTTTCTAACAACTAAGTCAGGTTATCTCTTTTAGTTGCGTGGACGAGTAGTTTGAGTTAACCAGAAAGTAACATATAGTGAAAGGGATCGACCACATGTAGCCCAAACACTTTTGACCAGTTCAGGGTACACTAACTGAGTGGGTCCTAGCCCAGATATAACAAGAATATCCTTTTGGGCCATACAAATTGGGCCCAAACGTCCTTGTTCACATGTGTAAAATAGAAATGGTGAATGTGAAATATGATATTCCCTAAAAAAATGTGAAATATGATAGTGAAAAGAAAAGATGCAGGCAGATACATGATGGTTTTTTTAAGGAAGCAACGGAGGGCAAAGAGGGCACCTGAATTTCATTCAACAATTTTTCGAGTTACATGTGCCTGTATGTAGGGCCGTCTCCAGGAATTCGGGGCCCCTGTGCTAAACTTAAAATGGGGCCCTAAACTTTAAAACATTCATATAGCAATAATAATTAAAACACACTTTTATTTTATTATAAGCTGCAGTATGTGTTATTTTGTACAATATGTAGAAATACCAAACATTAATATCACTAAAAGGTACCACTGCTGGCTGAGGGGTTTCTTTTTCTTGCACCATCGCTTGAGGGTTCCTGCAAGGTTAGTGGCTCCTGCATGGACAAGCCTATTGGGTGAAGATAACCAAGCATATCTTACAGTTGATGGAAAATCCTCTTCCATAGTCCACCAATTTTTAAATTTGAAACCGATTTTTGGCCTTAGAAATTGAGATTCAGTGGAAACAAGAATAGGAGCATTATCACTAAGCATTATAGGAAGGTGGAAAACATTCATATTAAGGAACAAATTACACCACTCAACATTAGCCAAACAACGATCTAGTACTTTCAAACACCGGTGTGGAGGAAAAACACTTATTAGTCCAGGTGTAAGCAGGACCACTAAAGCCAAGATCAAAGAGACCACATTGTTTGCCATACGAATTTAAAGTACGCAGACGATGTTTATTTACATTAGTGGAAGTAGTGTCTACATACATCAAACATGATATTATTGAGATCCCCTAAACAAACTACTGGGTTGCCAAGGTTATCATGCACAAAGTCAAAAATCTGGTCCCATATTACCTTTGTCTGTCGATGGTGAGGGTCCCCATATAGACAAACCAACACAAAATTCACACTAGAAGGAATATGAACAACTAAAGCTAATATTAGATGAAAACTAGAGAACTTGACACTAACTTGGACTTGGTCATTCCATAAAAGCCAAAGGCCTCCCGAGAGTCCAACAAAAGGAACAATAAAACTACCGGCTAAACTAAAACAATTGTTTAGTTGCAGAAGAGTAGTGTACTTAGGGGTTCTAATCTCAGAAACGAAGGTTACATGCGCATTGGTGGAGAATATCAAATTGGCAAGGTAGTCTATTTTCCTAGTGATGTGGGCATTACCTTTCGGGTAACCGATATTTGGCCACCTCCACCGGCCCAACCAGGGGCCCATGAAGATTGCCGAATATCTGGAGTGGGCCTATACGTCTACGTCGAAGAAAGGGACTCATCCGAAGGAAGGAACTTGACGAACAAGGAAAGAAGACGAAGAAACAAAGAAAGCTTAGACTATGACTCTTTGTACCTTAGTCGAATCTGGACAGATCTCTCGAGACCTGGCCTGCTATATAAAGGCCAGGAGAGGATCTGCCGGATCACAACTTACACGCATAGAATCATCACCAAGGATAGCTTAGAGCTTAGAACCCTAGTCTCAGCGAATCCATCATAAACCATCGACTACCCCATTGTAACCCGATATATTTTCAAAAATCAAGATCAGACAAGCAGGAAGTAAGGGTTTTACCTCATCGAGGGTCCCGAACCAGGGTAAATCTCTCTCCCCGTTTGTTCGATCACCGATGTCTCGTGCTAGCCTGTAGGATTCCGTCAACCCTAAGCCCCTCATGGTGGGCATTGCCGGGGAGCACCCCCGACAATTGGCGCCGTCTGTGGGAAACTTGCTGGTACAAGGCACTTCATCGGCAGCTTCGATCTCGCCGACTTCGTCCGGATCGGCATCGCCGAAGTCATCATCGGCTCCTTCATCACCAAGCTTGGGGAACTCGATTCGCTTTGGGTCTTTCGAGTTTACCCCACACCCTAACTCATCATGTTCGACCTTTTCGGGCTTGCGCGATGGGCTGGAGATGGCGTTCAGAAGCGTGTACTACTGCGTCAACACCGAAGGCATCCTTCGGCTGCCCGACCCGATCGTCCCGAGGACTTCAAAGATTATGGCTTCACCAACCAACGCTCCATCGCCAATTGCAGCCGCTCTATCGGTTGCGATTTCAGAACCACCTTCGATGTCTTCGCCATCGGCATCACCGACCCACTCCGTATCATCTATGTCAGTTGGATCTGACGATTCTGGATCGTCAGATCTAACCTCTTACTACTGCACCAACTGCGACACTAGGCACGGGCTGGGATTAGATGATACACCTTTTGTCTGCAGCGTCGGGAATTCTTCGGATGGCGAGAGCATCGACAGTGTCCCCAGGGTGGCCACCTGGGAGGCAGCCCGTCACCAAATCTACGCTATTATCAACCCCATCATAGGAGAGGAACTCTCGGAAGCCGAGCATACCCCGAACAATAATCATAACAGGCGCCGCAACGTCGAGACCAGTGCCAACAATAACGACAGTGCTTACACCATCACCAACGAAGAGTGGGAGATTGCTCGCAGTGCTATAGCTAATTGTACTCAAATTCCCATTGGAGCTTCGGCAGGAACACTCAACGCGTATCACGTGATCCTGGAGAAAAACCGTGATCAGCTGTCTAAAGAGTAGAATGACCTCGATTGACGTCGACAGGTAGCTGATCAGTCAAGTGAACGACGAAGGCAACTGTCTCATGGAAGTGCGTCTCGAAGCAATCAGGGCAGGTTCCGGCCGCGGATTCCTCGCCTTTCAGAAGATGATGCGAGAGAGATAACTTCAAACCTTTCCAAATCCTTCATGACCATGGACACTGCAGGGATGATCAGACCAAAGACTGCTGAAGGGGCAACTTCCAACCTAGCGGCTTATCTGATCAATCACCCACCACCACCTAGCGATCCGACAGCGCAAGCTCATCGAGGCACTCTGGAAAGTCTTGCAATACTCGGAGATAAGCTCGCTTCAAGGAAGGAGAAGAATATATATCATGGCAGCGGGTCCAAGCATCACTCAAAGGATGCTCGCAATGACATAACACAGAGCAGAATCGACAAGGCTCGACGTCGATGTGCCGCAAGGGATGGATACGATAGCGAGGACTCCGAGGAAACCCAGGAATACGATGGTGAGCTGCGAGGTGCCGATTGCTTAAGCAGGAGGATTCGGGAGTCAATTCCACCAAGGAAATTCAAGCCTACACCCACTGACGCTGCTAAGTATGATGGCCAACAAGAACCGAGATCTTGGATAGATGATTATCTACAGACAGTAATCTTGCACAAAGGAAACCAAGTAGCAGCTATGCAATGTTTGCAACTTTACCTGAAAGATTTGGCATGAGCTTGGTTGCGAGGACTGCCGAAAGAGTCCATCAGATCCTGGGACGATCTAGTTGATGCATTCGTAAAAAAAATTCCAGGCCACATACAAACGACCGGTTGGAATCGAAGAGCTACGGCAGTGTCGACAAAAACCTACAGAATCGGTTCGCACGTACATTGGGCGTTTCACCAAACTCCTGAACGCTGCTGAAGATGTTTCTATCGACAGGGCTATCGACGCCTTCAGTGACGGCATCCGACGAGAATCGTATATCGAAGAGCTTAGGCAGAAGAAGCCGAAGACTCTTACAAAACTCATGGAAATCGCCAACAGCTGGGCTGATGGAGAAGACCATGTAAGGAAGCCACGACCACGAAGCAACGACGAAGACGACGATCCCAAACATGATTCAGGAAATTGACGTGACCGATGGAAGAAAAGAAGAGACCGTGGGTAAGAAGACACCAGCATGGTAGCTGCGGGAAACTCTGATCGACGTGATGATCGGTATGATGATCAACATGGGGATAAGCGTGATGATCGTCGCAACGGAAACCGCAGTGATTCCGGAGGAAACCGCGGCAATTATAGGGATCGTCCACCTCGGGTGCCGGATTTACCTTTTGACGAACAACTGAACGCTCCCTGTTACATACATTCATACTATGACCCGAAAGATAACACCAAGAAATCGAGTCAAATCCTTAAGGAGTGTCGGCAGTTCCTCGATATGCAGAAGTTCTACGAGTCAAGAAAAGGGCAGCCACAGCACCCGAACCGGCCGCCTCCGCCTCAGCATCAGAATCAGCAATCTCAGAATCGCACTTCCAATGAAACTTTCCCTCCGCCTCGCGGGCAGATGAGTATGATCCATAAAGTTGGAGTGTCCCGGAGGGAGATGAAGAAGCTCACGCAGGAGATAAACCTTGCGGAAAGCACCATGGCAAACGTTCCGGACTACATCGATTGGTCCACACAGAACATATTGTTTAGCAGAGCCGATCACCCGATGTCTGTTCCAAGGCCAGGTCATGCAGCCTTGGTAGTCGAAGCACAAATTGGGGGGTTCAATATGAGCAGAGTATTCATGGATGGTGGAAGCGGATCGAATCTGATATTCGCAAGCACGGTAAAAAATATGGGCATCACAGTCAACATGTTGCAGGAGTCTGATACTTGTTTTCACGGCATCATTCCAACTTCACCAGCATATCCTCTGGGCAGGATCTCATTGATTGTTGTCTTTGGGAAATCTGAAAATTTCAGAAAAGAAAGGATCGAGTCCGAGGTAGTAAACTGGGACTCACAGTACCATGCTATCCTAGGGAGATCAGCTTATGCCAAATTTATGGCCGTGCCACACTACGCGTATCTCAAACTCAAGATGCCAGGCAACAATGGGACCAATATTACAGTTCATGGAAGTTTCTCTCGATCAGATAATTGTGATTGGGAGTTCCAGAAAATTGCTGCGAAGTTTGGGGTCAAACAGGAGGTTAAATCTATCGATTGCCCTTCTAAGCAGTTAACTATACAAGACTCCAATCTCAATGAAGCCGATGGCGGCAAGAAGATGAAGAAGCAATCAGACGATCCAGCGTCAGCAGTTGCTCAAATTACCGCAGCAGAAAATAAAGTCTCTGAAGTAGGCACTGGTCCTTAGGGAGCAGCCGCTAGCGTCTCTGTGGGAGCCATCGAGATTGATCCAACAATTCCTGGCGTTTCAAAAACTATCGGCACCTTGGCAAGCAAGGGTCAGGAGAAGGAGGCTCCTCTTACTTAAGACGATTTATTTGGCGGCACACATCGTTACCTTCGTAGGATTTTTTACTTTCAATAAGGTTTATTAAGCCATAGTCGTATTAGCGGATATCACCATCATATTAATAAAGGATTTTTTTCGTACGATCGTTTAAATTGGTTCGGGACACCCGAACAATTTCTGGATTTTTTCTTCTCGGACAATACTGCGAACATCTACTTCAAGACTTAAGGTGAACCTAATAAAAAAGATTAGGAAGCACCTTCCCTGAATATGCCCAAAACTATCACCTAAGCCTCATGAAAACGTGCGAGTGTTGCAAAGGATGATAGCCAAAGGGTTCTAAAAAAACAAACAAATTTACGAAACCCTTTGCCAAAGCCTCAAAAAACATACGAGTGATGCTAGTGGCGGGGACAAATAACTTATGGAAGACCCATACCGGTACATCAAACAAAGGAGGTACTCAAGAGCAACAGAGTCGAATACTGAAAGTTCAGAGATGGTAAACCTAGGGGGGGTGAATAGGTTTCTACAGATTTTAATTCTTTCTTTGCAATATTAGGCTTTGCGAAATATAAAGGTGAGCCTAATGCAAACTAGGTGAGACAACCTATATGAGGATACAAGTAACTCGAGCACGAAGGCTCTCACAGGCAGTTATATCACAAGTAAGGAGTTCGGTTAGAGATAACCGATAGCACGCGGAGACGAGGGTTTATTCCTGATACGTCTCAAACGTATCTATAATTTCTTATGTTCCATGCTAGTTCTATGACAATACTCACATGTTTTATATACACTTTATATCATTTTTATGCATTTTCCGGCACTAACCTATTAACAAGATGCCGAAGCGGTTCCTGTTTTCTGCTGTTTTTGGTTTCAGAAATCCTACACAGGAAATATTCTCGGAATTGGACGAAACAAAAGCCCACGGTCTTATTTTCCACGGAGCCTTCCAGAAGTCCGAAGAGGAGACGAAGAGGGGCCACGAGGTGGCCACACCCTAGGGCGGCGCGGTGGGGCCCCTGGGCGCGCCACCCTATGGGGTGGGCCCCTCGGGCGCCTCCCGACTCTGCCCCTTCGCCTACTTAAACACTCCGTCGCGAAACCCTAGTACGAGAGCCACGATACGAAAAGTTACGAGACGCCGCTGCCGTCAATCCCATCTCGGGGGATTCAGGAGATCACCTCCGGCCTGCGGAGAGGGAATCATCACCGGAGGGCTCTACATCACCATGCCCGCCTCGGGATGCGTGAGTAGTTCATCCTTGGACTATGGGTCCATAGCGTAGCTAGATGGTTGTCTTCTCCTCTTGTGCTATCATGTTTAGATCTTGTGAGCTGCCTATCATGATCAAGATCATCTATTTGTAATGCTACATGTTGTGTTTGGTGGGATCCGATGAATATGGAATACTATGTCAAGTTGATTATTGATCTATCATATATGTGTTGTTTATGATCTTGCATGCTCTCCGTTGCTAGTAGAGGCTCTGGCCAAGTTGATACTTGTAACTCCAAGAGGGAGTATTTATGCTCGATAGTGGGTTCATGCCTCCATTGAATCTGGGACAGTGACAGAAAGTTCTAAGGTTATGGATGTCTGTTGCCACTAGGGATAAAACAACAATGCTTTGTCTAAGGATACTTGTATTGTTTACATTACGCACAGTACTTAATGCAATTGTCTGTTGTTTGCAACTTAATACTGGAAGGGGTGTGGATGCTAACCCGAAGGTGGACTTTTTAGGCATAGATGCATGCTTGATAGCGGTCTATGTTCTTTGTCATAATGCCCTAAGTAAATCTCATATTAGTCATCATGATATGTATGTGCATTGTTATGCCCTCTCTATTTGTCAATTGCCCAACTGTAATTTGTTCACCCAACATGCTATTTATCTTATTGGAGAGACACCACTAGTGAGCTGTGGACCCCGGTCCATTCTTTTACATCTGAAATACAATCAACTGCAATCTCTGTTCTCTACTGTTCTTTGCAAACAAACATCATTCTCCACACCATACGTTTAATCCTTTGTTTACAGCAAGCCGATGAGATTGACAACCTCACTTTAAGTTGGGGCAAAGTATTTTGATTGTGTTGTGCAGGTTCCACGTTGGCGCCGGAATCCCGGTGTTGCGCCGCACTACACTCCTCCACCAACAACCTTCACGTGGCCTTCATCTCCTGGTTCGATAAACCTTGGTTTCTTACGAGGGAAAACTTGCTGTACGCATCACACCTTCCTCTTGGGGTTCCCAACGGACGAGTGCTTTACCGTCACAAGGAAGCCGTCACATATATTTTCCGCACCGTTGGGGAGATCAAGACACGCTGCAAGGGGAGTCTCTCACATCCAATCTCTTTACTTTGTTTATTGTCTTGCTTTACTTTATTTTATTTTCTGTCTTGTTTGCTTTCTTTATATCAAAAACAAAAAAAAAAATAGTTACTTGTTTTACTTTACTTAATTCAGTTTTGCTTAGTTTATTTTTATTGCTAAAATGAGTAATCCTGAAGTTGAAGTTCGTTCATTTAAGCAACAAGGGGAGAAAGTTTTAAAGATGCTTGGTATAGAATTAGTGATGCTCATCATAGGTGCACTAAGAAACACTCCACTATTATCCTCCTTAGGAACTTTTATGTTGGTATCTCTAGCTGGAATAGGTATGTTCTTGATACTCTGCGGGAGGCAATTTCCTAGGCACTCCTGCTTTAGAAGCTAGTTGCATTATTGAGAGTCTAGTTGGAATACCACCTGTTAATGAAGCTAAAATTGAAATCTCTCTTGAAGATGTCATGAAAAAGTTGGAGGCCATAGAGAAAAATCTTCCAAGTATTGAGACTAAATTGGGAATGTTACTTGATAACACTGATAAACTTGATAAATCTGTAGGAGGAATTAATGAAAGAATTGCTGTCTTAGAAACTTGTGCTATCCATGATAATCAAACCCATAGGATTGGTGAACTTGAAGAAGCTATGGGAACCTTGGGTTCAACTTTTTCTTCTCTTAAGTTTAAGGAGAAAGCTTATGTGGGCAAGGAGCAAAAGTTCATGTATGTCTCTAAGGTGGCTAAGCCAAAGAACTGTTATAAACCTAAAATTGATAAAGCCCTTAGTACCACTATGGGAAATTTAGATAATGGAGCATCTAAGATACCTATTGTGACAAGTTGTGTTTTTAAGGAAAATCATGATGTTGATGCTTCTTCTCTTGATGTTACTTGATTTACACTTTCTGTGCCTAGGCGTTAAAGAAAAGCGCTTATGGGAGACAACCCATTATTTTATTTCTGCAATTTTTTGTTTTATATTTGTGTCTTGGAAGTTGTTACTACTGTAGCAACCTCTCCTTATCTTTACTTTATTGCATTGTTGTGCCAAGTAAAGTCTTTGATAGAGAGTTGATACTAGATTTGGATTTCTGCGCAGAAACAGATTTTTAGCTGTCACGAATCTGAGCTGTTCTCTCTGTAGGGGAATCTAAAAATTCTGAAAAGATTCGTGAGTAATCCTCAGATATGTACGCAACTTTCATTCAATTTGAGCTTCTTCATCTGAGCATGTTAAGTGCCTCGAAAAATTCATCTTTACGGACTTGTTTTGACAGATTCTGCCTTTTATTTCACATTGCCTCTTTTACTGTGTTGAATGGATTTCTTTGCTCCATTAACTTTCAGTAGCTTTGGGTAATGTCCAGAAGTGTTAGGAATGATTTTGTCCTCTCTGAACATGTGAATTTTTGATTATGCACTAACCCTCTAATGAGATTGTTTTGAGTTTGGTGTGGAGGAAGTTTTCAAGGGTCAAGAGAGGAGGATGATATAATACGATCAAGAAGAGTGAGAAGTCTAAGCTTGGGGATGCCCCCGTGGTTCATCCCTGCATATTTCAAGAAGACTCAAGCATCTAAGCTTGGGGATGCCCAAGGCATCCCCTTCTTCATCAACAACTTATCAGGTCACCTCTAGTGAAACTATATTTTTATTCCGTCACATCTTATGTGCTTTACTTGGAGCATCTGTGTGCTTTTATTTTTGTTTTTGTTTGAATAAATTTGGATCCTAGCATTCATTGTGTGGGAGAAAGACACGCTCCACTGTTTCATATGAACACTGGTGTTCTTAGCATTACTCTTAATGTTCATGGCGAAGGTTGAAACCGCTTCGTTTATTGCTGTTTGGTTGGAAACAGAAAATGCTTCATGTGGTAATTGGTATATGATCTTGAATAATTTGATACTTGGCAATTGTTTTGAGCTCTCAAATAGATCATGTTTAAGCTCTTGCATCATGTAGTTTGAACCTATTAGTGGAGAATTACTGTAGAGCTTGTTGAAATTTGGTTTGCATGATTGGTCTCTCTAAAGTCTAGATATTTTCTGGTAAAGCTGTTTGAACAATAAGGAAGACAGTGTAGAGTCTTATAATGCTTGCAATATGCTCTTATGTAAGTTTTGCTGTACCGGTTCATACTTGTGTTTGCTTCAAACAACCTTGCTAGCCAAAGCCTTGTACGAGAGGGAATGCTTCTCGTGCATCCAAAACCTTGAGCCAAAACTTATGCCATTTGTGTCCACCATAACTACCTACTATGTGGTATTTCTCTGCCATTCCAAGTAAATTGCTTGCGTGCTACCTTTAAAAATTTCATTCCTTGTCTTTGCAATATATAGCTCATGGGAAAGTAGCTTAAAAGCTATTGTGGTAAAGAATATGTCGCTTATGTATCTTATTTCTTATAAGTTGCTTGTTGAGCGGTAACCATGTTTCTGGGGACGCCATCAACTGTTCTTTTGTTGAATATCATGTGAGTTGCTATGCATGTTCGTCTTGTCTGAAGTAAGGGTAATTTGCCATGAGTTGTATGGTTTGAGTTTGCATATTGTTAGAGAAGAACATTGGGCCGCTAACCAAAGCCATGTATCATGGTGGAAGTTTCAGTTTGGACATTAATCCTCAATCTCTTATGAGAATATTACTGTTGTTGAATGCTTATGCATTAAAGAGGAGTCCATTATCTGTTTTCTATGTTGTCCGGTATGGATGTCCTGAAGTTGAGATCTATCAAAAACGAGAAATCAAATGCGATCTATCTCCTTGGACCTTTGTACAGGTGACATAGAGGTACCCCTTTGTGACACTTGGTTGAAACATATGTAATGCAATGATAATCCATGGAAATCCGAGCTAATTAGGACAAGGTGCGAGCACTATTGGTATTCGATGCATGAGGCTTGCAACTTATAGGAGGTTTTATGCATAACATATATGAATTATTACTACCGTTGACAAAATTGTTTCCATGCTTTCAAAATAAAAAGCTCTAGCACATGAGTAATCCTGCTTCCCTCTGCGAAGGGCCTTTCTTTTACTTTATGTTGATTCAGTTTACCTACTTCTTTCCATCTTAGAAGCAAACACTTGTGTCAACTGTGTGCATTGATTCTTACATACTTGCTTATTTGCACTCATCATATTACTTTGTGTTGAAAATTATCCATGAGATATACATGTTGAAGTTGAAAGCAACTGCTGAAACTTATATCTTCCTTTGCGTTACTTCAAAACCTTCTATTAAGAATTTATTGGTTTATGAGTTAACTCTTATGCAAGACTTATTGATGCTTGTCTTGAAAGTACTATTCATGAAAAGTCTTTGCTATATGATTCAGTTGTTTAGTCATTATCTTTACCATTGCTTTGAATCACTTCATTCATCTCATATGCTTTACAATAGTATTTTTCAAGATTATGATAGTAGCATGTCAGAAATTATCCTTGTTATCGTTTACCTACTCGAGGCGAGTAGGAACTAAGCTTGGGGATGCTTGATACGTCTCAAACGTATCTATAATTTCTTATGTTCCATGCTAGTTCTATGACAATACTCACATGTTTTATATACACTTTATATCATTTTTATGCATTTTCCGGCACTAACCTATTAACAAGATGCCGAAGCGCCAGTTCCTGTTTTCTGCTGTTTTTGGTTTCAGAAATCCTACACAGGAAATATTCTTGGAATTGGACGAAACAAAAGCCCACGGTCTTATTTTCCACGGAGCCTTCCAGAAGTCCGAAGAGGGGCCACGAGGCGGCCACACCCTAGGGCGGCGCGGTGGGGCCCCTGGGCGCGCCACCCAATGGGGTGGGCCCCTCGGGCGCCTCCCAACTCTTCCCCTTCGCCTACTTAAACACTCCGTCGCGAAAACCCTAGTACCGAGAGCCACGATACGAGAAAAGTTACGGAGACGCCGCCGCCGTCAATCCCATCTCGGGGGATTCGGAGATCACCTCCGGCACCCTGCCGGAGAGGGGAATCATCACGGAGGGCTCTACATCACCATGCCCGCCTCCGACTGATGCGTGAGTAGTTCATCCTTGGACTATGGGTCCATAACGTAGCTAGATGGTTGTCTTCTCCTCTTGTGCTATCATGTTTAGATCTTGTGAGCTGCCTATCATGATCAAGATCATCTATTTGTAATGCTACATGTTGTGTTTGGTGGGATCCGATGAATATGGAATACTATGTCAAGTTGATTATTGATCTATCATATATGTGTTGTTTATGATCTTGCATGCTCTCCGTTGCTAGTAGAGGCTCTGGCCAAGTTGATACTTGTAACTCCAAGAGGGAGTATTTATGCTCGATAGTGGGTTCATGCCTCCATTGAATCTGGGACAGTGACAAAGTTCTAAGGTTATGGATGTGCTGTTGCCACTAGGGATAAAACAACAATGCTTTGTCTAAGGATACTTGTATTGTTTACATTACGCACAGTACTTAATGCAATTGTCTGTTGTTTGCAACTTAATACTAGAAGGGGTGCGGATGCTAACCCGAAGGTGGACTTTTTAGGCATAGATGCATGCTGGATAGCGGTCTATGTTCTTTGTCGTAATGCCCTAAGTAAATCTCATATTAGTCATCATGATATGTATGTGCATTGTTATGCCCTCTCTATTTGTCAATTGCCCAACTGTAATTTGTTCACCCAACATGCTATTTATCTTATTGGAGAGACACCACTAGTGAACTGTGGACCCCGGTCCATTCTTTTACATCTGAAATACAATCTACTGCAATCATTGTTCTCTACTGTTCTTTGCAAACAAACATCATTCTCCACACCATACGTTTAATCCTTTGTTTACAGCAAGCCGGTGAGATTGACAACCTCACTGTTAAGTTGGGGCAAAGTATTTTGATTGTGTTGTTCCACGTTGGCGCCGGAATCCCTGGTGTTGCGCCGCACTACACTCCTCCACCAACAACCTTCACGTGGCCTTCATCTCCTACGGTTCGATAAACCTTGGTTTCTTACTGAGGGAAAACTTGCTGCTGTACGCATCACACCTTCCTCTTGGGGTTCCCAACGGATGAGTGCTTTACCGTCACAAGGAAGCTACTGTCGCACGTCAGCAATTCCCGTGTTCCCTTCCTTTGCAAGAAGGTACGTCACGTTTGGAGGGGTGGAGGTCCCACAAAGGATTCCCCACGCCACGAAGGCTCACCCTATTCTCTGGAGCCTATCCCACGAAGGAATAGCTCACTCACTTGTGGTAGACTTTGAGGTAGCCTCCAAACCTTCACAATCTTGTCAGGAGCAAATCCACAGCCCGGATGCTTCCGGACCACTCTTGCCCACCTAGGATTTCCAAGGAACCCTAGAGAGCAAGCTTCTTGATGAATACAAGGGGAAATGAGATTTGGCTTGGTAGAACGGTAGATCGAGTCCTCCTCTATCTTTTCCCCGGAGGGATTTGAGTTTGGGTGGAGGAGGAGAGAGATCTGAGGCTTTTGGTGTTTCTAACAATGGAGTATGTGAGAGAGAGCTCAAGAACAGCTTGTAGTGTGTTGCCTAACTGTTCAAAGGTAGGAGAAGAGGTTTATATAGTGTCACTCGAAATATGGTCGTTGGAACTTGCCATCTCAGCGTTTTTCCTCGAGAAACCCGGTTGACCTGGTCTGGGACCGGGCGTCCGGCCGAGGGTCCGGTCAGACCGGACCAGTGACCGGTGCACCCGGTCCAAACCGGACCAGTGACCGGGCGGCAACCGGACGCAGGGAAAATCCCCCTGGATGGCTCCCGGATGGCACCGGACCAGGGCCCGGTCGGCGCCGGCGCATCCGGTCGAGGACCCGGTCGACCGGGATTATGACCGGATCGGTCCGGTCGCACGACCGGCTGACCGGGCGGCTGACCGACCACCTTGATGTGGCCACCTTCTCCATTTTTGTTGAAATGGGGGGTCTCCCTTCTCCTTCTTGTTCCATTAATACATCATCTATGCCTCTTTGGCTAATACCTGAGATTAACTTCATGAACATGTATTTGGCCAAATACTCTAGCACGGTGTCATTGTTACCAAAATAATGGATAAGGGTAAAATACCCTTACAATCTCCCCCTTTTGGTATACGATGACAAACCGAGCTAGTGTCACATATAGATATTATGATAAGCTTTAAACCTTGATTCCATATAAGATATTAAGATAGCTCCCCCATAATGTGTGCACTTGGAGAAATTGCATTTGAATGCAAAGTGCACCATTTGTGGAATATGAGAAGCTCCCCCAATATCTTTAGGAAACAAGCATGGTATGGACATGTGTATATCAAGACATATAAGCATAAAGGCATGATCATCCTAATAGAGATTTAAGCATACAAGTACTTGTCCATACACGAATTATATAAAGTAGCAAATTGTTCTTGGAAAAGCAAGCAAATGAGCACAAGCCAAATAAGAGGCAAATAAAGTGTCAACCATGGCTTGTGCAACCCAACAAGGAACCCCGTGATCCTAGTCTACTCTCTTTTCCCCCTTTGGCATCGGAACACCAAAAAGGCAAGGAAGAAAGAGAAACACTAGCGCCCATATCAGTAGAACTCAGTCCCAGCAGGTGGAGAGCCATCTTCCTCATCCTCATCATCATCACCCTCCTCATCATCATACTCTTCGTCGTCTGCAGCATCAGCACCTCTACTGGCAGAGGTATCAGGGTCCTGAGCAGATCTAGGGGGAATACCACCATGAGCATACATGGAGAGGTCAAAGTTCTGGAGCATATCATCAGTGAGGGGAGGCATCTCCCAAGAGGGTGCAATCACAGGCGCCATCTCAGGTCCAGGAGGAGGTACAGGGGCATTCCTTGCAGCCATGAACTCATTCTGTCGCCTCCTGGTCTCCTGGTTCAAGGCTAGACTTTGATGGGCAACATCATTGGTGTTCTTGCACATCTGCCACAAGCTAGTGAAGAAGCGAGAGGCACCACGCTTGGGGCACCTAGTGTAGCTGGAGCTAGCTTCAGGGTCATGGCGCTCCTTGGAGCGACGTTCAGAAGCCATCATAGCAGGAATTTCTGGCTTAGCTCCTAGCTTAGGAAACTTGAATGCCTCCATCAGGATGAGTTGGCCTTCTTTGTTGTGAGGAGCATGCACAACCGTATTGATGAGCTGCTGAATGTACTGAGCATAGTTCGGTGTCATGCGGTCCCGAACAGAGCGCCTCATCTCACAATAGAGAAAGTCGCAGCCATCAATTCTCCTTATGTTGTCAGGACGGCAATAGAACATCAGATTGAGGTGGTAGGCACGAACTTGAGAGGTATCCCCTGACTTGCTGATAAGGCTTTCACGGAAGAGCTTGGCAAGCACAAGGTAGGAGTAGTACATCCCAGAGATAGTGGGAGGATCAGCTGAAGGGCTCGAAGGATAACAGAAGGCAATGTCCCCATGAGTGAGCTTGTTCTGAGAGTGAATCTTGAACCCGTGAGCACGACCACCAGCAAATCCCATAGCTGCACAAAAATCAAGGTAGTTGCAAGAGTATTGTGCTTTACCACTCATCCAAGTCATGGTCCGTGCGGGATCATCATGAAAGAAAACAGTGCAATGGAATTGGCGCACAAGATGTGGACAATAGTACCCAACTCCTTGGTCATCACCGGGCTTCAAGCACACAAGGTCATAGAGCCCCATATTCTTCAAAGTATCAACCACAAAGCGGTATTTGGTGGCTTGATGCAGGGAAAGCGTTTCCTTGATGATGGCCTTGGGCATCACAACAATACCATTCTTCATGCACTCTCTGTTGTTGTAAAAATCTATCCATAGGTGCATTTGGGTGTTGGTCCAGAACATCTTGTCCCCGCCAGTATAAGTTCGTTCCACAAACCGATAAGGATTTTCATCTCTAACACTTCTCCAATTAGCAACATGCGTTGTGCCAACATTGAATTCAGGTACCCTCTCAACAAGATCATCAGCATCATCATCATCATCATCATCATCTTGAGCAACATTCTTGCCTTTGCGTCTCCTGATAGCTGACTTGGTTCTAACTCTAGCTGAACCATCTGGACCTGTACCTTGAGGAGCTTTAGAGGGCTGGCGAGTGCTAGTCCAGCACCCCAGAGGCCTCTCAAACCTCCCTCTCTTGGAAACTGTACCCCGAGCACCCTCACTTGAATCACCTGAGAATGAGTAAGCAAGAGCAAGAATAGCAGTGGGATAAGTGTACATGTCATCAGAAATAAAGAGGCCAAAGAGCATAGTGTATATTCAAGTGTTGTGATGAAGTTGTGCGAAAAACTGGGTGATCCGGCGTATGGTCCGGTCCAACCGGACGAGAGACCGGATGTCCCGGTCTGTCATCCGGTCGACCGGGCCACGCGCCGGACCGGCTGGTTGAGAGGCCGGTTGACCGGGGCAGGCGCCGGATCCTGTTGATTTGTGAGATTTGCCCAGAATTTCAATCACAAAAACATCCATAAACTCATAAACTTGAACATATACTATAGCAATAGAGTGGAATATGTGCATACTGGTGTGAGACACTTTAATGGCATGAGGACTTACAAACTCTAACCCTAACCCTAAATTTTTTTTAAGTCTTCCTCAAGAATATGCAATGGAGAGGAGGACAAGAGATAGAGATAGAGGGAAAGGGAGGGGGATTTACCCGAAGACATGGTTGTCCTTGCTCAAAGGAACAAAGAGAACACCTAGGGAGGGCTTGAGAGCCAAATCCTCAAGATCTCCAAATGTAGCTTGAGGGGGACAAAATCCTTTGGTGAAGATGATGCACGTGCCCCGATCTACGATTTGGTGAAGTTTGAGAGGATTCTAGTGGTGAGAAGGCCCTAGGAAGAGGTGGGGATGATGGAGGCGGCGGCTATGGTGTCTATGGTGGAGGGGGGAAGTGAGGAAGAGGAACACCCAAAGGGTAACCTCCTCTCCACATAACCAGCCGCACGACCGGTCGGCCGCCCGGTTGACCGGGCGTGTGACCGGATGGCCCGGCGCACAGGCCGGTCCAACCGGGCCACAGACCGGCCACTGCAAAAATGCCCTGTTTTGCCTGATTTTGCCTCATTTTGCCCCTAGATTTTGTGCAATTATGTGTGTATGCTCAGAAGATGACATGTACATATAGATAGATAGATGAATGATGAGATGAGCATAGACATGGGGTTGGAAACACAAGGTTCTCTAGGCATACCCATTGGAGTGAAAATCCAAACAAGATGAAAAATAGAAACAATGGGCATGATTTGAGATATATATATCAAGAATCATAAATCATTTTGAAGTGATTTTTGCAATAAGATCATTTAGCCTTATATAGTCAAATCAATTCGCAATTTAGGCTTAATGAGGGGCGGGGGATTACTCCCCCAATGTGAAAGCGCAAATGTCATGAGACCTCGAAGAGACGTGCTTGGGTCCATATAATGACATTGGGTCTATTTATGTTGCACACATAGGTATGCATCATACCAAGATATAGTAAGATGACTATCCCCATATGTGCTGTGCCTCTAAGCTAGATAGCAAGATAAATGCAAGGATATAGTGCAAGAAGTTATTCAATCTAAGTTTTTAGGATCAAGAATACCAAGTTCTCCTCTCAAGTTTACAAACCGGGCTTCATCCAAAGGCTTAGTGAAAATATCCGCCAATTGGTATGTTGTCCCCACATGAGTGAGATCAATGTCCCCATTGGCAACATGGTCATGTAGGAAGTGATGGAGAATGTCAATGTGTTTGGTGCGACAATGTTGAACCGGGTTATTGGCGATCTTTATTGCACTTTCGTTGTCACATAGAAGAGGCACCGTACCAAGAGACATACCATAGTCTTTCAAGGTTTGCTTCATCCATAACAACTGAGTGCAACAAGATGCCGCGGATATATATTCGGCTTCGGCGGTGGATAAAGCGGTGGAGTTTTGTTTCTTGGATGACCAACTCACCAATGACCGGCCAATAAATTGGCAAGCCCCGGAGGTAGACTTCCGGTCAACCTTATCACCGGCCCAATCGGAATCCGAATAGCCAATGAGTTCAAAGGTTGACCCCTTTGGATACCATAGCCCGAGAGTAGGAGTGAGAACAAGGTATCTTAGAATCCGTTTGACCGCCATCAAATGGCTCTCCTTAGGAGCAGATTGAAAACGAGCACACATCCCAACACTTAGCATGATATCCGGCCTAGAGGTACAAAGGTAGAGCAAGGATCCTATCATGGAATGGTATACCTTTATATCCACATCCTTCTCACCATCACATGAGCCAAGTTGCCCCTTTACGGGCATGGGTGTCTTCATTGGGCTTGCATTGGTCATGTTGAACTTCTTGAGCATGTCCTTCACATACTTTTCTTGAGAGATGAAGGTGCCTTTTGCAAGTTGCCTCACTTGGAAGCCTAGAAAGAACTTCAACTCTCCCATCATGGACATCTCAAATTTCCTAGTCATCAATAGCTCAAAAGCTTTGTTATGATTGGGGTTAGTTCCACCAAAGATAATATCATCAACATATATTTGACATATAAATAAGCCACCCCCTTTAACCCGCTTGGTGAAAAGGGTGGAATCGACCGTACCCATGCAAAACCCATCATGTAGTAGGAAATCCCTAAGGAACTCATACCAAGCACGTGGAGCTTGCTTGAGACCGTAGAGTGCCTTATGGAGTAAATACACGTGGTTGGGTCGGCATGGGTCTTCGAAACCCGGGGTTGAGCTACATATGCGGTTTCTTTTAGGGGACCATTCAAAAATGCACTTTTCACATCCATTTGATGTAGTTTGAAATTGTGAAAGGATGCAAATGCAAGCAAAAGACGAATAGCTTCAAGACGGGCTACCGGCGCAAAGGTATCCTCAAAGTCCATACCTTCTATTTGCACAAACCCTTGCGCCACTAACCTTGCTTTATTTCTTATAACAATACCATTCTCATCTTGCTTGTTCTTGAATACCCATTTGGTCCCAATGAAATTGATGTGATGATCCTTGGGTCTCTCAACTAGAGACCATACTTCATTACGAGTGAAACACTCCAATTCTTCTTGCATGGCAATTACCCAATCCGGATCAACCAAGGCTTCATGTACCTTGAGTGGTTCAAAACTAGACACAAAAGCATGGTGTTGACAATAAGTGATAAGTAATGCATGGTGTCTACGAGTTACCACTCCTTTCGAGATGCTACCAAGGACTTGATCTACTTTCATGTCACTTGCCCTTGTAGCGGCCTTGATCTTCCGAATGGTTCCTTCATGATCAATAAATTCATCTCTTGCTAGTACACGATCATGAGAGACAACTTGAGCTTGATCATGAGTTGAGGATGTATCTTGATCATCATCATGATCTTGCTCAGTGGGTTGAGGGCTCTCTTCTTGTTCTTCGGAATGTGGCTCATCTTGAGTAGAGGATAAATCTTGAGTTGCACTTGATGGCTCAGCTTGAGTTGAGTTAGACTCAACTTGTGCCGAGCTTGATACATCTATTCCATCATCTTGATCATCATTGTGAACTTCTATGGGCCGGATGTGTCCAATGCCCATAAGCTTGATGGCACTAGATGGATCATTATCATTACCTGCAACACATGGATCAACTTGCTCCACTTGGGAGCCATTATCCTCCAAGAACACCACGTCACAAGATACTTCAATAGCCCCAGTGGACTTGTTGTAGTATCTATAGGCGTGAGAGTTCTCCGCATATCCAACAAATGTACCCTCTATAGTTCTAGTTTCAAATTTACCGAGCTTCCCCTTATTGTTCTTAACAAGGCATTTGCATCCAAAGACACGAATGTACATGACATTAGGCTTGTTACCTGTAAGAAGCTCGTATGGAGTTTTATTATGCAGGGGGCGGAGGAAGAGCCGGTTGGAGTAGTGGACCACTGTAGAGATGGCTTCTCCCCAAAAGTTATGGGGTGAATTGAATTCACTCAATATAGTTCTTGCCATTTCAATAATAGTCCGGTTCTTCCTTTCAACAACACCATTTTGTTGAGGGGTGTATGGAGCTGAAAACTCATGCTTGATGCCCTCATCATCAACAAACTCTTGCATAGTGTAGTTCTTGAACTCGGTGCCATTGTCGGTCCTTATTGCCTTGATCTCAGATTCATACATGCGTTGAGCCTTCTTGGCGAAGATGATGAATTCTCTGTAAGTCTCATCCTTGCTCCCACCAAGAGTATCATAATGTGATGGTCCAAAGAGATCCAAGTGAAGGAGCTCCAAAGGCCTAGAGGAGGTGACTATACTCTTGATGGGATGTCTCTTCTTGAGTTGTTTTCCCGCTACACATGCACTGCGTACATGATCTTTCTCAAAGGAAACGCCGGTTAGTCCAACAATGTGCTCACCCTTTAGGAGTTGTTTAAGATTTCTCATATTGACATGACCAAGGCGGCGATGCCAAAGCCAACCTTCGTCATGTTTGGCCGCCATTAGACATGTGGAGGGAGAGGGGCTCTCTTTCGAGAGGTCAACCACGTAAAGGTTGTTCTCCACATATCCAACAAGAACCAATTTGAGATTGTCACTCCTAAAGACTTTCACACAATAATTAGTAAAATATGAATTATAACCGGCATCCGCAAGGTGATATATAGAAAGCAAATTATAGCCAAGGGATTCAACAAGCATGACCGTCTCAAGGCACAAGTCCTTAGAGATTGCCACCTTGCCATACCCAAGTACCTTTCTCTTTGAATTGTCACCAAAGGTGATGCTTGACTTCTTGTTAATATCTTCTATGAATTGGTCAAGCACACCTCTTCCTCCGGTCATATGATTGGTGCATCCACTATCAAACACCCATTTTGGACCACCGAAGGAATACCCCTACGAAATTAAGTAGAGGATTTAGGAACCCATCGATTAATGGGTTCCCTAGTCATGGCAACAAGATCTTTTGGTACCCAAATTGAGTACCCTCTATAAGCATAGCCATTACGAAGTCCAACATAGTTAGCATAAACATCACCATAATAATCAACAAATAAAGCATAGTGATTGTTTGGTCCCGTGCGGTCACCACTAGTGGCTTTGCCAACATTAGTGACCTTCTTGTTCTTCTCTTGAGCGGGTTTCTCCTTCATGTAGTTGTTCTTCTTGTGGGGCTTGGAAACATACCCAAGTCCAAACTTTTGAGTGTTTGACCTTTGCTTACTCAAAAGGTCATCCAATCCCATCTTATTCTTGGCGGTGGTGAACTTTGCAAGTTCCTTTGTTAACCTAACATTTTCCTCAAGAATAGTTGCTTGCTCACAAGAAGATTCATTAGGATGATAGTTGAGACCATATTTGGTCACCAAAGATTCAAGATATGCATTGGTCTCAACATGCAAGGATAGTTCCTCTTGTAAACGAACATGTTCCGCAACAAGCTTAGCATGCTCACTAGTAAAAGAGGTGGAGGAACTAGCAACCTTTTCAACAACAATGGGATCATTCATTGATCCAAGAGCCTTCTTGTAGGTTTCTTGAAGTATGTCATGGTTCTCTCCAAGTTTCTTGAGCTCATCCTTGACGAGCTTGTTAGCCCTCTCAAGGTGGTCAAGATCCCTAGTGAGAGAAGCATGAGCAACTTAAAGCTCCTTCTTTGAAGCATCGAGCTCTTTGGCCAATAATTGAGCCCTTTCAATAGTTTCAAGATCCTTAACTTTATCTAGTTCATAGGTTTCCATTTGTTGCTTAAGGCCTTGGGATATGCACCTTTCGGTTTTTAGCTCTTGTCTTAGGAGATTGAATCTCCGTTCTTTATCATTCAATGATACTCTAATTCCTCAATGGACTCATCCTTTTCTTTGAGGGAGTCCATCAAGAAATCAAACTTGACAAGGGCTTCACCACGAAGGGTGCATCTAACATTGTAAAGTTCCTTAAGCACAATTAATTCTTCTTGATTTTCAGTTTCATCATCAAGAACACTAGATAAAGAAGGTGGAGGTTCCATTACCTTAGTTTCTCTTGCCACTAGACAAGAGCCAACAATTGTAGAGGAGGGAGAGTCATCGGAGTCATCATCTTGAGTTGTTCTTGCCATGAAGGAAGAACCAACATCATTCTCCATGGAGTAATCCTTGGAGTAGTCATATGTGAAGAGTGACCCGGGCTTGGAGAAAGCCAAACCGGCCACTCCGGCCTCCTTCTCCTCATCTTCCTCTTCTTCATCGGACATGTACTCGGCCCCAACAAAGGCTCTTCCCTTGTTCTTCTTGTAGCGATCGTTGATAGGGTTCGGCTTCAATCTTGGCTTGACCCCTTTGACAAACTTTGGCTTGTCTACCCTTTTCTCATAAGGGCACTCATTTGCAAAGTGGCTATCTTCATCACAGTTGTAGCAGGTTCTCTTCTTCTTCTTCTCATTGAGGAGCATTGGAAACTTTGCCTTGTACTTCTTGGCAAAGAAAGCAAAGTCGGTAGCAATGTCACTAGTTGAAGTCATCTCTTCATCTTCTTCAATTTCATAGACTTCTTCTCTTCCATGGTCAGCCCTAGATTTGAGGGCAAGGTTGTGTGAGGCTTCATGGTTGTGTGAGGCTTCATCAACACGGTTCATTGCCATGAGCCTTTTTCCTGACTTGGCCATGTTGTCATTGGCTGCCACATAGGAGACTAGATCATCGGCGTTCAGATCGGCACTCTTGGTAATGATTTGCAAGTTGAGTGCAAGGTTGGTGTCTTCTTGCTTGACGGCAATCATGGCAATGACCGTGGACTTTATGAATGCTTCATTCATCTCCAAACCATCATTGTATTTCTCACATCCAAGGCCCTTGACCTTCACTCTAAGGGCACCAAGCCTTGCATAGGCATCGGCCACGGATTCTCCTTCTCTAATCATGAACATGGTGGCCTCTTGCTTTGCGGACTCATAAAGAGATGATTGGATCAAATCGGTTCCCTCTTGGAGTACTACGATCCGATCCCACAACTCTTTAGCGGAGTCAATGTCATTGACTTGATCAAGGAGCTTGCGGTTGATGCCACTCCTAATCTTGTCACGTGCGGAGGCATTGAGTTGACGGTTGTAGAACTCGGTGGAGGTCAACCGAATGGGATCTTGTGGCTTCCGGTATCCATCAACAATGATCTCCCATAGCTCCACACTGCAGCTGCGAATATGAGATTCCATAGAAGATTTCCAAAAAGGAAAGTGAGTTCCATCAAAATGGGGAACATTCCCACTATGGTTTATATGAGGCATGGGTGAAGTGTTCTTGGGATAGTCATGATTGACTTGATGGAAAGCTTCCGGAGGAACCGAACTCCCACTAGAAGTTCCACTAGTCAGGTTCTTAAGCATGGCAGTCATGTGTGCCATTTGGCTTTGGACTTCATCCTCCTTTTTCTTTTTCTCGGCCTCATATGCCAAGAATCTGGATTTCATCTCCTTAACCGAAAGGTTAGAATCTTCATCCAGACCCTCGAATAGTTTATCCATCTCACTCTTAAGGCTGTGAGGCCCTTGAAAAGAGTCCAGGCTCTGATACCAATTGAAAGTTCAGAGATGGTAAACCTAGAGGGGGTGAATAGGTTTCTACAGATTTTAATTCTTTCTTTGCAATATTAGGCTTTGCGGAATATAAAGGTGAGCCTAATGCAAACTAGGTGAGACAACCTATATGAGGATACAAGTAACTCGAGCACGAAGGCTCTCACAGGCAGTTATATCACAAGTAAGGAGTTCGGTTAGAGATAGCCGATAGCACGCAGAGACGAGGGTTTATTCCCGTGTTCCCTTCCTTTGCAAGAAGGTACGTCACGTTTGGAGGGGTGGAGGTCCCACGAAGGATTCCCACGCCACGAAGGCTCACCCTATTCTCCGGAGCCTATCCCACGAAGGAATAGCTCACTCACTTGTGGTAGACTTTGAGGTAGCCTCCAAACCTTCACAATCTTGTCGGGAGCAAATCCACAGCCCGGATGCTTCCGGACCACTCTTGCCCACCTAGGATTTCCATGGAACCCTAGAGAGCAAGCTTCTTGATGAATACAAGGGGAAATGAGATTTGGCTTGGTAGAACGGTAGATCGAGTCCTCCTCTATCTTTTCCCGGAGGGATTTGAGTTTGGGTGGAGGAGGAGAGAGATCTGAGGCTTTTGGTGTTTCTAACAATGGAGTATGTGAGAGAGAGCTTAAGAACAGCTTGTAGTGTGTTGCCTAACTGTTCAGAGGTAGGAGAAGAGGTTTATATAGTGTCACTCGAAATATGGTCATTGGAACTTGCCACCTCAACGTTTTTCCTCGAGAAACCCGGTTGACCTGGTCTGGGACCAGGCGTCCGGCCGAGGGCCCGGTCAGACCGGACCAGTGACCGGTGCACCCGGTCCAAACCGGACCAGTGACCGGGCGGCAACCGGACGCAGGGAAAATCCCCCTGGATGGCTCCCAGATGGCACCGGACCAGGGCCCGGTCGGCGCCGGCGCATCCGGTCGAGGACCCGGTCGACCGGGATTATGACCGGATCGGTCCGGTCGCACGGCCGGCTGACCGGGCGGCTGACCGACCACCTTGATGTGGCCACCTTCTCCATTTTTGTTGAAATGGGGGGGTCTCCCTTCTCCTTCTTGTTCCATTGATACATCATCTATGCCTCTTTGGCTAATACCTGAGATTAACTTCATGAACATGTATTAGGCCAAATACTCTAGCACGGTGTCATTTTTACCAAAATAATGGATAAGGGTAAAATACCCTTACAAATACGGAGTATAGTTTCCTCGATTTACTTGGGGGCTATCGCTAAAAACTTACATCTTTTGTTGTAGCAAAGTTGCGATTACTACGGGCTTACTGGACCTGCAATCTGAGCTGAACACTCATTATTTTTCTCCCGATGCCTTTCATGAAAACATTTCAATTTCATCTTTCAAAGGACTAGTGCATCGAGATTTACAATTTAGTCTATCAAAACTACTACGTACTATGAAGACAATTTAAGAGATACTAATATTTTTTTCAAAAGTGGCAAAAATATTATCTACAAACAAAACATTTATCCTTGATCTTTCGACACGAATAAAATTTACAAACATCTGAACATTTGGATGCAAGGGTAGATTACTCTCGAAAAAGAGAGAAGACACCAGTCAGGTAGAATCATATACTTCGGAGTTAACTTCTAGCCTAGCAGCAATTATGGTAGCGGGATCCTTCACTAAAGGTATAAAATTGCCAATATCACCATTGGATCTTGCAATTGCCTCTAAGTCTAGCGAAGGATGTTGTGACAATGTGAAAGCAAGCGCCGTCTCAACTCCTGCGAGAAGCTGGCAGCGAACCAACTTACGGACCTTCTTGCCATTACTGAACTTCGACATCAAAGTCAGTAATGTTGGAGGAATTTCATTCAGAGGAAACATCGTCTTCCATATCATCTTTAGGCCAGTATGACATTTATCGACAAACTTGTGTACTTGGTGCACTCGATCCTAGAACTTAGCAACAATGACAACTTTACTCTTGTCCGTCCAGAAAACTTCTTCGTATTAAGAAAGATTGGTCAAAGCAGCTACGCTGTAATGTACCCGTTTGTTTCTTCAGAAAGATTCGGGGCAATAACTGATGAAGAGCAAGATCATGAAAAGAACAGAAGGGGAAGGAAGAACTGTTTTCTCAGGAAGAAGAGCATGAAGCACTTACAGTTTAAACTATCGGTGGCCTTCTGCAATTCGCTTAAAGCATATCGCTCTGCGTCAACAGCCATTTCACCCTTTTTCTTGATAATAGCTGCCATGGCATGAATGCTACGCATATCTCTTTCCATTTGAGTGATCCGGGTCTTCATTTGTTGAAGCCGATCACTTTCAGAATCGTCAGCCGAAGAACTTCCAATAAAAGAAGGAACATGGACCACTTGCAGAAATCATGTTATCGGGATTGTCAAAGAATACATCTATTAACGATAGATACAACAACTCCCATCGGGAGCATACAACTAGATATCAAAATATGAGCAATTGAAAGCAAGAAAAACTAATGGCTTCACCAGTTTCGAATTCATTACAAAGAAAAGCCTTAAAAAAGGCATTGTTTGAAGCAACAAACAGATTACAATAAATTGTTTAGGGAGCCTGGGTCTGTGCCGAAGAGCTTGGGACAGGTCCCCCGGCAGTTGGTCTATTTGCCGATACTAACTCCAGAAGTTGTATCGCACATCTCCGCGCTGACGTCTTAAAAGGACTAAGATCAATTATCACTCCATCCTGACCCTTCGGTAGTTCCTTCGACAGCAGTTCCATTTCAGCTTTGAAGCCATGGCCCATCAAAAGTTGGAAAGCAAGAAGGGCACCGTAGGTACGCGGGGTACGTTTGAATACCTCGATGGTGCCTTCAGTGTTGATAGAGAAAGTATCTACCAACTGCTCCAGTGATTTTTTGCTGGTCCGCTTTGGGGAGGATCATGGCGTGAAGTCTCGCCAGCACCGTCTTGTTTTTCTGAAGAAGCGCCTAAATGCGGCCGCTGGACTCGATCGCCAATGAAACAACGTCAGTTGATGACTCGGCTGCGAGCTTACCCGTCGAATCTGAAGAAATATCGGCAGCTCCTGCAAAAGGAAAGAAGTAGAAGTTAAAAGATATTCAAACTAAAAACAAGAAGAAAAAGACAAAGCAGTCACATTACCAAGCAAAGCTATAATAGACTTTAGCAGCAGATCCTCCTTCTCCTTTTGCTGAGTTTGAGCTTCAGCCTTCGCCTTCTCCTCCTCCTTCATCTTCTTCTTCAGACGATCAAGCTCTTTCTTTAAAACATCCACCTCTCGGCAGGCATTGGCACCTATTTTTATCGCCTGATCAAGCATGGAGGAGCTTGATGCAGCTTCTTCTTGGAGCCGAGTATTTGTAATTTGGAGAGAGGAGAATTGGGAGGCGAAGTCCTTCAAAATGGTTATGGCAGTTTGGATGCCCTGCAAAAAGAGAGTTGAAATGAAACAATATCAAGATTAGCATTAAAGAAAATAATATTTGTCAAAAGCCCACATTTGATTACAAGTAATCAAATGTAGACTTGGGGGATGAAGGAAAGGAGACCATGATCAAGAAATTTCGAATACCAACGGTTTTCTCAGAAGGAGTAGAGGAGGCAACTACTGCCGAAGAAATCTCTTTCTCCTTCAGAGAAGCCGAAGGAACCGTCGGTGGGACGGAAGCTTTGGATGCTGCAGGAGTAGCCTTAGCCTTCTTCGGAGGAGGCTCTACGAAACCCTCATCACTGCAATATATAGGATGGTAAGTTTTAAAAAGAAAAACACATCGACTTCCTGAGAAGTTAAGAGAACTTACAAATCGAGGAGAAAGTCATCTTCATCGGAGAAGCCGCCAGAAGATCTCTGTGGTGGCTGAGCACTAGCCTTCTCCAAAGCTACATGAACAAAAGGAGTGCGATCAGCTTCATTGCCTTGATTCAACTCTGTATCGAGCAATGCATCGTCGTAGGTTCTATGAACAGCAGAAGAAGCCTCAAGATTGACAGGATCATTGTCCTCTTTTGGGAAGATTTCATTGATTTTTATCACTCCTGGACCAGAGTCCACACCATCAGAAGATTCATTTTCTTCAAGGTTTTCCTCATCTTCTGACAAGTTTGGAAGATGCTTGATAGTTGAAAAGGTCTATCGAAGCAAAAACAATCCAGTAAGGTCAAAGCATAATATACTAGATGAAAGTGCAATGGTAAAGTTAAAAGGTCACCTCAAGTGGTCGATGATCTAGGTCAAAAGGGCCATGGAGGGCCAACAGAGGAATCGAATCCGCTTGACTAAAATGGGTCAGCCGTCTGACTTCATCTAGCAGTTCCTTCTCAGACAACTCTGCAACGTTAACTCGAGTTTCGTCCATAGGACCCGAGTATAACCACATCTGGTGTGCCCTGGACATAACCGGTTAAATGCGACGTCTCAAGAACACAGCAGCAATTTCAGTACCGATCATCGTTTGGCCATCAGCTTCCTTTATTTGGAGAATTTTGCCAAATAACTTATCGGCTATTGTTTTTTCTTCGGCTGACAAAATGTTTTTCCAAGACTTCTTCGCCACTGCCTCAAGAACATCGACAAACTTCGGTAGACATGTGTCGTGACCAACTGCAGATGAATCCTTAAGATAGAACCACTTCAACCTCCATCCTTGGACATATTCTCTCATTGGAAAGTTGAAGTAGTTTACATCTTTTCGGACGACAAAACCAACTCCACCGGTGACAAAGGAACCATTACTACTATTGTAGCGCTTGACAAAAAAAATATTTTCTTCCATAAACCCCAATGGGGGTCAATGCCAAGAAAAGCTTCACAAAGGGTAATAAAAATCGGGAGGTGGAGAATGGAATTAGGAGTTAATTGCCAGAGCTGAACACCATACACAATTAAAAGACGTCGAAGGAACTCGTGAGCAGGCAGAGACAAACCACGGTACAAGAATGTAACAAACATCACAGAAAAGCCATCAGGAGGATTAGGGCGTGAGGCTGAACCTGGAAGGATGACATTGCCCTCAATGTCAGGAATCAAGCCGAGGCTTCATGCCTTATTGACATCACGCTTCATCATGGTCGAAGCAGGCCAATCGCCAGGAACACTCGTTGCCGCGGCAGAAGCCTCCGGCACGGCCCTCATCACCGCATCGGCGGCCGCCTTGGAGACAGTGCTGCTTGAACCAGCACCGGCGGCGGTTGCAGAGCTCCTCTTCTTCACCATCTTGGAGTGTTTGGAGATGAAAAGATTGAGATGCATCGGTGGCGACGGCGTCGGAGTTACGGAGGTATGAGAGCAAAGGAAGGAGAAAGCAATGAAAGAGAAGAACGAAGGAGATGGAGATCTGTTTTTTTTCTTGTTTATAAGGAGGGGTTATCAAAGATCTGGCCCAAGAGATCCGGGGATTAAGTTGCCACGTGTTGCCAAGATTGTTACAACAAAGGATAGTTCCTCCACTACGCACGGAAATCGAGGAGGTGCCTCGGTCAAAGCGCAAGGATCGGTCATTTCTTAACTGACCGCACAGGCGTGGGGTGGGCCCGTCATGTCATGTCCTGTCAATCGAAACGCCGCAGTAACACCATCATTGATGATGTCACTAAAAAGTACCGGCTCCTCACTACCAGAGCATTTGAAATAATTTACAACGTAGGGTTGCTCGACTTGAGTCTACGCACGGTTGCAAGCATCCGTCCCTAGACTCGGGGGACTACTCCCATCGGGAGCACTGGACGCGCACCCGATAAAAATCATGAGGATGAAAGAAAACAAACTCGAAGATTTGACAAAATCCAGGATCAAGCCCGGGGACTCGATCTTGAGTAGGGCAACGTTGTTTTGTCATCGGCAGTTAACCATCGTCGATCTTTCGAGTAAAGCTGGGCTCGTTGCTCTTATCCCTTACGTACTATCGGAACTGCATCCGAAGATTTTCAAGACCCGATATAACAAAAATGCCGGATGATGAAGATAGGTCAAAGAACACATCTGTATTGAAATCTTCGAGTAGAACAACTTGAGTCTACGCACTGTTGCAAGCATCCGTCCCTAGACTCGGGGGATACTCCCATCGAGAGCGCTGGACGCGCACCCGATATCAGAAGTATTTAACTACATAGTGAGTGAAGGAAAACATCAACAAATGAAGATTTGCGAGTGGTACAACTTGAGTCTACGCACGGTTGCAAACATCCATCCCTAGACTCGTGGGCTACTCTCATCGGGAGCGCCGGACGCGCACCCGATAAAAATTTCTTTTGAAACAGCAAAGGACTCGAAGGTTCATTCTTTCTTTCGATAGATGAAGATGTTCGGATGAAGACAATTAAAGTCCCTGCCCGAAGCTTCACTTCGGCCACTCACTCGGGGGCTACTTATGTGGGCATTACCCTTCGGGTAACCGATATTAGGCTACCTCCACCGGCCCAACCAGGGGCTCATGAAGATTGCCGAATATCTGGAATGGGCCTATACGTCTACGTCGAAGAAAGGGACTCATCCAAAGGCCTGGCCTGCTATATAAAGACCAGGAGAGGATCTGCCGGATCACAACTTACACGCATAGAATCATCACCAAGGATAGCTTGGAGCTTAGAACCCTAGTCTCTCGGCGAATCCATCAGAAACCATCGACTACCCCATTGTAACCCGATATATTTTCAATAATCAAGATCAGACAAGCAGGAAGTAAGGGTTTTACCTCATCGAGGGCCCCGAACCTGGGTAAATCTCTCTCCCCGTTTGTTCGATCACCGATGTCTCGTGCTAGCCTGCATGATTCCGTTAACCCTAAGCCCCTCATGGTGTGCATTGCCGGGGAGCACCCCCGACACTTAGACTTGTTGAGATTTCTGCCCGGTCTTTGGCAATTCCAACCTATCAGCTTCATGGTATCTGGTGTGCTAAAGTTTGCTTCTCTAGTTTTAGGAGTATTTCACATCTAGATTCCGTGGAGGTACTAGACGACTCCATGCATGGATTTCTCCCCACACACGGGCCATAACAGGTCAGGCCCTGGAAGAACCTGACGGATGGTTCCCGACATGCACTAGTCACTTGACTTCTTCCCGACCAGCCTAAGACAAAACGTGCACAAGAACAAAACTAGAAGGTTGGGTCCTGATGGCGTTGGGATTGGGGATCCACTCCTAAGAGATTGAGGGAAAGCATAAGGGGGGCGGATCAGGTTTGGTCACAGCGATGAGCAATCGCAACAGGGCAACAAAAAAGAAATTTTTTTTTTGACCTGGACTACGGCTGGCTTACGCCGGCCTGAACAATTTATATCAACACATCAGCATAGAAGGTTCATTACAAAAGTTTTGGAGGACAGAGAGAGAAAGAACGGGGGGTGGGATCTCAGGGTGGGTCATGGCCGTTACACCAGTTATTAAGGAGGGAGGTAGAGGAGGGAGTGTTACATCGGTAAGCCCAAAGTCTAATGTCTTCAATACATCTTCGAGAGACCGTGGGAAGATCCTCGTCGAGCCCGCTGAAGGCCCGGGTATTCCTTCGCTTCCAAATGTTCCAAGCGATGGCAGTATTGATGGTAGTCTCCTCATAGGTGCGGCAGTGCGAGAGCCAAAAATCGTCGAAGGTGGCAGAGGGCATGTTGTCGAAGTCATGGTGAAAATGGCGCCAGACTTGCTTGGCGCGGGGGCAGAGCAGAAGGAGGTGGTCCGTATCTTCATCAAGAGGGCAGGCGAGGCAGGTGGCAGAGCTGTTTAGGTGGTGTCTGAAGCGCCGCTCATTGGTGGGAAGACGCTTTTTCTGAGCAAGCCAGCAGAAGATCTTGCACTTAAGAGGGGCAGCACTCCTCCAAATTGTGGTCGCCACATCGTCGACCTGCAGATGACTGAAAGTAGAGGCATAGAGGTTTTTGTTTGAAAGCTTTTTGTTCGTGAGACGGCAAACTCTAATATCCGGGTTACCGATGTTCAGGTGCACCGAGTGAAGCTCCATGGAAAGGTCTCGAAGCTCGGACGCCGCAGCAGCTGAGAGGCGGGGGACCAGAAAGTGGCGGATGCCATGAGAGAGGGCAGTGGCGACATTAAGGTTGAGGCGGGCGGAGTGAGAGAATAGGATAGGAAAGCGATCATGGAGCGTGGAGTTACCCAACCAGAGATCAAACCAGAAAGCAGTGGAAGTCCCATTACCAATGGTCACATTCGAGATGGCCCGAAACTTGTCGATGCCAGCGAGGTTGTCTTTCCAAATAGGGGTGTCAAGATAGTGTTTGTCCCCCATATCATGGTGCCCGTTCCAGCCGTATTGGCATCGAAACCAGCAGGCCCATGGAGCCGAGGAGTCAGAGTGAAGCTTCGTGAGGAACTTAGTGAGGAGAGCGGAGTTTTGGGCCTAGATGGATAGGATGCCCATCCCCCCGAGTTTTTTGGGGGTGCAGACATCCGTCCAGGCAACTTTACACTGACCACCATTGCAGGTTTCCTCCCCGGTCCAGAGGAAGGCGCGTCTCCGTTTATCGATAGCCTCAATAACGCCAGCGGGGAGGAGGCCAGCGCTCATGGCATGGGCAAGCATAGCAGTGAGGACAGAGTTGACAAGAAGGAGACGCCCCCCAATCGGAAGGCATCTGCCGCGCCAGCCGGAAAGCCGCATGTCACTCTTGGACATGATAGGCGCAAAATCAGCGAGACGAAGTTTGTGTGTGGAAAGGGGGAGACCGAGGTAGGTCTGAGGGAAGGAAGAAACACCGCATCCAAAGGTGGAAGCCATATCCAGGGCAGAGTCTTGAGTGGTTTTGATGGGGACGATGGTACTTTTGTGAAAATTGATGACCAGGCCCGTGGCAGCAGAGAAGTTGTCGAGAATAGTTTTGAGGTTGGCGACATGTTCCGTGATAGCCCTAATGATAATGAGGGTATCATCAGCATATTGGAGAACGGGGCAGGGGAGGTCATCAACCAGGGGGTGGAGAAGAAGACCGTCTCTAGATGCTTGGAGAAGCATTTGTTGAAGAACATCCGCAACGATGTTGAAAAGGAAGGGGGACAGCGGATCTCCCTGCCGCAATCCTCTGCGGCACTGAATCCAGTGACCAGGAATGCCGTTGAGCAGCACCGCAGTCTGACTAGTGCGGTTAATCATTTTGATCCAATCACGCCAGAGAGGGGGGAAACCTTTAGCTTCAAGAATCCGGTCAAGAGCATCCCAACTGATGGAGTCAAAGGCCTTACGGAAATCCAGCTTGAATATAGCCGCGGGGGCATTGCGCCTGTGGCAAGCTTGGACAGTATCAGCGGCGTAAACAAAGTTTTTAGCAATGGAGCGGCCAGAGATAAACCCAGTTTGGTCCGGGTGAACCAGGTAAGGAATAAGGGGCCGGAGGCGAAGGGTAAGGCATTTGGTATGAACTTTTAAGCAACAATTTTGGAGAGAAATGGGCCGGAAGTTATCAGGAGTATTCGCGCCCTCCTTCTTAGGGAGGAGGACAATGTACGATTTGTTGATGGGTCGGAGGTCAGTTTTGAGGGAGTGAAAATCTGCAAGGGACGCTTCCAGAGAGTGTTTTACGAGGTCCCAGTTGTGTTTATAGAAGGATGGGCCAAAGCCGTCCGGGCCCGGGCTAGAGTTATCCTTCATGGAGAACAGGGCTGTTTTTATTTCTTCAAGTGAAAAAGGAGAGGCAAGGGAAGCGGCTTGGGAGGGGGTGAGGGAGGTGGGAGCGACCAGGGTATAGAGATCAAGGATGGCAGAAGCAGTGAGAGGGGTGCCAAGGAGGCCTTTGAAGAAGGCGTGTAAGATGGAGGCCTTGGCATGGTGGGAGAAAACAGGGTTGCCGTTGTCATCATTCAGGTTTTTGATCTGGTTCTTTTGCAGGCGCCCCGAGGCGCAAAGATGGAAATATCGAGAGTTTTCATCTCCGAGGGTGTAGTGCTTAATTTTGGCCCGCTGCCGCCAATAGGTAGCCCGGTCAGAGTTTTTGTTGCTAAGATTGATCTTGACAAGAGAGCGAAGGCTTTGTTCAAGGCGGGATAGGGGCGAGTTTCCTCAATCCTATCAAGGAGAGAGATAACTGCCCTGCAGTTGAGCAAGTAGACCGAGGGTAGCTTGCGAGCGCGCGCCCAGGCTCGAGCTGCAGATCTAACCCGCTTGAGCCTAAGGCAAAGGCTGCTGACAGGGGAGAGGTGGGAGTGGGAGGGGCCTACGCTGTTCCAATTGCAGGAGACAAGAGGCGAGAAGGAGTGGTGAGAGAGCCAGGAATTCTCCAAGCGAAAGACGGTGCTCCTAGGCGCTTTGGAAGAGGCCGTCAGATGCAGTGGCACATGATCAGACGTAGGCCGAGAAGAGGAGGTGAGTGTGGTGTCGGGAAGGGCGAAGCTCCATTCCGGATTGACGAGCACCCTGTCTAACCGAGCAAGGATAGGAGGGTCTTGCTGGTTGGACCAGGTAAACTGTCGGTCCAGAAGGGGGATCTCAAGGAGGCCGAGGGTATTGATGAAGTCGTTAAAGGAGGCAGACTCCTGGGAGTTGATGTTCCCGTTGGACTTATCACGGGGTGCACGAACAAGGTTGAAGTCGCCCATGAGAGCAGAAGGGCCCGAGAGAGTGATGAAGGTATCAGAAAGGGAGTCTAGGAAGGACTGCTTGAGCTCGTGGAGGCACGGGCCATAGACGTTGATGACAGAGAAAGTGAGGTTGTCGGCCTTCATGGCAAAGGTGGTGGTGACCGAGAAGTCGTTGATAGAGTGGCCGAGGAGCTGGAGAAGCCGATCATCCCAAGCAGTGAGGATGCCTCCCGAAGCCCCTTCCAATGGTTTGAAAACGAAGGAGCGCAGGGAAGGTGGAAGAAAGGAGGCAGCGAAGAAGGGGGTGATGTTGGCCAACTTGGTCTCCTGAAAACACAAGATCGCAGGGAGGCTAAGATCGATAGCATCTCTAACGTCATCGCGCTTACGACGGGCGCCCAGACCGCGGACATTCCAACATTGGAAAAGGAGCTTAACTAACATGACTGTTCCAACAGCACCAAGGAAAATAGGAGATAAGTTTAAGGGCATCAAAGCAGTTCAACCAACAAGGGGTAGGGTTACAAGGGCACATGAGGCCCTGAATAGAGTGAAAAGTAAACAGAACAGTGCGGCAGACGCTCCAATGGACCATACAAGACTTGGGCATGGGAACAGCCCTCCCAGGTCGTCCAGACTGAGTAAGCAGAGCAGGTCTCCGGGCAAGAGGAACAGCGGTGAAGGAGGGCGGCGGGTGGGCGACGAGGAACCGGAGGTGGCCGATCATGGGGAGGCAGCAACCACCGAGGAAGGCACAGAAGACATGTCGAGGGAGTCTGGGTTCACATCGCAGGCCCTGGCGAGCACCTGGACGTCTGCAGCATGGAGAGGGTGACCATCCTCGAGCGCCACCGCGAGGAGGTCATCAGCCGGCAGCTCACCACAGCGCCGAGCAGGCACGCTGGGCCCTTCGTTCTTCTCCTTCTGGCGCAGCATGGCTTTGTCAACAATGGAGACGTAAGCCGCCTGAGCCAGCCTAGAGCAGCGGCGCAGCCGTGCCTCAGACGGCGTGGCCGGCCACACAGCAGCAGCCACCGGGGAGGTTTCAGCAGCCAGGAGATCGACGATCGGGCTGCAGCGCTTGGCAGAGGTCGGGGTGGCGGAGACAGGGGAGCCAAGGGGCAGGGGCTCAGGGGCCGCGTCGAAGGCCGGCGCCAGGCCCATGACCATGGCATCAGCCACAGCCAGCGGAGCCAAGCAACTCATGGGCTCGCCGCGAGCAAGCACGTCGACCGTCAGCGTGCGGCGCCGCAGCGGCCCAACCTCCGCGATGCTGTCGATGAGGCCGACGGAAGCAGCGGCGAAATTTGCCACCATCAGACCTTTGGAGCCCGGGTCAGCTCCAGCCTTGCGCAGCGGGAGATAGTACAGGGCGCGTTCACCGTTCTGGCCCGTGACCGAAACCTCGAAGAAGCCCAGCCGCAGCTTGATGTCCACCTTGGCAGGCTTGGTGGAGATAGGGCTATCGCGAGCGACCGGGAGCGGCGGAGCATGGGCGAGGGCGCGCTCGAAGGAGGCAGCCGGCACCGCGCCGTGCGGTGCGCCGTGAGGAACCGCAGGGGCAGGGATGCCCAGAACCTGCATCATGTCAGCAATGCCGGTGCCGCCCTCCAGGAGGATGACATCTTCATTGTCAACATGGCCGATGGCGTCCGCAGCAGGCCCCTGAGCAGGTCCATCAGGGCCATCAGAGCCAGCCTCCAGATCCTTGAAGTCGATGATGGAGATGTCACCAATGGAGCCTTGTCCGCAGTGGTTTTTGACAGTGAGGTGGAAGGGGATGGACGTGAGAGACTCAGCTTTTACCGTGATGAGCACCGAGTGGAAATCAACCCCGGCGAGACAAATTGGGTCGATGGCATGTGGATTGGCGTAAGTTACAGAGGATTGGGTGATGTGGGATCGTTGCCAGAATTCCATGGGGTATATGGAGACCGCAAGAGCAGCCATGGCCTCATGCCCAAAGAGGAAGCGGTTGTCCGTCTCGTCATGGCGACGGAAGAAGACAGAGGCCTCCCGTCCAAGGAAGGGCCCATTGTTGATGGCATTTTCCCGGTCAGAGGGGGCGGAGAACACAGCAAGGCGGGTGCCATGGGAGGAAGGAAAAAGGGAGACCCGGTCAGGGCCGGCCTGAAGGATGAAGGAGTCGGGGTTGGGGATGTTTGGGTGGAGAAAGGCAAACGCCAAGTGATCAAACCGTCGCATGTCGACGGCGGGCATGAAGGCGTCGATGTAGCCAGGGCGCTCAGCTTCCTGAGGCTCCTCTGATTCAGGCTCAGAGGCAGGAACATGGTGGTAGTCGTCTGCATCAAAGACGGGGATGAAGCCATCCCCACCAGAGCCGACCTCATCTTCATCCTCGCCGCTGCTTGGGTCAGCGACGGGAATGAAAACCTCCTCAGGCTGAGCAGGAGCCCCAACGTCGGAGGAGTTGTCTTCAAAGACGAGCTCCTCAGGATCCTCCTCCTCTTCGTCCGTGACAACCGCAACAGGGGCAGCGAGGCCGGCCGCAGCCGGCGCAACATCCGCACCATGCTGCACAGCGAGACCAGCGGGTGCCGGAGCAACGAGGCGGCAGAAGGCCCTACGGTGGTCGTCCACAAAGCAGAGGGAGCAGAAAATCTCCGTGGTCGCATCAGTGCCGGCAGCGTCACTCCCAGCTGCAGCCATGGCGATCCTGGCGCAAAGAGAAAGAGGGGACTGAGAAGGAGAGACGCGAACAGGGGAAGCCGGGGCAGAGAAGGAGTAAGGAGGCGGCTTACAGTTCCTCTCCCGATGCCCGGAGCAGCGGCAGCGGCGGCAGCACACCGGATCTCGGCACGCAGCGACGAGGTGGCGCGAGGAGAGGCAGCGGTGGCAGCGCTTGGTGGCAGGGTTGAGCGGAGGTGGAGTGGAGGGAGGTCGCCTCGGGGTGGGATAAGATGGAGAGGCAGCCACCTGAGAATAGGAGGGAGGCGACGGTCCATCCCGAGCAGCGCAGGGTCCGAGGGCGCCGGAGAAGGAAAGCTGGCCGGTGCGCAAAGGGGAGAACAAAAGGGGAAAGGGCAGAGGGGTGGAGCTGGAGGTTGGAGAAGGGGCCGCGCGAGCCGTAGAGGAAGGGGAGGCTGGCTCACGGGCGCAGTGCATAGGCCACGGGAGCGGGCCGGCGGGGCGGGGCAGGATTCCCGGGGAGAGGAGATCGAGGCAGAGAGGGGGGCGGCGTCGCGTAGTGGCGCGAGAGGGAGGCAGGACGTGGAGGACTAGGTCAGAGAGAGGAGCGTGTGCGGTTGAGGCAGAGATAGTGGGAGGGTCAGCGCTCTCCGCGTCGGAACGGGCCAAAACCGCAGAGGGCCCAGAGGATGCAGGGGCAGGGCAGGGCAGCACATGGGTCGAGCTAGCTGAGCTCAGCCCAGCAAGAGGCCCAGCAGACAGCAGGGCATCCGACAGGTGCGGCAAGGAGAACAGCAGCATCAGCTGGCCATGGCGAAGAGCATCGAGCGAGACGATGAAGCTAGCGAGGCGCGGTGAAGCTACGGTTAGCCGGAACATGTTGTGGTCAATCTCACGAACAGCAAGCTTCTCAAAACGGGACCCTAGGATTAGCCACCAGCCCGTAAGTATTTGTTACGGTGCATACCTTGACACCAGTTGGATATTATGTTGCTTCAGTATAGGCTGTTTTGCACCAAAGTATTAGCTTTGGTCTGCTGGCATTAGTCTTTTAGTCTGCTGGCTTTTACAAAAAAGAAATATTCCACTTTGTAGCGGGGAGAAAAGGGAGAGGGGAGCAAACGACGGAACGCCGGCCACAAGGTTCACCGGCGGCGGGAGGAAAATCTTTAAGCTTCTATGGGGAGAGAGAAAAAAGTGCCATCCGGCAGCGACAGCCTAACGAGAGGTTCCTACATACGGCGAGCTGTTGCATGTTGGATTCCAGCTTGTATTAGTCTAAAAAAAAGGGTGATACTTTGGTCTAGCACTCCGAGAACCCTTGACAGGAAACTAGTATGAAATATGCCCTAGCTTTACAGACCAACTCTCTCTTTGCGAAGTATGCATGGAATCTGAAGAAACAGAGTATGTTTTGTGTGCACAACATGTCAACACGGATGAACTTCGAATCAGTATCATTATAAAACTGGATCGACGCGGATTGCCCAATCTAATCCATATTTTATGCGTTTGGTGGTACCTAGCGTAGTGTGTATATATTATCACACTATTAGTGTGTACTAAGGCTCAAGCAAGAAGAACCACGAACCAACTACTGATCTACTGTGATGCGAAGCTCGCTGTCCATGTCCATGGCCGTCGTGGCGGCACTGCTGCTCTCCATGTCTACGGCGGCGACAGGGCGGGTGCCGGTGGCCCTGGCGCCCGACTGCAACACCACATGCGGCAAAGTTAAGGTCCCATACCCGTTCGGCATGGGACCACGGCATTGCTACAGGCAGCCAGGCTTCAAGCTCATCTGCGACTACGCGAGCAAGCCCCCGAGGCCGTACCTCGACATCGACGGCGGCCGCGAGTTCGAGGTCACCGACATCTTCGTGGAGAACAACACGATGCGCGTGGTGAGCAGCCACGGCCTCAACATGAGCGGCACTGGACGCAGCCGGTGGAGCTAGGGCTGGCATAAAGCTCGAAGCTCGGCGAGATTAATGAGCGCTCGGTAGCTCGACTCGTTTGAGCTCGGCTCGTTTTCTTAACGAACCGAGCTGAGCAGCAATTTTAGCTCGTTAACACTAATGAGTTAAACAATCAATCTAACGAGTTTCATGAGCTACTCGTTAAGCTCGTTAACATCGTCGCAGTATGCTGCAAATATGCATGGATGGCCTTATAGTGTAACCCATCTAATATTAATACGCAAATAGCCCATCAGGAGAACCAAATATCTTCTCTATATGGACGAAAAAATATATTGCTCCTTATGCTTGCTTGATAGCTTGCTTAATTATCTAAATATCCTAATACATCTTCTTAACGAGCTTTAACGAGTTGCTCGTGAGCGCTCGCGAACATATAACGAACCGAGCCAATCTTTCAATTTAGCTCATTACCCTTAACGAGCTTAATGACCCGAGCCTTTACGATCACGAGTCATAACGAGCCGAGCCTTAACGATCCGAGCAGCTCGTTAGTCCAGCCCTAGGTGGAGCCTCGGCGGCCGCAGTGCAGGCGCAGATGGCACCGGCGCGACGCCGCTGCCTTACGTGCTGCTGGCGGGCTTCAACGAGTTAATCATCACGGGGTGCAACGTCCTGGCGACGCTGGTCGGGAACGGCCACATAGTAAGCGGTTGCGCCTCCTTCTGCTCCTCCACCGACGACCACGGCAGCGGTGTCACCGGCTCGTTCAATCCCGACGGCAATATCTGCTCCAATATCGGCTGCTGTCAGTCCGAGATCCCCATCGACTACGCGTCGTATGATGTGCGCCTTAGGCGACTCGATCTCGACGACGACGGCACCTTCCCGAAGAAGAAGAACAGTACTACGGCGGGCAGCCAGTTGCCCGTGAACGTGATCATCGCCGCGACGGACTGGCTGACGCAGGACATGGCCATGTTTCTGAACGACCCAGAGTTTAGCCCGCGGCCAAAGACTGGGCTCGGGCGTGTGCCCGTGATTCTCCGGTGGGCGGTGCCGCACGAGTCGGCGGTCTCTGATTTCGGTACGCGGGAGTGCCCCCGTAGCGCTGCCCGGAGCATCTGTAAGAGTATCAACAGCCAGTGCAGAGACGAGGCGTCTGCTACCTTCAGAGGCTATTCATGCAAGTGCAAGGAGGGCTACCAGGGCAACGCTTACCTCACCGACGGATGCCAAGGTACCAAAACCTACTTAATCACTTGCTTTTTTTAGAAAAAAAAACCTACTTAGTATCGTATTTATGTACTATTTCGGACATGCTACCACTATTTTAATTTATGTATTTACATGCTATCTCAAGGTCAACTAATAGATGCTTGTTATTTCTAATAAAGTTTATTTGCAAGGAACTAATCAACTTGACTATATTACACATATATAGATATAGATGAGTGCAAGCACAAAGAAGAGTATGGCTGTTTCGGCGAGTGCGGCAATAAGATCGGATCATTCGATTGCTGGTGCCCACCAGGGTACCATGGAAACGCGACTCGACACCATGGTTGCATCAAATCCGTTATTAAAAACAAGAATACAGGTGAGCACCTCGAACTACCAAAAGTTGGCTAGTTATTTCACGGAAAAGGCCATTCTTTGTTGAAATTTTATCCAGCTTAACTTGCTTTTCTTCTGTAGTTCTGTTCATAGAAAGTCTAGACATAATAGCAATAGTTTTTAGGTCCTGATCTCTATATTCATGTTCAGGTCTCAGCGTCACTATAGGAGTTTCTTGTGGGGCCGGTCTGGTACTTTCAGTTCTTACCGCATTTTTTGTTTACAAAAAACTGAAAAGTCGTCGGGCAAAAATGTTAAGGAGGAAGTTCTTCGAGCAAAATCATGGACAATTGTTGGAACAGTTGGTGTCTCAAAAGGCTGGCATTGCAGAAAGAATGATTATAACATTGGATGAGCTAAAGAAGGCCACACGCAATTTCGATGAAGATCTTGTGGTTGGTGGTGGAGGACATGGTACTGTTTACATGGGGATTCTATCAAACCAACATATTGTGGCCATCAAGAAACCAAAGAAGCTTGTTCAAAAGGAGATCGATGAGTTTATAAACGAGGTAGCTATCCTATCGCAAATAAACCATAGAAATGTGGTGAAACTCTACGGTTGTTGCCTCGAAACTGAAGTCCCCATGTTAATTTATGAATTCATATCAAATGGTACACTTTCTGAGCATCTTCATGTAGAAGGACCAAAATCACTTTCATGGAGCGACAGGTTGAGGATAGCCATTGAAACATCCAAATCTATTGCCTATCTTCACTCAACTACTTCGATACCTATCATCCATAGGGATATCAAGTCTGCTAATATACTCTTGGATGATAGTCTAATAGCAAAGGTAGCAGACTTTGGAGCTTCAAGGTGCATTCCAATAGAAAAATCCGGGATAACAACAAAGGTTCAAGGTACAAGAGGATACTGGGACCCTGCGTGCTTTTACACTGGACGGCTCACCGAGAAAAGTGATGTCTTCAGCTTTGGGGTTGTCCTTGTGGAACTGCTAACCAGGAAGAAACCATTTGAATATTTGTCTTCGGATGATGAGGCTCTAATTGTACGGTTTGCCAGATTATTTGCAGAAGGAAACTTGTTGGAGATATTAGATCCACAAATTGTGGAGGAAGGAGGCCATGAAGTAGAAGAAGTGGCAAATATTGCTGTAGCATGCATAAAATTAACACCAGAGAGCCGTCCGACCATGAGACAGGTTGAGCTGACACTAGAAGGCATCCGTGTAATTCAGGAGGGTACTTTGGATAATGTGGTGTCCAACAATGTTTACACAACTGACATTGGAATATATGATTTGTCTGCTATAGATAGAAGAGGCAGCGAGGGATCCACCAGGTGTTACAGTATGGAAGAAGAGTTTGCATTATCCGCAAGGTACTCTCGTTAGTTCTATTTACCTCGGACTGGATGGAAACAAACCAACATTTGTTATCGGTTTTGTGGGTATTTTAGCTCTAGCGGCACACCTTTCTTGTATTGTTAATGTCGTTATGTAAGCTAGTTAGTGTAAATTCATTTTGCTCTTATCCATTATCTATAATCTCTATTATTAAATTGCAATCGGGTGCTCATATGATGTACGTCGTAACCGAAAGGGGAAATGTAGAATCAGCTTCCTACTTCTGGCTAGAAAAAAAAACCACACGCAGGAGGCCCGCACCAAGCCAGGATCGCCATTAGCCACCACAACCCCCTTCCTTGCGAACTGCCCCAAGGTGCCGCCTCGAATCCCCCTAGACTGCGTGTCGCCCTGGTTCACCGATGAAACTCCTCCAGCACGCTATCACACCTCAGCTGCCCCGTTGCCCCTATCTTGCATTGCTCAGGAGGGGGTCTGCGAGATGCAATTAAAGGTGGGAGGCGCTCATGGTGGTGTACACAGTGTTCCTCTGTAACGCTCTGCCTTGGTCGTATTTGATGATTTTTATGAGTTTTTGGCATGAGTGCCAAACAAGTAAGGCCTTTTTTTTAAACTAAATCGGGTTATTTCTTTTTGTTTCGCGGGACGAGTTTTTGAGTAACCACAAAGTAACAGATAGTGAAACGGCTGAACCCATGTTGCCCTGGCACCTTTAACCAGTCCATGGTACACTAAGATGGCTCTAGACTAGACAGAACAAGAATCTCATTTTAGGCCGTATAAATTGGGCCCAACCGTTCTTGTCAACATGTAAAAATCCCCAAAATAGACATGTAATGTGAAATATGCCGAAATCACAAAAAAAATGACCAACCTTCGTGAAGGTATGTGCAAAGGCTCCCAGCCCGCTGTTGTGGTGCCAGAAAATTTCAGGAAATAGTCCTCCTACTCGCCACTTGTCGCAAGGAAAAATAAATTGGAGATGAGGGATGAGTGCGAAGCACACGAGAGAGTGGGTTATCTCAGTTTTCCTTTTTTTCGTGATTTATTTTTCAAAATGAAATATCTAACTGTTCGTCTGAATTGGGAATATAGTTTTCACTTTTAACATGCTCGCATCGAGATCTTCAAAACTAGATCCCATATTAATAGGTTTTGTGAAATATTTTTTAGGTGTATTTCCCACCACATTTCTACTTTGGGCGTACTTTGGGTTTCAACGTAGTTGTATTTCAGGTTCCTAGATTAGGCTGTACTTTGGATTTTTGCACAACTGTACTACGTTGTAATTTGGGTTTCAGCACAATTAATTGTATTCTGTTTACTTTGGATTTTAGCACAGCTGTAGTTTGTGTACTTGGCCCAAGGCTCCCGACCTGCCGGCCTCGCTTTCCTCCGGCATTAGCTTTCTTATTAAATTCGAATCACAACTATAATATTTTAGACTTACACTTTCTTAATGAATTATAAAGGCGAATCACCGTTGTCATGTAAAGCTAGCTAACAAGATGCTTGTCGCGACCCCGGAGGTCGGGGCTAGACAAACCCAGATATCACATCTGGCATAAGCCTAACCTAGATCTCTAGGGCCTACAGGGTGAGAATCGGTAACACAGCAGTGACTCTACGACTCAAAGCAAAAATATTACAACTCTTAGCAGAGTTAAGATCCAAATTTATTATACGCAGAGGTCACTGACCACAATTCAACAAGCAACGGAAAGCAAATTATGTTATCTAGATAACAAGACTGCAAAAGGCCTAAGAGGCCATAACATAAGGCGACGTCCCAGCCCATAAGTCTCAGGCTGCCGCCTGAGGAACTCCGATCTACTCGTCGACGTCGAGGTAGAAGCCACCATCAGTTGGAAGAACTTCGTCTGAAACAAAGCATGCAAGGCTGAGTACAGGGACTCAGCAAGACTTAGTACAACCTGTTAGCAAAGCGGGTATGCGAGGCTTTATGTGGAGCTTATTTTGCGGAAAGCCAGTTTTCCTTTGTAAACAGGAGGGAGCAGAAGCTCGTCTATTCAGACCATTTTCAAAAGGGGTAAGAGAGCGATATCAACTCTAGCTCTAAGATCATCATGTTGAATCCACCGAATCTTCATCATCACATGAACCTATCACCTAGGATCACCCCCTCGACACCCTGAGAAGGGATCCTTATCACACATTGACATCAAGTTTTACGATTAGGTTCAAGTTATCTATGATCACAGAATCCATCACCAAGTCGTCCGTAACCGTGGACACGGCTTTTCGAAAAGATTTACCCTGCAGGGGTGTACAACTTTACCCACACGCGCCGACCGACTCTTAGTGCCACTAGATTAACACACTTCCTTGGTGTGCCGGCAGAGGGTGGTCGACCAAAACCTTTCCCTTACTTCGCCTATTCCATGAGTCAAACTAACGGGAGCTCCGTCATCGTAGGTAGCCATTCTTCGAGGCGGTCCCGGTCATTGTGTGCAGGGGATCCAGTTCAATGCCTCCAGCATCCTTCACCCTGCCACGCCTGTATGATGCACTTTGAAAACCTTTTCCACCTTTCCCCATGCGTATGGCAAATGGAACTCGCAAACTAATTGACTCATGGGTAAGCTAGGTAAGTTCGGGCCAAGGGGTTCCCATGGGCCCCGTGTGGCTGTACGCTCAGTCTTGGTTCCGAAGGCGAGAACTCAGGTCCTAGTATCGGCGAGAACGAGTCAAATCACCACATACCCATGTGGCGGCCCATCCAAGCCTTTAGCATGTTTATTAACATCATCTCTGATCTTACCACGTCATCCTGACAAACTAGGTTCATTCGTAGCTCTGATTCATCAACCGGATGGATCAGACTTCAACACTAAGCATGGCTAAGCATATCATATATAAGGCTCTAGCGATGCGATCAAGCTCAACCTAGTTTTGCTGGGAGCGGTGGATCAGGAACTTTAGGCTACAAGGATAGATTGTGCACACATAGGATATCTACAACTGCCGATAAAACATATTTGAAGCGTATGCAATATGTAATAACCAGAAGTAAAAGCATTTCGAAACCATATATGAACCAGGTTAGGGCTTGCCTTGTCCCTCGTTGTTGGTGCTGCTCTTCGGTGGCGTTGATCTCAGGCTCGCGTTCGGTCCCTATCGAGAAGAACCAAATACCGGAAAGGAAGAGCACAATCAAGACAGGGTACAATGCAATGCACATACCATATGATGACATGTCATATTAAAGGGGTTTGGGTAACCCTAGGTGCATCGATGGAAATTAAGGGGGTTCGGCATCGATCCCGACATAAGAGAGGGGTCAAAATAGGGTTTCTACTAAGGCTCATATTTAATTGGTTCAAAGATGTATGAAACATGGATAAACAATTAGGAAAAGTTTTTCTGATCATTTTGATATATAATTTTATATTTTTCGGATTTAAAATGAATTACGTATGAATTTCCAAAATTTAATTCATTTTAAAACAATTTCTAAAAATTATACAAAAATAATAAAAGTTTAACAATTTGGACCCACATGTCATAATTTTATTATTTTCTAAAATATTTCCTAAATTATTAAAATCCTGACAAATGGGGTCCACCTGTCATAATATTTCCTATTTAAAGAAATACATAACTGATTATCAGAAAATACAGAAAATAGAAAAAGGCAATATGGCGTCAGCATGACGTCATGCTGACGTCAGCCGGCCATGAGCTCGAAATTGAGCTCTGGTTGAGGCTCAATCGGGCGATTCAGGCCGCGATAGGGCGCGCGGGCAGGGGCAAAAGGTGCGGGGCGACGCACTGAGCAGTTTGGTGGCGGCGCCGCCCTTGATGAGCGGCGGAGGCCGGGGCAGGTGGCCCGTGGCCGCGACGATACAGAGGGGGAGAGGGGAAAGCGAGGGGCTAGGGAGGAGCGGCAGCTCACCGCGAGCAAGATGGCGTGGTCGACGGTGGCCGGGGATGCTCGCCGGCGCCGGAATCGACGGTGGCCGGCCGTCCCTGCAAGCAGTAGGGTTAGGGTTTGGGGGGTCACGGGAGAGCGCCGGAGAGGGGAGAGTGGGGCTAGGGTTTAGGGCGGCCGCGGCGGAGCTACTTGTAGGCGCTAGGGGGCGGCGGAGCTCATCCTGGCCGCCGGCGCCATCGAGCGGCCGCGCGCGCGCCAGGCAGCAGCTTGGAGGCGCGGGGAAGACGACATTTTTCCAGAAAACCCCCTGGAAAAACTGTTGGGCTGGCAAAGTGGTGCGGCTGGGCCACTTGGGCCGTTCTGGGCTGCGGCCAGAGAGAGGAGAGAGGGAAAAAGAGATGGGCTGCGGCCCAGGGGAGAGAGAAGAGGGTTTCTCTCTATTTTTTTCCCTTCTCTTTTTCTAGTTTTCATTTCTCCAAAACTAAACCAAATTCAAATCTGTTTTTTAATATAGTTTGAACCTCAATTCTGACAGAGAATTTATCAAACACACATGGTCTTATTGAATAACAACAAGTCCATGTTGCTTAGTTTTGAAAATCTTGAGAGATTTTGAATGGAGAAGAAACATAGAGAGATTTGCATAATTGAAAATTATTAAACTTTGATGCAAAATTTACTCAAATGCAAACTACATGCATGAGATGCACATGATCACTCATTTATCTAGATATAACAAGGTTGGGATGTTACAACTCTACCCCCCTTACAAGAATCTCGTCCTCGAGATTCCTAGATTTTAGAAAAGAAGGAAGGGTACTCAGATCGTAAACGATCTTCTCGTTCCCAGTTGCTTCTTGCTCAGAATGATTAGACTACTGAACTTTCAGGAACTTGATGCTCTGACGTCGAGTTTTACGCTCGGCTTCATCAAGGATACGAACAGGATGTTCTCGATAGTTCAGATCCTCTTGGAGGTCAAGAGTCTCGTGATCAACACCACGAATAGGATCTTTGAAGCAACGCTTGAGTTGGGATACATGGAAGACATCATGAACTTCAGGAAAATTGGAAGGTAACTCCAACTTGTAGGAAACATTACCACGCTTGGCAAGGACGCGGAAAGGACCAACATAGCGAGGTGCTAGTTTGCCTTTGATACCGAAGCGACGGACACCCTTGAGAGGAGTGACTCGAAGATAAGCTTGATCACCAATTTCATACTTCACTTCTTGATGATGGCGATCATAATAGCTCTTTTGATGTGACTGAGCAGTTTTCAGACGCTCGCGAATGATGCGAACTTGATCTTCTGCTTCATTGATTATATCTGGTCCAAAGAACTTTCTTTCTCCGGTTTCGGACCAGTTCAAAGGAGTTCTACACCTTCTGCCATACAAAGCTTCAAAAGGTGCCATGCCCAGGCTAGATTGGAAGCTGTTGTTATAGGTGAACTCGGCAAATGGAAGGCACTTTTCCCAATCTTTACCGAAGGATATAACACAGGCCCTGAGCATGTCTTCAAGAATTTGATTCACTCTTTCGGTTTGACCACCGGTTTGAGATGATAGGCTGTGCTGAAGGAAAGACGAGTTCCCATAGCTTGTTGAAAGCTAGACCAGAACTTTGAGGTGAAAAGACTTCCACGATCAGAGATGATCTTCTTAGGAACACCATGAAGAGTGACTATCCGTGAGATATATAGATCTGCTAGTTGACTAGCTTTTATGTCTTCTCGGATAGGAAGGAAGTGAGCAACCTTGGATAGACGGTCAATGACTACCCATATAGCATCTCTTCCATTTTTGGTCTTGGGGAGACCGGTAATGAAATCCATGCCAATTTCATCCCATTTCCACTCTGGAATTGATAGAGGTTGGAGAGTGCCAGCAGGTCTTTGATGTTCAGCTTTTACGCGACGACAAACGTCGCATTCAGCAACGAACTTAGCGATCTCTTGCTTCATCCCGGACCACCAGAATCTTTGGCGAAGATCCCGATACATCTTGGTACCACCAGGATGGATGGAGAGGGGTGATTCATGAGCTTCTTTAAGGATTAGCTCTTTGAGATCTGATTTATCCGGCACGACTAGACGCTTACCGAAATAAACGGTACCTTGATCATCAATGGAGAAACATTTAGCAACTCCGCTAGCAATGTTCTTCTTGATCTCGGTAATGCCAGAATCTTGCTTCTGAGCCTTATTGATCTGGTCTTCAAGAGAGGGCTTCACCTCAAGATTAGCAAGGAATCCACTAGGAACAATCTCAAGGTTTAGTTTTGCAAGTTCCTCATAGAGAGAAGGTTGCGCTTGCTTAACCATCAGATTGTTGCAATAGGACTTCCGACTTAGCGCATCAGCAACGACATTGGCTTTGCCGGGCTTATAGTTGAGACCCAAGTCATAATCTTTTATGACTTCCAACCATCTTCTCTGTCTGTTATTCAGATTCGGTTGGGTGAAAAGATACTTCAGACTTTGATGATATGAGTACAACTCGCAACGATTACCATAAAGGTAAGGTCGCCATTGCTTAAGAGCATGGATCACAGCTGCAAGCTCGAGATCATGAGTAGGATAATTTAGCTCATGTGGTTTCAACTGTCGAGAGGCATAGGCCACCACATGGCCATCTTGCATCAACACACATCCGAGCCCTTGGAGAGAGGCATCGCAATAGACAACGAAGTCTTTGCTTGTGTCCGGAAGGACGAGCACAGGAGCAGTAGTCAGCTTGGTTTTCAAAACCTGGAAACTCTCTTCAGCCTTTTCTGACCATTCGAACTTCTTGTCTTTCTTGAGAAGATCGGTCATTGGCTTGGCAATCTTGGAGAAATTTTCAATGAATCGACGGTAATAACCCGCCAGACCGAGAAAACTCCGAATCTCCTTAGCTGACTTAGGTGTCTTCCAGTCAAGAACGGCTTGAACTTTATCTGGAATGACTGCAACACCTTTTTCAGAGATAACATGTCCAAGGAATATGAGCTCTTTTAACCAGAACTCACATTTGGAGAATTTGGCGTAGAGACGGTGTTCACGAAGTTTGGTTAACACCAAACGGAGATGTTCATCATGTTCATCTTCGGTTTTGGAGTAGATCAGAATATCGTCGATGTAGACCACGACGAACTTGTCAAGATACTCCATGAAAACATAGTTCATAAGCCGCATAAAAGTGGCAGGAGCATTTGTGAGGCCAAAGGACATGACATTGTACTCGTAAAGACCATAACGAGTTGTGAACGCTATCTTAGGAATGTCCTCCTTGCGGATTTTGATTTGATGGTAACCTGATCTCAAATCCATCTTTGAGAAGACTGTGGCACCGGACAACTGATCAAAAAGATCATTGATTATAGGAAGAGGGTATTTGTTCTTGATTGTCACTGCGTTGAGCGGACGGTAATCAACAACCAGCCGCAGGATGTTTGTATCTCTCTTCTTGACAAAGAGGGCAGGGCAACCCCAGGAAGAAGTACTGGGTTGTATGAAGTTCTTTTCTTCCAACTCCTCTAACTGCTTCTTCAGTTCAACCAGCTCTTCCGGAGGCATACGATATGGTCTTCGAGAAACAGGGGCAGTTCCGGGAACCAACTCAATGACAAAGTCCACACTTCGATCAGGTGGCATGCCAGGTAACTCTTCAGGGAAGACATCTGGAAAGTCACGGACCACCCAGACATCAGAAATGTCTGGTTTAGGTAGGGCTTCAATGGCATACAACTCAGCTTCAGGAGTAAACCTTGCCGACTGAGGTATTGCGGATGGAGCCCAGTATAGAATGCTTTTGCCGGAAAGATCGGTCAGTACAATAGATCTGGCTGAACAATCAATGACAGCCTTATGCTTTACTAGCCAATCCATGCCCAAGATGATATCAATGTCAGTTGACTTGAGGGCAATGAGAGAGGTGGGGAACCACACTGGCCCTATACTGATTATAACCTCAGGGGTAATCCAGATAGTTTGCCAATGAGAACTAGGAGTTGTGATCTCTAGAGGGGAGGGCATTGTCTCAAAGGGTATATCATGCTTTTGTGCAAACTCTTGAGATATGAATGTATGCGATGCTCCGGAATCAAACAGAACTGTAGCTAGGATTGAGTTTATATAGAGCGTACCCATTAGGACGCTTGGATCCTCTTCAGCCTCATCAGCAGAGACATGGGTCAAACGAGCACGACCAGAGGAGGGATCAACGGAATGGATCTTGGGTTAAAGGCCAGCATCAAGTACTTAGATTCACATTAAGTGAACCCAGCACAATCCGGGACCTTCGGTTCAAGTCCAGGGGGAAACACAAATAAAGGGGTAACTACTATCTGAGTGACACAGAGGACACTGCGAGGTAGTAATCACAAGGTAACTTAAGAAGCCATACCTAGCTTCAAAAGTATTATTCAAGAAAATTAGAAAAGGAAGGAGGCATCCAAGGTAAGAAGAAACCTTGAAGCCTAGAACAAATTTATGTGGAACCCACAAAGTAAAAAGATCATGAGAAACGGATTTCTTGGAAAGGATTTCAACGGAATGATAACATTCACTGAATGGAAGGAACAAGATTCATATCAACTGAGGTAACTTTAGGAACACTGAGCTAAGCAACCAAGTACGGGGTACTTTTTAGAGAAAACAACCCAAACCCGTAGATCCTATAAGTTTGGAAATAACAGGGTAGAGGTAAAACCTTTTTCAATCAAAACAAGGTAAGATGACTCAGCATTAGAATGACACCAGATAAGGAGTAAAAAGAATCCTATTCAGATGCTTTTGCAAATACTTTTAGCTTTCAAATAGTTTTCACAACTACTAGACTCAACATCGACCGTTGAAAGGGTTTCCTATAGGCAGTCCTGCTCTGATACCAAAACTGTCGCGACCCCGGAGGTCGGGGCTAGACAAACCCAGATATCACATCTGGCATAAGCCTAACCTAGATCTCTAGGGCCTACAGGGTGAGAATCGGTAACACAACAGTGACTCTACGACTCAAAGCAAAAATATTACAACTCTTAGCAGAGTTAAGATCCAAATTTATTATACGCAGAGGTCACTGACCACAATTCAACAAGCAACGGAAAGCAAATTATGTTATCTAGATAACAAGACTGCAAAAGGCCTAAGAGGCCATAACATAAGGCGACGTCCCAGCCCATAAGTCTCAGGCTGCCGCCTGAGGAACTCCGATCTACTCGTCGACGTCGAGGTAGAAGCCACCATCGGTTGGAAGAACTTCGTCTGAAACAAAGCATGCAAGGCTGAGTACGGGGACTCAGCAAGACTTAGTACAACCTGTTAGCAAAGCGGGTATGCGAGGCTTTATGTGGAGCTTATTTTACGGAAAGCCAGTTTTCCTTTGTAAACAGGAGGGAGCAGAAGCTCGTCTATTCAGACCATTTTCAAAAGGGGTAAGAGAGCGATATCAACTCTAGCTCTAAGATCATCATGTTGAATCCACCGAATCTTCATCATCACATGAACCTATCACCTAGGATCACCCCCTCGACACCCTGAGAAGGGATCCTTATCACACATTGACATCAAGTTTTACGATTAGGTTCAAGTTATCTATGATCACAGAATCCATCACCAAGTCGTCCGTAACCGTGGACACGGCTTTTCGAAAAGATTTACCCTGCAGGGGTGTACAACTTTACCCACACGCGCCGACCGACTCTTAGTGCCACTAGATTAACACACTTCCTTGGTGTGCCGGCAGAGGGTGGTCGACCAAAACCTTTCCCTTACTTCGCCTATTCCATGAGTCAAACTAAGGGGAGCTCCGTCATCGTAGGTAGCCATTCTTCGAGGCGGTCCCGGTCATTGTGTGCAGGGGATCCAGTTCAATGCCTCCAGCATCCTTCACCCGCCACCCTGTATGATGCACTTTGAAAACCTTTTCCACCTTTCCCCATGCGTATGGCAAATGGAACTCGCAAACTAATTGACTCATGGGTAAGCTAGGTAAGTTCGGGCCAAGGGGTTCCCATGGGCCCCGTGTGGTGTACGCTCAGTCTTGGTTTCGAAGGCGAGAACTCAGGTCCTAGTATCGAGAACGAGTCAAATCACCACATACCCATGTGGCGGCCCATCCAAGCCTTTAGCATGTTTATTAACATCATCTCTGATCTTACCACGTCATCCTGACAAACTAGGTTCATTCGTAGCTCGATTCATCAACCGGATGGATCAGACTTCAACAGCTAAGCATGGCTAAGCATATCATATATAAGGCTCTAGCGATGCGATCAAGCTCAACCTAGTTTTGCTGGGAGCGGTGGATCAGGAACTTTAGGCTACAAGGATAGATTGTGCACACATAGGATATCTACAACTGCCGATAAAACATATTTGAAGCGTATGCAATATGTAATAACCAGAAGTAAAAGCATTTCGAAACCATATATGAACCAGGTTAGGGCTTGCCTTGTCCCTCGTTGTTCTGGTGCTGCTCTTCGGTGGCGTTGATCTCAGGCTCGCGTTCGGTCCCTATCGAGAAGAACCAAATACCGGAAAGGAAGAGCACAATCAAGACAGGGTACAATGCAATGCACATACCATATGATGACATGTCATATTAAAGGGGTTTGGGTAACCCTAGGTGCATCGATGGAAATTAAGGGGGTTCGGCATCGATCCCGACATAAGAGAGGGGTCAAAATAGGGTTTCTACTAAGGCTCATATTTAATTGGTTCAAAGATGTATGAAACATGGATAAACAATTAGGAAAAGTTTTTCTGATCATTTTGATATATAATTTTATATTTTTCGGATTTAAAATGAATTACTTATGAATTTCCAAAATTTAATTCATTTTAAAACAATTTCTAAAAATTATACAAAAATAATAAAAGTTTAACAATTTGGACCCACATGTCATAATTTTATTATTTTCTAAAATATTTCCTAAATTATTAAAATCCTGACAAATGGGGTCCACCTGTCATAATATTTCCTATTTAAAGAAATACATAACTGATTATCAGAAAATACAGAAAATAGAAAAAGGCAATATGGCGTCAGCATGACGTCATGCTGACGTCAGCCGGCCATGAGCTCGAAATTGAGCTCTGGTTGAGGCTCAATCGGGCGATTCAGGCCACGATAGGGCGCGCGGGCAGGGGCAAAAGGTGCGGGGCGACGCACTGAGCAGTTTGGTGGCGGCGCCGCCCTTGATGAGCGGCGGAGGCCGGGGCAGGTGGCCCATGGCGGCGACGATACAGAGGGGGAGAGGGGAAAGCGAGGGGCTAGGGAGGAGCGGCAGCTCACCGCGAGCAAGATGGCGTGGTCGACGGTGGCCGGGGATGCTCGCCGGCGCCGGAATCGACGGTGGCCGGCCGTCCCTGCAAGCAGTAGGGTTAGGGTTTGGGGGGTCACGGGAGAGCGCCGGAGAGGGGAGAGTGGGGCTAGGGTTTAGGGCGGCCGCGGCGGAGCTACTTGTAGGCGCTAGGGGGCGGCGGAGCTCATCCTGGCCGCCGGCGCCATCGAGCGGCCGCGCGCGCGCCAGGCAGCAGCTTGGAGGCGCGGGGAAGACGACATTTTTCCAGAAAACCCCCTGGAAAAACTGTTGGGCTGGCAAAGTGGTGCGGCTGGGCCACTTGGGCCGTTCTGGGCTGCGGCCAGAGAGAGGAGAGAGGGAAAAAGAGATGGGCTGCGGCCCAGGGGAGAGAGAAGAGGGTTTCTCTCTATTTTTTTCCCTTCTCTTTTTCTAGTTTTCATTTCTCCAAAACTAAACCAAATTCAAATCTGTTTTTTAATATAGTTTGAACCTCAATTCTGACAGAGAATTTATCAAACACACATGGTCTTATTGAATAACAACAAGTCCATGTTGCTTAGTTTTGAAAATCTAGAGAGATTTTGAATGGAGAAGAAACATAGAGAGATTTGCATAATTGAAAATTATTAAACTTTGATGCAAAATTTACTCAAATGCAAACTACATGCATGAGATGCACATGATCACTCATTTATCTAGATATAACAAGGTTGGGATGTTACAATGCTCCATGGTTCTACTTTATTCTGGTTACTCGACACGCGTACATAATTAAGCTTTTCTAGCCACATTAGCTACGTTAATTAGCCAGATAGCCTACTACTCAATACATCCATGGTGGCCCAAACCACCCTCTCGGCAGGAGTGATCATAGCGGCAGCGGCGCTGATGCTCTCCACAGGGGTCATAGCTCAAGTGATGGACTCGTCGGGCACGTACTGCCGCGGTGTAACCTTGCCTTTCCCGCCGGCTACACTAGTAGAAAATAGACCTTTCGTCCAAAGCTCCTGAAAGCTTTAGTTCCAGTTTTAAAGTAAATCAGGACCAGTGGGAGGTATTGGTCTCGGTTCGTTTGGTGCGGCGCGACGCCACCCTCTAGTCCCGGTTCGTTTGGGGCTTTGGTCCCGGTTTGTAATACAAACTGGGATAAACGGGGGTGCAGCAGAGCACGTCAGGGCGTGTCAGGCCCCGATACCCTCTAATCCCGGTTGGTATTACCAACCGGGACCAAAGGGCCTTTGGTCCCGGTTTGCCTTACCAACCGGGACCAAGTGCCCATCTGTCTATATATAACCAACCGGGATCAAAGGCCTACCCTTTGGTCCCGGTTTGCCTTACCAACCGGGACCAAGTGCCCATCTGTCTATATATACCCTTGCCTTTGGTCCCGGTTTGCCTTACCAACCGGGACCAAGTGCCCATCTATCTATATATACCCTTGCCATGCTCAAGTTTGAGCCACACTTAGCATTTTCCACTTCTTAGCACAAGAGAGGTGTATGTTGCTTTGCCCTCTTCATATGCACAAGAGGTGTTCGATTTAATGCTTAAGAGCTTTTGCCACTTGAATTCACACAAAACAAGCCACATTTAACTGTCTTTTTCCTTCTCCATTGAGGTTACCAACTTTGTCCTTTCATCTGTCATTGATAAAATGCATGTGTATATATATACATCGCTTCACTAATTATGATGTTCTGTAATGGTTTTTGATAAGCCTAATTATATCATGCAGATGAATCGGCAATGGATGTACATTGACCGACGCTTTAACGAGTTCACTTCGGGCCTAATTTTTTTTATCGATGTGGCTGAGACAAACAAACTGGGTGGTTTTATGTATTGTCCATGTGTTAACTATGAGAATGTCATAAATTACTCTTCCTCGAGTACCATTCACACCCACCTACTGCGGTCCGGTTTCATGCCCCACTACAATTGTTGGATCAAGCACGGAGAAAGAGAGATTACGATGGAAGACAATGAAGAAGAAAAGGATGATGACAACTATCACATGTTCGCTGAATACGGCGATACTGCAAAGGGGGGTTGTTTTCCATCAGAAGATAGCAATGAAGACAATGAAGCAAAAGATCAAGAGGCACCAGATAAGCCTGTTGATGATCTTGGTCGGGCCATTGCTGATGCAAGGAGAGAATGTGAAACTGAAAAGGAAAGATTGAACTTCGACAAGATGTTAGAGGATCACAACAAATTGTTGTACCCAACTTGCGAAGATGGCCAGAAAAAGCTAGGTAGCACACTGGAATTGTTGCAATGGAAGGCAGAGAACGGTGTGACTGACTCGGGGTTTGAAAAGTTGCTGAAAATAATTAAGAAGCAGCTTCCAAGGGGTAACGAATTGCCCGCCAGTACGTACGAAGCGAAGAAGGTTGTTTGCCCTCTAGGATTAGATGTCCAGAAGATACATGCATGCATTAATGAATGCATCCTCTACCGCGGCGAGTACGAGAATTTAGATACATGCCCGGTGTGCACTGCATTGCGGTATAAGATCAGACAAGATGACCCGGGTGATTTTAAGGGCGAGCGTCCCAGGAAAAGGGTTCCTGCCAAGGTTATGTGGTATGCTCCTATAATACCACGGCTGAAACGTTTGTTCAGAAATAAAGAGCACGCCAGATTGTTGCGATGGCACAAAGAAGATATGTAGGGATGGGCATTCGTTCACTCAAGCACACTACACAGTTCTACATAGTTTCACCTTGGTGGCTCCGTATATCAACGTACACATGAATTTTGTACGCTCCCATAACCCAGGGTAGTTGGACGACTGGATTATATGTGAACACATGTCAACTTTCGGCGGTTGGTTGCAAAAATATCTCATGAATGACACTACTGTTGGAGATCAGCTGTACTTGTTGGCCCAGACACCATCTCCGACTGTATTGACTTTCCAAGAATACGAGATAAATAAGAATACATTTTACACGATCGCCCAAGATAAAAAGAGCACCAACCAAAAAAGTGGTGTCCACTTTGATGCAACAAACAACGAAGGCTAAAAGGACACCTATTATGGTTACATATAGGAGATATGGGAACTTGACTATGGACCTTCTTTTAAGGTCCCTTTGTTTAGGTGCAAATGGATCAAGATAACAAGAGGCGGGGTTCATGTAGACAAGTTGTATGTAATGACAACAGTGGATCTCAACAATCTTGGGTATAGAGACGAACCATTCGTCCTAGCCAAGGATGTGGCCTAGGTTTTCTATGTGAAGGACATGTCTACCAAACCAATAAAAAAGAAAATAAGGAAACGAATAAATCATACGATGAGCCAAAGCGCCACATAGTTCTTTCTGGAAAAAGAAACATCGTGGGAGTGGAGGACAAGACAGACATGTCAGAAGATTATAATAAGTTTGATGAAATTCCGCCCTTCTCAGTGAACATTGACCCAAGCATCAAGTTAAATGATGAAGATGCTCCATGGTTACGGTCGAAGCGATCATAACAAGGGCATACACAAAGAAGGTCCATGGCACACATGTGTATCTCAATATGGTAATCAATTTCCCATTTTTTGTGTAATAATGTAACTGTATGTAAGATATTAACAGTGGAGATGGTTGGCTTGTTTCTACTAGTTCAATAGAGGCTTTCACGGGCTTGCTGGGAAATTTTTCCGAGGCGGAGTTTCCGCATATGCCGTAGGCCGTGTGCACCAACGACATCTTCGAGAAACTCCGCCACGGGAGATTTCTCAACCCTTACCCCAACAATGTTACGGGAGATGGAGGCTTTGACGGGCTTGCAGGAAAAAAATTCTGAGGCGGAGCTTCCGAAGATGTCGTAGGGCGTGTGCACGAACGACATCTTCGAGAAGTTCCGCCACGGGAGATTTCCCAACCCTTTCCCCAACACTGTTAGAGGAGATGGAGTCTTTCACGGGCTTGCAGGAAAAAAATTCCGACGCGGAGCTTCCGAAGATGTCGTAGGGCGTGTGCATCAACGACATCTTCGAGAAGCTCCGCCACGGGAGATTTTCCAACCCTCATCCATGTGGATGAATCCCTTCCTACCTTCTAGGTTGGCTTGTTGAGCTGCTTGCCATGGCGTATCGATGCTCCTTTTATAGGCACAGCACCACTTCTACTTCGTCTTGTTCCTCCGGCATGGCGTCGTGCGCTACATGCTTTATCTCATCGAGTAGTGCGTCCACCCACGCGTCCTTATCCTGCCAACAACTTTAGTCTCGGTTGCACCCACCAGCTGGGACTAAAGGTTACCCACACGTTCTTATCCCACCGACAGTTTCCTTAGATGACACAAAAACCACTTTAGTCCCGGTTGTACCCCCCAGCCGGGACTAATGGTTGCCCACACGTCCTTATCCCACCGACAGTTTTCGTAGATGACACAAAAACCACCTTAGTCCCGGTTGCACCCACCAGCCAGGACTAAAGGTTAGATGGCCAGCTCTGGGTTCCTCTTCTTCCTCCATATTCTCACCACCGGCTCTAGCTTCCACTTCTTCCTCCTCCTCATCATCATCGGCGTCAGCCACGATGAAGCCACCAGCTTAGGCTTCCTCTTCTTCCTCCATATGCTCACCACCAGCTCTAGCTTCCTCTTCTTCCTCCTCCTCATCATCATCGGCGTCAGCCACGATGAAGCCACCAGCTTAGGCTTCCTCTTCTTCCTCCATATGCTCACCACCAGCTATGGGTTCCTCTTCTTCCTCCATATGCTCACCACCAGCTCTGGGATCCTCTTCTTTCTCCTCCTCATCATCATCGTAATAGAAATTATACAAAAGATATAAATTAATGTATTTTAAATTAAAAATGGCAAAAATGGTTAGTAATTTGAATAGTTAGAATAATTATTTAAGAAAACATAAAATGGTTTTAGATTAATTATCTAAATTAAAACACTTTTCATGTTGAAAGTTTTGTCACATTCAAAATTATACATAAGTTATTCAAATTCATATTCATAAGTTATTCAAATTCATATTCATAAGGACTTCATATTCATATTTAAATTCATATTCATAAGTTATTCAAATTCATATTCATAAGTTATTCAAATTCAAATTCATATTCATAAGTACTTCATATTCATATTCATAAGTTATTCAAATTCATATTCATAAGTTATTCAAATTCATATTCATAAGTTATTCAAATTCATATTCATAAGTTATATTCAAATTCATATTCATAAGTTATTTAAATTCATATTCATAAGTTATTCAACTTCATATTCAAATTCACATTCATATGAATAAATTATACTTTTATTACATAGAGATTTCTTTTCTGAACATTTTGATATAACATATGTTATTTTTTTGATTTGAAATAAGGCGGGAAATGAAATTATTTGAAAATGCACATACAAATATGCCTTTGGTCCCAGTTCGTGCCACGAACCGGGACCAAAGGGTTAATTTGCACGCGTAGTGAATAGGGCAGCCAAAATAGGCCTTAGGTCCCGGTTGGTACCACGAACCGGGACCAAAGGCCCCCCTTTGTTCCCGGTTCGTGCCACCAACCGGGACCAAACACCCCTCCGCTATAACTGCACACTTCGTCTCAGCGCGGAGATCAATCACACGGAGACAACCACACAGACGTCGCCAGGCTGCCCGTTTTTCAATTGCGCCGCCGCTGCTGCGCGCCGCCGCCGAGCATCCTCTCTCCGCCTAGCGCGCCACCACCGCCGCATCCCGCCGCGCGCCCCTCCTTCTCCACGCCGGCCACGCCTCCCGCGGCCGCGCGCTGGACTCCTCCTCCGCCGCCACGCCAGCCGCCGACACGTCGGCCTCCTCCGCCCCGGCCACCGCCTCCTCCGGTAAGCGAACCTCCTCTCTCTTCTCCGGTCAGCCGACCGGCCAGCCACATGCATTTTTTTGTTGTGAAAATAATGTTAGTGCTAATGTTAGGGTTAATGTTAGTGCTAAGATTAGTGAAAATAATGTTAGGGTTAATGTTAGGGTTAATTTGTTAGTTATTAGAAATAGTGGTTAGTAAAAATAATGTTAGTGGTTAGTAAAATAGGTTACTGAAAATAATGTTAGGGTTAAGTAATTTGTTAATTAGAAATAGTGTTTAGTAAAATAGTGGTTAGTGATGTTAGATGTATGCAATTTTACTTTTTTTACTTTTAAAAATAGTGGTTAGTAAAAATAATGTTAGTGGTTAGTAAAATAGTGTTAGTAAAAATAATGTTAGGGTTAAGTAATTTGTTAGTTAGAAATAGTGGTTAGTAAAATTAATATTAGTGGCTAGTACAATAGTGGTTAGTAATGTTAGATATATGCAATTTCACTTACTAAATATTAGTACTAGTATTAGTTAGAAATATTTACTTACTAAATATTAGTTATAGAACTATATTAGTATTATGTATTTATAGTTAGTTTATTTAGCACAATATTATGTTTGTTTAATTATGTTAGTATATATATGATTTAGTTTTCATAGCTACGATGTCGCGCCCGCCGCGTCGTGGAAGGTTTGGGCATGTTCTGGACCAGATGCAGATGATGGGGGAGGTTCGGGACTGGGCTCCGCCGGGGTGGCACTGGGAGGTGTTATCTCCCGGGGCGCGCACCTTGTTGTGGAATCCGGGTCCCTCCGTCGACCCAGATCTTCTTTGGTGGCGGTCGCATGGGCCATGATACGTCTCCAACGTATCTATAATTTATGATGTTCCATGCTTGTATTATGACAATACCTACATGTTTTGTTCACACTTTATGATGATTTTATGCGTTTTCCGGAACTAACCTATTGACAAGAGATGCCGGTTTTCCTGTTTGGTTTGGAAATCCTAGAAAGGAAATATTCTCGGAATTGGACGAAATCAACGCCCAACATCTTATTTTCCCGGAAGGTTCCAGAGCACCGAAGAAGGGCCAGAGAGGAGCCAGGGGGCCCCACACGCCAGGGCGGCGCGACCAAGGGGTGGGGCGCGTCCCCCTATGGTGTGGCCCCACCAGGGCCCCTCCGAGGCTACCCTTCCGCCTACTTAAAGCCTCCGTCGCGAAAACCCAAAAAAAAGAAGCCACGATACGAGAAAAGTTCCAGAGCCGCCGCCATCACGAAGCCAAGATTCGGGGGACAGGAGTCTCTGTTCCGATACGCCGCCGGGACGGGAATTGCCCCCGGAAGGCATCTCCATCGACACGACCGCCATCTTCATCGCCGCTGCTGCTTCCCATGATGAGGAGGGAGTAGTTCTCCCTCGAGGCTGAGGGCTCTACCGTAGCTATGTGGTTCATCTCTCTCTTTGTGATCTAGTTGAATATCATCTATGTGCTACTCTAGTGATGTTATTAAAGTAGTCTATTCCTCCTCCATGATGTAATGTTGACAGTGTGTGCATCATGTAGTACTTGGCATAGGTTATGATTGTGATCTCTTGTAGATTATGAAGTTAACTATTACTATGATAGTATTGATGCGATCTATTCCCCCTTTCATAGCTTAAAGGTGACAGTGTGTATGCTATGTTAGTACTCGGTCTAAATTGCAACGGTCTATTATGCACTCTAGAGGTTACTTAAATATGAACTCCGGATGTTGTGGAGCTTGTTTACTCCGGCTTGAGGTGTGCTTTTATAGCCCTACACAATGAATGGTGTTTGTTATCCAACAAGAGAGTGTTTGAAGTAGCACAAGGGAAGAGAAGTTATTTATTTATGTGATCATTGTTGAGAGTGTCCACTAGTGAAAGTATGATCCCTAGGCCTTGTTTCTAAGCATTGAAACACCGTTTCCAACAAGTTCTGCTACATGTTTGCTTGCTGCCATATTTATTTCAGATTGTTATTACCACTCATATTCATCCATATCACTTGCATTTTACTATCTCTTCGCCGAACTAGTGCACCTATACATCTGACAAGTGTATTATGTGTGTTGGGGACACAAGAGACTTCTTGTATCTTAATTGCAGGGTTGCTTGAGAGGGATATCTTTGACCTCTACCTCCCTGAGTTCGATAAACCTTGGGTGATTCACTTAAGGGAAACTTGCTGCTGTTCTACAAACCTCTGCTCTTGGAGGCCCAACACTGTCTACAGGAATAGTAGCGTGCGTAGACATCAAGCTATTTTCTGGCGCCGTTGCCGGGAGGTAAGGTAAAAGGTATTCACATCCTCCGACTACTAAGCTATTTCCTAGCACTGTTGCCGGTGTGTGAGTGCTCGAAGCTATTTCCTTTAGATCCTGCAATTGCATCTTTTTGTTTCTTGTTTTTATTTCACTAGTTAGGCTTAATGGAAAACAACAAAAAAATTAGAGATCTTTATGAAATTTATATTGAATTAGGACATGATGTGTTTGAAGAGAGAATTAAAAAACCCATGGAACTTTGTTTGCAAAATAGTTGTAGCAATGTTATTAGCATGAACTCTTTGAACACTATTATTGCTAATGCTATGGAAGAATTTAAGCTTGGGGAAGCTGGTTGTGATATTTTTAGTCCCCCAAGTTTTGAGGAGAAAATTTTCTTTGATGATACTTTGCCTCCCATTTATGATGATTATAATGATAGTGGTATTTTGGTGCCACCTACTATGGAGGATAAAGTTTATTTTGATTATACCATGCCTGCAATTTATGATGATTACAATGATGGTTGTGATAGCTTTACTCCCACTATTACTAATAAAATTGATTATGCTTGTGTGGAGGGTAATGATACTTTTATGCATGTGGATCATGATAAGAATGCTTTATGTGATAGCTATATTGTTGAGTTTATTCATGATACCACTGAAAATAATTATGAGAGAGGAAAATATGGTTGTAGAAATTTTCATGTTACTAAAACATCTCTCTATATGCTGAAATTTTTGAAGTTACTCTTGTTTTATCTTCCAATGCTTGTCACTTTGTTCTTCATGAATTTATTTGTGTACAAGATTCCTATGCATAGGAAGTGGGTTAGACTTAAATGTGTTTTGAACTTGCTTTTTGATGCTCTCTTTGCTTTGACTCTCATCCTTATGTGAGCATCATTAAAATTGCTGAGCCCATCTTAATGGCTATAAAGAAAGCACTTCTTGGGAGATAACCCATGTCTTTATTTTGCTATTGTTTTGTTGTGTCTTGGAAGTTATTACTACTGTAGCAACCTCTCCTTATCTTTATTTTATTGCATTGTTGTGCCAAGTAAAGTCTTTGATAGTAAGGTTGATACTAGATTTGGATTACTGCACAGAAACAGATTTCTGTCTGTGACGAAATTGAGTCGCCCCCTCTGTAAGTAACTCAGAAAAATCTGCCAATTTATGTGAATGATCCTCAGATATGTACGCAACTTTCATTCAATTTGAGCTTCTTCATCTGAGCCTGTTAAGTGCCGCTAAAAAATTCGTCTTTACGGACTGTTCTGTTTTGACAGATTCTGCCTTTTATTTCACATTGCCTGTTTTGCTATGTTGAATGGATTTCTTTGTTCCATTAACTTTCAGTAGCTTTGTGCAATGTCCAAAAGTGTTAAGAATGATTATGTCACCTCTGAACATGTGAATTTTTGATTATGCACTAACCCTCTAATGAGATTGTTTTGAGTTTGGTGTGGAGGAAGTTTTCAAGGATCAAGAGAGGAGAATGATACAATATGATCAAGAAGAGTGAAAAGTCTAAGCTTGGGGATGCCCCTGTGGTTCATCCCTGCATATTTCAAGAAGACTCAAGCATCTAAGCTTGGGGATGCCCAAGGCATCCCCTTCTTCATCGACAACTTATCAGGTCACCTCTAGTGAAACTATATTTTTATTCCGTCACATCTTATGTGCTTTACTTGGAGCGTCTGTATGTTTTTATTTTTGTTTATGTTTGAATAAACTCGGATCCTAGCATTCATTGTGTGGGAGAGAGACACGCTCCGCTTTTTCATTTGAACACTGGTGTTCTTAGCTTTACTTTTAATGTTCATGGCGAAGGTTGAAACTGCTTCGTTCATTGTTATATGGTTGGAAACAGAAAATGCTTCATGTGGTAATTGGTATAATGTCTTGAATAATTTGATACTTGGCAATTTTTGTGCTCAAATAGATCATGTTTAAGCTCTTGCATCATGTACTTTGCACCTATTAATGAAGAACTACCATAGAGCTTGTTGAAATTTGGTTTGCATGATTGGTCTCTCTAAAGTCTAGATATTTTCTGGTGAGGTGTTTGAACAACAAGGAAGACAGTGTAGAGTCTTATAATGCTTGCAATATGTTCTTATGTAAGTTTTGCTGTACCGGTTCATACTTGTGTTTGCTTCAAACAACCTTGCTAGCCAAATCCTTGTACTGAGAGGGAATGCTTCTCGTGCATCCAAAACCTTGAGCCAAAAACTATGCCATTTGTGTCCACCATACCTACCTATTATGTGGTATTTCTCTGCCATTCCAAAGTAAATTACTTGAGTGCTACCTTTAAAATTTCATTCCTTATCTTTGCAATATATAGCTCATGGGAAAATAGCCTTAAAAACTATTGTGGTAAAGAATATGTAGCTTATGTATCTTATTTCTTATAAGTTGCTTGTTGAGCGGTAACCATGTTTCTGGGGACGCCATCAACTATTACACCTTTGTTGAATATCATGTGAGTTGCTATGCATGTTCGTCTTGTCGAAGTAAGGGTGATTTATCATGATTAAATGGTTTGAGTATGCATATTGTTAGAGAAGAACATTGGGCCGCTAACCAAAGCCATGTATCATGGTGGAAGTTTTAGTTTGGACATTAATCCTCAATCTCTTATGAGAATATTATCTGTTGTTGAATGCTTATGCATTAAAGAGGAGTCCATTATCTGTTTTCTATGTTGTCCCGGTATGGATGTCCTAAGTTGAGATCTATCAAAAACGAGAAATCAAATGCGATCTATCTCCTTGGACCTTTGTACAGGCAAAGAGGTACCCCTTTGTGACACTTGGTTGAAACATATGTTATGCAATGATAATCCATGTAAATCCAAGCTAATTAGGACAAGGTGCGGGCACTATTGGTGTACTATGCATGAGGCTTGCAACTTATAAGATGTCTTATGCATAACACATATGAATTATTACTACCGTTGACAAAATTATTTCTATGTTTTCAAAATAAAAGCTCAAGATTCGGGGGACAGGAGTCTCTGTTCCGGTACGCCGCCGGGACGGGGAATTGCCCCCGGAAGGCATCTCCATCGACACCACCGCCATCTTCATCGCCGCTGCTGCTTCCCATGATGAGGAGGGAGTAGTTCTCCCTCGAGGCTGAGGGCTCTACCGTAGCTATGTGGTTCATCTCTCTCTTTGTGATCTAGTTGAATATCATCTATGTGCTACTCTAGTGATGTTATTAAAGTAGTCTATTCCTCCTCCATGATGTAATGTTGACAGTGTGTGCATCATGTAGTACTTGGCGTAGGTTATGATTGTGATCTCTTGTAGATTATGAAGTTAACTATTACTATGATAGTATTGATGCGATCTATTCCCCTTTCATAGCTTAAAGGTGACAGTGTGTATGCTATGTTAGTACTCGGTCTAAATTGCAACGGTCTATTATGCACTCTAGAGGTTACTTAAATATGAACTCCGGATGTTGTGGAGCTTGTTTACTCCGGCTTGAGGTGTGCTTTTATAGCCCTACACAATGAATGGTGTTTGTTATCCAACAAGAGAGTGTTTGAAGTAGCACAAGTGAAGAGAAGTTATTTATTTATGTGATCATTGTTGAGAGTGTCCATTAGTGAAAGTATGATCCCTAGGCCTTGTTTCTAAGCATTGAAACACCGTTTCCAACAAGTTCTGCTACATGTTTGCTTGCTGCCATATTTATTTCAGATTGTTATTACCACTCATATTCATCCATATCACTTGCATTTTACTATCTCTTCGCCGAACTAGTGCACCTATACATCTGACAAGTGTATTAGGTGTGTTGGGGACACAAGAGACTTCTTGTATCTTAATTGCAGGGCTTGAGAGGGATATCTTTGACCTCTACCTCCCTGAGTTTGATAAACCTTGGGTGATTCACTTAAGGGAAACTTGCTGCTGTTCTACAAACCTCTGCTCTTGGCGGCCCAACACTGTCTACAGGAATAGAAGCGTGCGTAGACATTAGGCCACGATCAGCGCTGAGGGAGCGGGCCCCCGAGGAGGTGGTAGCTTGCCGCATTAGAGAGGATGACGAGCACGTTCGCCGTTACCTGCATGTCTTAGACACCAGCATGCATAGGAACGGATGGTCAGTTATGCATGGATCTCACGTGAGCTATGATCATGTGATTGTTCCGTATCTTTGGGTGTTCACCCGGCGCGGCTCGGCACCACGCGGATCAGCACCCGGTCGACGTTGAGAGCTAGGTTCATGCATGGGAGTCGGTTGTAGTGATGTATTAGGGTTAAATAAAAATGGACCCGAGCTATATATATAACTGCGCAATCTTTGTTATCAGCACTATTATCCTTAATTAATAGCTATATATGTGACTCTAATCTCTGTTTTGTGCATTATCCTTAATTAATATCTATATATGTGATTATATGATGGTTCCTATAACTTGCAAGTCGTTGCAGAAACTATGGACGCTGACAGAGAAGCACAAGATGAATTCATGGCGAACCTCATAGCCGGAGGTGTTCTGGATGATGGCGGTGGAGATGACGATGTCACCGCAACGTATTTGAATGACTCCAGTGAGGGAGCGGAGGATCTTGAGTGAAGAGAAGTTGGCTCCGGTGAGGAAGAACATAATGGCTCTGCTGATGGAACCGTAGTTATTACAAAGTCCACCGAGGTATATAATTTAAGCCGCTGCTGACTAGATGCATTAACTAATTTATATATATATATATATATATATATATATATATATATATTGACGATGAATTCTTTCCTTTTTAGCCCTCTGGATCGAGCAAATCTTCTGTAAAGTCGAAGCGAGGCCCGGCCAAAAAGTTGTCCGAAGGTGTTAGGCATGACATCGTCGAAATCGATCAAAGTGGTCGACCGACTGCTCCCGCCATGGCTGCAAAATTATTTATAGATCAATGCGGAGTGGCTATTAGGGACTGCATCCCGATCACCGTTCGAGAATGGCACAAGCCGAAGGGTGCAGCGGCTGAAGCAGGTCATTATATCGATGATGTAGCCAAAAACAATATTTGGCGTCGGCTCATGGCATATTTAAACCTACCTCCAGAGGAGAATGCCAATAAAGCCAGACAGATGGAGGAGAAAGTGAAGGAGTTTGCTGTAAAGAAGATGGCCGAACTATTCGAGAACCACAAGAAAAGATTGTACCATAATTTGTCAAGCAAAAGAAGAATCCGGACTTCACTAGAGCGTATGAGAAGATAAAAGATCACTGGCCCGAATTTGTGAAGTACACGCTGTCAGAAGAATTTAAGAAAAGGTCGGAAACAAATAAGAAAAATACTGCGTTGAAGTAATATCACCAAGTTACGGGTCCAGGTGGCTACAGAGCTAACATGCCTAAGTGGCAGGCAGCTGAGGCGGAAGTGGTCAGGAAAGGGATCAAAATAGGGACATTCGATTGGACCGAACGGTCGAAGGAGTGGTTCTACCGGATTGGGAGAAGGTTGGACCCAGAAACAGGGAAGTGTATTTATAATAAAGAACATCTCAAAAACCATTGTGAAGCCCTTATAGAAGCACATAGAGATGTGCGAGAGGGGAGGTTTCATCCCGAAAGAGAGAACGACGAGCTGACAAGCACCCTTGGGAACAAAGAACACGGTGGACGAACACGAGGCACGATTGGCTCCGTTCCGTGGAAGTATGGCTTTCCCGAGGAAACGAAGAGATTTCCCGATAAAAGCCATGAGAGGAGAAAGGCAAGGGAAGCAGACCGCATATCATCCTTAGAGGAATCTGTAAGCGTCCTTAGAGCACAAATTCACGAAGTACTTACCGGGCAGCGATCTCAGGGGCAGCATGAAGATCCTGCTATCGACCCGCATCAATCTCAGCCCCGAAAAGCAGCGTGGCTTCCACGCAGCACCAGCTCGAAGCAGGTGATGATCAGGAGCTGTTGGCTCCTCGTTACCCCGTGGATGATATCACAGAGAGCTGTCCTTGTGATCTGCATGTAAAAGTTGTGAACAGATCCATGAAGGTGGCGGTCGGCTATGTCGTACCTGCAACAACTTATCATTGCGGTCCGATTCTAGATGGCTATGCTGTTGCGTTGGTGGATGAAGTGATGGGAGGATATGAGCCGGTGATGCTTGACCACCCTGCAGGTGAAGATCGGGAAATCAATGAACTGGGAGAAGCCATTAGAACCACCGTTCTATGGCGAAAGGAATATAGTGTGCTTCCAGGTTCAAAGAAAAGCAGGCCACCTCCAGCTCAATCTCCGCCGCCTCCGCCGTCTCCACCACCTCCACAGTCTCCACCACCTCCGCAGTCTCCTCCGCATGAGCATACTCCGCCGCCTCCTCCTCGTCAGGACACTCCGCCGGCTGTGCTGCCTAAGAAGAATCGGCAAAAGAGGAAGAATGTCCCTTCAAGTACTACAGCTTTGAAGAAGAGACCATCAGCTCCAAAGAGGTCTAAGACTCCTGAGTTGTTACCGTATGAGATGACTGATGAGCAAAATCATGAAGTTGTACAGGCCCAGGTGAAGGAGCATTTTGCACCGACGCCGCCCCCGCCAAAGATGTTTATAGCACCTCATATAGTGAGGCACTTTGCCGAGACGAGAGCAAAGAAAGCTGAGTTGGCATGTGATTATTACCGCTCTCTTGGACAGTCCTCTAGAGCAAAGAAATCTGAGTATAGAGATAGACCCTTAACAGGGAGAACAATTCCCCAGCTCGGACAACAGGAAAATCAATCGGTTGCCCCCTTCGTCGTGTACCCCTATGATGATTCGGAGACTGTAGAATAGCTCAAACGGTCGGCTAGAGATCTTGGAACATCTGTTCAGTACGATGACTATATCCCCACGGCTGAACCCACACATAGATACAAATACGGGCTACCTCTCGTCAAGAATGAGAAGCTCCCGCTTCTACAAACTCAAATGTGAAAATTGCATGAGTGGTACATGAAAGCCTCTCATAACGGGGATATCTACCTCATAGTGGGAATTAAAGATGAGGATTACTTCCGGGGGAAGGAGGAGATAAACATTGAATTTGAAGAACTATTTCAGTTATTCAATCAAGACGCCCTCGACAAATCTCTCATCAGTTGCTACTGCATGTAAGTGATCTATTTATGTAAGTAAGTCTGTAGCTCAGCTCATTCATTAGCACTAACAATTATCCTCACTATATTCTTTTTATACGCTATATATTATGCAGAATGAAGATGCTCGAATGCAGAAGAGACGGACTCTATGACATTGGGTTCATTGACCCAAACACCGTTCATAAAGTTACGGTACAACAATACCCCAAGGACACAGAGGAAACTTGATAAGGTTTTTACAGAAGCAAGCAAACAAATCGGAAATATTCTTTCCTTACAACTTCGAGTGAGTGTTATAACTGTCTTACATACATTTGATTTCGCTTACTCGATGTGAAGTCTAATTAATCCGATGAGTTATGCGTGCGTAGCTTCCACTATATTCTCCTAATCATTCAGCTTAACAAAGGAGTAGTACTTGTCATGGACTCGAAACGTAAAGACCATGGGCAATGGGAAAACCTAGGTGCCATGCTCCAGAGGTAATTTCAATCAATATCGTAACGGCATCTTCTGTTCTCATTTAATGATATCAACTAATTAATAACTCATTTAATCATTTTTTCCTTGCGGGGCAGGGCTTGGAAACGGTTCATCAAGACTGCTAGGGGTGAATGGAAACCGGAGCTTACATTTAAAGATCATCTTGTAAGTAGTACTATAGCTATGCCCACAAAATCTCTTTGATTTTTTGTTTCATTACCTCTTATCAGGCTTCATTATTAATTTGATCGAACTATTTTTTCGTAAAGTGTTTGAAGCAGGAACCATGGAATAACTTATGTGGATACTACGTCTGCGAGTTCATTCGCGAGATGGTCTGTTACCGTGAACCGGAAAAGAATATACATGCCCTTCATGTACGTGAACAATATTTCACAATCTTCTTTTATTACCATCAATTGTATTGAGTTCCATTCATATATATTGATCTCTTTTTTTTTAATTTAGATGGAACGCGTGCGGGACTCTCTCCTAACGGAGGATCGCATACGAGCAATTCAAGAGTAATTTGCGGGATTCTTAGTTAGGGAGGTCATAGCTCCAACTGGAGCATGCCACCGGGAGTTCGTATATGACATTAGAAATATGAAATAGATATGGTAAAGAGGAACGGCTTTATATTGTAAACAACATGCATTACGTGTACTGTATTCCATAACGATATCTATATATTCATGACGATGTTTGTGGTTTCTTGAATGATGTATGCACTGCAGAATCGAATGAATAACTCTGCCGCGGCAGAGAATCGGCCATCTCTACCGCGGCAGAGAAACGCTGCTCCACCCTAAACCTCTGCCGCGGCAGAGACACTTTAATCCCGGTTCGTATTACGAATCGGGACCAAAGGTCCTCTACCACGAGCCCCTTGACCGCACCACGTGGAGGAACATTTAGACCCGGTGTACATTTGAACCGGGACTAAAGGGGAGGGCCTTTAATCCCGAGAGTCCAGTCCCGGTTGCCAAACCGGGACTGAAGGCCCTTATAGACCGGGATTAAAGGCCATTTTTCTACTAGTGCTAGGTACCACCGACTGGGGCTCAACCTCACATGCGACCACACAAGCAATCCGCCACGGCTATTCCTCGGTGGTCGCGCAGCCTCTCGATCCGTACGGTTGACATCTCTCTGTGGAACGCCACCGGCGCCATCGTTAACACCACCTCCCAAGAATGGAGCGTCGCCTTGCACGGTGTCTTCACCAGCAGCGACGAGGCAGTGGTGCTCTACACGCTAAGTTCAAGCGACTGCCCTCGGTGCAGCAACAAAGGTAACAACTAAAACTCTATTAACGAATGGTACTACATTATCAAACAATATTTTTGTTTTGTTCCTCGATATATATATTGTTTTTTTTGAAACTGTGTGATATTTTCATGGTATTAACTAATTTACATTAAACATGTGTCCTGTGAAAACTACAAATCAAGGTTGGGAATACAAATCATCACATCTACAATACTGCAAAAAATAACACAAATATGTATATATTCTCTCTGATAATGATTATGTATGTATTGTATTCCTGTAACATCCCAAAATTTCAAACAAAGAAGAAAATGAATTTCCTTTTTCCAAAAATGAGAACCAACAAAAAAATTTATTATATATGATGCTATGCATAGTACTCATGCTTAAGTCTTGTGTTATTGCCATGATTGTTTGTTGAAGTATTTTGAAATGATCTTAAACCCTAAACCTCACCCCTCTTTTCACCATCCAAGATAAAAACAAAATAAAAAGAAATTAAATAAGAAAAGAGCCTATGTGCCTATGGATATTTTTGTGAAACTTTTACTTAGACCTTTCTACCTTGGTAGATGTTTTGAAAACATTAATCAACCCTACCTAGTGCTCAACAAATCAAATCCAAGGTGAAAACAAAATAAATTAAAAAGAAAATAAAAATGCCATAGAGGCATATGAGAGTAAATAGCCAAATTGTGAGATTGAGAATCTTGACCCTAGGACTTGTTGTGAATGGTTGGATCACTCCTCTATACCATTTCAACAAGCAACAACATCATTTGGGTCAAGAGAAATCAAATCAAAGAAAAATCAAAAACCATGTGGCATGTAATATCTTACCCACTTTGAGCCCTTGTATTAAGAGATTCTTAAACCAAACCCTAACAACTCTTTGCACCTCATCCAAGACCTCATCAAGATGAACATTTTTCGTGTTGACCACCTTGACCAAATCATTGACGATTGCTCAAAATAGTCAAGCCAAGATGCTATGTTGAAACAGATTCTAGATTCCCTCAAATTTTAGAATTGTCACAAATCCTTTACAAATCTCAAACCAATGCCACACATTGCTGCACAACATCATTTAGAACACATCCATCACAAAAATTGATAAAAATTCATCACACATGAGACCATAGCAAATAATCAAATTAATGCCATAGAGTACAAACACTATTCCAACCACTATTGCCTACCTCACTCTCTCTCTCTTTGAGCTCATCTATAGTGTCTTGTACTCCTAACAACTCCCTCTTGACCTCACCTAGTGTGCATGGTCACCTCACATCAACACCATGCCAAAGGACATGACATATGTCACATACACTTTGACAAATAATATTTGTGCACCCTCTACCCCTCTCCAACTATGCTAACCATGTCAAACCCTCTTGCCTCACCTCACACCAGCATGCCATGACCTAAGAGACCAATAAAAAGTACACCATCAACTCTATGCCATGCCATGCCACCCTCATGCTCACCACCATGCACCCACCTGCCCTGGCTCTTTTCCCTCCCTCTCACCATGTCATCTACAGTTCCCTAGACCCTAGACACCTGCCAGACACGGCCCTTGGTGGAGGAGAGCAAGGGGTGGATTAAATCATTCATGCCATGTACTTGATCACCCAACCCGTGGCCACCCCTCTCCCTCTGCATGCACACAGCAAATCAACGCGTCCCACTACGCCACTAGCCTCCTCTCCCTTCCCATCACGCGCTAGACACGGTCGTTGACCTGCCCACGCACCAGGAGGACGCCACGACGCGACGCCCCGCAAGGACGCCGATGTCGGCCTCGTCCTCGCGCGCCCTGCACATGACGCCTGAGGGCTAGCCACTCCGCGCGCGTCACCCTCTACCCAGTACCAACCTAGCTGACGCAGCCCCCGTGCCAGGAACCCCTGCACCTGACGCGCCCGGCGACATGGCCACCATGCCGGCCACGTCGCGCCCCTCCTCTCTGGCGCTATATAAACCCCTCCACGCCCCGGGACATCACCACACAACTCAGCAGCCTCCCTCTCTCCCCCCCTAGTACCTCCCTCTCGCCCTCCTCGCAGCTCACCGACGCCAACAAGCTCGCCGGCGGCCACACCAAAAGCCGCCCAAATTTTCATCACCATAGCCACCAAGCCCTACACCACTTTGAAGCCCTCGAAAATCCCTTTCCAACGCACTTAACCCCGCCGTGATCCGTGCCCTGAGGTGAGAGTTATGGCCCCCGCAAGCTAGCAGCGTCGGGAGGAACACGATGGCCCAGCGCCGTCGGATCCCGATCCAATGTCCCACGCTCCCCGCGCGTGCCCGACGTGCATGCGCCATGCACGCCAGGCCCGGGCAGCAGCTGGGCCGGCCCAACTCCGTTCCCGCCCACCGTTTAAATTCAAATTCGTTTTATTTATTTCCTGTGATTTTTGCTCTCAGATGCTTTGCTAAATAGTTAATAACTACAAATCTGCTCAGTCAATTTTGATAAAATTTATATATTTAGAAAGCTCATGAAAGGCTCCATCCAACCACACTGGATTCAAATCAAAATTTGTTGTAGAACTTGAATAGTAAAAATAACAAGACATAGAGTTTTCAGAATTCAAATAAATTTTTAAAATCAACCATAAACTATTTTGAGTTGATTCCAACTCTCATAAATCACATTTTATGTTGTCTAATTTATTATGTAAGAAAATACCATAGTTACTTTGTATGATCATGGGCTAGAATAGAAAATTGCTCTATGGCTATTTCTAGTTCATTTGAATTTTCAAAAATGGTTTATTAAATCTTATGACAGGTTGCTCTCATTTAAATCTTGTCTCAAGTAACTCAACATGAGGTAGTGACCATGGTCTACCAACTCTCATATTGAATTACTTGATGATATTAAATGATGGTAAAGGTAGTGTTAAATTGCATGAGGCACTTTACCTCATTTAAATCATTTTCCCCAAATGATAATGAGGAATGGTTGACCTTGGTCAAACATGGATTCATCCATTACTTGTTTGAGGAACTTAAATCTTAACAAGATGCAATGAGAGGAAATTATTTCCTCAAAGACTTAAAGAGAAACCCTAATCAATATTGCAATGAGAGGAAAATTTTTTTTTCTTAAAATAAGGAAACAAATCCAACCAACATGTTACTTGTATTGTGATGTTAGAGTAGCTTGTGTGAACCTTGTGTGTGATTAGTCTAGCTCTTACGCTTTGATTGGTGATTGTTACCTCGTATCCGTTTTTAGACGCTAGTACCGAGGAGTACCAGGAGGAGGAGGTCTTCTACGAGGAAGAAGAAGAAAACTTTGATCAATACACCACTCAAGGCAAGCTATACTCTTGCAAGCTACCCTAGTGCAAAGCTCTACGAGGGCAAGGCACCATTGCACCATTACTTCCTGTTTAAGGATCCCATCCCAAGTTTTATTCTTGCAAAGTTTTTACTGTATTTTATTAAGGCTTACTTTTATAGTTAACTTTGGTCTAAGTATAAAGTACTACAAGAGTATCAAACTTAGCCTAGATAGCTACAAGCTAGTTAGCACCCCTCATGACTAGTTGCTAGTGCTAAACTAAAATTGACTACTCTAGATGGGAACTTGTGAAAACCAATGACTTTGAAAACCTTGAAATGATGAGTCATTCTATTGAAAGATTTTGAAGGTGAATGTGACTTGTGAATGACATGGCGAACTTTACAAAAACTGATGGTTGGGTTCGGATGCGATACCATTCCAATTTTAAGTACCCCCACAATACCTGATTATGGGTAAAGGCTTAACTGGAAGTTTATGTGCTTTAGTATGGGTTCCCTCTAAACAAGCATCATCGGGGTTATGCCGAGGGCTGCCTCCACAAAGCAATGTGAAATGATGTGAGATGACGTGAAATGAGGTGAATGTCCGGCCCAAGCCCTGTGCAGTTCCAGTGACGGTTTGTCTTCCGGGAGGCCAAGCTCATGGGGAGAGGTGCCTATACTAGGGTATGTAAGTGAATGGTTATGGTTGGTAGTCCGCACAAGGAGTGTGATAAATCAGGGCGTTAACCCCGACGGATTATTGCAAATGTTGTGGCAAAAGTGTGCGACCTCAGAGTGTAAAACTATTCGAATAGCCATGTCCACGGTTATGGACGGTTGGAAAGGCCATACTGTTCCGTCATCAGATCATTTTTTTCAAAAATGTGAAGGGTGACTTGTGACTTGAACTTGAAAGGTGAATTTGAATTGATCACAACCGAGTTGTGGGAATGACACTAATGTTCCCACTGGAGTTAGTTAGGCAGATGAAGAGTCTTTTATTACTAAAGTGCTTATGAAATAAAACTGGCTTTATGCAAATGAACCTAGAGCTTAGAACCCCCTTACTATAGTTGTGTAGTGCTTACACTAGTTTTAGTTTGCGAGTACTTTAAAGTACTCATGGCTTTGTCCCTGGCTATTCAAATGGCCAGACTATGAAGAGGAGTATCAGAACCATGAAGAGGGACAGCAGGACGTCTACGACAACTAGGACCACTCCTGACGTCAACAGTTGCCTGTGGAACAGATGGACCGCAACCGCTACTCGCTTCCGCTATGTGTTTTGTAATAGGATCTCTAGATCCACTATGTTGTATTAAGACTGGATCATGTGACACTAGTGGAAAACAGCCCTTTTGTCGCGGGCCGTAAGGGCCTTTTGTCGCGGGCGGCCACCCGCGACAACGAAGGCGCGACAAAAGGTCCACCCTTTTGTCGCGGGTCGCTTACCACCCGTGACATATGGTCCACCACGTGGCAGGCGCGGGGTGCCCCAGGGGCACACCCTTTTGTCGCGGGCGGTATTACCACCCGCGATAAAAGGGCCTCTACGTGGCGCGCGCAGAACACTGCTGCTTTAGGGTTTGAGGTGTGCAACAACCCTCCCCCCGCCACCGCCCCCTTTTATTTCATTTTTTCATTTTAAAATAAAAGTTGCATAACAAATATTTGTACGCTACTACAAGTTGTACACGTTCATTCATTATATATAGATCGAGCAAACAAATATTGGGAGCAAAACTTCGTAGATTCCCCTTACACATATACATGGAGCTCACTACCACCGGGACTAAAGCCCGTCGTCTATTCGAACTAATACATGGGGATCATTTGTTGCGCCTATTTGGACTAAACAAGCCGTTGTCGTCTATTACTTCTTTCATTAGAAGTCCCGCCAATTCCTCCGTAATTCCTAGTATGTGCTCGTGTGGTTGGAGCTTCTCCCGCATGAAGTCGACCTATATAGGAAAATGAGATGAATATGACTATATCAATCTTGATAACGAAATACTGACGATAATAAACTAAAGTTGTGAATGTTATTGCTTACGTTGAATCTATTATCGTTGTGCTTCTCAGTGGTTAGCATGCGAATGGACTCGCAAACGTAGTATCCACATAGATTCGTCCCTGTGGCTGCTGGGCGCACGGTACAAGAGTAAATGTTAGCTTCTCTGCGAAGTTACCCGCAATATTATTCTTCAAAGCTCTCCAACACCTGCCAGGCAAAAGAATGATTGAATGAGTGGATAATTAATTGATATCTCACGAAAGATATAGCGCGGCAATTAATGATTGAAATTACCTCTGGAGAATGTTCTGCAAGTCGCGGAACCCATCCAGGCCTCTACTCAATGGGTCCCTTACTTCAACTATTCCCTTATCAACTTGAATATTTAGCAGAATCCAGTGGAAACTGCACATGTTTATATATATACGTCATGAATTACACATAACATCAAGTAAGAAAAATTGAATGTGCACAACAGATCAGTAAGACTCTCACCTGTAGTTGTAAGGAAACAGTATTGAATCACAGAAGCTTTGCTCCCCTATAAACCTTAGTAGGTTTCCCCCGTTTCTTCGACATTATTCTTTACCGTGTCATGATGTACTTTATCTGGGTCAACAAACCCAACATTGAACATCTTATTACTTCTGCATTCAATGATCTTCAGTCTGCATAAGAGAACACATAAGATATAATGAGTATATGCAATGAACAGGAACAACTGAATGAACATGAACTTATATGTAGTTAACAACTTACAAGCAGTAGCAACTCATGAGAGATTTGTCGAGGGCGTCTAAATTGAATAACTGCCAGAGTTCATTCATCTCAATATGGATCTCCTCCTTTCGGAAGTAATAATCTTCTGGGATATCCGCCACGATGTAACTTGTGTTCTCCTTGCACGCATCAAGGTACCGATGCAAATTCCGCATATGCGTTGGCAGTTTATGCAGCCGCTCTTTGCTGACCAAGTCGGCCCCGTAGACAAATTTAGGAGCTATATCAGCAATGGGTAGTACTGCATCACGGGCACTCAGCAATTCCTCCACGGTGCCAACAGCCGCTAGCGCAGCTGCTTCCGATCGAAATCACCATGTTCCTGGTACACCGAGGGAACATCTAACACTTTGAGTGGTGGGATCGATTGTTTGGCCTGTTCTCCGAGCTGGGGAACTTCCTTTCTTTTTCTGCCTGTTGTCGCTGCTTGCTTGGCCTTGAGGGGTGCACTTGTTGAACTTGATTTCTTCCCGGCTATACTTCTAGCTGATGATTTGCTCGTGCTAGCCCTTGTCCTCAATTACCCTCGCAAGTGTGCGTGTGTAGTCATCCTTCTTCTCGTGTAAGTCATATTGCGATGATGTGTTTAGAAAATCAAGAGCATATGCTTTTTGCTTCTCGGTGTATGGCGCTGGCGCTGGAGGTTTTTCCTTATGAAGCTGTTCATGCACGTGTTTCTTTACAATGGCCTCATTTTCCTCTTTAGTACGATCGTAAGGACGGGGGGAGGAACCTTTGGTACTGTTGGGAGGGGCGACCGCTTGCGGACAGGACTCTTGAAACGCTTCCGGCTGGGTCTTCTTAGGGCGCAGGCGGCGGAGATGGAGATGGAGATGGGTGGTGGTGGTCGCACCATGGGGTGATGGTGGCGACATGTGGGTAGGAGGTGATGATGGTGGCGCGATCACCGGAGGAGGTGTGGTGATGGTGACGACTGGTACTAGGGGCTACCCAGCCCAGCCTGATGTTTTTCTTTTCCCAGAGAATGATTTCTCCCAGCACCTCTCTGAGTGTAAGCCCCCCATCACCTCCAGGGATTTCGAGCTCCAATGTCTCCCACGACGGTACAACTGAATCCACCCCGACACGAGCATAGCCAGCTGGAATCTGATTGCCATGCCATGTTGCCGGCTCACCTTCAGGTCCAAATGCCGGTAAGACATAGCCGACCGCCACCTTAACAGACACCTTCCTGAACACCTCATGGAGATCACAAGGTGTTTGCTCCTTGATTCCATCCAAGGGGTCGCCAGGACCGGCATCTATCATCATCCGTGTAGGCGGGGCCTCCGAGTCGGCCACGCTGCTGTCTCGTCGCGGAGATATGCCGGCGGTATTATCTGGCTGGCGATGTCCTTTAAGTTCATCAATCTCCCGCTGCTGCTGCTGAATCTCCCGCTTCTGCTGGTCTAGTTGCCATTGGAACTCAGCCATCCGGTCATTCTGCACCTCCAGGTCGCGTTGTTTTGCTCTCGCTCGGCTTCTATAAGTCTCCGCGTCATTCGGAAACCCAAGCTCCCACGGAACACTAGGGCCGTAGCCTCTTGTTCGTCCTCCCTTCTCAGGATTACCGAGGACAAGCGTCGGCAAGTCTTTCTCTCTATCGGGAGCAAACTTCAGTTTTCCCGCTTTAATAGCAGCCGTCACTTCAATCCATTTTGCCCTGGGTACCCTAACCTTGCTGTCACTTTCAACAATGTTCCCTGTCTTCATGTCATACTCACAGCCATGCCCAAGGAACCAATTTCGAGCCCTAGTGTCCCATCCTTCTCGCTCAGGTTCTGGAGTGATCCCATTCAGCTTCATCTCAGCCTCTTGTGCATCCCACTTAGGCATGGCTACTTCGTAGCCCCCTCGGCCCATATGATGGTGATATTTCTTTTCGCTTGCATTCTTCTTGTTTTTCTTTGACAGGTTCACAGCCTCCTCTGATTCTTTGTACTGCACAAATTCTTCCCAGTTATGCTCCTGCTTCGCTAGATAGTTTTCGAATACTGGAGGCTTCTTCTCGGCCTTATAAGCTGACCATAACCGGTTCTTATACGCCCGGAAAAGTTCCCCCATCTTCTGCAGAGCCCATTTCTTCACTAGCGCCCTCTGCTTGGCATTCTCAGAGTCCGATCCCAAATCTGGCAAAGTGAAATGTGACATGAGGTCGTCAAAAAGTGTGTTCTTGTACCTATCGGCAACCTGATCTTCGGACACATTCTTGGTCTTGTTCCATTCTCTAATAGTGATCGGGAGACGATCTCTAACCAGAACTCCGCACTGATTCTTAAATGTCACTCTGACACTCGCGGGTGCCACCGATTGGCCTTTCGGTGATATAGCTTCAATGGTGAAGTGGTCTTTTTTACCCAATTTCTTTACCGGGCCTCGTTTCTCCAACTTATCTTCGGAGGCCTAAGAGAATAAAAATCAGTTAATCTATATACACATGTACATATAGAATTCCATTAATGCCTCTATACTAATCGTATACCTCGTCATGACCGGAGCCATTGGCTTCTCCGTCACCGGAGTCGTCGGCTTCTCCATCACTGGAGCCGTCGGCTTCTCCATGACCGGAGCCGCGGGCTTCTCCATCACCGGAGTCGCGGGCTTCTCCAGCTTCTCCGTCGGCTTCTGGACCTTCGCGGATTATGTCCTCGAAAAAGTCTTCCTGTTCCAAGTCTCGACGGATTTCGAATGGATCCATTGTTTCTGCAAAAAATTAAATCGATAAGTACATATGTATATAACCCTGTTCCTAACCCTAATCAAACACTAACCAAACCCTAACCCAAACCCTAACTCAAGGAGGGGAAGGCGGCGTGGAGCAGGGAGAAGAGAGCGTGTGAGGTAGATGATCTCGACAATGCTCACGTGACTAAGAGGTTGTTCGCGAGAGGTAGAGGAGAGGGCAGTTGCGGCATCGGGGGGGGGGGGGGAGGGGAGAGAAATATAGGTGTTTGCAGCGTCGGTGGTTTTCGCGAGAGGGAGAGAGAGGTGTTTGCGAGAGGGAGAGGGTCGGCGTCGGTGGTTTTTGCGAGAGGGAGAGAAGAGGGGGAGAGGGCCGGTGTCGGCGTCATCGTCGGTACTAGGGTTTACGAGATGGAGAGGGGTGGTGTTGGCGTCGGGTTCTTCGGTGGAGGAGTCGTCTACTAGGGTTTGCGAGATGGAGAGGGGTGGTGTTTGTGTCAGGTTCGTCGGTGTCGGAGTCGTCTACTAGGGTTTGTCGTCGGGTTCAAAAATTACAAAACTAAATACATATACTAACTAAGTAAATACGTACATATACTAAATTACAAACTAAATCCATATATACCAAATACATATTAAAGCACAAACTAAATCCATAAAGCAAATACATATACTAAATTACAAGCTAGTTTGCATTTTTCTGAATTAATATGAATTATTTAACAATTACTGAAAAATAGACAGAAAATAAAAAAGGGTAAATATGATGTCACGCTGACGTCAGCGCGGCCATGAGCACACTGGGAGCTCGGCGGAGCTGCCATCGGCCGAATTGGCCCGCGATTGAGGGCACGCGAGGGGGGAAAAGGTGCGGGGCGACGCGGGCGACCTTCTGGCGGTGGCGCCGCCCACCAATGGTCGCCGGAGCGACCACGACGGCGATGGCCGGCGGCCGAGCTTGCAGGTCATCGTCGACCGGCCGCTACAGAGGCGAAGAGAGGGCGAGGAGGGGCGCGCTGGAAGCAGCAGCTCACCGTGAGCGTCGTGGAAGGGTCAGCGGGGCCGAGGGAGACCGGAGACGGCGAGAACGACGGCGACCGGCGGCGGACAGGGAGGCGTCGATTGGCGCGATTCGGGGCTTCCCTGCTTGCGCCGATCAGTGGAGGAGGACGACGGCGTCGGGGCGGACCTCCTGGCGGACGAGGCGACGCGGACGAGGGAACGCCGGCGAACGGCGGCGGCGGCGGCGAATTTTGGCAGCCTGACGGCGTGGTCTAGGGTTTGGCCTCCTTCGTCGTCGCGGGTTGTGCGTCGACCCGCGACGCGCGGCGCCTTTATACCCACCCCCCTTTTGTCGCGGGTGGTGGCTCGACCCGCGAAGACTATCGCGGGTCGTGCCACCACCCGCGACAAAAGGGGGGGTCTTTTGTCGCGGGTCGAGCCACCCGCGACAAAAGGCCTTTGGGCTGATCCGTGGCACAGCCCATCCAACGGCTCTGGCCGTTTGAATCCAACGGCCTAGAGCCGTTGGATGGGCTGTGCCACGGATCAGCCCATCCAACCCTCTTCACCCCTTTTCTTTTTTCTATTTTAAATTAATAAAACTATTATTTCAATAACTTTTGAATGGTAACTCAAATACAAATGTTTTATATATGAATATTGATCAGAAAAAGCTAATGAACATGAATATAACATCCATATACCTATTTGCATCTCGCATCATATGAAACATTGATAGTCGTGTATGTTTCACCCCTGTGCACCGCCGCCGTGCCACACGTGTCGCGTCCCGCGGCGCCGTCGTGCGACGTGTAGCCACCGCTTCCACGTGCCTCGCCCCGCCGACGCGGCGTGCGACGTGTAGCCACCGCTTCCACGTGCCTCGCCCCGCGTGCGCTATATAGAGCGACGAGTGCGGGCGCAACCACACGTCGCTACCGCCTCCTCCGCTCATCCATCTCCGGGATGCCTCCACGTCGTCGAGGGGCGTCCGGTTTCCGTGGCGTTCGAGTGCGTCCGGTAGGTTCTACGCCGAGATACGCGCGGTGGCTTCCGCCTCACCCTCGGCACGTACAACACGCCGGGCTGGCGGCGCGCGCTTATGACGCGGCGGCGTGGCGTTTTCGGCGGCCACGGCGCGACATGAACTTCCCGGATGTTGAATCGCTAGAGGAGGCGGAGTTCCTCGCGCCACCGCCGTGCCTCGTCGACGACGAGGACCGCCGGCACCGCCAGGTGCAGCACAGATCGCCATCGCCGAGGCGAGCGTTGATGCGCCGTGGAGGGCGCAGTTCCCAACGACGTCGACACACCGACGTGTTCTTCTCTAACCTTAGGGCACAACGCAGGTCCAACAGGCGCCACCGTCGGGCCGTCGCCACCTTCGAGCTCGAGAACCCGAATACAACTTGGAAAACGACCCTCGGTGGGATGACATTTGGACGGAGACAACCTCCGACGAGTAGAGACTAGACTAGTAATTTATCTATTTTATTGTAATTTCAATAAAGTCGTTGTCGGTTCTATTAGTTTAAATTTAGTTTATAAAGTCGTTGACGGTTGTTTTTGTTCAATAAAGTGGTTGACACGAAATTTATTACGATTGAACTGGAATTAAAGTACAGAGCTCAACTGAAAATTAAGATACATGGCCAGATTAGAATGTTGGAGCCATTCGGTCATAGTCGTGCCTAGCCCTATAAACATCGCCACTGTAGTCATCATAGTCGCCGACGTCATCGTCGCTAGCATCGGGGTCGCGATTGTTGAACCTCGGCGGGTGAGTACGCGTGGGCGGGATTGAGGGTAGCGCGCGGGGCCACGGTAGGCCATGACGCTGGAGAGTCCGGCCGCGCCACCACAGCCGACGGCCGGCCTCGTTGAAGTTCGAAGGAGGCGGGCCGTCCTCCTTGTGGCCGCCCCTCTCACGCCGATTGATGAAGAAGCTGTCCCAAGTCGGGCTGTAGTCGGGATGCCACGGGGATTCCTCCGCTGCTCCGGCGTGAGCTCGAAGTAGTAGTGGTTCGTGATGGCCATCTCGCGCGCCACACCTAGAGGGATAGGAGGGACCGGTACGCCTCCGACGCTCAGCAACCAGCCGGTCGAGACGCGGTAGCCTGGCGGGCAGGGGTAGTTCGAGGCGCAAAGCGCCTCCGCCTCCCGGGGTGTTAGACATATGGTGGAAGCCATGGGAGAGAGTGATGAGGTTTGCAGATATGAGTCCAAGCCTACATATATATAGTGGAAAAATGGCGGGAATGCGGGAAGAAAATAGGCGGGAACGAAGTGGCGCGCGAAACTTTCATCCCGGGTGGAGGCTCCAACCGGGACAAAAGACTGCGGGTAACCTTTTGTCACGGCTGGTGGGTGCAACCGGGACTAAAGCTGTCGGCAGGATAAGGATGTGTCGGTAACATTTTGTCACGGTTGGTGGGTGCACACGCCCTACGGCATCTTCGGAAGCTGCTCCTCGGAAAAATTTCCCTGCAAGCCCGTGAAAGACTCTGTCTCCTCTAACAGTGTTGGGGAAATGGTTCTTATTATTACATAAATGTATGAAGAATACATTCTTACATCGCCATCTACTGTTGTGATCTTCTACGCCGTAGCCATGGAGAATCTTCATCATTTAGCAAGATGCTTGGGTCAATTTTCACCGTGAATGGCGGAATTTCCTTAAACTTATTATAATCTTCTGACATGTCTGTCTTGTCATCCACTCCCACTATGTTTCTTTTCCCAGAAAGAACTATGTGGTGCTTTGGCTCCTCCGTTGATGTATTCTTTTGTTGATTTCTTTTTCTCGATTTGCTAGACATGTCCTTCACGTAGAAAACTTGAGCCACCTCGTTGGCTAGGACAAATGGCTCGTCCAGTACGCAAGATTGTTGGGATCCACTGTTGTCATACCGTACTTATCGTCTATATGTACACCGCTGAGCTTCACCCATTTGCACCGAAACAAAGGGACCTTAAAAGTGGGTCCATAGTCAAGTTCCCATAACTCCTCTATGTATCCATAATATGTGGTGGTCTGCCCATTCTCGTCTTTTGCATCGAAGCGGACACCACTGTTTTGGTTGGTGCTCTTTTTATCTTGGTCGATCGTGTAAAATGTATTCCCATTTATCTCGTACCCTTGGAATGTACATATGTTTGAAGATGGTAACCTGGCCAACAAGTACAACTGCTCTACAACAGTGGTGTCCGCTTTGATGGAAAAGATGAGATGTCTTTGCAACCAACTGAAGGTATTCATGTGTTCACGTGTAATCCATGAATGGGGCTTGCCCGGGTTTATTTCTCGTAAAACATTCTTATGTTTCTCGATACGGAGCCACCAAGCTGGAATTGTATAGAACTGTGTAGTGTGCTTGATTGAAGGAAATCTTGTCCCTGCACACCGTTGCTTTCCTTCCTAGGGTGCCTTGTCCAGTCAGCCTCCCCTCATACCGAGATTCAGGAACACCAATCGGCTTAAGGTCAGGAATAAAGTCAACACAAAACTCAATGACCTCCTCAGTTCGTAGCCCTTTGAGATACTTCCTTCCGGCCTAGCTCGGTTATGAACATATTTCTTTAAAACTCCCATGAACCTCTCGAAGGGGAACATATTGTGTAGAAATACTGGACCGAGAATTCTAATCTCTTCAATTAGGTGAACGAGGAGATGCGTCATAATATTGAAGAAGGATGGTGGGAACAACAACTCGAAGCTGACAAGACATTCGACCACATCTTCCTGTAATCCTGACAAAGTTTCTGGATCCATTACCTTCCGAGAAATTGCGTTGAGGAATGCACATATCTTCACAATGGCTAGTCGAACATTTTCTGGTAGAAGTCCCCTCAATGCAACCGGAAGCAATTGTGTCATAAGCACGTGGCAGTCATGGGACTTTAGGTTCTGGAATTTTTTCTCCTTCATATTTACTATTCCCTTTATATTCGACGAGAAACCAGACGGAACCTTGATACTGAATAGGGCTTCAAAAAAGATCTCCTTCTCTTGTTTGGTAAAGCGTAGTAGGCCCTTCAAACTTCCCTGGATGATTGTCGTTTCGTCCTTTATGTTGTGGTCCTCCCGTGCTTCGGTGTATCTTTTGTCTTCCCATACACGGAAACCTAGAATATTCACACAAAGATTCTTGGTCAGGTGCATCACGTCGATTGCAGAGCGGACTTCCAGGACTTTCCAATATTCTAGCTCCCAAAAATAGATTTCTTCTTCCACATGGGCGCGTGTCCGTCATCGTCTTTCGGAACAGGTCGACTGCCTGGACCCTTTCCAAAGATAACATTTAAATCCTTGACCATGTCAAATATATCAGCACCACTACGTGGACAGGCTTCGGACGATTGTCTGCCTCGCCATCGAAATGCTTGCCTTTTTTCCTTAAGGGATGCTTGCGCGGAAGGAAACGGCGATTGTACGGGTACACAACTTTTTTGCTTTTTCCCAAATATTTACCTTCAGTCTCATCTAAACAGTGTGTGCATGCGTTGTATCCTTTGTTTGTCTGTCCTGAAATGTTACTCAGAGCAGGCCAATCATTGATGGTTACGAATAGCAACGCTCGTAGGTCAAATTCTTGCTCGGTGTGCTCATCCCACACACGTACACCTGGTTTGGCCCACAACTCCAAAAGTTCATCAACTAATGGCCTTAGGTAACATCAATGTCGTTGCCGGGTTGCTTTGGGCCTTGGATAAGCACTGGCATCATAATGAACTTCCGCTTCATGCACAACCAAGGAGGAAGGTTGTAGATACATAAAGTCACAGGCCAGGTGCTGTGACTGCAGCTCTGCTCCCCAAAAGGATTCATGCCATCGTACTTAGACCAAAGTATAAGTTCCTTGCCTCACCTGCAAAATCCGGGAACTCTCTCCCGATGTTCCTCCACTGCCGACCATCAGCGCGTCTTTCTTACGTTCTTCCATGTGCCATCGCAACAACTTGGCATGCTCTTTGTTTTGAACAAACGTTTCAACCGTGGTATTATTGGAGCATACCACATCACCTTCGCAGGACCCTCTTCCTGGGTGGCTCGCCCTCAACATCACCAGGGTCATCTTTTCTGATCTTATACCGCAATGCACCACATATCGGACATTTATTCAAATTCTCGTACTTCTCATCGCGGTAGAGGATACAATCATTAATGCATGCATGTATCTTCTGCACATCTAATCCTAGAGGGCGACAAGCTTCTTTGCTTCATATGTACTGACGGGCAATTCATTATTTCTTGGAAACAACTTCTTTAATATTATCATCAATTTCTCAAATCCCGAGTCAGTCACACCGACCTCTGCCTTCCATTTCAGCAATTCCAATATGCTACCCAACTTTCTCTGCCCATCTTCACAACCTGGGTACAACAATTTGTGGTGGTCCTCTAACATCTTGTCGAACTGCAACCTCTCCTTATCCGTGCCACAGTCTCTTCTTGCATCAGAAATGGCCCGACGAAGATCATCATCAACAGGATCATCTGATGCCTGTTCTTCACCTCCTTCTTCTTCATTGTCGTCCATTGCGGTATCAAAGCATTCAGAGAACATAGATCGGTACTGGTCATCATTACCTTCTTCTTCTTCGCCGTCTTCCATCATAACCCCTTCTTCTCCGTGCTTGGTCCAAACATTATAGCTGGACATGAATCCAAACCGAAGCAGGTGGCTCTTAATGTCTCTTGAGCAAGAGTAATCCTTCTCGTTTTTACATTTTAGACATGGATAGCACATAAAACCTTGCTTCGACTTGTTGGCCTCGGCCACAAGCAGGAAAGAATTCACGCCCTCTCGAAAGCGGGAGCACATCGGTTACCGTACATCCATGGATGACTCATCTGCATCATAAGTACAATTATATGTATCAGATGCAATCACCTTGCTAAAATTAGTATTGTACGGACTATACATATATATACGAGAAAATAGTTGCTAACCTTTTAGGATCAAAAAAAGGAGAAATCTTATCAAATAAAATCAAGTGGCATCCCTCACAAGCATTTCATCAAACACCTCTTGTGCACATGAAGAAAAAATGAGCTAGCATACACCTCCACCTTTCACCACCAAGGAAAAAAATGTAGGGAGGTGGGGGGGGGAAGCTGGCTGTGAGTATATATAGGCATGGCCCTTTTGTCGTGGGCCGTATTACGACCCGCGACAAAAGGGGTGCTGGCAGGGGGCGCCAAAGCTAAGACCCCTTTTGTCGCGGGTTGTTATACGGCCCGCGAAAGCGCGACAAAAGGCCCGCCTTGCTCCGAATGGTTTCGGGGCGACGTGGCCACGCCATTTGTCGCGGGTGCAGGCGCGCCCGCGACAAAAGGCTCCCACGAAAGCCCTGTTTTCTACTAGTGTGATCCTCTGTTGTAAGACTATTATGAAGTTGTAATGAATGATGTTCTGTGATATCAATCTATTATGTCTCGCAAAAACAATATTCCTGGGATTGCGATGTATGGCATAATAGGCATCTGGACTTAAAAATCCGGGTGTTGACAAGTTGGTATCAGAGCCATTGTTGACCTTAGGAGACCCTAGTTAGAATGGACGTCTGAAAAACTTAGTTTCAAAACAAAGGAAGTAAATACTTATGAAAACTTATTCTACCTCTTATCCTTGAGATTTTTTTCAAAATGAGAAATTCATGCTCTACCTTCTTGAAAATTCTACATAAAAGTTTGCACACTTGACCACTTCTCTAACTTACTCATCCTAATTGCTCACAGATGGAGTACACCTGCAAGTCCTATCAGCTTGGCCACGGAGGCACTACTAGAAAAAAGGCATTCAGTGGCGCACCACATATAGCCATCAGTGGCGCACTAGTGGTGCGCCACTGTTATCACGCCACTGCTAACTCCTAGTAGTGGCGCACTAGTGGTGCGCCACTACTATCCTTGATAACAGTGGCGCACTGCGTGGTGCGCCATTGATGTGTCTAGAAGTGCGCCACTATTACTTCAAATTGGTGCGCCACTGTTGGTCAGCTGCAGTGCGCCACTACTGTCTAGACAAGGTGCGCCACTACTGTCTAGACAAGGTGCGCCACTGCTTCAGCGAGCTGCTGCGCCACTGCTGCGTGTGGACGTGCGCCACTGCTGCGTGTGGGCGTGCGCCACTGCTGAAGTGCCTGGTGCGCTAGAATTGTAGGGGATCACGGGCAGTGCGCCACTGGAGCAGGGCGTGCGCCACTGCTACTTAGTGCAGTGCGCCACGATGGGCAACCAGTGCGCCACTGCTACAATATAGATTTTTTTTTGTATCCTGGCAGGTATTTATACAGGTTGTATATGGTACAATAGCACAATACAGGATATATAACACATATACACAACAGCACAGCTCATCCATACAAAGTTCTTCACATTAGCCCCACATGATTCACAAGATTTCACATTAGAGAAGTTACGAGGTTACAATGCAAGTTACGGGGTTACAAAGTCGCAAATGATTACACAAGATCGATCATCTAAAGTACAATCACATAGAAGAGAGCTAGAGTCAGTACTAGCACCATCCCGATGATAGTGGTCTTCATCCGGTTCCTCCTCCGCTCCCTCCTCTCTCCCGCCAAATAGCGTGCATATCTATCTTCGGCCTCCGCTCTAGTGGTGTACCCTTTGTAGCTGTTACCGCTAAAACGGTGAACTTTCCGACACTCCTCCCAGTCGTTGTAGACTCCGGGAACATTGCCCTTGTACATGACATACCACGTCATATCTGCACATATGCACAAGCCAAAGAAACATTAGTGCACGCTCATAGATGTTTGCAACGAATAAGAGCAAACTCAAAAATGATCCAAGTAGTATGAACTAAAAAGGCATGCCTCATACATTGTTGGTCGGAACAAATATTAACATTTAGAGAAGGGGTAAGTGAAACCAAGTAGGATGCACAAGAGATTGATACTTGTGTCATCGCACCAGGTTCACTAGCCCCTCCACCAAATGTATAGGTGACCAAACATTCTAATCATCGGCATTTTGAGATACCAAAGCAAATGGAATGACAAGGGCCTCATACATTGTTGGTCGAAACAAATATTAACATTCCGGGATGGCGTCAGTGAGGCCAGGTAGGATGCACAAGAGATTGATATTTGTGCCATCACACCAGGCTCAGCGCCCCGGAGTGTACTGACCGAACATTCTAATCATCGGCATTCTGAAAAACCAAAGCAAATGGAATGACGAGGGCCTCATACATTGTTGGTCCAAACAAATATTAACATTTAGGGAAGGCGTTAGTGAGGCCAAGTAGGATGCACAAGAGATTGATACTTGTGTCATCGCACCAGGTTCACTAGCGCCTCCCCCAAGTGTAGTGACCACAAAATTTAATCATCGGCCAATGCAATTAAGAAGTGCCAACTCAAATAAGAGACAAGTAGCTAGTATGAACTAAATGGAATGCCTCATACATTGTTGGTCAAAACAAATATGAACATCCCGGGATGGCGTCAGTGAGGCCAGGTAGGATGCACAAGAGATTGATATTTGTGCCATCACACCAGGCTGGCGTCACCCCAAGTGTACAGGTGACCAACCATTCTAATCATCGGCATTCTGAAAAACCAAAGCAAATGGAATGACGAGGGCCTCATACATTGTTGGTCAAAACAAATTTTAACATTCAGGGATGGAGTAAGCGAGGCCAGGTAGGATGCACAAGACATGGATATTTGTGCCATCACACCACTCGCTGCTCCACCCCGAGTGTACAAGTGACCAACCATTCTAATCATCGGCATATGCAAACAAAATTAACGACCAAATCAAGTGCGGAAAACGACAGAGCCATATATATAAGTTCACAAACATAGCCGAACTAGTAATTAAACAGACATGCAAGTAAAGTGCTGGATAAAGTTTATTACAACGAAGCTCGTCTTTAGTTCACAACTACATAACTAGGCTCGCACATCAAGACTTTCTCGGAGCGTGGATAAAACCGCCGCCTTTCTTCAAGCACATCCATGAGCGGTAGTCGTCACCCTGCATTTGGAGCATTGTGTCTATGTCACTGTTCGACGGCTGATAGCCGGCGTAGAACTCCCCCGCGCTTGTAACGACATCTTGATGGATGATTTCACAAAACTCTACTTGGATGCGGAAGAAGTCTTGCTTGATGCCGTCGTCAGGGACCCGCGACAATTTGTTGGCCCAGTCTCTGAGATGCTCAGGTAGCGTAAGCTGCTGCTGGTCCCGTATGAACTTATTCATGTGATAGAGGGCGTAGTAGGCATCCTTGTTACTAGAAGGCGGCTTCTTGACGCAGGGAAACTTTGTTTGGTGCTTGAACACATGCTTCCCGTACCTAACATTTGGCCTCTGCATGTGGCCTTTCGCTTTGACGTAGCCATTGAGAGCATCATCAAGTACGGCCTTGACATTCGTGTAGTCCGTGGTTGACTTCCCGCATCGAGGTATGTGGCCACGGAATGTTTCGGGGTTATGGAGATGAGTGTGCAGGTTTTGTCTCTGCATAGAACACATAATGTTTAAGAACATGACGATTGAAATCTTAAAAAATCACGAGTTAAGACCGGTACGGTGAGGGGTGACTTACTCGGGAAATACAGGCAGGAGGAGGTTACACTTCTTCTGGTTCGCTAGAAAGAAGTCTTTGAGGTATCCACTCGCGACTGCCCGGTCTCCGGCGGTGGCCAAGTGGACGGCACGCATGTAGAAGGGGTCGGCTATGGCGATGTCCGGGATGTTGTTTCTAATGATCCGCATCGCCTTGCTGAGCGAGTATAGGCGAATGAAGGTGTAGTGCAGCGGATAACTGTTCAGCATGGCGAAGATGTCATCATACCGCAGGAAGATCTTCTCCGCGAAGCCACTATCGACAAAGCCATGGCCCGAGGGCACCTTGGCAACATACACCGGGTATCCATGATCTTTCTCCCGATACGCCGCTCCTCCATAAACTGAATACCGTCAACCAGAGATCGCATAGGACCGGGTGCAGCATCGTACAATCTTTGAATTAGCATCCGCTCACCCGACACATGCACCCTCGACTCGATATTCTTGGGCACTGGTGGCCCGTCCTGAGCACGGATAGGTGCCGGCTGGCTGGCAGACTTGTCGTCATTCTTCTTTCTTTTCCGTCCCTTCGGCTTCGTATTTACTGGGACTGCATTCTCCTCTTCGCAAGCCTTCTTCAGTGTGTTAGGACTGATAACACATCTCACCTCGGCTATTGGCTGAGTCTCGGTGAAGTCGGCAGCTGGAGGCATCTCCTGAGAACAGAATAGGCGCCGCTTGTTGCAATAGGTTTTCCCCTCGGCGGCAGCTTGAGAGGGTTGGCTATTGAGATCGTAGTCCATCCCAAAATCGAAGTTGTAGTCAAGGTTGGCAAACGTACTGTCCTCGTCTGGACCATCGTTCGGATCCTGTGCCATATGCATGTCCTCATCAGCTGATGGTGGCACCGTTGGGGTGGTCTTGCCATGGCTTGGCGCCGGCACGGCTGGGGGTGCTGTCTGTGGGGTGGTGTCCCTCGCCCCCAAACGAATCTGGCTCTTTGGCCAAACCATGGACCAATTGAAGCAATGCTGGAGGGTAAGGACCTCATCTTCGTCGGCACCATGGGGTTGAAAGGGAGGTAGCACGTCGTCGTAGCCGCTAAGCACCCGAACCAGTTGAATCCTATACACGTCGGGTTGCATGGGTCTACCGTGTAACTGGCGGTTGCTCGGTTGAACGATTTTGGCCTTGGCAACATCGATCAACTCGCCGTTCACAAACTGCAGGAGAGTGCATGGGACGTCGACGGCAGAGCTCTGCGGAAAACATGTAGGGCGTTAGGGATGGCTAGCTAGTCAAAGGCAAGGATATGGATATGGAAGTCATCGGAGACGAGGGTTGGTTACCGTGATGGCGTCCAGCTCGGCTAAGGTCGAGGCACCGCCGGCTACGGGCGTGCAACTGATGGAGTGGCCACTTGTTGGCGCGGTGCCGGGCGGCGTATCCGCAGCGACGGGTGCATTGAGCTGAAGTAATGCGCGCGGGAGCCACCAAGGTTGGCGCCGCGGGAGCCACCAAGGTTGGCGCCGCCGGAGCCACCAAGGTTGGTGCCGCTGGAGCCACCAAGGTTGGCGCCGCGGGAGCCACCAAGGTTGGCGCCGCCGGAGACACCATTGTTGCCACCCTGCGGACTCACCGATGGCTCCACGTTGTGCGAGTTGCTGCTCGTGAAGCTGGGAACCGGGGGAGGCCCCTTTTTTCCTCCCCTTATCCACGCGTCCAGACCGGCAACCAAGGTAGGGATGATAGAGCTAAGCGTGTGGCCCACTTGGTCCTCCACTTGCTGTCGTTGCGTCCTCTGTTGGGTCTCCACGATATGTTGCACTTGTTGTCGCACTTGCTCCTCGACAATTGTCGGGATCTGCGCAACTTGTGCCTTGAGATGTGCGACCTCCTTCTCATCCATGGTGGCCTTTTTCGAGGATTTCCCCGACTTATAGTAATCCGACCATTTCATAGAGCATCCTTCGCCGACCACACGACCAGCCAACGTCGGTTTACTCAATGGATCCCTCTTCTTGTGGGTATTCAACGCCCTATTTAAAGGGTTGTCCCAAGGGGCACACTGCGAGGAGCTCGTGGACCCCGCGCCGCTACTGGTTTCGCCTTCCTTATTAGCAGCTTCCTCCTTAGCCTACGGGAAGAACATGCATGAACCACTTAGTAATTTGGATTCATCAATTCGAATGCAACCATAAAGGAGCTAATTAAGCGGGTGCACTCCTTACCAGAAGAGCCTCAAACTCCTTCACCTCCGGATTGGTGGTGAGCTCCTTTGTAGTGGGGTCAACACGGTACCGGGCCAGGAGGAACTGCCTGGTTTGCTTGTTTTTGTATTGTGAGAAGAGGGGTTGGAGGCCGTTCTTCACACGCTCCTTATCCTGGGCGTCCCATTTCGGTTGCGCCGCCCTAAACCCGCCAGGACCAAGTTTGTGGGTGCCTAAGTTCAGACTCCGCATGTCCTTCCCCCACTGACTAGAATCCGATGTTGACTCGCTCTCGCACTTGATCTTGAAATCAGCGTAGTCTTGCTCGGTGATAGAAGGATTTGACTCCTTGATCTTCTTGTAACTCTCGCCCTTCTTAATCATTTTCTTCACTCGGTTCCGCCAACTAGCGAGGGCGGTGCTCATCTTCGTGAGGGCGGCATTGTGCACTTTGTTCCGCCCAAGACGTTTTTCTGAGCAGTCCACCGGGAACTCGTACCATTCGTGCAGCTTCGTGAAGAGGAGGGAGCGCAAATTCGCTCGGTCAGGATGCCTGAGGTTCTCGGTGTTGATCGAGACCGTGCTCCGGAGGATGCACCCGAGTTGGGCCGAGTACCCTTTGACCGTTCGGGGCGCCGTTGGATGCCCACGCGTCCACTTCGGTGAATGCTGCTTCACGGTGCTGAGCACATTCGGGCGACGCTCCCTCCGTTGCTTCCTCGGCTCGCCGCCGTCCGTGTGTTCACCGCCGTCCATGTGTTCGCCGGCATCCGTGGTGTCATCCTCGGCGGCACCATCTTCAGTGGAGGCATCCTCGGCGGCATCATCCGCTAGGTAGTCTGGATCGGTGCCATCATCCTCGCCGTCGTCGCGGCGAGGTTGTGACTCCATCGTCTCCACTTCATCGGTTATCATCCAGAACGGCTTGCTGCCGCTGCTGCCGGCCTCATCGTTGTCGGCCATGTTAGAACTAAGTAGGAAAAAATGCATAAAGTTAGCGCAAATTTCCACGGAAAAATTGGGCATGACCTATGCTAATTTATGTACATATGAGTGCCCCATTTTCACCGAAACGGAAATGAATCAACATTTCGGCGATAATGGGCAACTCAGTCGATCCCTGCACAAGAATATGACACCATAGGTGCACGACAACAGCTAAAGCACATCTAAGAAGCAACAACATCAGCAGCAGCTAACAGCGGCGGCAACATCAGCCGGAGCACCACTAGCAGACGCACCAGCAACAGCTAGCAGCACCAGCAACATCAGCCAGCAGCACCATCAGCCAGCAGCAACTAGCAGCACCAGCACCAGCAACAGCATGCAGTAGCTAGCAGCACCAGCACCAGCAACATCATGCAGTAGCTAGCAACACCAGCACCAGCAGCAGTTACCAGCACCAGCAGCAGCTCGCACCAGCACCAGCAAGCAGGAGACGTAAGGTGTTGCTCACCGTGAGTCGCAGGGAGTCACGGAGAGCTGACGTGTTGCTCTAGGACGAGGAAGATGCGAGGGCGGCGGTCAGGTGCTCAACTCTGCCTTGCAAAACATAAAAATAAAAATTCAGTAAGCTTTGAACTCTGAAAATAAAAGAGCTACGGTTGCTACTACTATGGTAGAAATAAAAGAACTACAGCTAGCAGCAGCACCTATCACTAATATGCTAGCAGCAGCACCTAGCAGCCAGCCAACAGCAGCAACAAGCAGCAGCAAAGCCACCACAACCACAATGCAGCTACCACATACACACAGCAGCACATCCCTGCATATATATTGTAAAAAACATGAAATTTTAAGCTTCAATGCAGCTACCACATACACACAGCAGCACATCCCTGCATATATATTGTAAAAAACATGAAATTTTAAGCTTCAATGCAGCTACCACATACACACACAGCACCACAACCACAATGCAGCTACCACTGAATTTTAAGCTTTGTGAAGTGTATGGAGCATGAAATTGTAAAAAACATGAATAGTTGTGGTTGATGGGTTGAGTGGAACTATAACTATTGTTAGGTGCCTTCTTGGTTTAGCTGCATTAGTGTCATGACACCTCATCCTCATAATATTTGTCTTTAGTCTACCATTTTTCAAACCAAAATGAACAAACCACTGCAGTGAACTAGTGACTAGTTGATAAATTCTTTTAATGATCCCCGGTAGGATACATAGGTCTCTGCTCACTTCCTGTACTTCCCATTCCATTGATTACCCCTCCATTAACTGATATTAGCATGCTAATTATTTTCAGAACTATGTATGTTTGGGACAATATGTTGGTATCCTAATCATATTTATAGCATGCTGCAAAGTCCAATTTGATGTCTGCTCAACATATTTAATTAGGAGACATTACTAACATGGACCTTTTTGGTACCTCTTAAAGGACAACAAACTAATCCATTGGGCACCACATTGGATTGCATTGATCCCTCTGAACTATGAAAATATAACAGACATGAGATAAGTTCTAACATAAAAAACATCTAGTGGTTGGCTCTGCTATCTCTCATAGTTATTCATTTTACCGGCATAATGTTTTCAAACATGTACATCAACATTAAAAGTTGATTGGCAAGTGTATATTCCTCAATCTTTACTGTTTCAGTCTCGCTATTAATACACGCTTTTACTTTTTAGAAGTACTCAACCAGACCAGCAAATTTAACAGTTATTAGCAGTTATTTTGAATGGAATCATATACACCTTTTACACTGGAACGGTATGCACCCTAGTTTCATTATGAAACTTTGCAAAATGAGACACTTAACCGCAGTTTCTCTTATGGATAGACTATTAAAGACGATCAACATTAAGTTCCAATCTGATTGTTCATGATTTGCTTTGCAGGATCCTACTCCGACGCTGCCCTACTGTAAATTGAGAGGGGAGGGGGAGAGGGAGAGGCTCACCTGCAGGGAAGCGGTGGTCATCGACGAGGATGCGGGCGGCGTCCTGCTCGATGCGGTGGTCGTCGACGATGATGCGGGCGGCGTCCTGCTCCTGCTCCTCCTCTCCTCCAGCAAGAACATCAAGCTTTCATCTCTGAAGCTAGCATACAGAGCATACAGAGTTAACATTCATCTCTGAAGACACCCAACATTTGGATGCTTTGATGAATGATGGTACCTAGCTATGCACAACAATATTAAAAATCCATCATGAGCAGCAGCAAGCAGCAATATTAAAAATCCATCATGAGCAACAGCAATATTAAAAATCCAACATTCGTCTAACCCTAACAGCAGCAAGCAGCGGCAGCAAGCACCTAGCAAGCAGCAACACCTAGCAGCAGCAAGCAGCGGCAGCAAGCACCTAGCAAGCAGCAACACCTAGCAGCAGCAAGCAGCGGCAGCAAGCACCTAGCAAGCAGCGGCACCTAACAGCATGCATGAGGATGAGGAGGAGTAGGGGCATCGGGGGCTACCTTGGAGGATACGGCGGCGGTCCTCTGCGGCTACGTCAGCGGTCGAGGGCGGCGCGATGTGCTTCTCCTGCTCCTGGGCCTGACGACTGAGCAGGGGGAGTACGGCGATGCGGGAGGGAGTGGCGAGGGAGGCGCCGGCGGTGGAGGGAGGGAATCGGGGAGAGGCGTCGGTGGGAGCAGAGGATCGTAATCGAGGGGGGAGGTGACGATGCGAGGAGGGCGTCGCCGGGGTGGCGAGGAGAGGAGGTCGCCGGGGAGGAGGGCGGCGGGTCGGTGTCGCCGGAGGGGAATGGAGGAGGGGACCGAGAAGAGAGGATTGGGGAATGGTGTGGGGATGGGGAAGCAATGGCGCACTGCTCGGGGTGCGCCACAGTGACTCTTAGCAATGGCGCACCACTAGTGGTGCGCCACTACGACTTTAGGATAGGGTCAAAACAAAAATGGATGGTACGTTGACAAGATCCGCACCGTACCGCAATGGCTAGCTATCTGTACCCTGCTTGGTTTACACTGGCTGGCCAGGTTCGAACCCTGGCGGCCCCAATTTTTTAACTTTTTTTTAAAATGATTTAACCCAGCAGTAATAAACAGCATAATACACCAAAATAAAAGGCATAAATAATTATAATTATATAGAATATTTAAAATACTATAGAATCTAGAAAATATCCAAAAATATAAATTATATGTCTATTTTGATCGGTACAATGTGTAGATTAACAATATGACATCCATTATTCATACAAGAAAATGATACATAATTATCTTTTCACAATCTTCTTGCCCTTCTTTCTCGCGGTTGAATAATTTAGCCCCGGAACTCCTAGACTTCTTCTCTTGAATGGACGGCCTTTAGGTAGGGTGGTGCTTCTTCTTGTTGTGTATGGTTCTTCATCATCGTCACCATCTTCCATCTTCGGATCGCCGTACTGGTCAAAGTCTAGCTCGTTGGCGGCTCCATCCATTCCGATGATGCTCCTTTTGCCTCTCCTCACGACAACACGGCTGGGCTTTTGCGGATCGGTAATGAAGAAGCATTGGTCCACTTGGGAAGCTAGTACCCATGGCTCATATTTCGCGGTGACCTTTGCGCCCGCTGTCTTGGATTTGGCTTCGGGTATAACCATGGTGGTGAAATGTCGGTCTTCTTTTACGACGTTCTTGGCCCACCTGACACGGAACATCGGCACATTCTCTCCGGCGTAGCGCAGCTCCCAGATCTCTTCGATCTTTCCGTAGTACCTCTGCTTGATGTCACCGGTGTAGGACTCCATCGTTACCCCGGAGTTCTGATAATCGCTCTTCATGTCCTTTTCCTCGGTGTAGAATGTGTAGCCGTTGATATCGTACGCCTAAAATGTCATCAGGTTGTGTTCGGCGCCCTGTGACAAGGCGAATATGAGTTTTTCTTCGGCAGAAGAATCCTCGTCTATAGGGTACGCCAGCATCTTGTCCTTGAACCACCGCGTGAAGGTTGAGTTGTGCTCTTTGATTATATCTCTGTCCATCCTCTGTTGGCCCTGATCATTGTACGTCGTGGCGATGAAGGTTTTGTGCTCTACCACCCAAGGATCGACCACGTCTATGTGTTGTAGCGCGACTAGGTTTGCTCTTTCAAAGTCGGCGATTCGACCCTTGAAGTCGACATGCATTTCGCGGCTACCCTCGCGGTGACCCCATCCAGCGAGCTTCCCGAGGTGCCTGTTTACGGGCAGACCGACGGGATTCTCGATTTCTAGATAACTCGTGCAGAAGGAGATGCACTCTTCGGTCGGAAAGCCCTTGGCTATGCTTCCGTCTGGACGTGCCCTGTTGCGAACGTACCCTTTGATGACACCATTCATCCTTTCGAACGGCATCATGCTGTGCAGGAACGTCGGCCCAGTTGGATGATATCCTCCACGATATGTACCAGCAGATGCACCATAACGTCGAAGAATGCGGGCGGGAAGTACATCTCAAGCTCGCACGTATCACCACGATCTCTTCCTTCTAAGTTGCCTCACGCCAACAGACTTCCGAGAGATGACGTCAAAAAAGTTGCATAGGCCAAAAGCGTTTCACGGACGTGCGCGTCCATGATCCCACGGATTGCAACCGGAAGTATCTGCGTCATCAGCACGTGACAGTCGTGAGACTTCATCCCGCTGAACCTCTGCCGCTTTGTCTAGGTACCTGCTTATCTTCCCCGCGTAACCGTAAGGAAGTTTTACTCCTAGGAGACAGTCGAAAAACTCGATCTCCTTCGACTTAGAGTGAAGCGGGGGGCAGTAATATTCGATCTTTTTGGCCTTTTTGCCCTTGCGATGACTTTGCGTGTCCTCTGCCTCATCATCGTCATGGTCATCATCATCATCATCATTACGGCGTCCCGCGTGAAGCTCCTCCCTGATCCCAATTGATTGCAAGTCGTACCTTGCTTTCGGCCCATCTTTGGTCTTCTCTGGCATGTTGAGGAGGGTACCAAGCAGACTCTCGCACACGTTCTTCGTGATGTGCATGACATCAAGGCTGTGAGGCACACGGAGGATCTTCCAGTACGGCAAGTCCCAGAAAACAGACCTCGTCTTCCATACCTTAAGCAGCGGCTCCGGTGCCTTTCGCTTCTTTCCCGGCGGTGGGCACTCTTTCCAATTTTTCAATAGCTCGTCTATTTGCTCGCCGCTTTTCGTACGTGGCCGTCTTCGTGGTTCGTCTTGACCATCGAACAGATCCTTGCGTTTCCTCCAAGGGTCGTCCTCGCGAAGCCACCTCCGATGTCCCATGAACACCGTTTTCGAGGACCCGGGATCTCTATGTAGCTGGCGGTACGTTGTGTCGTCCATGCACCTGACGCATGCATTGAATCCGTGGACCACCGCGACATATCCGTAACCGAGAAAGTCGTGCACCGTCGTGAGCAGTGCGGCTCTCATAGGGAAATATTCTTCCGCGGCGGCGTCCACGTATTGGCAGGCGTGTCCCATAGCGTGGCTAGCTCCTCTTTGAAGCCCCATATACAGATTGATGTCGTTCCCTGGTTGTTTCGGCCCTTCAATTAGCATACTCATTTGAATGTACTTCCTCTTCATGCACAACCAGGGGGAGGTTGTACATCCACACAAACACGGGCCAGGTGCTATGCGTGCTGCTCTGGCTGCCAAACGGATTGACTCCATCGGTGCTCGCGCCCAGCCTTATGTTCCTAGGATCGTCCCCAAATTCTGGGTACTCGAGGTTAAACGCATTCCACCTGCATCCGAAGGGTGTCTCAACATCCTGTCCTTTTTCTTTTTGTCGGATCATCTGCGTCATCTTCTCCCTTCCTCACCTCCGCGTGCCAGCGCATTAGCTTTGCTTGCTTAGGATCCGCGAAATACCGCTGCGAGGAGTGATCGGAAGTACCACACCACCTTCCGAGGAGCTTTCTTCCCCTTCTTGTACCGACTGACGCCGCACACCGGACATATGGTAGACTCCGCGTGCTCGTTCCGATAAATGATGCAATCGTTCAAGCACACATGGTATTTCACATGCGGTAAATCCAGAGGACACATGATTTTCTTGGCCTCCTCGATACTAGTCGGACATGTGTTACCTTTGGGAAGACGTTCGTGCCAGAATGACATGTTGTCGTTGAAGGATGTGTCCGTCATTTTGTGCTTTACCTTCATCTCTAGAGCCATGAGCGTTACTTTCAGGCGGGTATCCTCCGGCCTGCATCCTTCATACAATGGAGTAACCGCGTCTACCTCCAGTTGATCCATCTTGGCTTTCTCTCGGGCGGCAGCTCTTGCGTTACTCGTCTGCTTGAGAAGCAGCTCTTGAAGATAAGGGTCCTGCACCCAGTCCATCGACGATGGTCCATCGTCTTCATCTTCATGATCGTCATGATGACCTCCATCTTGATCTTCCTCATCATCAGGTCTAGGATCTCCTACATTGTGATCATGTCCGGGATCTTCTACATCCTGATCATGTTCGGGATCTTCTACATCATGATCATGTCCGGGATCTTCTACATGGTGCTCACCTCCTTCCTTATTTCTTGTTGAAATCCCATGGACAAATTCATAATCATCTTCGTCGCCTTCCCACCGATAGCCATCCATGAAACCACGCATGAGAAGGTGGTCCCGCACCATATCGGCTTTAGGGTCCATAAGGCTCGTCAGCTTGCATCTTCGACACGGACATCTTATCTCCTTTTGGTTATTTTTAATCATCTCGGCCGTCGCGGCTTTCAAAAACCTAGCCACAACGCCTTCGCTCATCATGCGGACCATGGTCGCCTGGGTATAGAGAAAATGGATATCTTAGTATACCAAAAGAAAATTTTGGCATGACCTTCCCTAAAAATAGGACATATTTATATGCGTAGTATGCCCATTATTCACCGAAACGGAAATGAATCAACGTTTCGGCAAAATATTGGCAACTCCATCGCATTTCTAATCCCTGCAAACAAAAACATGCAACACATGCATGTGGAGGCTTCGCATATACAACACATGCATGTGGAGGCTAAGCATACACAACACACACATATGCACTTCGATCGCGCGCATGCATGCACAACACATGCATGCGGAGCTTTCGCATAACATATATGCACACACACGTGTGCAAGACGATCGTAACCGGTCACACACAAAGCATAAAACCAACAAAGTTACCGATACGGCGAGACCGAGAGTGTTGGATGAGGAAAAAAATTGAGATTGAGTAGGTATTGAGCTATAGAAAGTTTCACCCTTACTTACCTACGAAGAAAATTAAGTTTACCACTTAATTTGGGTGAATGAAGAGGTCAAAATGAGGTGGGGAGGAGGAGCAACACGACCAGATCCAGATTTGGTGGGAGGTGGTGGTGGAAGAGTGTTTGGGGAAAGTGGGTGGCACATGTGAGTGTGGAGGGGAAAAGCTGGAAAATGGTCCCAGGTTAGCAGTGGCGCACCACCTAGCCGTGCGCCACTGCTAGGGTGACATAGCCATGGCGCACTGCTAGGTGGTGCGCCACTGTTAAGCCTCTCACCGCTAAAGGGGCTCGGCCTCCTAGCAGTGGCGCACCTAATGCCATGCGCCATAGGTAAGCTATGTAGCAGTGGCGCACCACTGAAGTGCGCCATTGCTAAGCCTATCATCTCTAAAGGGGCTCTGCACACCTCCTAGCAGTGGCGCACCTCTCCAATGTGCGCCATAGGTAAGCAATGTAGCAGTGGCGCACCCCAGAGACGTGCGCCACTACTAGGTTGGGGAAGGACCTGGCCTCCTGTCAGCACTTAGTTATGGCGCACCACAACCGAGGTGCGCCACTACTACTTTTGTAACAGTGGCCCACCGTTTTGTGGTGCGCCACTACTAAGTAGTAGTGGCGCACGGAGGTCATGGTGCGCCACTGCTGGCAGTCTTACGGCTAGGCCTTTTCCTAGTAGTGAGGAAACCTCATGTTCGAGAAGGATTTGAAGCAACTAGTGTAATACTTAGGACGCCCGTATCCCGAGTTCTTCGGAATACCCCTCAACAATCAGCCGGGAGGACAACCTCGGTGGGAAGTTACTGCAGATCTACGAGGAAAGCTTGGAGCCCCAACTTGGGAAACTATCTGGTTTTCTGTAACGGGAAACACTTGGAAGGATGGAATAGCTAGAGCCATGCAAGAAGCAATTGCCCGTCTGTGTGGACAAAATGTGAACAAGATCAAGAACACTCGCTTCATTTACTACCCAAGACATGACCCCATGGGAAGACCAATAACCATGCCACTGCACCCGGCGATGAACCACTATGTTGCATACTTGGACTTCATGTTGTACAAGACCCGCAAGGAGTTGGACAACGCCTGCATCTTTCGCCAAGCACATTACCCGTGAAGACGAAGAATCCACCCTGAAGAGTAGTATCACTAAAACACTTGAGTAGGTGTGAGTTTGTATCAGGATCCCCTTGTATCGTAGAATGAATGAATGGTTCTTCAAACCAACGGTGTGTTAGCTTTGTAATGTGTGATGATTGGTATGAATGAAAAAGTGTTGTTGGTTTTTACCCCCGCAACACTACTCAAGTTTTCAAGTTATGAACTTTTTAAACTTTAACCAAACAAAACATAGAAATTTCCCTCTTATCTTATCATCTACCTCAATGCTCAGATGGCCCCACCAAGCACCAACCAAGACGCCATGCTGGAATGCAGATGATGATGGCAGACCGAGAGGCTGAGAGAGCTGAACGACAAGCCAATATTGCCGCACTGCAGCAGATAGCCCAGAACAACCAAGGCCATGGAAACCATGATCACCCTGGATCAAAGTTGAAGAATTTCCAGAACACTAACCCTCCAATGTTCAGCAAGACAGAAGAGCCCCTAGATGCTGATGACTGGCTCCAAACAATGGAGAACAACCTGGAGGTTGCGGGAGTAGAAGCCGCAGAAAAAGTACTGTTTGCCACCCACTGCCGGGACCTGCCAGCCTGGTGGACAAGTGCCCGGCAATGAATGCGGGGCAAATGATGACCTGGGAAGACTTCAAGCTAAAGTTTAGCAAGTACCATGTGCCCCAAGGACTGATCAAGAAGATGAGAGACGAGTTCCGCGAACTCAAGCAAGGAAGGATGTCCGTGGTGGAATACCGCGACAGGTTTCTTACTCTGTCAAGGTACGCCCCGGATGAGACCGACACCAACGAGAAGAGAAAGGAGAGATTTTTGAATGGACTGCATGATGAGATGCAAACTGTGTTAGTGAACATTCCGTTCGCTGACTTGGAAGCCCTAGTGGACTCTGCCATACAGATGGAAGGGAAGCTACACCAAGCCAACGAGAATCGCAAGAGAAGGATGATGAATCAGAATGGACCCCACCAAACCCAGAAGTGCCGCAACAACTCCTCTGGAGGATTTACCCCAAGAAACAACAAGCCAACTACCCAGACTTATCGCCCCAACTACACCAACAACAACGGAGGACCCCCGAAGCCCGGAGGCCACAACAACCACCCCAACAACAATAACAGCAATAACAACCAGAATGGTAACAATAACAACCCCAATACAGCCCCGAGGACTGGAAGCAACGATGTTCCCGTCACTCCCAAAGACAAATCAACTGTAAACTGCTATGAATGTGGAGTTGTGGGTCATTACTCCAACGAGTGCCCCAAGAAGCTTGCCAAGATTGCCGCCAATACCGCTGCACCTGCTCAGCAACAGCGCCGCTTTGCAGCAAGAAGGAACCAGAACAACAACAACGGCCGTCTCTACCACATGAATGCAACAGAAGCACCAGAAGCACCTCAGGCCATGCCAAGTATGTTTTCCTGTTAAATCTTTCGCTCAATCTCTCTTAAGAACCTAACTTTTCTTAAAATCTCGGGACGAGATTTGTTTAAGGGGGAAGGGTTTGTAACATCCCAAAATTTCAAACAAAGAAGAAAATGAATTTCCTTTTTCCAAAAATAAGAACCAACAAAAACTTTTATTATATATGATGCTATGCATAGTACTCATGCTTAAGTCTTGTGTTATTGCCATGATTGTTTGTTGAAGTATTTTGAAATGATCTTAAACCCTAAACCTCACCCCTCTTTTCACCATCCAAGATAAAAACAAAATAAAAAGAAATTAAATAAGAAAAGGGCCTATGTGCCTATGGCTATTTTTGTGAAACTTTTACTTAGACCTTTCTACCTTGGTAGATGTTTTGAAAACATTAATCAACCCTACCTAGTGCTCAACAAATCAAATCCAAGGTGAAAACAAAATAAATTAAAAAGAAAATAAAAATGCCAGAGGCATATGAGAGTAAATAGCCAAATTGTGAGATTGAGAATCTTGACCCTAGGACTTGTTGTGAATGGTTGGATCACTCCTCTATACCATTTCAACAAGCAACAACATCATTTGGGTCAAGAGAAATCAAATCAAATCAAAGAAAAATCAAAAACCATGTGGCATGTGATAATGGTCACTTGTGCCCTTTTTAATATCTTACCCACTTTGAGCCCTTGTATTAAGAGATTCTTAAACCAAACCCTAACAACTCTTTGCACCTCATCCAAGAACTCATCAAGATGAACATTTTTCGTGTTGACCACCTTGACCAAATCATTGACCATTGCTCAAAATAGTCAAGCCAAGATGCTATGTTGAAACAGATTCTAGATTCCCTCAAATTTTAGAATTGTCACAAATCCTTTCCAAATCTCAAACCAATGCCACACATTGCTGCACAACATTATTTAGAACACATCCATCACAAAAATTGATCAAAATTCATCACACATGAGACCATAGCAAATAATTAAATTAATGCCATAGAGTACAAACACTATTCCAACCACTATTGCCTACCTCACTCTCTCTCTCTCTCTTTGAGCTCATCTATAGTGTCTTGTACTCCTAACAACTCCCTCTTGACCTCACCTAGTGTGCATGGTTACCTCACATCAACACCATGCCAAAGGACATGACATATGTCACATACACTTTGACAAATAATATTTGTGCACCCTCTACCCCTCTCCAACTATGCTAACCATGTCAAACCCTCTTGCCTCACCTCACACCAGCATGCCATGACCTAAGAGACCAATAAAAAGTACACCATCAACTCTATGCCATGCCATGCCACCCTCATGCTCACCACCATGCACCCACCTGCCCTGGCTCTTTTCCCTCCCTCTCACCATGTCATCTACAGTTCCCTAGACCCTAGACACCTGCCAGACACGGCCCTTGGTGGAGGAGAGCAAGGGGTGGATTAAATCATTCATGCCATGTACTTGATCACCCAACCCGTGGCCACCCCTCTCCCTCTGCATGCACACATCAAATCAACGCGTCCCACTACGCCACTAGCCTCCTCTCCCTTCCCATCACGTGCTAGACACGGTCGTTGACCTGCCCACGCACCAGGAGGACGCCACGACGCGACGCCCCGCAAGGACGCCGACGTCGGCCTCGTCCTCGCGCGCCCTGCACATGACGCCTGAGGGCTATCCACTCCGCGCGCGTCACCCTCTACCCAGTACCTACCTAGCTGACGCAGCCCCCGTGCTAGGAACCCCTGCACCTGACGCGCCCGGCGACATGGCCACCATGCCGGCCACGTCGCGCCCCTCCTCTCTGGCGCTATATAAACCCCTCCGCGCCCCGGGACATCACCACACAACTCAGCAGCCTCCCTCTCTCCCCCCCTAGCACCTCGCTCTCGCCCTCCTCGCAGCTCACCGGCGCCAACAAGCTCGCCGGCGGTCACACCAAAAGCCGCCCAAATTTTCATCACCATAGCCACCAAGCCCTACACCACTTTGAAGCCCTCGAAAATCCCTTTCCAACGCACTTAACCCCGCCGTGATCCGTGCCCTGAGGTGAGAGTTATGGCCCCCGCAAGCTAGCAGCGTCGGGAGGAACACGACGGCCCAGCGCCGTTGGATCCCGATCCAACGTCCCACGCTCCCCGCGCGTGCCCGACGTGCATGCGCCATGCACGCCAGGCCCGGGCAGCAGCGGGGCCGGCCCAACTCCGTTCCCGCCCACCATTTAAATTCAAATTCGTTTTATTTATTTCCTGTGATTTTTGCTCTCAGATGCTTTGCTAAATAGTTAATAACTACAAATCTGCTCGGTCAATTTTGATAAAATTTATATATTTAGAAAGCTCATGAAAGGCTCCATCCAACCACACTAGATTCAAATCAAAATTTGTTGTAGAACTTGAATAGTAAAAATAACAAGACATAGAGTTTTCAGAATTCAAATAAATTTTTAAAATCAACCATAAACTATTTTGAGTTGATTCCAACTCTCATAAATCACATTTTATGTTGTCTAATTTATTATGTAAGAAAATACCATAGTTACTTTGTATGATCATGGGCTAGAATAGAAAATGGCTCTATGGCTATTTCTAGTTCATTTGAATTTTCAAAAATGGTTTATTAAATCTTATGAGAGGTTGCTCTCATTTAAATCTTGTCTCAAGTAACTCAACATGAGGTAGTGACCATGGTCTACCAACTCTCATATTGAATTACTTGATGATATTAAATGATGATAAAGGTAGTGTTAAATTGCATGAGGCACTTTACCTCATTTAAATCATTTTCCCCAAATGATAATGAGGAATGGTTGACCTTGGTCAAACATGGATTCATCCATTACTTGTTTGAGGAACTTAAATCTTAACAAGATGCAATGAGAGGAAATTATTTCCTCAAAGACTTAAAGAGAAACCCTAATCAATGTTGCAATGAGAGGAAATTATTTTTTTTCTTAAAATAAGGAAACAAATCCAACCAACATGTTACTTGTATTGTGATGTTAGAGTAGCTTGTGTGAACCTTGTGTGTGATTAGTCTAGCTCTTACGCTTTGATTGGTGATTGTTACCTCGTATCCGTTTTTAGACGCTAGTACCGAGGAGTACCAGGAGGAGGAGGTCTTCTACGAGGAAGAAGAAGAAAACTTTGATCAATACACCACTCAAGGCAAGCTATACTCTTGCAAGCTACCCTAGTGCAAAGCTCTACGAGGGCAAGGCACCATTGCACCATTACTTCCTGTTTAAGGATCCCATCCCAAGTTTTATTCTTGCAAAGTTTTTACTGTATTTTATTAAGGCTTACTTTTATAGTTAACTTTGGTCTAAGTATAAAGTACTACAAGAGTATCAAACTTAGCCTAGATAGCTACAAGCTAGTTAGCACCCCTCATGACTAGTTGCTAGTGCTAAACTAAAATTGACTACTCTAGATGGGAACTTGTGAAAACCAATGACTTTGAAAACCTTGGAATGATGAGTCATTCTATTGAAAGATTTTGAAGGTGAATGTGACTTGTGAATGACATGGTGAACTTTACAAAAACTGATGGTTGGGTTCGGATGCGATACCATTCCAATTTTTAAGTACCCTCACAATACCTGATTATGGGTAAAGGCTTAACTAGAAGTTTATGTGATTTAGTATGGGTTCCCTCTAAACAAGCGTCATCGGGGTTATGCCGAGGGCTGCCTCCACAAAGCAATGTGAAATGATGTGAATGTCCGGCCCAAGCCCTGTGCAGTTCCCAGGCTGACGGTTTGTCTTCACTGGGAGGCCAAGCTCATGGGGAGAGGTGCCTATACTAGGGTATGTAAGTGAATGGTTATGGTTGGTAGTCCGCACACGGAGTGTGATAAATCAGGCCAGTTAACCCTGACGGATTATTGCAAATGTTGTGGCAAAAGTGTGCGACCTCTGCAGAGTGTAAAACTATTCGAATAGCCGTGTCCACGGTTATGGACGGTTGGAAAGGCCATACTGTTCCGTCATCAGATCATTTTTTTCAAAAATGTGAAGGGTGACTTGTGACTTGAACTTGAAAGGTGAATTTGAATTGATCACAACTGAGTTGTGGGAATGACACTAATATTCCCACTGGAGTTAGTTAGGCAGATGAAGAGTCTTTTATTACTAAAGTGCTTATGAAATAAAACTGGCTTTATGCAAATGAACCTAGAGCTTAGAACCCCTTACTATAGTTGTGTAGTGCTTACACTAGTTTTAGTTTGCGAGTACTTTAAAGTACTCATGGCTTTGTCCCTGGCTATTCAAATGGCAGACTATGAAGAGGAGTATCAGAACCATGAAGAGAGACGGACGTCTACGACAACTAGGACCACTCCCGATGTCAACAGTTCTGTGGACAGATGGACCGCAACCGCTACTCGCTCGCTATGTGTTTTGTAATAGGATCTCTAGATCCACTATGTTGTATTAAGACTGGATCATGTGATCCTCTGTTGTAAGACTATTATGAAGTTGTAATGAATGATGTTCTGTGATATCAATCTATTATGTCTCGCAAAAACAATATTCCTGGGATTGCGATGTATGGCATAATAGGCATCTGGACTTAAAAATCCGGGTGTTGACAATTCCCCATTTTTTCAGGTCACGCTGGTTTAATCATCGGTGTATCTATTGCTAGTGGTACCTGCATGCTTCTTTTGTTTCTTGGTGTGACATTGCTAGCTCATAAGGTTAAGGAACGAAGGGTGAAAATATCGAAGCAAAATTTCTTCGGTCAAAATCATGGGCAGTTGTTGCGGCAGTTGGCATCTCACAAGACAGGCATGACTGAGAGGATGATCATTCCTCCGGAGGCGCTACAGAAAGCAACAAACAGTTTTGATGAGACTCGGAAGCTCAGTGTGGGAGCAAATGGGACCGTGTACAAAGGGATTTTGTCTGATCTACGTGAGTTAAACATCATTGTCCACAAAGAAATTGAGGAGTTCATAAAGAAAGTGGCCATACTCTCACAGGTTAATCATAGAAGTGTAGATTTATTCACAACAAGAGGACATTAATTTAATTTCTGTCACACGAGGAACCTAAGATTATCATGTACATCATGCTTACTCCAGAATTAGTATTCATGTTCTCATTTACTCGATAGATGAACTACTATCGTCAATTTAACACATACAATTAAGTAAAAAACAGTCCCATTTATGTAGGAAAAATAGGTGTATGAACATAAATATACTAAAACAAACATTCAAGACCTCAACCTACAAGGAACAAAGTAAGATCACAACCACCAAACAAGGTTGTGTTGCAAGACGGGCATCCATGGAATAATCAATCAGTAAAAGGTGGGCAGCGGGAGGCACCTAGTGGTTTGTTTCTGTACCAGGAGGCAGCATGCGCCGCAGTGGAGGAGGAAATTGCCGTTATGTACCTAGGAACCCTCCTAGACCTTCATGCACGATGCCATCACCACCGACACCAGCAGTGGGCTCTACAAGCACCACTGCACCCAACCCTGAACCTTCTACAAAGAGCAGGAATTTTTTGCTAGGTTTAGCTTTCGCCACACAGAAAAGGATGAAGTCGCGGCACACCTCAACAAAAGGTGGGTATGGGAGAGCGAGGCTCACCGGCGTGTGGCAGCGGTCAACAGCAGCAGCCCATCGTATGAGATCCTAAGTAGCAGCAACAACTCGGCCACCCATTTTTCAGCTCCAAGGCACCGACCATATTCAGGACAAGTAGCAGTAAGAAAATCTGTCATCACAGATGAAGAAAATAATTAGAAGAGAAAACTTAAAGTGTTGATGGATCTATATAATTGACAAATCTGAGACTATTATCTATAACATTACTACTGCATTAGCAGCGGGATCCCCATTTACTAGCTAGATATGAAATGAGCACATACACACACCTAAGCAGCAATAGTCCAAATTATTCACCAAAAGAGATGAATTTACTTTAGGCTACCAAAACCACACAATCAACATTACTATTCCGCTTCCAATAATTTACCAATGTAAGATTATTATCGATACCAACACAAGTCCAGATTTAGTATGCGGACCATCTTTTACTTAATTAGAAGATAAATCTTAAAGTGTTGATGGATCTATATAATTGAGAAATCTAAGACTATTAGCAGCGGGATCCCCATTTACTAGATATTAAATGAGCACATACACCTAAGCAGCAATAATCCAAATTATTCACCAAAAGAGATGAATTTACTTTAGGCTACCAAAACCACACAATCAACATTACTATCTGCTGCCAATAATTGACCAATGTAAGATTTTATTATCGATACCACTACAAGTCCAGAATTAGTATGCGGACCATCTTTTAGTAGATAGATAAACATAACGTTAATTTAGCACATACACGTAAGTAAGCAGTAACATGCCCATTTATTGACCAAAAGATGGAAACAGATAAACTAGTAGAAACCAAAACCACATAGTCAACCCAGCTATAGCCTAGCCATTGAACAACAACAAGGTAAATCAACAACCAACAAATGGTTCAGTTGCACAGCGGGCATCCACAGAATGGTAGGTAGGGGGAGGCAACCTAGTCGTTTGTTCTTGTACCCAGCGGCAGGCAACATCCAAGTGGAGGAGGAGGAAGTCACCGTTATCTACCTGGGCACCCTGACATTCCTTCATCTAACCGAGGCGCCATCACCGCTGCCACCGCCTTGAGGACATTCTATGATGACAATGGACAAGGATAATTAGAATATAATGATAATAAAATCAAAGTGTCTAGAAATACTAGTGCTACTAATGTCGTGTCTTCCAGCTGCACCTATCAGTGGTGTAGTTATTAATTTACAGCACAAGTACACATAGATCTAAACCGCAACAAGAGTCCCATTTATTTTACCAGAAGAGATGAACAAAAACTTAAGGACATTAATGGGAGGCACCTCATAGTCGTTCTTGTCCCTGGCGTCCAAGTGGAGGAAGTCAAGCTAAACCCGCCAGCCTTTTCTCTCTCATCTCTAGGGCGCTTTACAAGGTCAGGATAGGTGCAAGCGAGAAATTCAACGATCAGAAATGAAGAAAATAAATAGAGCATAATACTCTTTATTTAGAAATACTAGTGGTACCGCCTTTGTAAAAAAACCATGAAGGTGTAGATTTATTCACGACATCGTGACATCAATCTAACAGAGCAAGCAAAGAGTATCATGTGAAATATTACTAGTCCAGAATCAATATCCAGATATCCTTGTTTACTAGATAGATAACCATAACTACCATTATCTTAGCACATGTATCTAATTAAGCAGCAACATGCCCCATTTATTTATTCAACAAAAGATAGAGAAGAATGAACGTTGCACTATAAATCAGAGCATGAACATAAATATAAAAGGTGCAACAAAAATGGACAAAGCATAAAACCATGGCAGTCGGAGCATGTACATAATTGTTTTTTTTAAATCATAGCATATCACAAGAAAAGTGAGGGCAACAGAAAAATCAGAGCATATCACTGCCAAATTAGAGCCACAAAGCAAATCATAGCATACAATTAATAAAGCCAGATGTTCTTCTTATCATCTTATTCTTAAACCTAAAATGAGTAAGAAAAATAAGCAATCACTCCATAATACCTATTATTTATCAAATTCCAATAAATAGCTACTCGTTAGGGAAATTGCAAGCCGCAGATTAAGATGACGTTTTCCATGAAACAAAAAAGATTATGTATAGAGCAGATAATAAATTTGAAAAAGAAAGGGAGAACAATCATAAGGGCAGCTCTATGCATGCAGAAAAATCGAAGACCTGGAAGCATAATGAGTCCCACCTAAAAAAATTGCGTCCTAGTACGCGCGACTATGATTTAAACCTGAAAACAATAGTTGTGTTGTTGATTCATAAGCAGCACGAAAAATTCACCATGTTTATTTCATATCCAGCGGCTGCCACCTATTCACACGAGAGATTAATCAAGATATTTGAAAAACAAGAGTGAATCAAGCTAGTATTCATTCCATTCATTCACAATCGTGAGAGCAAGGCAAGTACACTTGAACCCAAACACGCACAGCGACAATATGCACTGAACCAAATTAACATAGGATGGTTGGTGGCAGTTGTAACCTTCTTGTAGCTGAGGTGCTCTCCACGACTAGTACATGTCGATCAACAACCATCATTGCGGGCAGCGTTAGCACTTGTGGATGTCGCCGATGACGTCTGCCTCCTCCTCTGGTTCATCCCGGTTCCCCCTCCGAAGTCACCTCCCGGTACCCGCGGCTTGGTGCCATTTAGCCCCGGTATGGTTTGAACCTGAAAAGGACAAGTTTTCAACACCGTCGATTCAATTCATAGGTAGCAGAAAAAATTGAGCAAACTCACTGCCTATGTAGACAAGATGTGTTCATCCGTTCATACGTCAATTCACAAGCAGCAAAAGGGTAATAAGTTTCGAATGTTATTGGTTGTGAAACTGATTTGTTTTTAATAAAAGAAGATGTATGCATAGATTGATGCAGAGGCTAGGGCATCTCCATTTGAAAAAAACAGCAAAAAGAATGAGAATGTTCAGTCCATACACACGTACTGCCACCTATGTCACACAAGATCCATACCACACCGTATGCATTCAACATGGAAAAAAGTAAACTAATTTGAGCAGGAATGCATGGAGTGGGAGGAGGAGATGTACCTCACCGGGCGGTAGCAGCATGTTGCGGACGTGGCCGGCGTTAAGCAGGAATACACAGTGGTGGAGGAGGAGGTGGATCGGAGCCATGGAGGAGGGAGTCCATCTCCCGCGCCGGCAAGTGCATCTTGTCCGCGTCAGGGGGTCCATCCTGAGCCGGCGCGGCAGGTCGGCCAGCACCAGTCCATTGTCGTCTTTGACGTCGGAGTCGAGGAGCAGGCCGGCCATCCATGTCGCGTATGAGGTCGGGGAGGAGCCGCGCGAGGGCGGGCGGATTCATGGTCGATGGCGGCCGGTAGGGTTTGGGCGCGGGAGTGAGATTGGAGCTCGGGATGGAGGCAGGGGAGAGGATTTCCTTCCAATGAAAGCTCTTCCAATTAATCCCGCAGTTGATTTCCTTCCAATTAATCCCACTAATCTCTCATCCCGCTTCCCTATTTCCCATCGGTACTTTAACCAGCCATTAATTATGTTCCTAAGAAATGACCTAGTATTAATTAGGGGAGAGGAAACGTAGATGAGAACACTAATTTAGGTGAATTAACTTCTCGTGACCTGTATACTAGAGTATCTTAAAACCACATCTAGATCTATAATAACCAAAAAAAAATACGGTTAGCAAACTTGTGGTCTCTCACATGCCTATATATGGTTATATAAAGTTCAATTTAATATCTAATTGGATATTAACATGAGAAAATGACCGGAAGTCAATATACTATTTAACTCAAATGGTTTGATAATCTAGATTATCCTATGTGCTGAACCCCTCAAGCAAGATTGTCATGTCTCTTCGTGGTCCTCGGCTCCGAGTGAGACCTTCTCAAACATGGATGGAGGAAGGCACCTAGAAGTGTTTTTCATGTTATAAATTTGTTAGTGCTCACTATGGCTAGCTTGGTTGGGATTTGGGTGATGCCACTCTTTCGGCAAAGCCACATATCCATGGGTACTCGTATATTCTCTGCCTAGATGTATGCATGCACGGTTGCTATCATCCTATAGCTTGGTCGATTGTTGCATGCATGCCTTTTTGCGGTACGTAGGTCAAGTCGATTGGAGCACGAGGCTGGATCACGAGGATTAAAACTCGAGGGGTTGAACATACTATCCTTCTATACTTGCTTCTTCATTTCTCGTTGGACACTAGCAAAAGTTTCATGACTCTCTCTCTTGACCCACATTCTTCGACCCAAAAGAAATTTGTCATCACAAATCGCTCATATATTTTTTAACCCAAGCTTTGTGCAGGTTTCTATGAATCTTGCACATTAAAAATAAGGAAGCAGTTGGTTTTTCATGATAATAGAACACTTTATTTTGTAAATTCTACCATTTCATTAGAATGTCAGGACAATCTAAACCTAGTTAATAGTTAATATGATTTATGTTAAATAACAGCCAACATGCATGTATGGACATGCTCATGTCACTGATGACAAGAAGCTCCAAACTCACTCGATCCATAGTCATAGTTCTAGTAGTGCTAGCGAGGTTCCATGGCCATCAAAATTGGAAATAGTCAATAGCTATCCATGCCCCACAACAACTATTGTGTGCACCTGTCATCCCTGCCGTTTTAGTTGGAGAGATCTTTAATAGGAGTTATGCTAAAAAAAAAAAGCGTACGAGTTTTTGTGATATATGGGTTCTGGTAGTGCCACTAGTGGTCCACGCGTATGTATGTGGTATTTGTATTTTCGCCGAACCTGGCCCTTGTAACTTCCTACTAAACCATCAATGTATACTTTGGCCTTGAAGATATCGAATACCTTTATATCTTTCCGTCCCTCCACCTTTTGGGCTATGGTCACGAGGAGATAGGTAGTGTTAACGATATCTGTCTCTCGGAAAGTTGTCTTATCATCCCATGGAGGCTTCGACAATGCTTTGGGGTTTGACGATGGTGACGGCATTTCGGTGTCCATATGGTCCCATCGGTGTGTTATCTTTTGGCTTCATGGACATCACTCTCATTCGTAGTTTTAGCTGTCGAATGCCATTTCATAAATACTCCTCGATGGTGTCTACACATTACCAGCAATACCTAACCTCGGCCATCAATTGCCTTTTCATGGAGGCTCCTCGATGTTCTTACTATTGGTTACTGCACAATCCCATATGTACTACTGGTGGTTGGCCTATGCTCATTCGTTGTCCTCCTAGCTAGCTAGAGTGTAGGATTTCCTCGTAAAGCTAAAGCTTTTTGGATGTTGCCTCGAAACGGAAACTCCTCTGCTGGTCTACGAGTTTATTTCCAACGGAACTCTCAGTGATTATCTCCACAGTAAACATCTACGGTCCATATCTTGGGTAATCAGACTAAGGATCGCAACTGAAATAGCCAAAGCTATTGGTTATCTTCACTATAATATTACTGTCCCAATAATACATAGAGATATCAAGTCTCCCAACATACTTTTTGATGAAACATTGACATCAAAGGTGTCCAGATTTGGGGCTTCAAGGTATATATACTCACGTAGATCGAAGAATGGAAATAAGAGCAGTACAAGGAACTAGAGGATATTTTGATCCTACATATTATTATACCAGAAGACTAACTGAAAAAAGTGATGTTTACCGTTTCGGAGTAATTCTTATTGAATTGCTTACTAGGAAGATCCAACCACATACGTGTCTTCAGGAGGTGATGGACTTGTTGTACAGTTTGTTGCACTATTTGAAGATGGAGATTTGGTTGAAATACTTGATCCATAGGTTCTAGAGGAGGGAGGTAGCGAAGTTGGACAAGTAATTGCTCTGGATGCGTCATGTGTAAAGATAAGAGGAGATGACCGACCGGCTATGAGACAAGTGGAGATGGTGCTCGAAGGCCTCACGGCACATGTGAAGCGTGTATAGTCATATTGCACCAAGCAACTTATTAACTACATAAGGACAACCTCAAAATGAAGAGATCACTTGGTATATAGTTCGCAAAAGATTTCTTGTTCACAAAATTGTATCCCGTAGCTTTGTTTATATGCATCAGTTGAACTCGAAAGTTGTTATTGTTTCTGGAATATGTATACCTTTTGTTGAAAAATAAATGTATGAGTGCTTGACTTTAGAAATGTCATTACTTGTGAAGTATCTCTAATAGTCCAAAAGAATACATAGATATGAAATGTTAATAATTTAACACATGTACCTTTTGGTTGATGTGGTATGAGTTGGAAGGCAACGTTACAATCTATTGTTACCCAATCTACATCCGAGGCAGAATACATGCTATTGCTGAAGCTTGGAAAGAGTTTGTTTGGTTGAAAGATTTGTATGCTGAGCTTTTCTAGAGATGATTCTTGCATTAACTAGTTTTGTGACTGTCAAAGTGCCATATACCATACTAAAGATCAAAGGTTCCATGAGAGGACAAAGCACATTAATTCAACTACCATTATGTTTGCGACATTGACGTAAATTGAAGGTACGCAAGATAATCATGCTGATATGATGACAAAGCCGGTTTCTCTTGCCAACTTTGAGATTTCCTCGAGCTTGGTTTGTATAATTTTTTAGCCCAAGTAATTGTTAGTGTCAGCAAGTGTTTTCGTTGTTGTTTAGGAGATTATTGAAGTTCATGCTACAAGAAGGAATTTGTTTGAAGGCGGAGTTTGTTAAATTGTGATCCAAATTCATAAGGCTAAAATCTGACGAGCGAAACGAGGCCCGTTGCCAGAGGCTTGGGCCGGCGACTAGCCTGGCTTTGGTGGCCTTGGCATGATAATATGCATGGATGGAGGCATCGCCAACTCTCGTCTGTCGACGAACGACCCTGGACTCAAGGGCATCGAGCCGCCACAACGATGGAGGGGCTCATACCACAAGGACTATAACTACAACATGAAGCTCACCGGGGCTAAAAATTGCTTTGGCTTGGAACCGCCTTTGGACCCTGCCGATTGGCACGACACCGACGTGACGACCATCGCTACCGGCAACTTCATCGCCAATGCTAACTTTAATGGCCTCGCCAGCGGAACCTAGATGTCAGCCATCATTTTGGCGGTGCATGATGGGGTCGCTGTCCATTGGAGGAAGCTCCAAGGTGGAGCAGAGTCTGAAGTTAGCCCACAGCATGCCCAATAGGGGGGGGGGGGGGGGGGGGGGGGGGGGGGGGATAGCCCCCCGCGGTACAGATCGTCATCATCGCTTATTTATACCTCTTATTAGAAGCTGGCAATAATATGGTTATTATCATATTTCCTTGTTCATGATAAATATTTATAATCCATGCTACAATTGTATTAAGTAGAAAAAATTAATACTTGTGCGGTTTGTAAACAACACTATATCCCTCTATAAGCCTCTACAAGACTAGTTTGTTGGTTGATGATGGTTAAGGTTTCCTAACTAGGACATATACATATGTTGTCAATTAGCAACGGTGTCATGTCATTAGGAGAATGACATGATGGACAACACCTAACTAAGCAAAGAAATATGAGTGTGTCATTGTTTAATTATTGTAGCTTTTCAATATCAAATATACCAATCCTTAGATCATTAGATTATGCTACTCCATAGTACATGAAAAATACTTTGAGGGCATCAAACGTCACTTCGTAATTGGGTGATTATAAATGTCTTTTTAGGTATCTCAGAAAGTGCTTGTTGGGTGGTATATCTCAAGCGTGGAATTTATCCATCAGCGTTAGAGATAGATATACTCAGGGCCCGCTTAGGTACCACACATTCTAAATCGCTTGCAAGCACATGTCTAATGGGTTAGTCACAAGTAACTGATGTATTACAGTTAGGGTAAAGAGTACTTGCTGCGAATAAGATTAAACTAGGTATGGTAACACCGATAACTGAATCTTGTCAGCGCAATTTTCACGACAAACCTAGATTAAGACTAACTCGAGTCTAATTGACAAGTACATGCGTAAAACTCTGCAAATTGCAAGTATCATGACTAAATCGAGCCACACGCACAAGTACAAGGACTACTAGTGTATTTAACTCTTGTAGGTTTGGGCTTGGACGGTTTCGTCTGGCGAAGTACTAGGCTTTCGCAACTGAAAGGGGTTGTCAGGCTGAGACAACTAATACATACATCATAAATTAAGAAATATATCATCTTTATTTCATATCATAATGTTGCTAGGGTTTATCCATCTCCCCAAGAACAAGGGAAACTACTCACTCATGGAGGTAATCAACATCATCATAATAATATGCATGGTACACAAATGGATGGATGAATACTTGTGCAATTCCACAATGAGATCTAGGGATTACAATAAGAATGGAGGTAAAGGGATATAGATGTTGATGATGATGGTGGTGATGATGATGGTGATGATGAAGATGATGCTTGAACCTCCAAGGATCTTCGTAGTTGAACGGATCGATGCCTTCTACTAGTTCCTCCTATGGATCCCTCTCGGAGCTCAGGTTTTCGCAACTTCTGGTCTTTCTGTGTGTTGGATCTCTGATCCGTCTACAGGGGTGAAGTTATTTGACAAGGCAGATCCATCGACAGCCAATACAGGCGGGTTGTGCCCGTATCGTTGCTCATTAAAATCTCTGGCTTTTGTCTCTTCAATGGATTTTCACCTAGAGATATATGAATAAATATTCAGAACACTTCTGCAACTTCAGTTTGGTGAATTTATCTTCACAAATAATAGCTCTAAAAGGTGATTCCATTGCTTCTTAAGATTTCGGTTTCGTGATGAAACAAGCATAGAAGGGTGCACACGAGGGCGATAAAATTCGAAAATCCTAATGTAACTAGAGAAATAAGTATAAGGTAATAATGCTGCAATTTAGACTCATCAACATCCCCAAGCTTAGACTATTGCTCGTCCCGGAGCAAGATAGCAGCCTAATGGACAATGCCATCATGTTCATGAAGCGTGAGTCGATAAAATAAATGAGGCATTGCATCAATTGATCGGCAATAAAAGATACTAGACAATCATGTTTAGTAGTATTGGAAGAAATATCATATTAAGTACTATCTCTATCTAATAGGTATAATGGAACACAGGATCTATGAATTATGAATGATCGTTAGGGATAAGTTGGTAAAGTTTGAGCTGTTTTGCAATTCGGAAAAGAGATCAGTTCAGACACTACTAAGACAATGCCCTCGCATTTGCGAGGGCCACTGTGCTAGTTGTACATAAAAGCATATGTGTTGCAAAAAAAAGTGAAAACACCGAGTGATAATAGATTGTACCCAACCTATGAATAAGGGTGAAACCGTAATATGTAAATACAAACATGCTTCAAGGAAAAAAACATATAGTGGGAGTGGGGGTAATGCATTTTGACAATCCTCTACAGAACTTGTCATTTCCTAGCTGAATTTAGTTACACATAGGTGCGGACCAGGCTGTGCGTCTCCTCATCTAGTTCAATCACTCTTGGTAGATGAAACAATGATGCAAATGTAGTTACACTTAGGAAAACGCTAAAACCAAAGACAAACTATTCAACCTAACCTACATAACAATATCAATTAGTTCAGCTTGATCAATATGTCAGCATAAAAACCATGCTTTCTCCTTCTCCAAAATTTACTGAAATAGAATAGATCTAAACTCTGGAAGAGGCAATTGTTTATTTCAACTACACTGATAACATTTGTTCTTAAATTGCCAGCACCAGTACCTGAGAAATGAATATCAGAGACCGGCTTTTGTATGATACCTAGAAAAAAAACATCCATCATTTAGTCAGGGGGAGTTTTATAGACCAAAGCTAGTTGTTTGTAAATGGAATATATTAAACATCGTTGCTAAAAGAATTAAGAAGTACCGTCGCGTATACTTGTTTAGAAAGGTCGCATAGAATTTGTTGACTGAAGAAAGAAAAAAAAAGCAATATATCTTATGAATGGTGTCCCAACTCAGTAACTGTTGCATATATCATCTTCCAATTGTTGCTGCCTAGAAACTGCTCTCCGATTAAGGAATGAAGACACACACCATACTTCACTCTTAGTATTGTAGTGTGAAACCTTATTAGTGTTCATCAGAACATGATAGGTACATGCATCACCTTCCAGCAAATATATGCTGCCACATGCTTTTTTTCCTTCTTTGCATTCGAAGTATCGTAGTTAACAGTGAGTATGTTGCAAACATAACTTGAAAAGATCTTCTTTGCTCATTTATGTAAGCTACATTGCGTGCAGGTTTAAGTTTGGGAAATATTTTTCTTTTGGATTTAGATGTGCAAGTTCACATGCTGTGATACGAATCGAAGTTCTGCGAGTTTGCTCCTGCCATAGTTGCACAAGAAAAAACTAAGATGGCCTCGCCCACCATTTAATTATGCTAAATTGCACAGAAACTTCCATTGTGAAGTCAAATTTTCTAACAGAAAACTCACAGAAAGATATTCCTTGACCTCCATTGCATGCATGCTTGACTATATAATGCGTTCAAACATCTGACTGTAAAGAAAAAACTGAAGATCGTCAGATCGCACCCGACAGAGGCTAAGATATGAAAGCTAGCAAGAAGAAGAAAGACCAAATGCACTGTATCCTACGCAGGTGAGTTAATCAGGTTGAATACATTACCTTAGCCTACGCTGACCAAGTGATATATCTTAAAATACACTGATTTGGTTCCTATAGGCATAACAACAAATACGCACCAAAATCACAAACCAGAGCACCTAATATTTTTGGATATTTAGTGGCAATCATGCAGATCCAACTACACTGCCGATGATATGTTTACCAGTGAAAACTTTAAAGCATTACAAAAGCATTGGGGAAGGAGGAGATCAACCTGCAGGCGAGGATCAATCTCATCGAACCACGCAAGCTAGCCGTCGGGGAGGGAGCTTCCCACACAAATCGAAGCCATGGTGCTGTAAGCTGGGACTGGAATCAATGCAGTGAAGAAATGAATGGTGCGGCAAAGAAATGCTGTGGGAAAGAGAACCACAGGTACCTGCCAGAAGGAGATGTAGGCTCCCGTACATCGCCGTCACATGTTATATCAACTTCACCGGGTAAATCATCCTACGATCCAACCTCCTCACAGCCGTGCTTGCGGCCATCACCATAACAACCGAGCAGCTTCTCCTGCAAGGAAACTGACCGCATCATCCACATGATTGATATGTAATCCGTCGCCGAGGCCTACATAGCAGCAACAACTGCGTGTGTCATTTTTGGCACATGGAAGGTATAAGAAGACATCTCATATAGCTATCTTCTACAACCTTTATTAAGAAAAGAAACTATAAATTACTACCTTTGGCGTAGTATTAGTTAAGCAATGAGGGGGCATAGTTGACAGTTTATTTTAGCAAATATTTGTTTCTTATTCAGATGTAGCACATCTAGTATTTTGCACTGCATGGAAGGACATATGCATTATAAACTCTACTTTCTAGTGTTGTATTTAGCAAGAAAAGAGTCAGACAACAGATGAACTAACTTTATTTATCGATATATAAATAAAATATAGTAGCCGACTATTTTTCAGCTAATGATTTGCCAAAATGAGATAACCAAGAAAGTAAGCCTCATGTACCTTCCAAAATACAAAAATATAAATCGATAACTTTATGGAAGATAAAATTATAATAATCACCTTAGAACAGATTTGGACAAATATTATGAAATCATCAACTGAAGACCTCTGTGCTTGCTGAGCTAAATATTATCGCAAAATAAAAGGCTACCTGAAATACAACACGGTATTTTCCTGATGTTAATTCCCAATATGATAAAGAAAAGAACTACAAATTCTTGATTCTTGGGGCTAATATCAATGGGATTAAGCACCTCCCTAAGAAACCACTAAACTAAGGACAATGCTATGTAATAAAGATCTATTTATAGTCAACCCGAAGAAAGAAAAAAAGCACCAACGCCTGGATTTATTAGAGGAGCTAAAGCCAACCTGAATCTCAAAACTCGGAGCACCAACGATGTTGCAGAGTCTAGGGTGTCCTCCATATTTTGTCGGTGGAGCAACGAAAGGGAAAAGGTATAAGATCAAAAGGGGAATTACAGGCAGCAAAAGAAAAACAAATAAGGGGCAAAGTGTTGCCGTACACATGGGAGATGACCTCACCTGGGCTACATTTCTTTTCGAAATGGGGGAAATATCACCCCAGCTTCTGCATCAAAAGGATGCACACGGTTTTTTTATTAGATTATTCACAAACCTTACAAGAACAATACAAAAGATTAACCTCGAAGCAACCTCACTAGACCTACAGTGGGATGAAGAGGGCGACAATACACCAACTCACATCATCCAAAAACCAAATGCCTTCCCAAACTGCCCAATAGCAGGTGAGAAGCGCATCCAGTCAAGCAGACTCTCCGCGCACGCCAACGCACACGCCACAGAAGTTGCTACCGCTGTCTTCCTCGACTCCATCTTCAAGAGAGATCATTGCATTAACCTTGCAAGACCTGCCGTCGATGCCACCATGATGCCAGACGGCTCCACCATCCTGCACGCATACATCATCCCGCATCCGTCGTCGATACCCTGCAGCACCATGCCACCGAGACTCAACGCCAACAATGTGGTAGATGAATACCACTCCACCAACATCCGCCATCATCCAGCAGCTGCTCCAAAAACGATGCCCCAAGAGGTAGAACGACGCAGGGCGCGCCGCCATCGTCCGATCCGGGAGACCCAGATATAGGGTTTCCCCCGGAGCAGCACGAGAGTGTAGATGCAGGCTGCGACAACGATGCCTCCAAGAAGGTTGCGACGTGTAGCGCCGCCATCGCCCGCCAAGACCGGAGTCGGAGCACAGTTTTCACCGGCAGCCGCGCATCCCCACCTCGCCGAGTGTAGTGCCGAGGCAAGCAAGATGACGCCTTCGACAAGGTAACGACGTCGACCGACGCCGCCATCATCCGCCAAGACCGAGGTCGAGGCTCAGTTTTCACCGGCCGCCATGACACCCCGGACTAGATCGCCATTGCCGGAGACCTGTGTGAGATCCCATGATCCCCCACACAGGACTACCAGCCTGGCCGACCACCTCCGACGAAGAAGATGACCACCACCACCATGCCCGGGGCTGCTGCCCCAGGTTTCCTCATGACGCGAGAGATGCCCACGAACGCCTCACTGCCGAGGAGGCAGAGCCACGACATTGGAAAATTTGAGCCGGCCCCGGCCCAAAGGACCTAGATCGGACCCGATCTTCACAGCCACCGCCTGCAGATCGACGCCCTGGCCGTCGCCTCCCTGCGCCGCCGCATCAAGGAGAGGCCTGGCCGGACGCCGCCGCCGTGCCCTCCGGTCGTGGGGGCGAGAGGAAACGCCGCCGCCACGCCGCAGGGCTTTGCCCGGCAGCGCTTCCGGCGACGGCGGCGGGGGAGGAGAGCGCCCTAGGGGGGGCGGAGGCTGGGCTCCGGTGGCTGGGCCCCGGCGCGGCACGGCCCCGCCGGCGCGGGGGGTGCTAGGAGGTTAGGTCGGGGGGTTCTTCTGGCTCTTCTCCAAGGTCGGGGGGTTCACCTGGGCTACATATATGGATCAAGCAGCGGCAACCACGATGATATCAGTTCGTTTCCTCTCACCATTATGACTCCGATTAATTTAAAATCTTGTTCTGCTGCCTCACCATGATGAGGCTAAAAGGCACAAACATCTAAGGAATACTCCGTAGAGGTGTGTTCGGTTGTTGGATGGAGTGGAATGGAATGGAATGGTTCCGTTCCATTCCATTCCATCCCATTCCATCCCATTTGGGTGTTCGGTTGATTTCAGAAGCTGTGGAATGGAAGAGAATCTAATTAGTCTAAACATCCAATTAATTAGACCCTAATTTAATTTAAATATTTAATTAACTTAATTATTCCCCAAACCACGGGAGAGGAGCCCGCCGTGCCCGACCTCGCGCCCGCCGCTTCTCCGCGCGCGCCACGCCCGGCGACCTCCGCGCGCGCGCGCCGGCAACCTCCCGCCGCGCCGGCGACCTCCCGCCACGCCGTCCGGCCCCGCCGCGGCCGCCCGCTGCCCGCCAGCCCGGCCGCCCCGCGCCCCCCCGTCCGCCAGCCCCCGCTGCTCCGTCCGCCGGCGGCCGCGCCTTGGCTCCGGCCGGCCCCGTCGCATCACCGGCTTCAGCGCGGGAGAGAGAGAGTGCTTAGCGTGAGAGAGGATTAGCACGAGCCGTTCCACCTCGTTCGGCCGATTTGGCCGGACGGGTGCGTTCCGCATCTACACGGAATATTCGGTTCCGAGGAATCACTTCGTTCCATCCTTTTGTCTAACCGAACACGAGAATAGATTTCAGGTGTGGAACCATCCCGTTCCATTCCTCCTAAATCCAGAACCGAACACACCCGAAGAGAATCAGGGAAGGAGAAGACGACTCGACCTTGGACACTGAGACACTGACCTGCTCTCTCCTACTGGCCGTGGTCGGCTGCAGCAGCTGCTCGGCCTACGTACAACCTCGAATCTGGCTGAGGACAACAATCCCTCTGTGTCGCCAGACCCGTCAGGAGGAGAGGAGGGCAGCTATCTCCTCCGCCGCGTCAACGGCTGCCGCGGGAGGAAGCTTGGCCGGCAATGAGAGAGCAAGAGCGGGCCACGGCCTCAGAAGGAGAGGAGGGCGCCAAGTCTTAGCACCTCGCCGCCTCCTCGAGAGCTACCTGTGTATGCGCCACAGCGGCCGGGGAGGATGGGAGAGCCGGTCCCTGGTGAAAGATATGGCGGCAGTAATGGGGGGGCGATTTGCACAAAAATAACCCTTTTGTCAAACTATAGCACAGACTGACCCTCCGGCGAAACTATTTCACGGATCTAACCCTTTTGTGTGGCGCCCCCCTCACGGGCGCCACACATGCCCATGTGGCGCCCCTGGCCCTGGCGCCACACACCCATCCGACGTGGCCCGTCGACGCTGAGCTGGTGACCCCGGTCCGACGTGGCAGCAGGAGTGGCGCCGCTCTTGCCGGCGCCACACTTTGAAAGTGTGGCGCCCGTGGCAAGGGCGCCACACATTCACTTAAGTTTGGGCCGCGCGCGCCCCCAGCCCGACCAGTTCTTTCTTCCTCCTCCCTCTGTTCTTCTCCTTCGTCTCCCCCCAGCCCGGTTCTCTCTCTCCTCCCTCTCCCCCCCACCAAATCGTGCACCAAATCGTCGGATCTGTCCGTGGAGATCGTTCCCCATCCATTTGTGAAGGTAATCTCCTTCAAATCTTCTCCATTCATCCACTAATTTCATAGATCGGCCTATATTTGGACATGAACCCTAGATATGTTTTTTTTATTTTGTGCACTCTATATTGTATTGTTTGTGTTGGAGATGGTAGCCTCATGTATGCATGTGTTTGAACCATAGATTTGTAGAAATCTACATATGAAATTTCACATGTATGTGTATGAACTCTATGTATGTATGTGTATGTATGTGTATGAATCCATATGTATGCCTAGTATTTGTGATGGAGTAACTCATATTTGTTAGTGGAATGGATCGTAATATGGTTCAAAAATATAAACATGTAGGATGGCGGGTCCCGGTGGCCGGGGAAGGGGCCGCCGCGGTCCTGGGCGCCCGGGCCGGGGAAGGGGCCGCCGCGGTGGAGCAGCAAGGGCCCCACGGTCACCGTCACCTGCATCCTCCTCGTCTTCGCATGAGGAACGCTGCTTCGAGTTCCTCCTCCGCATCGACAACGACCCACTCGGCATCAAGCGGCTACCGGACAAGTTTGCCGAGTTCGTGGACGGCCACGAGCCGGCGCACTTGCAGCTACGGGAGGCTAGCTGCAACTTCTGCCGCTGGTCCGTGGAGGTCCTGTTCGACGGGCAGGGCAAGATGTACCTGCACACGGGGTGGGACAAGTTCGCCCGTGCCCTCCACCTCGAGCCCGGCTGCCAGCTCACCTTCCTGTACGGGGGACGGCGAGATGATCGTCAAGGTGTTCGACGACACCGCCTGCCGTGTGCACTACCCCCACACCGGCGAATCCGGCTCCGACACCGATAGTTAGATCGTCGAGTGTTGTCAACTCTATGTTCGTTGCTTCGTGTTGTTTGAATGCTATCTTAAATTGTATGAAACTATGTGCTACGATGTTAGGTATGATGATGTTATGTCCATGATGTGTGTACAAAATGGATGTTGATATGATGTGTGTATGACATAGCTTTTGACATGATGGCAGTTTTGTTGGAATATGGTAGGATTTTTCATGGTTTTAACACAAGTCAATGTGTGGCGCCCTTCCAACTGGCGCCACATTGCACAGTGTGGCGCCCGTGGCATCGGCGCCACACATGCATGTCTAATTGCCCAAAACATACTGTAAGACAAATTGTCTGGGACTTAGCCTTCAGCTTGGCATTCCTCCTCTTGTGGAACAATATGTATTCGTCATACTGTTTTTGCATACGGGCACGCTCCGCCATCTTGTTGTCTTCCTCCTCCTTCTTCTTCCTCTCCTCCTCTTCCTTCTTCTTCTTCCGCACCGTCCTTACCGCCTCCTCCCAAGCGGACTCCTCCTTCTCATTGCCCTCCCATGCTCCCTTCCCCTTGGTGGGTTGAGTTGCCATACCTGTAAACCAAATTGAAAAACCAAAGTTAGTCATGGAATATGAAAATAGAAAGTACAATGCAATTAGTAACTTGGAGACACATACGGATAAGGCCCCGCTAGGTATCGTAGCATACTAGCACCGCGACGGCCACCTCTACTAAGCCCTACGTGAATCCTTTGTTGCCTTGGAGGTTGTCGCCATTGTGGTTGATGCCTTGAGGCTTGTTGCCTTGGAGGTTGTTGCGTAGGAGCTTGTTGCCGTTGGGCTTGTGTGCTTGGGGTTTGTTGCTGTTGGGCTTGTGTGCTTGGAGCTTGTTGACGCGTTTGGCTTGGAGGAGTTTGGCGCGTTTGGCTTGGAGGAGGTTGACGCGTTTGGCTTGGAGGAGGTTGACGCGTTTGGCTTGGAGGAGGTTGACGCGTTTGGCTTGGAGCTTGTTGGCTTGGAGCTTCTTGGCTTGGGGTTTGTTGGCTTGGAGGTTGATTTGAAGCTTGTTGGCTACTTGATGCTTGACTTGTGCTAGCATCATTGCCCTTTGATTTTTTGCCGGAAGTGCACTTCCTTTTATTGTGGCCCTTACTATTGCATGATCCACAATTAGTTGGCTCGCGAGACTCTTGGAATAACTTGTTTCCCGAATGACCCCATCTATCCATATCTCCGTGATATCTCTTTGTCTTTCTTCTTCCACGTTTCACAACCTTCCATTCCGGATCTGGCCAAACTTGCACTCCATGATACTCCGGCCATTGTGATTGATCCAAGTAAGGAGAAAACCTTGGAGCCCATGTCCTCTTTGTGGCTTCGATTGAGAACTCGGACTCCCTAACGGTGAGCGGGTTATTGTAGTCGACACGTCTAGTGCGTGCCGCTGTGAGCAAGTGGGAGCAAGCCAAATGAAGCAAAGAGGGCCTCCTACATGTGCATTCACATGTCTTTAGGGACACACGGAAAGCCCGGCCTCCATGTTGGACACCACCTTGTGTGGTGGTGCCTCCCGGCTCATTCACTTGGTAAATCCATTCAACATTGTCATAACATGTAGCTGTTTGGGAGTCCGCCTTCCTCGCCTGAAATTCCATGAACTCTTCAACCTTCGTAGGGAACTCGCAATTCCTAGCAATTTCCTTCTCCGTTTCATCGGTGTAGTTCTGGAAATAGACATTCAACTTCTCGAATGTGTATTGAATGATTGCCGTCACGGGCAATGCACGGACACCCTTCAACACATTGTTGAAGCTCTCGGCCATGTTGCTTGTCATTTGGCCATATCTCCTCCCATCCTCATCATAAGCTCTTGCCCACTTTGAGTTAAATATGAGGTGTCTATGAAGAAACTCTTGACCACCCGCGTTGAGGTCTTTGTGCTTCAGCAAGCCGTTGTATAGGTTTGCGAAGCGGCGCTCAGAGTAAGCGAGGCAACAATCTTGAAGGAGGTCAGACAACTCTTTGCTCTTGCATGCCCGGTAGAAGTTTGCACAAAAATGCCTCATGCACCAGCGGTGATGCAAGGGAGCATGCCCGGGAATTGCAACCTCCACCGCATTGAGAATTCCTTGATGACGATCGGAGATGACACACACTTCCTTTGAGGGTGGTATGACCCTCGTCCTCAATATATGGAAAAACCATTGCCAGTTATCATTGTTCTCAATCTCTACCAATGCAAAAGCCAATGGTACTAAACGGTTGCTCGCATCACTTGCTATTGCCACCAATAGTGTGCCTTGTACTGACCGGTCAAGAAGGTACCATCCACGGCTATGACGGGCCTACAATGTTCGAATGCCCTCGTGCATTGCTCGAATGACCAAAATGCACGGTGAAATACCCTCACTCTTTTACCATCATGCAATGTCATTTTGGTTGCGGAAGGCTCCACCACATGCACCATGCCCGGGTTAGTTGCGGCCATCGCTAACAACAACCTAGGGATACGGTTGTATGCTTCCTCCCAATCACCGTACAACATCTTGAATGCGGCTTGTTTGGCCTTCCATGCCTTCCCGTACTTGACGTCGTATGCAAAGGTGGATTTGACCGTATCTTGCACGGACCTAATGCTCATGATAGGAAGTGATGAGATCTCCGCCGAGAGCTTGTATGCAATGAACTCGGATGTGAGTTGACGGTGGTCCGGCTGTGCATCCTTGCCATCAAGCTTCGGCCCCCGGCACATGTGAGTGGCTACACAACTTGTTATGTGCCAAGAGGGCCCTTTTTTGAAAGGTCGTGCACGGACAACCCATGGGCACCTTTTATCCACACATTTTAGCGTGTACCGCTTCTTCAAGTCCGAGTGAACAACGATGTAAGGGCGATGATGCTTAATGGAGAACTCCTTCAACCATATCTTCAATTCCAAGAATGTATCAAACGTTAGCCCTTTAGAGATCATAGCCGTCCTACCATCCACATCTCTCTTGGATTGTGGCCTAGCTCCAAGAAGAAAACTTTTGCCACCATCAACCACGGCTCCATCCGCAAGACTAACATCACGGAACAATGGTACCCGGATATCCCGTCCGGTTACCTTCTTGAAGATCTCGGCTCTTTCGGCTTCCTTAGCCGTGAAGCCATCCTCGTCAACCTCCTCTTCGGGTCCATCATCATCCGAGTCCGACGCATAGCATCGGGAATAAGGAATGGAGTGGTCCATCTCCTCTTGCGTCCAATATTTATCCAAATCACCGATATTGTTGCAATTCATCTCGAAACCATCATCACCATCGTCATGCTCATCATACTCATTATCCAACGGAGGTTGTTGGGCAATGGGAGATTGGACAATGGGAGATTGGGTGGCCTCTTCTTGGCTCATGGGTGGAGGAGTCCTCTCTCGAACGGGGGAGGAGGGCCGGTTAAGGTCAAGCTCGATACGAGCATCAACCGTCTTGGTTGCAAACAACTCCAAAGCCTTATCTTGTGACCCGGCCACCGTCTCTTTGTAAATGGACCAACGTTGCTCGGAGTTGATACGCATTATCTTCCAACGGGTGTGCATTCCAAACCCCACATTATGCCTTCCCTCTAGCTCAACCCCATCATTTGGCTCATTCCAATTCAACTCAACCCTAACTTGTGCTACCACCTCCGCAAAGCTAGGGCTAACGTCAAACACCAAGTCAACCTCTTCCGGGTCCGGCTCTATGTTTCCCTTCAAGAAAGCATCCTTCTCCACATGATGAACATGAACAATTCTTTCCATCCCCCTAGCATAATGGAACACATACACACATGTGTTCATTAGTTAGCATAATCAACATAATCTACCCATACAAACTAGCACACTACCATTTCTTCTACTTCAACAACCCTAACATCCAACCAAATCCATCTCCACCCTCAAATCAACCAAATCCACATCTAGGGTTTCACATATACATTAGAGCAAATACACAAAATCAATGGATGAAAAGAGGGGAAACGGAGGAGATTACCTCAAGCAACGAGTTGGGAACGATCTCCACGGACAGATCCGACGATTTGGTGCTCGATTTGGTGGGGGGGGGAGAGAGGGGGAGAGAGAGAACCGGGCTGGGGGGAGAGGGAGGAGAAGAACAGAGGAGGAAGAAAGAACTGGTCGGGCTGGGGGCGCGCACGCGGCCCAAACTTAAGTGAATGTGTGGCGCCCTTGCCACGGGCGCCACACTTTCAAAGTGTGGCGCCGGGGAGAGCGGCGCCACTCGTGCGGCCACGTCGGACCGGGGTCACCAGCTCAGCGTCGACGGGCCACGTCGGATGGGTGTGTGGCGCCAGGGCCAGGGGCGCCACATGGGCATGTGTGGGGGGGGCGCCACACAAAAGGGTTAGATCCGTGAAATAGTTTCGCCGGAGGGTCAGTCTGTGCTATAGTTTGACAAAAGGGTTATTTTTGTGCAAATCGCCTAATGGGGGAGAGAGAAAATGAGAGCGAAGAGAGAGATCGGGGCAAAGCAACCGCTTGGGTCGGAGGGTCACTCTTTTTTCGATGAACTGTTATGCAGTGGAGTCAGTTAGTCGGTGCCTCGTGATTCCAAAGTAGAATAGACAAAACCGAGCTATCCAAGCACGCCACCCCTACAGCTACATCCACAAGACTTAGAGCAAGTACAATAAATCTTAGTCAGCTGGCTATAAGAATTAAAATAATATATTTGTATCTATTTAGAGGAGAGAAAAGAAGAGAAAGAATATAAGTGGGCTCTTATGCAAGAGCTAGTTCTAGCACGTGCTACTAGGTAAGTTGTGTCAATGAAAGGTGGGTCATCCATTAAAAAAATAGTGCACTTCAATAGCCAACTATTGTACTTGTTGGCTACAAATTGACTATAGATGACATAGTATCTTCCTTATAGGCAACAACCGACTACACTATTGAAGTTGCTCTTAGGCACCTGAACAGCCCACCACCACCAAAGCAGACAGAACTCATTGACTCCTTTGAATTTTTTTTAGAGAGCATCAAATGTACACACATAAATGGATTAAGAACTTTTATGCCAAATTTTATATAGTATATGAAATAATTCACGCTTTGTAGTAATTCCCACGAGTATAATTTCTTTACATTAACATAATTTCTTTATTGAAAAAGTACACCCGTGATCCCAGTTGGATTTCCCGGCAGAGGTTGCCTAATATGCTTCACGCGTGAGCCACAACAGACCACCTTTGCACACGCTCTCGGATCTGTCTAGCTGGAAGCGCTCAGATGGAGCGTTCCTTCTCAGCCGATCCCTGGCCCTGGCCGGGGGCTATTTTATTTTGAAACGGAAGCCCTGGGCTATTTTAAAAAGTTTGCTATGAAATAAAAAAAATCTCGTGGGAAACTAATGGAGCTTTTTTTTTACCACTGAAATCTTTCTTTTGGGGGGAATTTACCACTGAAATCGGGAAACCACTTCCTGATCGAGGTAGTGCCAGTTTGCGTGCCTTGACCCGTTGACCGTGTAGTCGCCGATATATATACAGTTCACTGCATGCGTGTGGATTCCGCTGCACGCCACGCGTGATCCATGGTGGATGTGCCGGTCTGGCCATTGTACCATCTTTGATTGATCGGCCGTGGAAACTAGCAGGCATTGGAGGAGACGCGCAGAAATCGATCATAGCTGCCTTGGACGACCAAGAGTAGTACTTGTCGGAATAATGCTCGGTGTGGACGAGTCGGAGATTCAAGGGGTGGACGAAGAGTAGTACTTGTGTCGTTGAAAACAACCTCTGTAGTTTTGGCGCCCATCCACCTTGTGTCGTTGGTCACCCGCAAGTACCGTAGATTTACCAGTCACTGAAACTCAAGGACGCCCTAGCTAGGCTTTTTTTTATTGGAAACGGCAGATGGTACGGACCAACTGATCGTCAAGCACAAGCTGCCAAGCAGATTGCTTCAGATGGACGTGCCACAACCAGCGAGCACAAGTCTTTTGTTTCTTTTTCTGACACAAGCGGACAAGCACAAGTCTTTAGATTCATGGTGCCGATGACGATCCGTGGTCGAACAAGCTGCAAGATATACATGTGATCACATATGAGTTGTCGGTGATGGATGTGTGGACATTCTTGCAGCAGCAGCACCGTCGTTCATATGTGAATCGATGACTGGAACGATGTACCGCTGGCTGCTGCATGTGCGAATTTTCAGTACATGGGTGCACTCTTGAACCTAATTATACTACTTACCTTGTCATTAAGTTATATAGTTACACTTTTGCTTCAGTGTCCCCACTTCATTCAAACTTCGGTGAACTGAAACACATGAATGCCAAGATCTTTTCGTACTCTCTCCGTCCCAAAATGTAAGGCGTCTAAGGATTGGTTAGAAGTTAAACCTTACTAACTTCGATCAAATATTTAGGAAAAAAATATTTACATCTACAATATCGAATTGACATATTAAGAAAATATATTGATATGAATTTAGTATTGTAAATATTCATATTTTTGTGTATTAACTTGGTCAAACTTTAAAAGCATTGACTTTTGACTAATCCTTAGGCGCCTTACATTTTGGGACGGATGGAGTACCTTTTTCTAACCAGGGATGCAATGATTAAAAGTGAATAAAAAGATATAAGTACAAGCCCTAGAGTAGTCCGTACGGTCCGTTTAAGTCTATACTGCTCAGACACGTAGACAACGGTATACATTGAAAACCGAAACATCCGTGGGTAAAATATTTCGTCGGCCAAATATTGAGTACACCTAGTATATCTATACGAGGTTGTATAGAACATGATATGGGTGTTTACAGGCTAGAAAAAGAAGGCACGGGAAAAACTTACCCCTTTAAGTTTTCGTGAGGGGGGACACCGAAGCAAGCCTCATATAGTTATCGTACCATTTGAGAACTCTCGGGGTTCTTTATGCTATTCATTTCAAAGCTTGTTATTTTTGTCTAGGTTACATACTTTCAATTTTCAGGTATTTAATTTGGCGCGCACGCTACATTGAAATAAATTTGTCTAAGAATATGTATTTTCGTTCTCAAGCCATGCAGACTAACATATTATTTTCTTCTATTATATCATGGAGCGGGCATGCTAACATTCTTTGCAGTGATGTATTTGATGGGGTTCGCAGAAGAAAACAAGAAAATTTTCCTACTCGCGTACTCCGATGTCAACATCCGGATTTTTAAGTCCAGATGCCTATTATGCCATATATCGCAATCCCAGAAATATTGTTTTTGCGAGACATAATAGATTAATATCACAGAACATCATTCATTACAAACCATAATTGTCTTACATCAAAGGATCAGATGATCCAGTCTTACAATAACAGTTGATCTAATGATCAATTACAAAACACACAGCGGAAGAAACGTAGTAGCGGTCCATCTGTTCCACAGGCAACGCTTGACGTCAGGAGTAGTCCTAGTTATCATAGACGTCCTGCTGTCCATCCTCTTGGTACTGGTTCTCCTCTTCATAGTCTGGCCATTTGAATAGCCAGGCATAAAGCCATGAGTACTTTAAAGTACTCGCAAACTAATACTAGTGTAAGCACTATCAACTATAGTAAGGGGGTTCTAAGCTCTAGGTTCATTTGCATAAAGCCAGTTTTATTTCATAAGCACTTAGTAGTAAAAGACTCTTATTTGCCTAACTAACTCAAGTGGGAACATTAGTGTCATTCCCACAACTCTGTTGTGATCAAGTCAAATTCACCTTTCAAGTCACAAGTCACCAGTCATATGTCACATTTTGAAAATGGTCTGATGACGGAAAAGTATGGCCTTTCCAATGGTCCATAACCGTGGACACGGCTATTCGAATAGTTTTACACTCTGCAGAGGTCGCACACTTTGGCCACAACATTTGCAATAATCCGTGGGTGGCCCTGATTTATCACACTCGGTGTGCGGACTACCAACCATAACCTTTCACTTACATACCCTAGTACATGCACCTCTCCCCATGAGCTTGGCCTCCCGGTGAGGGCAAACCGCCAAACTGGGGCTTGGGTCGGACATTCACCTCATTTCACGTCATTTCACTTTCAACGGAGGCAGCCTCGGCATAACCCCTATGACGCTTGTTCAGAGGGAACCCATACTAAGATACATAAGTTTCCAGTTAAGCCTTACCCAGATTCAGGTATTGTTGGGGTACTTAAGAATTGGAATGGTATCGCATCCGAACCCAACCATCAGTTTTTGGTAAAATTCACCATGTCATTCACAAGTCATATTCACCTTCAAAAGCTTTCAATAGAATGACTCATCATTCCAAGGTTTTCAAAGTCCTTTGATTCACATGTTTCCCATCTAGAGTAGTCAATTTTAGTTCTAGCACTAGCAACTAATCATGAGGGGTGCTAACTACTTGTAGCTCTCTAGGCTAATTTTGATGCTCTTGCAATATTCTATACTTAGACCAAAGTTAACTATAAAAGTAAGTTTTGATAATCAAAGTAAAAGCTTGCAAGAATAAAGACTTGGGATTGGATCCTTAAACATAAAATAGAAGTGCAAGGGTGCCTTGCTCTAGTAGAGCTTTGCATTAGGGTAGCTTGCAAGAGTATAGCTTGCCTTGGTTGGAGTACTGGTCAAAGTGTTCTTCTTCCTCCTCGTAGAAGACCTCCTCCTCCTCGTAGCCTTCGGTACTAGCGTCTATAAATGGATACGAGGTAACAAACACCAATCAATACTTAAGGAGGCTACTTAGCCCTAATGGCTCAATCAAGATGACCTAGCATCATCACAAATATCACTCACATAACACTAGGGTTTCTTCTTTAGTGTTTGGAAAATAATTTCCTCTTATTGAAAATTCTATTAGGGTTTCTATTTATTTCCTTTGGAGAAATAATTTCCTCTCATTGAATCTTATTAAGATTTAATCTCCTCAATTAATAAGGGTGAGATTATGTTGACCAAGGTCAACACTTCACATTTATTATTTGGGAAAATGATTTAAATGAGGTTCATCATCTCATGCAATTTAAGTATTAATTGAAATGATTTAATGTCACAAATTAATTAAATATGAGATTCTAAATACTAGGCTATTATCTCATATTGAATTACTTGAGACAAAGTTTTAAATGAGAGGAAACCTCTCATACCATTTGCAATTAATTTTGGGTGATTTAAATGGACTAGAAATGGCCACATAGCCACTATTGTGCTCTAGCCCATGATCATGTAAACAACTATGCTATGTTTTTACATAAACAATTAGGGTATTTGAAATTTGAATTATGAGAGGTGGAATCACCTCAAAATCACTTATGGTTGATTTTATAAAAATGTTTGAATTCTGAAAAGTTACTGCCTTGTTATTTTTGTTGCCATTGCTCTACAATGAACTAGGGTTGGAGACCAGTGGGTTTTGATAGAGATTTTCACAAGCTTTCCAACAATATAAAATTCATCAAATTTGGCTCAGTAGATTTGAAGTTATTCAATTTCTAACAAGGCACCAGTATTGAATTTGTGTTAAAATCAATTTAAACGAATTCAAATTCGTGGGCTGCGCGGGAAACTAAACGGGCCGGCCCAGCTGTGCTCCAGTGCGCAGCGGGCCGCCTGACAGGGGGTCCCACGCGTCAGCGTCACTTAAACTAGCGAAACGGTATGTGCGAGTGGAGCCGTAGGATTAGAATAGGATCGGACGGTTGAGGGGCGTCGTCGTCTCCGGCGAGACACGAGCTCACTGGCGGCGAGGGTAGGGGGTCGGCGAGCTCACCGGTGGCCGGCGATCGACGGCGTTGACGCAAGGCGACGTTGTGGACGACGGCGATCCTCCTGGAACAAGCGGCGGATCCTGGGGTGGCGGCAATCGTCGTCTCCGTCTGCGGCGGATCCACGGACTCCGGCGAGCAATTAGCTAGCTACCGGCGGTAATGTGGAGGGGGAGAGGGTCGAGGAGAGTCAGGGATGAGAGGGGAAGCGGCTGGTGTGGAGAGAATGAGCGGGGAAGCGCTCTATTTATAGCGGCGAGGGGTGTTGCGGGGGTGCGCTCGGGTCATCCATGGCGATGGCTATCCAGGACGCGAAGGGGCAAGGCGAGGACGGCGTGGGCTTGCAGACATCATGATGATGCTCGAGGACGCGCTGGCGCAGAGAAAGGGAGATGGGATGGCTCGGGATGATGCGGCGTCTGCCACGGGTCCGGCGGCGACTTTTGACGCGGGCGGCGGCGATAGGGCACGCGCAGGCGATTGAGCATGTCTAGGAGGTAGCCGGTGGTGTGGTGAGTGCGCGTGCGAGAGGAGGGAGCGAGGGAAGGACGGACGCGACGGGGCGAGGCGGCGTACTGGCGCGTCCAGGGCGTGTCCTGGCGCGCGCTGGCATGGCCTGGGCGTGTCTGGGCACGTCTGGGCGCGTCGAGTTCTGGGTTGTGCACGCGTCTCCGTGCTCGATGGCGGGTACCAGCGTGTCCAGTGAGGTGAGGGCGAGCTGAAAGACATGGTGAGAGGGAAAGGAGGGGGCAGGTGGTGATGATGGCATGGTGGAGTGGCAAGGGCTCGGCATGGACATGGCTTTATCATTTCTCCACTTTTATCATGGCTGCAAAGCATGGCTTGATTCAGAGGAGGTACAAGGACCACCATGATCACAAATCATCTCTGGTTTAGGCCAAAATCCAGTGGGTATTAGCATGTGTGCTCAAAGTAGATTCCTGCCTGCCAAGTGTTCGATGAAATGGCCGAAAGAGACTTACTTTTGAATTTTGGCACAAAACTTTATGGGTGTGATTAAAATAGTCTTTGGCATCTCCTGGTAGTGTTGGTTTGAAAGTTTGAGTTGATTTGTGAAAATCCAAATGTGGGGTGATCTTAAATCTGATTCAACATTGCCACTTTGCATCCTTATATTAAGGAATTGAGAAAGAATTGGTCAAGGTGGTCAACACCAAAATTGTTCACTTTGATTAGGTCTTGGATGAGGTGCAAAGAGTTGGGAGGGTTTGGTTTAAGAATTGCTTAATACAAAGGCTCAAAGTGGGTAACATGTTAATAGTGGCAAATTTGACCATTATCACATGCAACTTGAATTTGAATTTTCCTTTGATTTGATTTGTGTTTCTTTGCTTCAAAAGTGATTGTTATTGGTTTATTGATGATTCCCAACCATCACCACAAAGTATAAATGGCTTAGGCCAAGATTTGCAAATATGGCCATAGCCACATATGTAGTGTTATTTTTATTTTTTTTCTTTTCTTTTATTTTGGTTTCTCTTTGATCCAAAAAGTATTCATTTGGGTTCATTTAGGGTTAGGTTGGGTTTAGTAATGGTTTCAACCATTTAGGTAAGGTAAATAGGGCATAGGCCATTATTTGTAGAAATGGCCATAAACCCACATATGTCTCACCTTTTATTTTATTTTCTCTTTTTATTTGTTCCTCTTGGGGTTTTGAAAAGGGTAGGGTTTTAGGGTTTTGATCTTGTTTAATACTTCAATCAAACATGTAGGTTAAAAACCCCACACACATGTATGGACACTATGCACATAAGAGAAAGTAATCCAAAAAATTTGTTGGCTCCAATTTTTGAAATATGTGAAATCCATTTTCTTCTTTGTTTTAAAAATTGGGATGTTACAAACCCTTCCCCCTTAAACAAAATCTCGTCCCGAGATTTAAGAAAAGTTAGGAACCTAAGAGAGATTGGGCAGATGGGTTAACAGTAAAACATACTCTGCATGGCTTGGGGTGCTTCCTGGGCTTCTGTGGCACTCATGTGGTAGAGACGGCCGTTGCGGTTGGGGTTCCTTCTAGCTGCGAAGCACTGTGGGCAGCGGTGGTGGGGGCAGTCTTGGCAAGCTTCTTGGGGCACTCGTTGGAGTAGTGACCCACAGCTCCACATTCATAACAAGTCACAGTTGACTTGTCCTTTGGGGTGACGGGGAAGCGTTGCTTTCCTTGGGCGTGTTGGTGTTGTTGTTGTTGGTTGTTGTTGCTGCTGTTGTGGTTGTTGTTGTGGTTGTTGTTGTTGTTGCCTCCGGGCTTCGGGTGTCCTCCATTGTTGTTGGTGTAGTTTGGACGGAACGTCTGAGCAGGTGACTTGTTGTGTCTTGGGGCAAATCCTCCAGGTGAATTGTTGTGGTATTTCTGTGCATTGCTGGGTCCATTCTGGTGCATCATTCTGCGCTTGCGGTTCTCGTTGGCTTGGTGCAGCTTTCCTTCCATCTGGATGGCAGAGTCCACAAGGGCTTCGAGTTCAGCAAACGGGATGTTCACTAACACAGTCTGCATCTCATCATGCAGTCCGTTGAGAAATCTTTCCTTCCTCTTCTCGTTGGTGTCGGTCTCATCCGGGGCGTACCTAGACAGAGTGAGGAATCTGTCACGGTATTCCACCACGGACATCCTTCCTTGTTTGAGTTCCCTGAACTCATCCCTCATCTTCTTAATCAAACCCTGGGGCACATGATACTTGCTGAACTTGAGCTTGAAGTCTTCCCAGGTCATCATTTGTCCCACATTCATTGCACGGGCACTTGTCCACCAGGCTCTGGCAGGTCCTGACAGGTAGTGGGTGGCAAACAGTACTTTCTCTGCGGCTTCTACTCCTGCAACTTCCAAGTTGTTCTCCATTGTTTGGAGCCAGTCATCTGCATCTAGGGGTTCTTTCGTCTTGCTAAACATTGGGGGATTAGTGTTCTGGAAATTATTCAGCTTGGATCCAGGGTGATCATGATTTCCATGGCCTTGGTTGTTCTGGGCTAGCTGCTGCAGTACGACAAGGTTGGCTTGTCGCTCTTCTTTCGACTTCTCTGCCATCATCATCTGTAGCATCATTGCATCTTGGTTGGTGCTGCGGGTTGGAGGGGCCATCTGAATATTGAGGTAGATCATAAGATAAGAGGGAATTTTCTATGGTTTGTTTGGTTTAAGTTTGAAAAGTTCAAAACTTGAAAACTTGAGTAGTGTTGAGGGTAAACCAACAACACTTTTTTATTCATACCAAACATCACACATTACAAAACTAACACACCGTTGGTTTTAAGAACCATTCATTCGTTCTACGATACAGGACAGATACAAACTCACACCTACGAGAGTGCTCTAGTGATACTACTCTTCATCCGGAATGGTAGGTTCTTCGTCTTAATGGGCTTGGCGAAAGGCGCGGGCGTTGTCCAACTCCTTGCGGGTCTTGTACAGCATGAAGTCCAGGTATGAAACATAGTGATTCATCTCCGGGTGCGGTGGCATGGTTATTGGTCTTCCCATGGGATCATGTCTTGGGTAGTAAAAGAAACGAGTGTTCTTGATCTTGTTCACATTCTGTCCACACAGACGGGCAAGTGCTTCCTGCATGGCTTTGGCTATTCCTTCCTTCCAAGTATTTCCCCTGACAGAAAACCAGATGGTTTCCCAAATTGGGGCTCCTAGCTTTCCTCTCAGATCTGCAGTAACTTCCCATTGAGGTTGTCTTCCTGACTGATTATTGAGTGGTACTCCAAAGAACTCGGGATACAGGCGTCCTAGATATTCAACCAGTTGCTTCAAATCCTTCTCGAACATTAGGTTTCCTCCGTGGCCAAGCTGATAGGACTCACAGTTGTACTCCATCTGTGAGCAATTAGGATGAGTAAGTTAGAGAAGTGGTCAAGTGTGCAAAATTTTACGTAGGATTACAAGGAAAAGTAGAGCATGAATTTCTAATTTTGAAAAGATCTCAAGGGTAAGAGTGAGAATAAGTTTTTATAAATATTCACTTCATTTGTTTGGAAACTAAGTTTTTCAGACGTCCATTCTAACTAGGGTCTCCTAAGGTCAAACAATGGCTCTGATACTAACTTGTCAACACCCGGATTTTTAAGTCCAGATGCCTATTATGCCATACATCGCAATCCCAGGAATATTGTTTTTGCGAGACATAATAGATTGATATTACAGAACATCATTCATTACAAACCATAATTGTCTTACATCAAAGGATCACATGATCCAGTCTTACAATAACAGTTGATCTAATGATCAATTACAAAACACACAGCGGAAGAAACGTAGTAGCGGTCCATCTTCCACAGGCAACGCTTGACGTGGAGTAGTCCTAGTTATCATAGACGTCCTGCTGTCCATCCTCTTGGTACTCGTTCTCCTCTTCATAGTCTGGCCATTTGAATAGCCAGGGACAAAGCCATGAGTACTTTAAAGTACTCGCAAACTAATACTAGTGTAAGCACTATCAACTATAGTAAGGGGTTCTAAGCTCTAGGTTCATTTGCATAAAGCAGTTTTATTTCATAAGCACTTAGTAGTAAAAGACTCTTATTTGCCTAACTAACTCAAGTGGGAACATTAGTGTCATTCCCACAACTCTGTTGTGATCAAGTCAAATTCACCTTTCAAGTCACAAGTCACCAGTCATATGTCACATTTTGAAAATGGTCTGATGACGGAACAGTATGGCCTTTCCAATGGTCCATAACCGTGGACACGGCTATTCGAATAGTTTTACACTCTGCAGCACACTTTTGCCACAACATTTGCAATAATCCGTCAGGGGTAACTGGCCCTGATTTATCACACTCAGTGTGCGGACTACCAACCATAACCTTTCACTTACATACCCTAGTACATGCACCTCTCCCCATGAGCTTGGCCTCCCAGTGAGGGCAAACCGCCAACCTGGGAAGGGCTTGGGTCGGACATTCACCTCATTTCACGTCATTTCACTTTCAACGGAGGCAGCCTCGGCATAACCCCTATGACGCTTGTTCAGAGGGAACCCATACTAAGATACATAAGTTTCCAGTTAAGCCTTACCCAGATTCAGGTATTGTGGGGGTACTTAAGAATTGGAATGGTATCGCATCCGAACCCAACCATCAGTTTTGGTAAAATTCACCATGTCATTCACAAGTCATATTCACCTTCAAAAGCTTTCAATAGAATGACTCATCATTCCAAGGTTTTCAAAGTCCTTTGATTCACATGTTTCCCATCTAGAGTAGTCAATTTTAGTTCTAGCACTAGCAACTAATCATGAGGGGTGCTAACTACTTGTAGCTCTCTAGGCTAATTTTGATGCTCTTGCAATACTCTATACTTAGACGAAAGTTAACTATAAAAGTAAGTTTTGATAATCAAAGTAAAAGCTTGCAAGAATAAAGACTTGGGATTGGATCCTTAAACATAAAATAGAAGTGCAAGGGTGCCTTGCTCTAGTAGAGCTTTGCATTTAGCTTGCAAGAGTATAGCTTGCCTTGGTTGGAGTACTGGTCAAAGTGTTCTTCTTCCTCCTCGTAGAAGACCTCCTCCTCCTCGTAGCCTTCGGTACTAGCGTCTATAAACGGATACGAGGTAACAAACACCAATCAATACTTAAGGAGGCTACTTAGCCCTAATGGCTCAATCAAGATGACCTAGCATCATCACAAATATCACTCACATAACACTAGGGTTTCTTCTTTAGTGTTTGGAAAATAATTTCCTCTTATTAAAAATTCGATTAGGGTTTCTATTTATTTCCTTTGGAGAAATAATTTCCTCTCATTGAATCTTATTAAGATTTAATCTCCTCAATTAATAAGGGTGAGATTATGTTGACCAAGGTCAACACTTCACATTTATTATTTGGGAAAAAGATTTAAATGAGGTTCATCATCTCATGCAATTTAAGTATTAATTGAAATGATTTAATGTCACAAAGTAAATAAATATGAGATTCTAAATACTAGGCTATTATCTCATATTGAATTACTTGAGACAAAGTTTTAAATGAGAGGAAACCTCTCATACCATTTGCAATTAATTTTGGGTGATTTAAATGGACTAGAAATGGCCACATAGCCACTATTGTGCTCTAGCCCATGATCATTTAAACAACTATGCTATGTTTTTACATAAACAATTAGGGTATTTGAAATGTGAATTATGAGAGGTGGAATCACCTCAATATCACTTATGGTTGATTTTATAAAAATGTTTGAATTCTGAAAAGTTACTGCCTTGTTATTTTTGTTGCCATTGCTCTACAATGAACTAGGGTTGGAGACCAGTGGGTTTTGATAGAGATTTTCACAAGCTTTCCAACAATATAAAATTCATCAAATTTGGCTCAGTACATTTGAAGTTATTCAATTTCTAACAAGGCACCAGTATTGAATTTGTGTTAAAATCAATTTAAACGAATTCAAATTCGTGGGCTGCGCGGGAAACTAAACGGGCCGGCCCAGCTATGCTCCAGTGCGCAGCGGGCCGCCTGACAAGGGGCCCCACGCATCAGCGTCACTTAAACTAGCGAAACGGTATGTGCGAGTGGAGCCGTAGGATTAGAATAGGATCAGACGGTTGAGGGGCGTCGTCGTCTTCGACGAGACACGAGCTCACTGGCGGCGAGGGTAGGGGGTCGGCGAGCTCACCGGTGGCCGGCGATCATCGGTGTTGATGCAGGGCGACGTTGTGGACGACGGCGATCCTCCTGGAACAAGCGGTGGATCCTGGGGCGGCGGCAATCGTCGTCTCCATCTGCGGCGGATCCGCGGACTCCGGCGAGCAATTGGCTGGCTACCGGCGGTAATGTGGAGGGGGAGAGGGTCGAGGAGAGTCAGGGATGAGAGGGGAAGCGGCTGGTGTGGAGAGAATGAGCGGGGAAGCGCTCTATTTATAGCGGCGAGGGGTGCTGCGGGGGTGCGCTCGGGTCGTCCATGGCGATGGCTATCCAGGACGCGAAGGGGCAAGGCGAGGACAGCGTGGGCTTGCAGACATCATGGCGATGCTCGAGGATGCGCTGGCGCAGAGAAAGGGAGATGGGATGGCTCGGGATGATGCGGCGTCTGCCACGGGTCCGGCGGCAACTTTTGACGCGGGCGGCGGCGACAGGGCACGCGCAGGCGATTGAGCACGTCTAGGAGGTAGCCGGTGGTGTGGTGAGTGCGCGTGCGAGAGGAGGGAGCGAGGGAAGGACGGACACGACGGGGCGAGGCAGCGTACTGACGCGTCCAGGGCGTGTCCTGGCGCGCTCTGGCATGGCCTGGGCGTGTCTGGGCACGTCTGGGCGCGTCGAGTTCTGGGCTGTGCACGCGTCTCCTTGCTCGATGGCAGGTACCAGCGTGTCCAGTGAGGTGAGGGCGAGCTGAAAGACATGGTGAGAGGGAAAGGAGAGGGCAGGTGGTGATGATGGCATGGTGGAGTGGCAAGGGCTCGGCATGGACATGGCTTTATCATTTCTCCACTTTTATCATGGCTGCAAAGCATGGCTTGATTCAGAGGAGGTACAAGGACCACCATGATCACAAATCATCTCTGGTTTAGGCCAAACTCCAGTGGGTATTAGCATGTGTGCTCAAAGTAGATTCCTCCCTGCCAAGTGTTCGATGAAATGGCCGAATGAGACTTACTTTTGAATTTTGGCACAAAACTTTATGGGTGTGATTAAAATAGTCTTTGGCATCTCCTGGTAGTGTTGGTTTGCAAGTTTGAGTTGATTTGTGAAAATCCAAATGTGGGGTGATCTTAAATCTGATTCAACATTGCCACTTTGCATCCTTATATTAAGGAATTGAGAAAGAATTGGTCAAGGTGGTCAACACCAAAATTGTTCAGTTTGATTAGGTCTTGGATGAGGTGCAAAGAGTTGGGAGGGTTTGGTTTAAGAATTGCTTAATACAAAGGCTCAAAGTGGGTAACATGTTAATAGTGGCAGATTTGACCATTATCACATGCAACTTGAATTTGAATTTTCCTTTGATTTGATTTGTGTTTCTTTGCTTCAAAAGTGATTGTTATTGGTTTATTGATGATTCCCAACCATCACCACAAAGTATAAATGGCTTAGGCCAAGATTTGCAAATATGGCCATAGCCTCATATGTAGTGTTATTTTTATTTTTTTTCTTTTCTTTTATTTTGGTTTCTCTTTGATCCAAAAAGTATTCATTTGGGTTCATTTAGGGTTAGGTTGGGTTTAGTAATGGCTTCAACCATTTAGGTAAGGTAAATAGGGCATAGGCCATTATTTGTAGAAATGGCCATAAACCCACATATGTCTCACCTTTTATTTTATTTTCTCTTTTTATTTGTTCCTCTTGGGGTTTTGAAAAGGGTAGGGTTTTAGGGTTTTGATCTTGTTTAATACTTCAATCAAACATGTAGGTTAAAAACCCCACACACATGTATGGACACTATGCACATAAGAGAAAGTAATCCAAAATTTTTGTTGGCTCTAATTTTTGAAATATGTGAAATCCATTTTCTTCTTTGTTTTAAAAATTGGGATGTTACATCCGATTTGCCCAGATCTATCTAAGAGTAATGCTGTAACGGAGAGTATTTCGGTGGCGTACCCTCGTATACCGAAAGCGGTTAACGTTTCACCGGAACATGGATGATGTAGTCGTACTTCGTCGCCGAACTCAAGGTCATGGAGATCCTCATACAACGATAAGCGCCACAAATTGCAGCACCTCCGTGGTTTCACACCACATATACGGTGCTCAGCAATGACTTCCGGTTCTCTAATCCAGCCGAGAATGTGAAATTACATCTTCTGGATCGGAACAACAGCAGGACGACGGTGTACTGGGATGGAGTCAAACCCCCACGTGCACAACTCTTCAAGGAACCGCGCGCGGGAGAGAAAACGAGAGAGAAAGAGGGGGGAGGTGCCTGAAGGGGCTCTCTTTTCCCTCGTGGGAATTGTCTACTCCACTCCCTCACGTGCCTCCGCCTCATATAGGAGGAGAGGAGGGGGTGCGGTTGTGCCAAGGGAGGGGTTGCGGGTAGGCCAAGCGAGGCCCATGCGCCCCAAACCCTAACCCTACGGCGCCCCCACCCTTATATATTTAATATTAACTCATTTAATTAATATATAATACATATTATTTAATTCTCAATGATTCGAGACACCTCTTGAACCACTCCGAACATTCTTCAGTTTCTCCCGGAATCTTTTTTGGTTCTCTCTTCTCTATTTTCTGGTGTTTCCAATGATACCTAAAGCATCTCCAAGCGTCACCGAACCCTTAAGTATGTTACCCTACGGTTCAGCAATACTACATACATGATCGAGACTCCTCTCCGATCAGTGATCATTAGGGGAACCGGGATGCCCATATATAATGACCCATGTGCGTTCCCCGAATATACCTAAGTCACTGAACCATAAGCGTTGAGTCATATTCTCTTTGTTACTTCGATACCGACACTTGTCCGAGATCTAATCATCGGTATCATCATACCTAGTTCTATCTTGTTACCGACAAGGCTATTCAACTCGTTGTTGTGATATTCCATTCTCATGATCTAGTCATACGCTGCGTAGCTTCATCGATGAAATCTTATCGAGTGGGCTTAGTGTATCTATCCGTCACGTGGATGAATAAATCCCGATCTTGACACATACGCATCAGCCTACCCTTTTGGAATACCTCACAACACCTTTATGATAACCTGGTGTGACGGTTGATGTAGTCAAAGCAGCCTCCAGTGATAGCGATTAGATATGATCTCACGGTCTAAGGATTAGGTAACTATGCTTTTATAATTATCACAACGATGAACAATGTGATTTGATCGCATTGCAATATTTATATTGGTATGTCCATCATATCATTCACCCAATGATATAATCTGATTATCAATTGACATAAATGGCCATGACCGGAAATCCTCGATCATCAGATGACCATAATGAGCTAGTTCGCACAAAAACTCACTAGGGACCCTAGTTTATTTACATACCACACATGTATCAATATTTCTGATTAATACAATTATATCATGATATTAAACTTATTATGAACTATTGAGATATAATAATAATATTTTTATTATTTACCTCTCTGGAACTATCTCCGATAGTATTCACACTACATACATAGAGAACATTGCAAAAAGCCACCATAATTCATGCTTGAGCTTTGAAAATGACCACAGTTAAAAAAATCGTAAAAACCCACAAAGCGACCCTCTAATTTTCGTGGGGAATCATACACTTTAGCTCGCTTGATGGTATTTCTGCAGGATGGCCCCATTGTCAGTACCGACATGGAAATTATTAATGGTCAGGGAGACACACCTTAGACTGGTTACATGTGTTGGTTTTTATTGTAAAACTCCAATGGACCCACATGTCAGACAATGCACCCTCGTTTCTTCTCCCTCTACCAAATGGGGCCCATATGTCCGATCATCTCTAAGCTACATCAAATCGGGAAGATAGAGAGCATTGGCGGGGAAGGCAGAGAACAATGGCGGCCTCCGTTGGCGTGGCCTTGACAAACCATTGGCGCCGCCCGTAATTCTCCGAATGCAGCTTCGGCGAGGCTTTGCTGCCTCTGGCACCGCTGTAATGTGCACCATTGCTTGGCTGTAGTGGTCGGTCAATCTTCGGGATGTTGCCACGGCTACACTACCACTAGTAGAGAACAGGTCTTTTGTTCGGAGCTGCCAGGAGCACTAGTCACAGCTGTGCTTGAATCAGTTACTAATATGCCCATTAGTCCTGGTTCAAATGGCTAGGACGTCAGAAAGTTTTAGTCCCGGTTCGTAATGGACCCTTTAGTCCCGGTTTGTGGCAGGTCCCGACGGTGCCAAAACCTTTAGTCCCGATTGGTGTCCCAAACCGGGACTAAAGGTCTACCCTTTAGTCCCGGTTAGAGACATCAACCCGGACTAAAGGTTTCTGGGTTTTTTTTTTTGCTCGACACACCCTCCCCCCTTTGATCGCCTTTTTTGGCTTTGTAAAATACAAAAAAAATGATAGAAAATTCAAAAAATAAAATCCTTCGAGATGTTCATGTGTTATGTCATCTAGCTGCAAGTGAAATTAACAAACATGAATTCCAACTTTTTTTTGTAAAATTGCGTCATGTATCGGTAAAACGGGATTATATTTTGCATACGAACTCGAAAAAACATTTAGTATATGAAAATGTATCTACACGAAAAGTTACATCCGAATTAACCGGGGTTAGCTAATTTTTAGATTCTCAAACTGCCAAAGGGAAGTATGAAATTTTTTAGATTTTAGTTTTTGCAAAAAGAAATTAAAAATTACTTAAATAATTCAATTTTATTTATTTATTCAAGATTATTGTTACATCATTACTTTTATTTATTAAAGTAATTATTTGGAATTTAAATAATAAAGAAGTTTGACATCGTGACTAGGAGGTTAAAATGATTGATACGATAGTAATATCAATAACATACGCGCAAAGCACTTAATTGGAAGCGGAATGAAAGGAACTTAGAGGTTAAGCGTGCTAGTGCTAGAGTAGTGGGAAGATATGTGACCGACCGGGAAGTTTGACCACGAGTAAAGCGTGCTAGTACTAGAGTAGTGGGAAGATAGGTGACCGACCGCTAGCTAGCACAACTTCACTGCATTAATAGTGTTTACACAATGCCGTGGGTTTTCTAAAGAAGCGATTAGCCATAGACGGTGGCTACAAGATGTATTTATAGACGGATATAATGATCGGTACCGAATATTATAAACGGCATTGTGCGGCCATGGAGATGGGCCTCGCCCCGCTCGTCAAAAGTTTGCCTCCATTTTATATGAATTCGGATCACAATATAACAGTCAACACCCTAGCTCCTACACCTCTCCATGTGTGTCCCCGTCCCCATTCCGGCTGCCTCTGACTAACAAAGGAAGGGCAGCACCAAGTCGGCGGTCCCCTTTCCCTTCCCATCCCAGCTGTCCTCGGTGTACGGACATCCGTTCCCCATTCCCTGGTTTCTTTTCTTTTCATAGAGAACTAGTAAAGTGGCCCTCGCAAATATAAGCGTATTGTTTCTATTATGTTGATTGTGTCTACGAAATCAAATTATGGTTTCATAGATACCACGTTAGGGGATAATAAATAACATGGGTACATGTTATGGAAATAAAATATCACTTATGTGGGTTACATTTTTGATTTGTGGGTGAATGATTATTTCATCATTTTTCAAAACATTCATATGTTTTTTTTTGTGATATCATATGAACATATATACACAAGGTTAAAATATTTATGTTCTCGGTTGTTGGTATTATATCAATGAGTGTATGCGATAGAAAATTAAGTATAGTGGATGTTATAGGTGATTTCGATGAATAGAAGTATAACCCTTGATGAATTAAAAGCAAAACAATTCATTCTCGTTAATAAGTACGAAAACTAAGCGGCGACTATTTCATTTTTGTTACCTACAAAATATAAATATAATTAAAATTTGTGAATATCTAGAAAAAATGTAATGTCACTTTTATTCTAGATTGATTAGGAAATATGCTTGAGTATAAGTTATCAGATCCTCATCTATTTTGAATTGGATGTGCTCTCTTCGATCCAAATTACTTGCCGCAGATTCAATGAATCTAGACATATTTTTGGCTTAATTTGGATCGGAGGGAGTAATATTATTTTATCCATTGCTTTAAATTTTCTCCATAGTATCCCATATCCAGTCCAATAGTTCGTACAACCAATCCTCACAAATATTTGTTGTCTCGTGTTACGTGATTATGCAGCTTGGATAACTTAGTTTTATTTTTTTAGTTTTTCATTTTATTGCGCAGTCGAAATGAAATGTGCTCTTAAATTGATACAAAACTATGGTACCTTGCATCGTAAAAAATACACAGCGTTTTTGGTGATAATGAATGATACAAATCAAAAAAATATTCGCTGAAACATTTACTAAGAAAGTTTTCGTTTCTTCAAAGATAACTTTGCTCTTGTTAGGCATGGGGCAAAGCCAAACCTCAAAGAAGGTAGGTCACGGTGGATTGATACATTGTAATTCTCTCTTTACTTCTTCCAACCTATTGTAATCACTAGTGGAAAAACAGGCTTCGGGTGAGCCCCATAAGTCGCGATGCTGCAGGAACCGCGACTAATGGTACCTTTAGTCGCGGTTCGGGAGGCGAACCGCGACCAAAGGCCTGGGCCCGCTCGGTGGCCAGCCGGTGCACGTGGGGGCTCGCGGTTGGCCAGGCCAACCGCGACTAAAGGTGCCCGAAGGCCTTTAGTCGCGGTTGGCCAGGCCAACCGGGACTAAAACCCCTCCCTATATATACCCACCCAGCAGCCAACACTTAGCCATTTGGTGCCATTCTCTTCACAAACTTCACAAGTGGGTGTTAGGTTTGCTTTTGGTTCCTCTTATGCACATAAGGTGTTTGATGAAATGCCCCAAGAGCATGAAACAAACATGATATGAAGTGTTGGAGCCACACTTGAGCTTTCTCATTTATTTTTTCCTCTCGCGGTTAGCAACTTGAACCTTTGATGTGTCGTTGATAAAATGTGCATGTGTGTGTAGTTCATTGTTTAATTTATATTGTTTGTAGCTAGTTAGTTTAACAAATGCATGATGGTTAATTATATATTTTATATTATAATAATGCAGATGAATCGACAATGGATGTAACCGACTCTCCGGCGAGTTCAGTGCGGGTTTGAAAGATTTCCTCGTAGTGGCTAATGCGAACAAGCGGGGGTTTTGTTATCTGTCCATGTGTTAACTGTAAGAATCGAAGGGTTACTCTTCCTCAAGAGATGTTCACATGCACCTGCTTCGGCACGCTTCATAATTGTTGGACCAAGCATGGAGAAAGAGGGGTTATAATGGAAGAAGATGAAGAAGGGGATGATTTCATCGATGAAAGCTATCTTGCTCATTTCGGTGATACTTTCATGGAGGATGCTGAAGGTGAAGGGGAAGGTGAAGGGGAAGGTGAAGAAGAGGCACGTGATGATGATCCCGTTGATGATCTTGGTCGGACCATTGCTGATGCACGGAGAGCTGCGAAACTGAAAAAGAGAGGGAGAATTTGGATCGCATGTTAGAGGATCACAGGAAGGCGCTGTACCCGGATGCGATGATGGTCGAAAAAGCTGGGCTGCACGGATTTGCTGAGATGGAAGGCACGGCAGGTGTAGCTGACTCGGCATTTGAATACTTGCTGAAAATGTTGAAGAATATGTTTCCAAAGAATAACGAGTTGCCCGCCACGTACGAAGCAAAGAAGGTTGTCTGCCCTCTAGGTTTAGAGGTTCGAAGATACATGCATGCATCAACGACATCCTCTACCGCGGTGAATACGAGAATTTGAATGAATGCCCGGTATGCACTGCATTGCGTTATAAGATCAGAGGCGATGACCCTGGTGACGATGTTGAGGGCCGAAACCCAGGAAGAGGGTTCCCGCCAAGGTGATGTGGTATGCTCCTATAATACCACGGTTGAAACGTCTGTTCAGGAACAAAGAGCATGCCAAGTTGTTGCGATGGCACAAAGAGGACCGTAAGTCGGACGGGGAGTTGAGACACCCCGCAGATGGAACGAGATCGACGAGAGAGTTCAAAGATTTTGCAGCTGACGCAAGGAACATAAGATTTGGTCTAAGTACGGATGGCATGAATCCTTTTGCGAGCAGAGCTCCAGCCATAGCACCTGGCCCGTGACTCTATGCATCTACAACCTTCCTCCTTGGTTGTGCATGAAGCGGAAGTTCATTATGATGCCAGTGCTCATCCAAGGTCCGAAGCAACCCGGCAACGACATCGATGTGTACCTAAGGCCATTAGTTGATGAACTTTTATAGCTGTGGGGCAGACCTGGTGTCCGTGTGTGGGATGAGCACAAAGAGAGGAATTTGACCTACGAGCGTTGCTTTTCGTAACCATCAACGATTGGCCTGCTCTTAGTAACCTTTCGGGACTGTCAAATAAGGGATACAATGCATGCAACTGCTTACATGAGACGAAAGTGTACATTTGCCAAATTGTAAGAAGAACGTGTACCTTGGGCATCGTCGATTTCTTCCGAAGGTCATCATAAGAAAGAAAGGCAAGCATTACAACGGCAAGGCAGATCACCGGCCGAAGCCTGCGGAACACACTGGTGCTGAGGTATTTGATATGGTCAAGGATTTGAAAGTCATCTTTGGAAAGGGTCCTGGCGGACAATCAGTTCCGAAGGGAGCTGACGGCACGTAGCCATGTGGAAGAAGAAATCTATATTCGGGAGCTAGAATATTGGAAAGTCCTAGAAGTCCGCTCTGCAATCGACGTGATGCACGTTACGAAGAATATTTGCGTGAACATCCTAAGCTTCTTGGGCGTGTATGGGAAGTCAAATGATACAAAGGAAGCACGGCAGGACCAGCAAAGTTTGAAAGACCCCGATGACCGGCATCCGGAACGGTTTCAAGGTCGTGCCAGCTACGCTCGACCAAAGAAGAGAAGGTCATCTTTTTGAATGCCTGAGCAGTATGAAGGTCCCGCGGATTCTCGTCCAATATAAAGGGAATAATCAACATGGCGGAGAAAAAGTTCCAAAACTGAAGTCTCACGACTGCCACGTGATTATGACGCAATTGCTTCCGATTGCTTTGAGGGGCTCCTGCCGGAAAATGTTCGAGTAGCCATTGTGAAGCTATGTGCATTCCTCAATGCAATCTCTCGAAGGTAATCAATCCAGAAGTTCTACCACGGTTACGAACGATGTGATCCAATGTCTTGTCAGTTTCGAGTTGGTGTTCCCGCCATCCTTCTTCAATATTATGACGCACCTCCTGGTTCACCTAGTCGATGAGATTTCCATTCTCGGTCCTGTATTTCTACACAATATGTTCCCCTTCGAGAGGTTCATGGGAGTATTAAAGAAATATGTTCGTAACCGTGCTAGGCCAGGAAGCATCGCCAAGGGCTATGGAAATGAGGAGGTAATTGAGTTTTGTGTTGACTTTGTTCCTGACCTTAAGCCGATTGGTCTTCCTCAATCGCGGCACGAGGGGAGACTAAGTGGAAAAGGCACGATCGGAAGGAAATCAATGATATGTATGGACGGCCATTCTCTGACTGAAGCACACCACACAGTTCTGACCAATTCCATCTTGGTGGCTCCGTACTTTGAGAAACACAAGAATATTTTACGCTCGGACAACCCGGGAAGCCTGAATCCTGGATTAGGAAGGCCCACATGGAGACTTTCGGCAGTTGGTTGAGAAAACATTTAATGAGTGACAATAAGGTTGTAGATCAGCTGTACATGTTGGCCAAGACACCATCTTCGACTATAACGACTTTCCAAGGGTACGAGATAAATGGGAATACATTTTACACGATCGCCCAAGATAAAAAGAGCACCAACCAAAACAGTGGTGTCCGCTTTGATGCAGCAACCGAGAATGGGCAAAAGGTCACATATTATGGTTACATAGAGGAGATATGGGAACTTGACTATGGACCCTCCTTTAGGGTCCCTTTGTTCCGGTGCAAATGGTTCAAGCTAACAGGAGGTGGGGTAAAGGTGGACCAGCAATACGGAATGACAATGGTGGATTTCAACAATCTTGGTTATCTTGACGAACCATTCGTCCTAGCGAAAGATGTCGCTCAGGTTTTCTATGTGAAGGACATGAGTAGCAAACCGAGGAAACGGAAAGATAAGAAAACGATCAGTACATCATGCGATGATCAAAGCGCCACATTGTTCTTTCAGGGAAAAGAAACATCGTGGGAGTGGAGGACAAGACAGACATCAGAAGATTATAATATGTTTGCTGAAATTCCGCCCTTCAAAGTGAACACCGACCCAAGCATTAAGTTAAATGATGAGGATGCTCCATGGATACGGCACAATCGTAAGCAAGCAGGGACACAAGGGAAGAAATGATGTGTAATAATTTATTGTACCAAACTTTGTTGAATGAATCATGCGAATTATATTACCCGTGATGTGTTTGGTGTCCATTTTCGAATGATTCAATTGACTCGAGATAGCACCGATGATACATGAAATTTGGAGTGACTAAGTCATACTCCTGCATACATGAAATTTGGAGTGACTAAGTCATACTCCTGCATATAGGAAATTTGGAGTGACTAAGTCATACTCCTGCATACATGAAATTTGGAGTGATTTAGTCATACTCCTGCCTAGGCGTATAATATGCATACTCGTAGTCTTCATAGCCACCGCCGTTGTACTGGTAGTCGTCGCCTTCTAAGTTGCCGGCGTCGTCGTCGCTGTCGTCTGTCGTCGGGCGGCGCTCGTGGCTCGAATCGAGGGTAGCGCAGCGGGGATATCGCCGGCCGTGATGTGTAGTCCATGACGCTGCAGAGTCCGGCCGTACCACCATAGCCCGCGCCCGTGGAAGTTTCCAGGAGGCACCGTCCTCCTCATACCTGGCGAGCGCCCTCTCACGCCGATTGATGAAGAAGGCGTCCCAAGTATGCTGGTTATCGGGATGCCAGCGGGGATTCATCCGCTGCTCCGGCGTGAGGTCGAGGTAGTAGTGGTTCGTGATGGCCGCCCGGCGCGCAGTACCCTGAGGGACGGGAGGGACCGGAAGTGTGAGAACAACATCATGAGGAATAACCTCCGGAAGACGCTTAGTCCAGAAGCTCGCTTCCGACCACTTCAAGAGGAACTAGCTGGATGGTTGGCGAGGGAAGTCATCGATCCTAGAGGAGAACACTATTACGTAGAACTTTATATGCACCAGAATTTGTAACTAACTTGTTCAAAATTGTATATGGTCATCCGATATTGAATATATATTGTATATGGTCATCCGATATTGAATATATATTGTATATTCCTCTTGAATTCTTTTTGGTTCTAATTTCAAATTTGTTTGAAATTGTACATTCATATGCATGTATGTAGTACCGTAGAATATGTGAAACTCCTTCAAAATTAAAACCCAAAAGAAATAAAATAATACAAATTAAAAAGAAACCAGATTTAGGGGGAGGGGGGCTAAACCCTAAACCTGCGGAGGCCTTTAGTCGCGGTTGGCCGAAGAACCGCGACTAAAGGTCCCTCGCCTGCCGCCCACGTGGACGGGCCTTTAGTCGCGGTTCCGCGACTAAAGGGGGGGCCTTTAGTCGCGCTACTTTGGTCGCGGTTGCGCCACCGCGACTAATGGCAGTTGCCAACCGCGACCAAAGCCCCTTTTTCCACCAGTGAATTATTACACCCCTTTCCTACTATTTTTGAGTCAAACAAATTAGATGCGTTTAATGTCAAGGTCGCCCGTACAAAAATGTTGCGATAGATTTTATTATAAACTATTATAGAAAATACATAATGATTGTTGGAGATATCGTATCATATGAAACAAAAAAACATCAAAATAATTACTAAGAATTATATATTTTTCTATATTTCCAGGTCCCGTGTAACAAACACTGACATAGATTTTCTTATGAACCTCTCCATTCGTTCATAGAAAATACATAATATTTTTTGGACATATAAAATCAAAATATATTAATCTATAAATTACAAAGAATTATATTTACTATATTTATTGGTCCACTGTAAAATGAATCGGCGTAAATATTTTTACGAAGCAACCGGCCGGTAGACCTAGGCAAGCAGGAATGTAACCTTAAATTTTGTAGCAAGTAAACATTGGTAAATGGTTAATTTTTTGATTTGAAAAATCCACCACACCAGTCATAGATGTCGAGGTTAAGTATGTGTAGGTGATGGTAGTGTGCCGATGTGTATACAAAATAGTTACCCTGTTAGGTTCTAAATACTTCTGGCGAGTTTAATATCTAGATTCATTTTAGCCTATATTTACCTAAATCTTGTGCTCTCTCTGATCCATATTAGTTGTTGTTGATATAGATATATCTATACACATTTCAGTTCTAGATACATTCGTATTATCCACAGGTGATATGGATCGGAGGAGATATTATTTTTGAATACCCAACAATGTACACATATACGTGAGTACACTTTAATACCTTCTAGCTAGAGTACATAGTCTTTTCTAAACATGTACGTGGCAGATTTGCCTTTTATCTTTTTTTATTATAAGGAAGGAATTATAAGCTATTTACTTGGATGGAGAGAGCTAAAGTGCTACACGTTTTTTGTTATAGGTGACGTGAATCAGTCATGTTTTTCTTTTCTACGTGGGAAGAGTCCAGCACATTGTAGCCTGGCATACAGATCTGCCAATATTTTTTTTTCTCAAAGCCACGATCGATCAAATATGTACGAAAATATAGAACTGGGTTGGACTACTCATCTTTTATATATACATCTGCCAAATATGCTTAAACGTTGTCACATGTCAATAATTTTGCGTAACTTTTAGATCTATTAAATCTTAACCGTTAGGAGTAAAATCAACGGTATATTTATTTCAAGCCTATGTGGATTAACGTGATGGCTCTATTTTAGATCTCCTTATCTTGCTTTTAGTATAGAATAGAAGATGGAGAGAAGAGAGATCAGAAAAGTGGGTCCCACCTAGAAACATTAGAAGATACAATATATGAAGGTGTTTTTCACAGAAATATCATGCCACATCAGCGTGATAGCAGCGTCAAACCACCTGAAATGAGCGGATTGGCGTTTGAAAAATTTAGAGTCGATTGGTGGTTTACTACATTTAATAAAAAATTATAGCCATTCTTTTAACTCCTAACCTATAATATGGTGTTTTTTCAATTTTCTCACACCAACCCAGTGTATCATCGCTGGTGCCGCAGCTTATCACCAGTAATTTAAAGAGCGGTGACGTGTTGAAGATATATACAACGCTAATATTGTGTTCTCAGCCTGGCCGGTGGCCCCAGCAAATTAGGTGGCATATTCAATCCCAAAAGCCGCCGGATGCAACTACGTGCCGGTAGGCGGTAGCGTATCATACTTTTTACACCACCACTGGTATTCTAGCTAAATACGGACGGAATATTGACGAAGATTTGTTAAAACTTAAATGTATCTAAATATTATTTAGTGTCTACATACATCTAAATTTTAATAAATCTCAGATAATCAAGCACTATTTAGAACATGCATGCTTACTATGCATGAAATTGCATGGGAATCTTTCGTGCCGTTCGCTCGGCCTCCTTTTCGCATTTGATATGTACGTATGTCCGACTAACCACTGACTTGTAGTGAACGCCGATGGCCATAAATAGAAGGGGACTCGAAATCCAAACGCACTACAGGAATGGCCGCATACGCCGACGGCCGGCTGTCCTCGGCGTAGCCACGTCTGGCCCTCGGCGTAGGCTACGCCGACGGCAGCCATCGGCGTATAGCGTCGGCGTCTACGTCCCTCGGCATAGACACCTGCGCCGTCGGCGTATGGCTGGCCCTCGGCGTACGCGTCCTACGCCGACGGCCACGTGAGCCCCTCGGCATCCGTGCCCTCGACGAAGCGTGCCGGCGCGCCGTCGCCGTAACGGAGCGGCTTCATACGCCGAGGGTGAAGCCCTCGGCATACACACACACGTGACAAGCTGCGGGAGCCCAGCCGTGCATGGAAGCCTCATACGCCGAGGGTGAAGCCCTCGGCATATACGCCACGTGGCAAGCTGCGGGAGACCAGGCCAGAGGCTACGCCGACGGCAAAGCCCTCGGCATAGCCCTGACCATATGGTCATGGCATGTGGCTATGCCGACGGCTTTGCCCTCGGTGTAGCCCTGGCCACAATTTTTTTTTATTTCTGCTGCTCTTTTCCAGCTGGTTTCACAGCACCCAAATTCACCTAAATTCATACAAATTCATCCAGATTCGACCAAATTCGCCATAATTCATCAAAATAGCATATAATTCACATAATAGCATACATAGTGCACATAATAGCATACAAGAGGAGTGTCATGTCGTCCAAATACATAGTAGTAGCTAGCGCTCATCGTTGGTGTATCGTCCAAATACATAGTAATAGCATACATAGTGTGAGCCGACTACATGAAGGACCCGGGCGGGGTGTATCCGTCCTCATCGTTGGCGAAACGAGAAGCCCGGGTCTGAGGTTGCGCTCCAGTAGAAGCTGCAGAAGAACCAGCTGGAGAAGCACCGGGAGTACGCCCAGGAGAAGTCGACGGAGAGGCACCGGGAGTACTCCAAGGAGAAGTCGATGGAGAGGCACCAGCAGAGGCACCAGCAGAATGCCCAGGAGACCGACCACCTTCATGAATCGGTGTGACCTCGCGCCCACCCCGCGAGGCCTGGTTCCCGGAGCATCCCGTTCCCTATATGTTCCCTACATGTTAGCAACTTGCGAGGCAAAGGAAAGTGGTAACTACCGGTTTGGTAAAGAACTTACCGGTGTGGATCCGTAGTAAGCCATAGCGAAAGTTGCCCTCGATGGCATGATAGGCAATTCCCCCGCCATGGGAACTTGAGCCGGTGGCGGTGTACCAGTAGACAAAGAAATCATCAGTGCCTGCAAGATAGGTTACAAATCAGGCTTTGCAGAAATAAAGCATCAAACTGAGACTTGTCATCTACTTGCGAAAAGAAAGATTCAAACTTACTTCTATATACGCCATGTAGGCCGTATGCTGCTTATTCCACTGCGCAGAGGCCTGCTGATATGGTTCATTACAGGCTTCGAAGGCCGCCTCGAACTCAGGCTACAATTTCAGAAACAATGAATCTCATCAACACTTAGCCATGTAGGAACGAAAATCGGAAAGAGGATGAAAATGAGGAAAACTTACATCGTTGGCGGGTGGACGAGCAGGCCGGGGACGAGGTTGGGGGCTGTCGGCGGTGAGGGTATGCTTGAGACGCGTGTAGCTCGTGGCTGGGGTAGGCTTGACCGCCTTATTCAGAAAGGGGTAACGACCATGCCTACGCCCGCGCCCCGATTGGACCAACGACTCCTCGTCGGTCGGCATGCGCAAGGGGTCATCCACATACGGGTGACGAGACCTCACCATGTCGCAGTAGTCATCCTTGGCGGCCTTGGCATTGCCGTAGTACTGGGGCTGGGGCAATGCGGGATTGGGCTTCGTCTTCGTCCGCATCATGTCATATATCTCGGGATCATGAAGCACCACCCCAGGTGCTGCCTCGGCCAACTGCATCGCGAAAAGAAAGGTTATGCGTATCACAAATGTAACATGACGGGAAATGAAAGAAGGTCGTTCCATGTATATACATACCACTTTCCCCTTGTAGAGGTTGTAGTCGCGGTTTCCCGCGCAGTGTGTGCCACCGGTGCCTCGGTTCTCCATGTTACGCCTCGACACGGCTGCAAACTCCTCGTCCTCCTTGAGCCACCTCACCCTAATCAGCTCCTCCCATGCCTCCTTATGCGGCTCAGCCCACTCGAGACAAACCTGAAAATGCAATACTCAACTCAAGATAATCCAATGGAAACTTAGCAGCAATGTAGAATCTCATTGACATTTTACTCACCGACATGTACTCCTCAATGGTCATTGCCCATTCCTCCGAAGGCTCGTTACCAACATAGTACTCCTTCTTGACCCTCTTACCCTTGTTAGCCCAGAAGGCACTAGCGGAGGTGATCTTTTGGTTGTACCACTGCTGCGGTGTCAACCTCTCACAAGTGGCACGCAAAGTGAGACACGCTTTCCTATCAACCTCCGGGTCCACATGATAGAAGCACTTCAATCATGCATAAATCAGCTGTGAAAGTCATGAGTTAGCACATTAGGGTCATCAAGTATGAACGGTGCTCGAGAAATATATGTCTTACCCAAAACTTGGTGGTCATAGCCTCAGCAGCTGTCGCGAAGCCTACGGCAGGGGCATCCTCATAGTCCGCCCAAATAGTGGCTAGCTTCGTCTCGCCACCGGGGACTGTGCTAAGGGGAGTGTATCTGCCCGGCCAGAACTTCTTAATCAGAGCCCCAAGCAAGTTGTTAGGCAGGGGGGGGGGGGGGGGATGTCCAGTTGCTGCAAATAAATCACACATTAGTACACATGCCAAATTATTTATTATGACCAAGATGAAAATACATGTTCGAAATTTCTAAAGTAGTACACTTACTCATCGCCCGAAGGAATGATAAGGGCCTTCTCATCATGGGTCTTAGGCTCCTTCCTCACCTCGGGGACTTTCGCTTCTCGACGAATCTTCAAGGGCTTCGGCGCACCCCACCCTCCATCACCTCCAACTCAGCCCTAGAGTCAGACTCGTGTGTAGACTCCGTCTCCCCCTCCACCTCCGCACTAGACGGACCCTCTAGGAACAACTCAGGAGCCACGTCGCCAGAAGCGGAGGGTGGTGGGTCAAAGTCCATGTGTACCCCGCCGCCACCTCGTCCTCCACCTCGTCCTCCTCGTCCTCGTCCATCGGTACTATCGGCGTAACGCGGATTGGGCACCGTGGCTCGATCACTCCGTCTAGGCGCTCTAGGAATATTCCTCTTCAACTGCGCCATCGTCCTAAGCAAGCTCGCCGAGTCTTCCTTGCCGCTGCTCATATTGTTCAATCACCTGCATTGAGAAAAAGAAAACAGTTAAGCACAAAGACATAATAAAATGAAGATACTAAGAATAAAAGGCACAATGCAATTAAGAAGCATGTTGACATAATAAAATGAAGATACTAAGAATAAAAGACACAATGCAATTAAGAAGCATGTTGACAAATAAAATGAAGATACTAAGAATAAAAAGCACAATGCAATTAAGAAGCATGTTGACAAATAAATACTAAGAATAAAAGACCCTCACCAGCCATCATCACTCTCACTCTCATACTCTCTCTCTTTCTCTTTCTCTTTCTCACTATCACTATCACTATCTTTTGAGTACAAAGTTGAAGGGTCGATGGGTGGAGGCTCATCATAATTGTCATTCGCCTCAAGTAACTTCTCGAGCATAGATATGTCCTTTAGATCCACCACTGACTCACCACGAGTTTCTGCATCGTTCCCGAGGTCCTCTTCAACAAACGGTTCTAAAATATATTCCCCGAAGTCTTGTTCCTCTTGATAGAAAATCCCCTCGTATGTCACAGGGTCAATGTTGTTGTAATCATCCTCAGAGGGAATCGGTAGGTTACCATGTGGCGATACCTGGAAGACGACTTCCCAACCCTTGAGTTCCGCTTTCTGGCATGGGTATGGCAAATAATAAACTTGCTTGGCTTGGTGAGCCACAACAAAGACATCGGCTCCGCTATAGGTGGTTGAAGGCCTAACTTCAACTAACCCAATGGACTTATCACTTCTCTGTCCACCTATTGGGTCGAACCAATGACACTTGAACACGACGATATTGAGTTGCACGTTCGTACGATTGAATGTCAGCTCGTATACACTCTGTAACCTTCCGTAGTAATCAAAGTTATTGGCTCCTTTGGTGAAGACCCCAGTATTTATCGTTTTTTGATTCGCCCGGCCCTTCTGGTGCGTCTCTGTATGGAAGCGAAACTCATTCACATCATACTTCTCATACTTGGTCACCTCACGGCTACAACCTTGGGAAACACATTTCAACTCATCTATCATATCAACGTTTCTCTCACGGCCCTACAAGAACATTTCAAATTTGTTGTGTGCATTAGTTGCGTGGAATAAGAGGGACAAGTCACATGTTGCAAGGTAAGAGGACAGGTTAGAAATTACTTTTTCCATGAACCATGACACGAAGTTTTTATTAATTCCGGGAGCACCCTCTTTCAGTAGAGCGTCCATCTCCGAGGGTTGGGGCAATTCATCATACGGCCACATTTCATCCGTGAATTCGCTGAAAGGAGAAAATAAGCATTAGACCGAGACGAGGTTACTAGCTGCAAAGTAATTTGTTCACCATTTTACCTTACGAATGGGACCACTTCCTTCATGTTCATCAGCACATATAGCATTATGCAATCCTTCTCTTCGTTCTCCAATTTATATCTTGTTCCTTTACCAGCCTTGCCACCGGGGAATTGGAATAGTTCTAGCTTGGGGTCATTCTCGGGCACGTCGACATTGTAACGAGTGACCGGGTTATGCTGAGTGGGAACATCATCGGGATAGTACGTTGTCATGGCATCTGCCATCTCCCGAAGGCATATTGTCTCAGCTATGCATGCTTCAATATTGGCCTTGTTTCCAGTTATCTTTCGAATATACTTAAACTCTCTCTCAATACAGAAATGCCAATGAAACTGCACCGGGCCATCCAAGAGTGCCTCGTTGGCGAGGTGCACAATGAGATGTGCCATCGGAGTAAAGAAGCCTGGCGGAAAGATCATCTCAAAATTGTATAGCAACTTCGGCAATGTATCTTGTAGCTTTGCAATAACCTTGGGACATATCTGCTTAGCACAGAGCGTGTGGAAGAAATGGCTCAACTGCGCAAACACTCGCCAGACTTTCTCGGGGATATACCCTCGAAGCATCACCGGCATGAGCCGCTGAATCCATATATGATAGTCGTGACTCTTGAGCCCGGTGACTTTTCCCGTCGAAAGATTAACTCCCTTACTCATATTCGAACCATAACCATCAGGGAACATCACGACGTATTTGAGCCACCTGAATGCCTCCTTCTTTTGGATGGAATCAAGGCAGAAGCTGGCATGCGGCTTGAACCAATTCTTTTGACGGCCAATAGGACGCTTCATGTGTAATTTTTCCCTATCACAGAGGATCTCAACATCGACTCTAGCCTTGACATTATCCTTTGACTTCCTGGGAATGTTCAGGCATGTGTGAAAGACGGACTCCACGACATTCTATACGGTGTGCATCACATCGATGTTATGGGGAAGTTCGAGGTGCTTGTAATACTCGAGCTTCGTTAAGGCCGCCTCGTGAGTCCAGTTGTGCGTTACACCATATCCCTCAAATTGATGGCCAGTTGGCTTCTCCGGAGGCACGAGAGCACGTAGCTCGGCTTCAACAAGTGTACCATCAAACTTCGGCACATCTTTTTTTCATGCACAACTTTGCCCTTCTTGAAGTTCTTTTTGTCTTCTCTAAACGGATGCCTCCTTTTGAGGAACTGTCGATTCGTGTCAAACGCAACATACTTGCGACCCTTCTGTAGCCAAAGGAACTCAAGCCGGTGCCTGCACACTGGGCATGGCCACTTACCAGTTGTACACCATCCGCATGTTAGGGCGTACCCGGGCATATCATGCATGGTATACTGCAACCAAACTTTCATGTAGAAGTTTGTCTTCGATGCTCGGTCGTACGTCAATGTCCCGTGGTGCCAAGAGTGGTTCAAATCTTCCACAATCGGCTGCATGTAGACACTCAAATTCTTCCCCGGGTAATCAGGCCCTGGAATGATCAGCGACAGAAACATGGTCTTCCTCGCCATTAGGACTCCGGGAGGGAGATTGAGCGGAATAACAAACATGGGCCAGCAACTGTAATTGGCAGTCGACATACCATATGGATTGAAGTGTAACATTCCAAATTTTTTAAAACAAAGAAGAAATACAAATTTCCTTTTTCCAAAAATTGGAACAAACAAAAACTTTATTGAAGTTCGAGATGTGCATAGTACTCATACCTAGATATTGTGACCTTTGCCATGATAGTTTGTTTGATGTATTGAACAGGTTTGTAAACCCTAAACCCTACCCTTTTCAACACCAAAGAGGAACAAATAAAAAAAACAAAAGAAAAGGAAAAAGCATATGTGGGCATATAGCCATAATTACAAATAAGGGACTATGCCATTTTTTACTTTACCAAATGGTTATGAACCATTGTTAAACCCAACCTAACACTAACTAAACCCTAGGCCTTGCTCTTTGAGGTCAAAAAGAAACAAAACAAAAGAAGAGGGAAATAAAAGAAAAAGACATATGAGAGCAAAAAGCCATTTTTTCAAATCTTGGCCTAAGCCATTTCTACTTTGTGGAGATGGTTGGGAAACATCAATAAACCAATAACAATCACTTTTGATCAAAGAAACCCAAATCAAAGCACAAGAAAATTCAAAAACAAGTTGCATGTGATAATGGTCAAATCTGCCACTATTAACATATTACCCACTTTGAGCCTTTGTATTAAGCAAATCTTAAACCAAACCCTCCCAACTCTTTTCTCCTCATCCAAGAGCACATAAAGGTGAACACTTTTTGTGTTGACCAACCTTGTTGACTCTGTCTCAATTGCTTAATATAAGCATGCCAAGTGGCAACATTGAAACAGAAACTAGATCATACACTTTTTGGATTTTCACAAATCAACTCTCCTTTGCAAACCAACACCACCATTAGATCCCAAACATTATTTGATTCACTTCCATAAAAGGATTTGGCAAAATTCAAAAATATTTTTCTTTCGGGCATTTTAGCAAACACCTTGCAGGCAGGGTCTAGATATGTGCCCATACTGAAAAAAATCAGTGGACCAAGTCCAACCCTGACCACCTCTGCATCCCTGCACCCCTCTGCATCAGTGCCACCCACTGCCTCCTCTGGTCCTTGACCAACTTGACCAAATCATCACCATGCCGGCCACCATGACATCAACATGCTCACCTCCTCTCCTCTCACATCTGGCTGACCACACCATGTCTTTCAGCTTGCCATGACTCTACTGAACACGCTCGTGCCAGCCGTTGGCCAAGGAGAGAAGCCCATTGACCAGAACACGACGTGCCCTGTGACACCCAGACACGCCCAGACGCGCCAGGACGTGCACGGACACGTCCCTGGACGCGCCAGAGCACCGCCTCGTCCCATCGCTGCTGACCTAGCCTCGCTCTCCCATCTTGCACACGCACGCACCAGTACACCAGCTCCCTCCCAGACACGCTCAATCGCACCGGAGAGGCCTATCGCCGTCATCCTCGTCGTCGACTGTCCGCCACGGTACTGCCAGCTCTCGTCACCCTCCTGCCCGCGTCAGCCCACCGTTTTCTGTGCCATCAAGCCCTCCGTGCTCGCCATGACGTGTAGAACACCGCTGCATCATCGCCCGTGACGCTAGCTCACCGTAGCCATGTCGACATCGACGACCTGCCCCGCGCCCCGCAGCAACCCTGGTGACATAGGCATCCCCAATGGGCCTGCCAGAGAAGGTACCCGGGGTTTTCTGAAGGCCCATGACCCAAAGATTGTAAAGTCCAGAAGCCCAGTTAGGGGAGAGTTTGGAAAGTTAGAATTGTATTAGGAATATTGACTTGTAACTACTACGGGATGGACTCAGATTGTCTCCCTAACTCTGTAACTTGTTTGTCACGAAACCCTCGGCTCCGCTTCCTATATAAGGGGGAGTCAAGGGACAAAGAGAGGATCGATTCATTGTCAATATAACCCTAGCTTTCTAGCAGTCGAGTGCTTTTCCGACTGAAACCCTCGAGATCTACTTGCCCTCTACTTCCGCTAAAACCCTAGTCTATAATCCGTAGACATTGACAAGTTAATACCTTGTCAATTGGCGCCGTCTGTGGGAATTAGAGGCGACAATGAGCTGATCTCGATGGCACGTTCAATATCATCGATATCTTCGGTGGCAAGCAACGCGATGGATGGAGGTAAACGGATCAAAATTGATCTAGTCGATTTTATTCCTCACCCGCCCTCCCGTGTGGATGCATATGCGTATCTGGAGGAGCCCATGGAGATGACATTCGGAAGTTTCCACTTCCGCGTCGGGAAGGATGGATCTCACCATCTCGCGATGCCGAATTCTTCGGGAACGCTCGCAGTCGATTCTGATTTCTCGGGATCGGCATCATCCTTCGAGTCAGGCGAAGAGGATATCTCGCCGTCAATCTTCACCAAGCCCGCGTCAAGCGAAAAACTCGCCAAGATCTTCAGCAACATGTCCTTCGGGTCATCTGCGGACTCCAATATAAGCAGTGACTCAGATAGTGTCGATAGCTTCATCGATAAATCTACCCTTATTCGGGAGGTCTTCGCCGATCGTTACGACGGTGTCACCGACCCAGAAAAGAACAACTCGGGACCAACATATCATCAAGTATACGTGATTGGCGAATCCAGCCATCTGGAGAACGAAACATCAGAGGCTTTCGATGATTTGGGAAATCCATACGTCGATCCCGCTGATCTCACGCGAGGTTTAGGGACCAAATATGTCGGGACTACACCACGCCAGAAGTTGCAGCTACCACAAGCAGCTTGGGATAGAGCGACAACAGCCCTAAACGGTACCAACCCGTTGACTACTGCCGCGACGGTGGAAGAGTTGCAAGCGTACCAATATAGGCTCGCACGTGCTAGTCGAGAATTGGAGAAACAAAGGGTGATACTGGAGCAAAGAAAGGCAGCAGCTTCCGCGTCAAGCAGGCGTAGAGCTGAGCTGAGTCGACAATCAGGAACTTCGGGAAATAGTCACAGAGAAGCTCGCAACAGGGCAAGATCTCGGCTGCACAACATACCTGAAGGCGAGAGGGAGCATCTGGTCCAAAACCTCGACATGTCATTTATGTCGATAGACACAAGAGGAAACATCATCCCAAAAACACCGGAAGCCGGATACATGGCGACTCAGGCCTACATACTGGCGTCCAGGCCACCTCCCGGAGATCCAAGAGAAGCATTGTATAACATGGCTATGGCAGGAGTCGGAGTTATGGGAACAGCATTCGCAAGTACAAGCACACCTCCCGAAGGCACGGCAAGACAAAATAGTCCACGACCCAGAGTGGTGGTTCAGGACCCTCCAAGAACGTCGGCAAGAGATACAGCAACACAGGCGCGGGTCGACAGAGCGTGACAAGAAAGGAGAGAACGTCGGCACTCACCAGAGGTCGATGAGGAGGATATGTGCGGCCTCCCCTGTTTTACTCGACGAGTTCGTAAAACACGGGTCCCGTCTGGGTTTAAATTACCCGACAACTACAAGAAGTTCGACGGATTGCAAGATCCTGAGGACTGGTTGGTGGATTACCTGGAGACAGTAAAGCTTACGGGTGGAACCAAAGCAACTGCCATGCAGAGCATCCAGGTACACTTGAGCGGAGCAGCGCGGTCGTGGATAAAAAAGCTACCGCCTGGATCTATCGACAGTTGGGAAACCTTCGAGGACATGTTCGTAAAGAACTTTTTATCCACATGCAAGAAACCTGCGTCAATAGAGCAACTAAGAGCTTGTCGACGGAAATATGACGAGTCGATGAGGACATATATCCAGCGGTGGAACATTATCAAAAACTCGGCAGAGAATATATCTGATGAAAGAGCGATAGATGCATTTGTCGCTGGGATCAGGAGGAAGGATTTAGTCGAGGACTTGGGAAGGACTAATCCAAAAACAATATCGGCACTCATGGAGATAGCGAATCGCTGGGCAGATGGAGAAGATGCCGTTCACAACAAGCGGCATAGGTCGCCCGAGGATGACCGTAACCGAAATATTCAAAATAGACGACGCTTTTCTCGACAGTTCCCAGATTATGACGGTCCCGGCCAAATATCGGCCGGCTTCCGAGGAAATATAGGAGGAAACAGTCGAGATTATTCTCAAAAGAGCGGTGAGCACCGCAGCGATTACAGGGACGGTCCTCGTCCCAATAGGCAAAATAATGGTCCAAGGTTCCAGAGGCCGTATATATCTCCCGAAGATATGTTGAACGGACCATGCCAAATGCACTTCTACCTCGACAACAACGGGAAGAGACAGTCGGGACATCTGCAGAAGGACTGTCGAACTTTCCAAGTACTGAACAGGTACGCAGGGCATGTCAATACACAGGCAGCAAATAGAAATCCTCAGGGGCCAAGGAGTGAGATTCATCTTCCACCACCTCCCGCAATCACGGACGAAAATCGACATCAGTTGCAAATAGCGGCAGCTCCAATGAATGGCCTCTATATCAACACCAATGGGGAGGTCTCGATGATTCAGAAGGGCAGACCATCCAATAGAGCTCAAAAAGTAATTTCGCGGCAAGTCTTTATGGTAGAGAAAATGCCTCCACCAACAATTGAGTACCTGAATTGGTCGGGGCAGGACATCGGCTTCACCATAGCGGACCACCCGCAGCAAGTCCCTCGACCAGGGCAATCAGCTTTGATCCTGCCGGCGGTGATTGCAGGATTCGACGTTTCACAAGTGTTCATAGATGGAGGCAGCAGCTTGAACCTCATGAGTGCAGATACTTTGAGGAAGATGAATATATCCTTGGTGAACCTAACACCAACCGACTCCCATTTTCATGGTATTACACCAGACAAGCCAAGTTATCCATTGGGAAAGATAAGTCTCGACGTTCAGTTTGGAACCCCAGAGAATTACAGAAGGGAGAAGTTGGAATTTGAAGTCGTGGATTTCCCATCACAGTATCATGCTTTGCTAGGGCGACCGGCGTATGCCAGGTTTATGGCGGTACCACACTACACGTACTTGTTATGGAGGCTCTCTGGACCTAAGGGTCCAATCACAGTAAAAGGAAGCTTCGCACTAGCGGATAAGTGCGACAAGGATTTTCATCGGCTGTCAGAAACTTTCGGGATGCAAGCAGAATATATGGCGTCAAAGCTGACAACTGACTACGACGTGTTGCCAGATGGAGGAGGCCACTCAAGGAACCAACCTTTGATACCACGAAGAACTCGAAGGAAGTGCAGATACACCCGACAGATCCTAAGAAAACGACAGCTATCGCCACAAACATGGACCTCGCATAGGAAAGCGTGCTCGTCGAGTTCCTCCGTGACCGCTGGGAAATCTTCGCATGGTGTCCAGCTAACATGCCAGGAGTACCCAGGGAACTTGCCGAGCACCCCCTTAATGTGGATCCATTGGCCTGGCCAATCAGACAACCTTTGCGGCGTTTTTGAACCAAACCGCAAAGCAATGCTGTCGGAAATTAATCGGAGAAGCTGGATTTATCAAAGAGTTACATACAGAAGCCACGTGGGTAGCTAACCCAGTGCTGGTCCCGAAGAAAAGCACGGAGGTCCTTCGCATGTGCGTTGACTTCACGTGTCTCAATAAACATTGTCCAAAGGATCACTTCCTCCTCCCAAGGATTGATCAAATTATTGACTCCACGGCAGGCTGTGAACGTCTTTCCTTCCTGGACGCTTATTCTGGTTATAACCATATCCGGCTAAAAGAAGAAGATGAAGTAAAAACAGCTTTCATAACACCATATGGCGTGTTCTCTATAGAACAATGCCTTTCGGGTTAAAAAACGCGGGAGCAACATATCAGCGGATGATGCAAAAGTGTCTTGCCACACAGATTGGCAAGAACGTTCAGGTGTACATCGACGATGTCGTCATTACAACAAAGCAGGGCTCAACCTTGGTCGAGGACCTCAAGGAAACTTTCGACAATCTTAATAAGTTTTGCCTCAAGCTGAACCCGACGAATTGCTCTTTCGGCGTCCCTGCAGGCGAACTTCTCGGGTTTTTGGTGTCAGCAAGAGGAATCGAGGCTAACCCAGAGAAAATCCAAGCTATAGTAACAATGCGGAAGCCAACCAAGCTAAAGAAAGTACAGCAGTTAACTGGGCGAGTCGCGGCTTTGAGCAGATTCGTCGCCAGACTAGGAGAAAAGGCGTTGCCATTTTACGCCTTGATTAAGCAAGGAGAGAAGTTCGAGTGGAACGAAGAAGCAGACAGAGCCTTTGAGAACCTCAAGCGCACAATCTCAACACCTCCAATATTGGTAGCACCTAAGGAGAAGGAACCCCTCTTGTTATATATTGCAGCCACACCTCAGGTGGTTAGTACGGTACTTGTGGTCGAAAGAGAAGAAGAAGGGAAACTTCATGGAGTTCAGAGGCCAGTATATTTCATCAGCGAGGTTTTATCGCCTTCAAAACAGCGGTACCCGCACTATCAGAAGTTGGCATATGGGGTATTCACAACTGCAAGAAAGTTGCGACACTATTTTTCGGCGCATCCGATAATAGTGGTCAATGAGGCACCTTTGTCAAATATATTAAACAACCCAGAGGCTACGGGTCGTGTCTCCCTCTGGGGAATAGAACTTTCCCCTCGGGACATCACGTATAAAAAAAGAAAAGCAATAAAGTCGCAGATCTTACCAGACTTCGTCGCAGAATGGATGGAACTGCAAAGTACGGGACCTCCAGACTTGTCGAGAACATGGACCATGAACTTTGACGGGTCCAAAAGGCTAGAAGGAGCTGGAGCAGGCGTGATATTAGTATCACCTCAGGGAGATAAGTTGAAGTATGTGCTACGGATGATGTTTCCTAACGCGTCTAATAACGAGGCAGAGTACGAGGCACTCATACACGGGATGAAGATGGCGAAAGCTTGCGGCGCAACCCAGCTAAAAATATTCGGGGATTCTCAACTAGTGGCTCAACAGGTGATGAACCAGTGCGATGCAGTCAACGACAGCATGATAGCATACAAGGAGGTATACAACGAACTCGAGAAACTTTTCGATGGGTGCGAAGTGAATCATATTAGCAGACTCAGCAACGACGAAGCCGACGTTTTGGCGAACATCGGGTCGCAATGTTTGGCAATACCACCCGGCGTATTTTGGGAGGAGATAATTGAAAGATCAACAAAGGCGAAGAAACAGCCAAAGAAAAAGGAGAAGCTCGAGAAAGCCTTGGGGGCTCCACCGGCAATAGAGGCAAGTACATCGGGAGATGAAGAAGAATCACATGAGGTGATGGTGGTGCAGGTTCCTTGGATGCAGGTATATGTCGCATATATTTCAAGGAAGGAAATACCCGAGGATCCAGTAGAAGCAAGGCGAGTTATTCGACGGTCCAAGGCTTTCACCGTGGTTAAAGGTGAGCTTTATAAGTGAAGTATATCGGGCATTTTGCAGCGATGTGTCACGCCCGAAGAAGGTCGAGTACTCTTAAGAGATGTGCATGAAGGAGTGTGCGGACACCACGCAAGCAGTCGAGCTATTGCAGCCAAGGTTTTTAGAGCAGGGTTTTACTGGCTAACTGATACGTCTCCGACGTATCGATAATTTCTTATGTTCCATGCCACATTATTGATGATATCTACATGTTTTATTCACACTTTATGATGATTTTATACGTTTTCCGGAACTAATCTATTGACGAGATGCCGAAGTGCCAGTTCCTGTTTTCTGCTGTTTTGGTTTCAGAAATCCTAGTAAGGAAATATTCTCGGAATTGGACGAAATCAACGCCCAGCATCTTAGAATCCCACGAAGCTTCCAGAACACCCGAGAGCCGCCAGAGGGGGGCCAGGCCCACAGACAGTAGGCCGGCGCGGCCAGGGGGTGGGCCGCGCCCCCTAGTGTGTCACCGCCTCGTCACCCCTCTGACTCTGCCTCTTCGCCTATATAAAGGTCCCTGACCTAAATCTTCGATACGAAAAAGCCACGGTACGAGAAAGACTCCAGGGACGCCGCCACATCGCGAAACTCCAATTCAGGGGACAGAAGTCTCTGTTCCGGCACCCTGCCGGGACGGGGAATTGCCCCCGGAGCCATCTCCACCGCCGTCTTCACCGCCATCGCTGCCTCCATGATGAGGAGGGAGTAATTCACCCCCGAGGCTGAGGGCTTCGCTGTAGCTATGTGGTTCATCTCTCTTTCATGTACCTCAATACAATAATCTCATGAGCTGCTTTACATGATTGAGATTCATATGAGTTTTGTATCACAATTCATCTATGTGCTACTCTAGTGATGTTATTAAAGTATTCTATTCCTCCTGCATGGTGTAAAGGTGACTAGTGTGTGCACTATGTGGTTCTTGTCGTAGGCTATGATCATGATCTCTTGTGGATTGTGAAGTTAACTATTACTATGATGGTATTGATGTGATCTATTTGGTTATATTGATCTATCTTACACTATAAGGTTACTAAAATATGAACAATAATTGTGGAGCTTGTTAACTCCGGCATTGAGGGTTCGTGTAATCCTACGCAATGTGTTCATCATCCAACAAAAGTGTAGAGTATGCATTTATCTATTCTGTTATGTGATCAATGTTGAGAGTGTCCACTAGTGAAAGTGTAATCCCTAGGCCTTGCTCCTAAATACTGCTATCGCTGCTTGTTTACTGTTTTACTGCGTTACTACTGCTGCAATACTACCACCATCAACTACACGCCAGCAAGCTATTTTCTGGCACCGTTGCTACTGCTCATACTTATTCATACCACCTGTATTTCACTATCTCTTCGCCGAACTAGTGCACCTATTTGGTGTGTTGGGGACACAAGAGACTTCTTGCTTTGTGGTTGCGGGTTGCATGAGAGGGATATCTTTGACCTCTTCCTCCGAGTTCGATAAACCTTGGGTGATCCACTTAAGGGAAAACTTGCTGCTGTTCTACAAACCTCTGCTCTTGGAGGCCCAACACTGTCTACAGGAAAGGAGGGGGAAGTAGACATCAAGCTATTTTTTGGCGCCGTTGCCGGGGAACGAAGGAAAGCTACACCATTTCCTCCCTCGTCAACTATGCGCCAAGCTATTTTCTGGCGCCGTTGCCGGGGAGGAAAGGTAAAAGGCACTCATACTCCGGTTCCAGGTAAAGTACTTTTCTGGCGCCATTGTGTTTGTGCTCGAAGCTATTTCCTTTAGATCCCGCAATTGCATCTTTTTGTTTCTTGTTTACACTAGTTAGGCATAATGGAAAACAACAAAAATATGAGAGATCTTTATGAACTTTATCTTGAATTAGGACATGATGTGTTTGAAGAGAGAACTTTTATATGCATGCTAATGGGAATGTTATTAATATGAATGCTTTGAACACTATTGTTGCTAATGCTATGGAAAATTCTAAGCTTGGGGAAGTTGGTTTTGATGAGCATGATCTTTTTAGTCCCCCAAGCATTGAGGAGGAAATTTACTTTGATGATACTTTGCCTCCTATTTATGATGATTATAATGATAGTAGTCTTTTGGTACCGCCTGTTATGGAGGATGAATTTGATTATGATTACAATATGCCTCCTATATATGATAGCTACTTTGAATTTGCTCCCACTATTACTAATAAAATTGATTATGCTTATGTGGAGAGTAATAATTTTATGCATGAGACTCATGATAAGAATGCTTTATGTGATAGTTATATTGTTGAGTTTGCTCATGATGCTACTGAAAATCTTTATGAGAGAGGAAAATATGGTTGTAGAAATTTTCATGTTACTAAAATGCCTCTCTATGTGCTGAAATTTTTGAAGCTACACTTGTTCTATCTTCCTATGCTTGTTACTTTGCTCTTCATGAACTTGTTTATTTACAAGATTCCTATGCATAGGAAGCATGTTAGACTTAAATGTGTTTTGAATTTGCCTCTTGATGCTCTCTTTTTGCTTCAAATACTATTTCTTGCGAGTGCATCATTAAAACTGCTGAGCCCATCTTAATGGCTATAAAGAAAAGAACTTCTTGGGAGATAACCCATGTGTTATTTTGCTACAGTATTTTGTTTTATATTTGTGTTTTGGAAGTTGTTACTACTGTAGCAACCTCTCCTTATCTTAGTTTTGTGTTTTGTTGTGCCAAGTAAAGTCGTTGATAGTAAGGTTCATACTAGATTTGGATTACTGCACAGAAACAGATTTCTTTGCTGTCACGAATCTGGGCAAAATTCTCTGTAGGTAACTTAGAAAATTATGCCAATTTACGTGAGTGATCCTCAGATATGTACGCAACTTTCATTAAATTTGAGCATTTTCATTTGAGCAAGTCTGGTGCCTCAATAAAATTCGTCTTTACGGACTGTTCTGTTTTGACAGATTCTGCCTTTTATTTTCGCATTGCCTCTTTTGCTATGTGGGATGGATTTCTTTGTTCCATTGACTTCCAGTAGCTTTGGGCAATGTCCAGAAGTGTTAAGAATGATTGTGTCACCTCTGAACATGTGAGTTTTTGATTATGCACTAACCCTCTAATGAGTTTGTTTCGAGTTTGGTGTGAAGGAAGTTTTCAAGGGTCAAGAGAGGAGGATGATATACTATGATCAAGAAGAGTGAAAGCTCTAAGCTTGGGGATGCCCGGTGGTTCATCCCTGCATATTTAAATAAGACTCAAGCATCTAAGCTTGGGGATGCCCAAGGCATCCCCTTCTTCATCGACAAATTATCAGGTTCCTTCTCTTGAAACTATATTTTTATTCGGTCACATCTTATGTAATTTACTTGGAGCGTCTGTGTGCTTTTGTTTTTGTTTTTGTTTGAATAAATGCTTGTGTGGGAGAGAGACACGCTCCGCTGGTTCATATGAACTCATGTGTTCTTAGCTTTTAATTTTCATGGCGAAGGTTGAAACTGCTTCGTTAATTGTTATATGGTTGGAAACGGAAAATGCTACATGTAGTAATTGGTAAAATGTCTTGATTAATTTGATACTTGGCAATTGTTGTGCCCATGTTTAAGCTCTTGCATCATATACTTTGCACCTATTAATGAAGAAATACATAGAGCATGCTAAAATTTGGTTTGCATAATTGGTCTCTCTAAGGTCTAGATAATTTCTAGTATTGGGTTGAACAACAAGGAAGACGGTGTAGAGTCTTATAATGTTTACAATATGTCTTTTATGTGAGTTTTGCTGCACCGGTTCATCCTTGTGTTTGTTTCAAATAACCTTGCTAGCCTAAGCCTTGTATCGAGAGGGAATACTTCTCATGCATCCAAAATCCTTGAGCCAACCACTATGCCATTTGTGTCCACCATACCTACCTACTACATGGTATTTCTCCGCCATTCCAAAGTAAATTGCTTGAGTGCTAACTTTAAAATTTCTATCCTCTACCTTTGCAATATATAGCTCATGGGACAAATAGCCTAAAAACTATTGTGGTATTGAATATGTACTTATGCACTTTATCTCTTATTAAGTTGCTTGTTGAGCGATAACCATGTTCTGGGGATGCCATCAACTACTCTTTGTTGAATATCATGTGAGTTGCTATGCATGTTCTTGTCTGAAGTAAGGGAGATTTACCATGAGTTGAATGGTTTGAGCATGCATACTGTTAGAGAAGAACATTGGGCCGCTAACTAAAGCCATGATCCATGGTGGAAGTTTCAGTTTTGGACAAATATCCTCAATCTCATATGAGAAAATTAATAATTCTTGAATGCTTATGCATAAAAGAGGAGTCCATTATCTGTTGTCTATGTTGTCCCGGTATGGATGTCTAAGTTGAGAATAATCAAAAGCGAGAAATCCAATGCGAGCTTTCTCCTTAGACCTTTGTACAGGCGGCATAGAGGTACCCCTTTGTGACACTTGGTTAAAACATATGTATTGCGATGATAATCCAGGTAATCCGAGCTAATTAGGACAAGGTGCGGGCACTATTAGTATACTATGCATGAGGCTTGCAACTTGTAGGATATAATTTACATAACACATATGCTTTATTACTACCGTTGACAAAATTGTTTCTTGTTTTCAAAACCAAAGCTCTAGCACAAATATAGCAATCAATGCTTCCCTCTGCGAAGGGCCTTTCTTTTACTTTTATGTTGAGTCAGTTCACCTATTTCTCTCTATCTTAGAAGCAAACACTTGTGTCAACTGTGCATTGATTCTTACATACTTGCATATTGCACTTGTTATATTACTTTACATTGACAATATCCATGAGATATACATGTTACAAGTTGAAAGCAACCGCTGAAACTTAATCTTCCTTTGTGTTGCTTCAATGCCTTTACTTTGAATTATTGCTTTATGAGTTAACTTTTATGCAAGACTTATTGATGCTTGTCTTGAAAGTACTATTCATGAAAAGTCTTTGCTATATGATTCATTTGTTTACTCATGTCATTTACCATTGCTTTGATCGCTGCATTCATTACATGTGCTTACAATAGTATGATCAAGATTATGATGGCATGTCACTCCAGAAATTATCTTTGTTATCGTTTACCTGCTCGGGACGAGCAGAACTAAGCTTGGGGATGCTGATACGTCTCCGACGTATCGATAATTTCTTATGTTCCATGCCACATTATTGATGATATCTACATGTTTTATTCACAATTTATGATGATTTTATACGTTTTCCGGAACTAATCTATTGACGAGATGCCGAAGTGCCAGTTCCTGTTTGTTTTTGGTTTCAGAAATCCTAGTAAGGAAATATTCTCGGAATTGGACGAAATCAACGCCCAGCATCTTAGAATCCCACGAAGCTTCCAACCGAGAGCCGCCAGGGGGCCACAGGCCAGACGAGGCCGGCGCGGCCAGGGGGTGGGCCGTGCCCCCCTAGTGTGTCACCGCCTCGTCACCCCTCCGACTCCGCCTCTTCGCCTATATAAAGGTCCCTGACCTAAATCTTCGATACGAAAAAGCCACGGTACGAGAAAGACTCCAGGGACGCCGCCACATCGCGAAACTCCAATTCGGGGGACAGAAGTCTCTGTTCCGGCACCCTGCCGGGACGGGGAATTGCCCCGGAGCCATCTCCACCGCCGTCTTCACCGCCATCTTCACCGCCATCGCTGCCTCCATGATGAGGAGGGAGTAATTCACCCCCGAGGCTGAGGGCTTCGCTGTAGCTATGTGGTTCATCTCTCTCTCATGTACCTCAATACAATAATCTCATGAGCTGCTTTACATGATTGAGATTCATATGAGTTTTGTATCACAATTCATCTATGTGCTACTCTAGTGATGTTATTAAAGTATTCTATTCCTCCTGCATGGTGTAAAGGTGACTAGTGTGTGCACTATGTGGTTCTTGTCGTAGGCTATGATCATGATCTCTTGTGGATTGTGAAGTTAACTATTACTATGATGGTATTGATGTGATCTATTTGGTTATATTGATCTATCTTACACTATAAGGTTACTAAAATATGAACAATAATTGTGGAGCTTGTTAACTCCGGCATTGAGGGTTCGTGTAATCCTACGCAATGTGTTCATCATCCAACAAAAGTGTAGAGTATGCATTTATCTATTCTGTTATGTGATCAATGTTGAGAGTGTCCACTAGTGAAAGTGTAATCCCTAGGCCTTGCTCCTAAATACGCTATCGCTGCTTGTTTTGTTTTCTGCGTTACTACTGCTGCAATACTACCACCATCAACTACACGCCAGCAAGCTATTTTCTGGCACCGTTGCTACTGCTCATACTTATTCATACCACCTGTATTTCACTATCTCTTCGCCGAACTAGTGCACCTATTTGGTGTGTTGGGGACACAAGAGACTTCTTGCTTTGTGGTTGCAGGGTTGCATGAGAGGGATATCTTTGACCTCTTCCTCCCTGAGTTCGATAAACCTTGGGTGATCCATGATACGTCTCCGACGTATCGATAATTTCTTATGTTCCATGCCACATTATTGATGTTATCTACATGTTTTATGCACACTTTATGTCATATTCGTGCATTTTCTGGAACTAACCTATTAACAAGATGCCGAAGTGCCAGTTCCTGTTTTCTGCTGTTTTTGGTTTCAGAAATTCTAGTAACGAAATATTCTCGGAATCGGACGAAATCAACGCCCAAGTTCCTATTTTCACCGGAAGCATCCAGAACACCCGGGAAGGACCAGGGGGGGGGCCCCAGACCATAGGCCGGCGCGGCCCAGGCCCGGCCGCGCCGCCCTATGGTGTCGTCGCCCCTTCGACCCTCCTGCGCCGCCTCTTCGCCTATATAAAGCCCCTGGATCGAAAACACTTCGATGAAACCCACAGAAACCTTCCGAGCCGCCGCCATCGCGACGCCAAGATGGGGGACAGAGTCTCTGTTCGGCACCCTGGGAGCAGAGTGCCCCCGGAAGGCTTCTCCATCGACACCGCTGCCATCTCCACCGCCATCTTCATCACCGCTGCTGCTCCCATGAGGAGGGAGTAGTTCTCCATCGAGGCTCGGGGCTGTACCGGTAGCTATGTGGTTAATCTCTCTCCCATGTACCTCAATACAATGATCTCATGAGCTGCTTTACATGATTGAGATTCATATGAGTTTGTATCACAATTCATCTATGTGCTACTCTAGTGATGTTATTAAAGTATTCTATTCCTCCTGCATGGTGTAAAGTGGACAGGGTGTGCATCATGTAGTTCTTGGTTTAGTTTATGATCGTGATCTCTTATGGATTGTGAAGTTAACTATTACTATGATGGTATTGATGTGATCTATTTGGTTATGTTGATCTATCTTACACTATAAGGTTACTAAAATATGAACATTAATTGTGGAGCTTGTTAACTCCGGCATTGAGGGTTCGTGTAATCCTACGCAATGTGTTCATCATCCAACAAAAGTGTAGAGTATGCATTTATCTATTCTATTATGTGATCAATGTTGAGAGTGTCCACTAGTGAAAGTGTAATCCCTAGGCCTTGTTCCTAAATACTGCTATCACTGCTTGTTTCTTGTTTTTTGCGTTACTACTGCTGCAATACTACCACCATCAACTACACGCCAGCAAGCTATTTTCTAGCACCGTTGCTACTGCTCATATATATTCATACCACCTGTATTTCACTATCTCTTCGCCGAACTAGTGCACCTATTAGGTGTGTTGGGGACACAAGAGACTTCTTGCTTTGTGGTTGCAGGGTTGCATAAGAGGGATATCTTTGACCTCTTCCTCCCTGAGTTCGATAAACCTTGGGTGATCCACTTAAGGGAAAACTTGCTGCTGTTCTATAAACCCTCTGCTCTTGGAGGCCCAACACGTCTACGAAAGGAGGGGAACGTAGACATCAAGCTATTTTCTGGCGCCGTTGCCGGGGAGGAAAGGTAAAAGGTACTCACACTCCGGACCTCGGCTACCAAGCTATTTTCCGCTGTTGTAAGTACTCAAAGCTATTTCCTTTAGATCCTGCAATTGCATCTTTTTGTTTCTTGTTTACACTAGTTTGGCATAATGGACAACTATGAGCTTTTTATTCTATTTCCTGAGTTAAGACATGGATGGTTTGATCCGAAAATTAAAAAACCCATGGAACATGTTAGCATGAATACTTTGAACACCATTGTTGCTAATAATATGGAAAATTCTAAGCTTGGGGAAGCTGGTTTTCATGATCTTTTTAGTCCCCCAAGCATTGAGGAGAAAATTTTCTTTGATGATACTTTGCCTCCTATTTATGATGATTATAATGATAGTGGTCTTTTGGTGCCACCTACTATGGAGAGTAAATTTTGTTGTGATTATACTATGCCTCTTACACTTGATGAGAATAATAATGATAGCTACTTTGTTGAATTTGCTCCCACTACAACTAATAAAATTGATTATGCTTATGTGGAGAGTAATAATTTTATGCATGAGACTCATGATAAGAATGCTTTATGTGATAGTTATATTGTTGAGTTTTCTCATGTTGCTACTGAAAGTTATTATGAGAGAGGAAAATATGGTTGTAGAAATTTTCATGTTACTAAAATGCCTCTCTATGTGCTGAAATTTTTCAAGCTATACTTGTTTTATCTTCCTATGCTTGTTACTTTGCTCTTCATGAACTTGTTTATTTACAAGATTCTTATGCATAGGAAGCATGTTAGACTTAAATGTGTTTTGTATTTGCCTCTTGATGCTCTCTTTTGCTTCAAATACTATTTCTTGCGAGTGCATCATTAAAACTGCTGAGCCCATCTTAATGGCTATAAAGAAAAGAACTTCTTGGGAGATAACCCATGTGTTATTTTGCTACAGTACTTTGTTTTTATTTTGTGTCTTGGAAGTTGTTTACTACTGTAGCAACCTCTCCTTATCTTAGTTTTGTGTTTTGTTGTGCCAAGTTAAGCCGTTGATAGAAAAGTAAGTACTAGATTTGGATTACTGCGCTGTTCCAGATTTCTTTGCTGTCACGAATCTGGGCCCACCTCCCTGTAGGTAACTCAGAAAATTAAGCCAATTTACATGCATGATCCTCAGATATGTACGCAACTTTCATTCAATTTGAGGATTTTCATCTGAGCAAGTATGGTGCCATTTTAAAATTCGTCAATACGAACTGTTCTGTTTTGACAGATTCTGCCTTTATTTCGCATTGCCTCTTTTGCTATGTTGGATGAATTTCTTTGATCCACTAATGTCCAGTAGCATTATGCAATGTCTAGAAGTGTTAAGAATGATTGTGTCACCTCTGAATATGTCAATTTATATTGTGCACTAACCCTCTAATGAGTTGTTTCGAGTTTGGTGTGGAGGAAGTTTTCAAGGATCAAGAGAGGAGTATGATGCAACATGATCAAGGAGAGTGAAAGCTCTAAGCTTGGGGATGCCCCGGTGGTTCACCCCTGCATATATCAAGAAGACTCAAGCGTCTAAGCTTGGGGATGCCCAAGGCATCCCCTTCTTCATCGACAACATTATCAGGTTCCTCCCCTGAAACTATATTTTTATTCCATCACATCTTATGTGCTTTTTCTTGGAGCGTCGGTTTGTTTTTGTTTTTGTTTTGTTTGAATAAAATGGATCCTAGCATTCACTTTATGGGAGAGAGACACGCTCCGCTGTAGCATATGGACAAGTATGTCCTTGGTTTCTACTCATAGTACTCATGGCGAAGTTTCTCCTTCGTTAAATTGTTATATGGTTGGAATTGGAAAATGATACATGTAGTAATTGCTATAAATGTTTTGGGTAATGTGATACTTGGCAATTGTTGTGCTCATGATTAAGCTCTTGCATCATATGCTTTGCACCCATTAATGAAGAAATACATAGAGCATGCTAAAATTTGGTTTGCATATTTGGTTTCTCTAAGGTCTAGATAATTTCTAGTATTGAGTTTGAACAACAAGGAAGACGGTGTAGAGTCTTATAATGTTTTCAATATGTCTTTTATGTGAGTTTTGCTGCACCGGTTCATCCTTGTGTTTGTTTCAAATAAGCCTTGCTAGCCTAAACCTTGTATCGAGAGGGAATACTTCTCATGCATCCAAAATACTTGAGCCAACCACTATGCCATTTGTGTCCACCATACCTACCTACTACATGGTATTTTCCGCCATTCCAAAGTAAATTGCTTGAGTGCTACCTTTAAAATTCCATCATTCACCTTTGCAATATATAGCTCATGGGACAAATAGCTTAAAAACTATTGTGGTATTGAATATGTAATTATGCACTTTATCTCTTATTAAGTTGCTTGTTGTGCGATAACCATGTTTTCTGGGGACGCCATCAACTACTCTTTGTTGAATTTCATGTGAGTTGCTATGCATGTCGTCTTGTCTGAAGTAAGAGAGATCTACCACCTTATGGTTAAGCATGCATATTGTTAGAGAAGAACATTGGGCCGCTAACTAAAGCCATGATCCATGGTGGAAGTTTCAGTTTTGGACATATATCCTCAATCTCAAATGAGAAAATTATTAATTGTTGTTACATGCTTATGCATAAAAGAGGAGTCCATTATCTGTTGTCTATGTTGTCCCGGTATGGATGTCTAAGTTGAAGAATAATCAATAGCGAGAAATCCAATGCGAGCTTTCTCCTTAGACCTTTGTACAGGCGGCATAGAGGTACCCCTTTGTGACACTTGGTTAAAACATGTGCATTGTGATGATCCGGTAGTCCAAGCTAATTAGGACAAGGTGCGGGCACTATTAGTATACTATGCATGAGGCTTGCAACTTGTAAGATATAATTTACATGATACATATGCTTTATTACTACCGTTGACAAAATTGTTTCATGTTTTCAAAATCAAAGCTCTAGCACAAATATAGCAATCGATGCTTTTCCTCTATGGAGGACCATTCTTTTACTTTCATTGTTGAGTCAGTTCACCTATTTCTCTTCACCTCAAGAAGCAAACACTTGTGTGAACTGTGCATTGATTCTTACATATTTGCATATTGCATTTGTTATATTGCTTTGCATTGATAATTATCCATGAGATATACATGTTATAAGTTGAAAGCAACCGCTGAAACTTCATCTTCCTTTGTGTTGCTTCAATGCTTTTACTATAAATTATTGCTTTATGAGTTAACTCTTATGCAAGACTTATTGATGCTTGTCTTGAAGTACTACTCATGAAAAGTCTTTGCTATATGATTCACTTGTTTACTCATGTCATATACATTGTTTTGATCGCTGCATTCACTACATATGCTTTACAAATAGTATGATCAAGGTTATGATGGCATGTCACTCCAGAAATTATCTTTGTTATCGTTTTACCTGCTCGGGACGAGCAGAACTAAGCTTGGGGATGCTGATATGTCTCCGACGTATCGATAATTTCTTATGTTCCATGCCACATTATTGATGTTATCTACATGTTTTATGCACACTTTATGTCATATTCATGCATTTTCTGGAACTAACCTATTAACAAGATGCCGAAGTGCAGTTCCTGTTTTCTGCTGTTTTTGGTTTCAGAAATCCTAGTAACGAAATATTCTCGAATCGGACGAAATCAACGCCCAAGTTCCTATTTTCACCGGAAGCATCCGAACACCCGGAAGGACCGGAGGGGGCACGGGCCCCCAACCATGGGCGGCGCGGCCCAGGCCCGGCCGCGCCGCCTATGGTGTCGTCGCCCTTCGACCCTCTGCGCCGCCTCTTCGCCTATATAAAGCCCCTGGATCGAAAACCCGATACGTTCGACGAAACCCAGAAACCTTCCAGCCGCCGCCATCACGACGCCAAGATCGGGGACAGGAGTCTCTGTTCGGCACCCTGCCGGCGGGAAGTGCCCCGAAGGCTTCTCCATCGACACCGCTGCCATCTCCACCGCCATCTTCATCACCGCTGCTGCTCCCATGAGGAGGGAGTAGTTCTCCATCGAGGCTCGGGGCTGTACCGGTAGCTATGTGGTTAATCTCTCTCCCATGTACCTCAATACAATGATCTCATGAGCTGCTTTACATGATTGAGATTCATATGAGTTTGTATCACAATTCATCTATGTGCTACTCTAGTGATGTTATTAAAGTATTCTATTCCTCCTGCATGGTGTAAAGTGGACAGGGTGTGCATCATGTAGTTCTTGGTTTAGTTTATGATCGTGATCTCTTATGGATTGTGAAGTTAACTATTACTATGATGGTATTGATGTGATCAATTTGGTTATGTTGATCTATCTTACACTATAAGGTTACTAAAATATGAACATTAATTGTGGAGCTTGTTAACTCCGGCATTGAGGGTTCGTATAATCCTACGCAATGTGTTCATCATCCAACAAAAGTGTAGAGTATGCATTTATCTATTCTATTATGTGATCAATGTTGAGAGTGTCCACTAGTGAAAGTGTAATCCCTAGGCCTTGTTCCTAAATACGCTATCACTGCTTTACTGTTTTACTGCGTTACTAGTGCTGCAATACTACCACCATCAACTACACGCCAGCAAGCTATTTTCTGGCACCGTTGCTACTGCGCATATATATTCATACCACCTGTATTTCACTATCTCTTCGCCGAACTAGTGCACCTATTAGGTGTGTTGGGGACACAAGAGACTTCTTGCTTTGTGGTTGCAGGGTTGCATAAGAGGGATATCTTTGACCTCTTCCTCCCCGAGTTCGATAAACCTTGGGTGATCCACTTAAGGGAAAACTTGCTGCTGTTCTACAAACCTCTGCTCTTGGAGGCCCAACACTGTCTACAGGAAAGGAGGGGGAATGTAGACATCAATCCACTTAAGGGAAAACTTGCTGCTGTTCTACAAACCTCTGCTCTTGGAGGCCCAACACTGTCTACAGGAAAAGGAGGGGGAAGTAGACATCACTAACAGCAATCGAAGATGCAAAGGACATAGTACGTACCTGCGATGCATGCCAAAGGTTCGCCGCGAAACCTCATTCTCCGGCAGCAGAGCTGATGCCAATTCCGTTGTCGTGGCCCTTCGCTCAATGGGGTCTCGATATGGTGGGCAAATTGCATAAGGCGTGGCCAGGAGGATACGAGTATATGCTTGTAGCTGTCGATAAGTTTACCAAGTGGGTTGAGGCAAAACCAATAAACTCGCCAGACGCAGCATCGGCGGTAAAGTTCATCAAGAGTATAGTTTTTCGGTTTGGAGTTCCTCATAGCATAGTCATAGACAATGGCAGCAATTTTACCTCCAAGGAATTCAAAGCATATTGCGCAGAAGTAGGCATCAAGTTACATTTTGCGTTGGTGGCGCACCCGCAAACTAATGGTTAAGTCGAGAAAGCAAACGGCATCATCTGCAGCGGTATCAAGAAACGCCTGTTAGCACCATTGGAGAAAGCTTGACACACTTGGCCAGAGGAGTTGCCTAGCGTGTTATAGAGCATACGGACAACGCCCAATATAGCGACACAAGAAACTCCGTTTTTTCTGGTCCACGGAGCTGAGGCAGTGTTACCAATAGAGATAGAACACAATTCCCCGAGAGTGGCGAAATTTAATGAAGAAACCTCGAGGAAGGCACTTGAAGATGACGTGGACGCACTCGATGAAGCTAGAGATGAGGTGCTGTCAAGAGTTACCAAGTATCAGCAAGACCTGAAAAACTATCACAGTCGATGTTTGCGCCCGAGATCTTTTCAAGTCGGCGACCTCGTTCTTCGGCTTACTCAGGACAGCCACGAAAAATTCGAGTCACCATGGGTAGGACCCTACATCGTTACAGAGGTGATCGCAGGAGGAGCGTACAGAATAAAGGACAAGAAGACAGGGGTCGCAGAGCCAAATCCATGGAACGTGGCGCAACTTCGACGTTTTTACGCGTAGAAGTCAAAATATAGATGCATGTAAACATACAATGTACTGAAACGCTCGCGAGTTTTCGGACGCACTCTTTTCCTTTCAGGGCACCGAGTGGGGCTGGAAGGTTTTTAATGAGGCGGGCTCGCGATGCTGCAATATAGTAAAAATATTGGTGATATACATCTCTTTCTTCTTCGACAGGCTCGGGGGCTTGCAACCCACGAGTCACACAAAGGATACTCGGTCTTTACAATATAGATGAAATCAATTTGCCTTGGTCGAAAAACCTCGCAAACAACATAAATATACTCGGGGGCTAAGGGAAAAAATACATAGCTTTCAGAATTTACAACATATTTCTCGCAATATACATGATATCTTTGTATTTCAGGAAAAATGTGACAGAAAGAACCTTCAATCATCTCCTAAAAGGTCATCTATGTTTACCCTCTCTTCTCCCGCAGAAGCACCCAGGGAATCCGCATAATGGCTATCCGTGAAGTATGCAGCATCCATCCGAAGAAGATCGTCAATCATTCTTTCGGCTATGGGCGTCACCACTTCATTGATCTTGTCGACGTTCCTCTTCCGCTTCTTTAAGCGTTCGTGGCAAAGATCAACAACATTGGACATATCAAGCTTCGGGTAGCATATCTGGAGCATGATCATTGAAAACCTAGCACCAGCCATCAACTGAGCCTTCACAAATCCGTGAACTCGCCGAACACTTTTGAACTTGTTCATCAGTTCGGGCAGAGTTTTGGGTTGCAGGTTCCGAGGAAACATGGCGTTGTAAACCATGGCGAGTGTCCTTGTGCAGAAGTTGAGATATTCCCGAACCTGGGAAGCACGATCTTGAAATCGTACAATTTGGCGGGTCCGGTCCGAAGAAGACCAAAAACTGGAGTTGTTCTGCTGTGCAAGACGAACGAAAATCTCGGTCCTCGCATCAACGCGCTGGTCTTCGGCAGCAGCATTCAAGAAAGAACCTAACCATATCAAAAGACATGAGAACCGAAAAACTCGTATGCAAAGTAAGTCAAAGAACGCATGGGGTGAGACTTACCCGCCATATCCAGACTTGCGTCAGTCAGCAGGTCAAGCATGTAATTCTCTCGAGACGCAGCTTGCAAAGCCTCGGCAACGGCAGCATCTTTTAACTCTGAGGTTTCTTGAGCCTGCTGAAGAGCCATTTTTCCCGCTCGGAAGATTTGCGCGATTGTTCCATAAAAATAAGGGATTGTTTCTTCGTGGCCTGGAGTTGCTGTCGAAGTTCAGCTATTTCTAGTTGATTTAGGTTCACAGATGAGGAGTCATCCAGCAAAACTTCGTCAGCTATACGTGTGGAGTAAGAAGTTGCAGGAGAAGCAGAGGATGGCACAGCAGCCTTAGAATAGTTGTCAAATATCAACTGAAAGAAAGAAAAGGTCGACATCAATAACCAAACAGAGGATTACTCCTTTTCATTGATAAGTGGGGATATTTACAAATGATGGTCCATTACAAAAGGTCAGCTCCTAGCGAGTCGACGAAAATAGTCGTATATCGTAAGGATATCGACATTTATCAAAAGAAAGAGGAGTAAGTTGGTCTACTTGACCTCCGGCCTGGCGGAACTGGAAGGAGTAGCTGGCTTGTATCCGAGGAAGGAGAGAATCTTCTTCGAGTGCGGTTTGGCGGCCTTAATTAGAGACTGCCATTTCTCCTTGGTCATCCTCTTCGCCTCGCCAGTTTTCGCCCAGTCGACGCTCTGCTGGGCCTCGGCAACCAAAGCTATGGTGCCTTCCACGCCGATCTTCAAGTTTTCTTGCCGGAAAGCAAGTCCAAGATCTTCCTCAGGGATGAATTGCTTGGCGAGATCGGCGAAGGCCTCCGGTTGTTTTTTCTTCGGGAAGAAGTAGGGGAAAAGGCGCGTAAACGCGGTCCGCGCATCAGCAATGCTGCGGCGCGCCAGATCCCCGTGAATTTCAAGGAGGGAAAGGGCGTCGACGAGACGGTCCCCTTCAGGCTCCTGCAATTCGAAGTCTTGACCCATTTTTCCTGCTGAAACAAAGTGCGGGTTATCAACAGATATAAGGACACATCTTGGAAGGGACTCGAGAAAAGTGCTTAGTAAACTTACTGGTGAAGCGCCGATTTTGCGACTCAAGGCGGCCGATGATAGCTTCTTCACGCGCTATCTGTTGGGCTGTCTTATCGCTTAAGGCATCTTCAGCTTGGTGGAGCCTCTTTCGAAGATCCCCAACAGAGGCAGCGTCCTCTTCGGCTTTCTTGCGAGCCTTTTCGCTTTGCTCCAGCTTGAGGGCAAGGTCATCGGCGCGCTTATTAGCCTCAGAAAGGCCCTCTGGCAAAACAAGAGGTGACAATGTTATGACAAAAAAGCAGAGGAAAACCTACTCGATGAAAAGTGGCAAGAGGAATACCTTTCAACTTATCAGCATGATCACGGTACCCCGATAAATTGGGTACCAAGACAAATAAATTCTTTCATCAAAGGCTGAAAATGAACAAGGATGAGAAAAACGACATGGGAAAAAGTTCGACAGCAAAATAGAAATTGGGCAGAGCACTTACATCGTCCATAGGAGGAGTCGCAGAGCTACCAGTCAAAAGACTCGACTCTTTGCCTGGCTCGACCCTCGCTCTCTTCGGTGACGGGGCACGGGGGCTCGCGACAGGAGTTGTATGCCTTATATCTTGAGGAGGCGAGGTTTCTTCCGTAACTGGGCGAGTCTCCGAAAGAACTAAAGTACGAGACGTGCTCGTTAGAGCAGCCACGTTAGCAAGAGGATCTTCTTCCTCCTCGCCACTATACGTCAAGAAATAGTATAAGAAACGACCAACAAGCAATATATCGGGTGCAAAATAAAGACAGGGACTTACGAGCTGACGAGGGCATCGTCGTACGGGTTGAAGGCTATCCCCTCTTCTTCGGGTGCAGTCTCCTTGACAGGAGATTTCCCCGCTTTAGAGGTGCCAGAGTCCGCGACCTCATCCCTTTTCCTCTTGTTTGTCGGGGAAGCAGCAGAAGGGAGAGACTGCGTTGACTCAGAAGCTTCAGATTCAACTTCTCTTTCAGAGGAAGCCGCGGATTTGCGAGAACCCGCGACTTCACTCTCAGGGCGAGAAGTACCCTGGTTCTCGTCGGTGACGATGGTTCGTTCTTCGATTTCCCCGCCTTTAGGAAGGGGGGGAAGAGAAGATAGAATTTGGCGCTTCTATAAGGAGCAAAGAGATATCGACAAAAAAGTCAGCAATTCACCAGCACGAAATAAAAGCAAAAGAAATCAGCAAAAATAGCAGTCGACAAATGTTAAAAATTCGGAAGGACAAAAAGTTACCTTGGGGAGGGCGTTGGTGCCGCTATACGGCTCCACGCGACAGGAGGATGGAATGGCGTCTTTCTTGCTGAGTGATGAGATCTTTCGGACGAGCTTCTCCAAATCCTTTACTGACAGATCCTTGGAGAAGCGGTCCACATCTTTGGCGCCAGAATACATCCATAGAGGGTTCTTGCGAGCCTGAAGAGGCTGCACCCTAATCCTAAGGAAGTATGCAGTAATCTGAATACCCGACAGTTCTTTGCCGCGGGTATTCTGGAGTTCGTGGATTCGCTTCATCAGCGCATATGTTGCCGTTTTTTCTTCATCCGAAGCTTCAGCGTCCCACGAGTGACGACGAAAGATTTTCTCGGCGCCGTCAAAAGGAGCGACATTGTACTCTTGCGAGTCGTTATGCTCTTCATGGATGTAAAGCCATCTTCTGCGCCACCCTTGAACAGAGTCAGGGAATTTGACATCGAAATATTCGACATCTGGGCGGACGCATATAACTACACCACCTACATTATAGGCGGTGGTGTGGGAGCTGTTGCGGCGAACAAGGAATATGCGTTTCCACAGGCCCCAGTTGGGAGGGGTCCCAAGAAAGCATTCGCAAAGGGTGATGAAGATAGATATGTGAAGGATGGAATTGGGGGTGAGATGATGAAGTTGCAGGCCGTAAACAAAGAGTAATCCACGAAGAAATTCGTGGATTGGAGTAGCTAAACCGCGGATGAGATGGTCGACGAAGGTTACCCGGTATCCAATGCGCGGCGTGGGGTAGCTCTCCTCACCGGGGAAGATCAGCGTCTTCTCCTGCTTCATAAACCCGAGCTTCTTGAGCAGGTTCATGTCCTGGTTGGAGATCCTAGATCTCTCCCACTCGGAAAACTGCAGATCTTCCGTCGCCATGGATGAGGTGTGTTTGGTGAGCCTGGACCGCGGCGGCATTCAGTGGAATCGACCGCGGTAGGAAAGCAAGCACGGGCGCAGGATCGTTTTTGGCAAGGGGGATTTTGGAAAGAGATGGAGCAGAGGTGCGGCGCAGCGAAGGGGAGAACGGAGGAAGAAGAAGGTCCTTTATACACAACTTGCGAATCGGCGCACCGTTGGATGCAGCAGTAATGGACTTGATGCTTCACACGTGGCTCAAAGGGGTAAAAACGTATCTTCACTGTGAAGGAACTGGACAGGCGCTGCAGTGCGCGTGCCAGAAAAAGCGGAGGACGTGTGTCCCCCACTTGCGTAACGTGTCAAACTGCTGGAGATTTTGGGTCCACAAGCCAGTGACAGGACAGAACTCGCGTTCTCCCGATACGGCGGTCGTGGCTATCGTCAGCACTGATGTCACTTTAAAAGAGAGAAATTTCGACTGTGTTGTTCTGAAGATTGGCGACAGAGATGGATTTATAATAACTTCGTGAGCTTTTGATCAAACACAAGTTTTTGATCAAATGCTCGGGGGCTACTTTTGAAAGAAGGAAACCTCGAGTATGGCAAGAAAGAAAAGGCGAGAGCCTATGATAAAATACAAGCATTTGTTCATATGCTCGGGGGCTACTCCCATCGGGAGCGCTGGTCACGCACCCGATAAAAATGGAAGCACTGGAAAAAGTCGACAACATAGCAATTGCGATACTGCAAAGGTGAGCCTACAACCAAGTACAAGCACTTGGTTGTAGCCTCGGGGGCTACTCCCATCGGGAGCGCTGGTCGCGCACCCGATAAAAATAAGACGTGCAGAAGAAATGACAATATAGCGACAAAGGTGTTAAAAAGGTGAGCCTACAACCAAGTGCAAGCACTTGGCCGTAGCCTCGGGGGCTACTCCCATCGGGAACGCTGTTTGCGTGCCCGATGAAATTCAAGAAATCTTGGCGAGCATATTTCGAGTTATCAAAATAACTCTCCATATACTCCCATCGGGAGGACGAGATAACAATACACAAGTCATCCGTTGACTCGAATAAATGTGCTATTCCAGCAGCCGAGAAAGGCACTCGACAATATATTCTCAGAGCGCTTCAGTTGCGAATTAATCTCTGAATGCCGCAAAACTTTGTGAAGGTAAGTCCCCAGGATCTTTCCTGTGCGGCGTGGCACCGCCTCTGACGGCGTTTTGCTACTTTTTCCGTATCAACAGATACGAAGAAAAATCCTAACGGACGCATTAGGTATCCGATAAAACATAAACTGGGGTTCGGCATACGGTAGGACCTTAAGCGGCGCATGTCGAACTTACACCAGTTTCCCGAGATCATGTCCGGGGACTTGATCTTGAAGTAGGTTTTTGCGGATTGCCACGAGAGCAGTTAACTGGTACCTGATCCGTCAGATGAACCAGCCCCAACTACCATTATCCCTGTACAACATATGGTTGTTATAAAATAATTCGGAAAAAATTATGTGTTATTATAATGATGGAGATTTTCCCTGATTCTTCGATTCAAGAAAAATCTCGGGGGCTACTGACATAGGCATCCCCAATGGGCCTGCCAGAGAAGGTACCCGGGGTTTTCTGAAGGCCCATGACCCGAAGATTGTAAAGTCCGGAAGCCCAGTTAGGGGAGAGTTTGGAAAGTTAGAATTGTATTAGGAATATCGACTTGTGACTACTACGGGATGGACTCAGATTGTCTCCCTAACTCTGTAACTTGTTTGTCACGAAACCCTCGGCTCCGCCTCCTATATAAGGGGGAGTCGAGGGACAAAGAGAGGATCGATTCATTGTCAACATAACCCTAGCTTTCTAGCAGTCGAGTGCTTTTCCGGCTGAAACCCTCGAGATCTACTTGCCCTCTACTTCCGCTAAAACCCTAGTCTATAATCCGTAGACATTGACAAGTTAATACCTTGTCACCTGGACCCTATAAATAGAGGCCACCCCGGCCCTCATTCTCCACACCCATCTCCTTCTCTCATCTCAGAACCCCTCCTCTAGCCTCGCCCCAATTTAGCCAGTAGCTCGCCAATTGCTCACCGGAGTCCGCGGAGGTGCCGCAGACGAAGACGATGCTAGAAGCCGTCCCAGGAGAAGCCGCGAGTACCTGGAGCTTCGCCGTCGTCCGCAACATCGCTGCATCACCTCGCCAACGATCGCCGGAGCGCCGGTGAGCCTCCAACCCCCTACCCTCACCGCAGCCAGGGTTCCCTCTCGTTGACGACGATGACGGTGAACCGTTGGATCTACTTCTAATCGTGTGGCTCAGTTTGAAACATACCGATTCGGCGTTTATAAGTGACTGGCGCGTAGGACCCACCTGTCAGGCAGCCCATGCGTGCGAGACGCGTAGCTGGGCCGGCCCTTTTCCCTCTCTCTCTCTCTGGCCCGTTTAGCTTTCCCGCCGAGCCCACGAATTCAAATTTGAATATTTCGTTTTAGCTGAAATTCAATACAGCTGCCCACTTCAAAATTTAATAGAAAAATATCTACTAAGCCAAATTTGATGAATTTTATATTTCTGGAAACCTTATGAAATTCTCTATCAAACCCCACAGGTCTCAACCCTAGATTTATTGTAGAACTCTTGTGGTAAAAATAACAAGGCAGGGCCTTTTTCAAACTTCAAACATTTATTAAAAATCAACCATAAATGATTTTGAGTTGATTCCACCTCTCATAATTCACATTTCAAATACCCTAATTGTTTATGTAAAAACATAGCATAGTTGTTTACATGATCATGGGCTAGAGCAAAATAGTGGATATGTGGCCATTTCTAGTCCATTTAAATTATCCCAATTAATTAATGAAATAGTATGAGAATTGTTCTCTCATTTAAATCTTTGTCCCAAGTAATACAATATGAGGAAATGATCTTAGTTATAGAACCTCATATTGCATTACTTAGTGATATTAAATTGTTCCTAAAGTAGTAGTTAAATTGCATGAGGTGTAATACCTCATTTAAATCATTTTCCCAATAGTAAATATGAAGTGTTGACCTTGGTCAACATGATCTCATCCTTATTATTTGAGGATATTAAACTTTAGTAATCTGCAATGAGAGTAATTTATTTCTCAAAGAAAATGAATAGAAACCCTAATGAATATTTCAATGAGAGGAAATTATTTTTTCTTAAAAGAAAACAAAGCCAACCACCATGTTAATAAGGTGGTGATGTAAGGATTGCTTGTGTGGTCCCTTTGTGTGTTAAGTCTAGTGCTTAAGATTTGTTTGGTGATTGTATACCTCGTATCCGTTTATAGACGCTAGTACCGAAGGCTACGAAGAGGAGGAGGTCTTCTACGAGGAAGAAGAAGAAAACTTTGATCATTGTACCACTCAAGGCAAGCTATACTCTTGCAAGTTACCCTAATGCAAAGCTCTACTAGAGCAAGGCACCGTTGCACTCTTACTTTATGCATAATGATCCAATCCCAAGATTTTTTTCCCTTACAAGCTTTTACTTTGATTATCAAAGCTTACTTTTATAGTTAACTTTGGTCTAAGTATAGAGTATTACAAGAGTATCAAATTTAGCCTAGAAAGCTACAAGTTAGCTAGCACCCCTCATGACTAGTTGCTAGTGCTAAAACTAAAATTGATTACTCTAGATGGGAACTTGTGAATCAAATGACTTTGAAAAAAAAACCTTGGAATGATGAGTCATTCTATTGAAAAGTTTTTGAAGGTGAATATGACTTGAATGACATGGTGAATTTGACAAAAACTGATGATTGGGTTCGGATGCGATACCATTCCAATTTTAGAGTACCCCCACAATACCTGATTATGGGTAGGGCTTAACTAGAAACTTATGCACTCTAGTATGGGTTCCCTCTAAACAAGCGTCATAGGGGTTATGCTGAGGCTGCCTCCGTGGAAGGTGAAATGACGTGAAAATGAGGTGACTGTCCTACCCAAGCCCTGTGCAGTTCCCAGGATAGCAGATGGTTATCACTGGGAGGCCAAACTCATGGGGGAGGTGCCTATACTAGGGTATGTAAGTGAAAAGTTATGGTTGATGATCCGCATACTGAGTATGATTATTCAGGGCTATCTCTGACGGATGTAATCAAAAGTTGTGGCACAAGTGTACAACCTCTGCAGAGTGTTAAACCTATTCGAATAGCCGCGTCCGCGGTCATGGACAGTTGGAAAGGCCATACTATTCCGTCATCAGAACTTTTCAAAATGTGACTGGTGACTTGTGACTTGAACTTGAAAGGTGACTTCGACTTGAATCACAACAGATTTGTGGGAATGACACTAATGTTCCCACTTGAGTAATTTTTGGCAAATAAAGAGTCTTTGGCTAGTAAAGTGTTTATGAAATAAAACTAGCTTTGTGCAAATGAACCTAGAGCTTAGAATCCATTAGAAGCTAATAGTACTTACATTAGTATTAGTTTGCGAGTACTTTAAAAGTACTCATGGCTTTGTCCCTGGCTATTCAAATGGCCAGACTATGAAGAGGAGCACCAGTACCAGGAAGATGGACAGCAGGACGTCTATGATAACTAGGACTACCTCCGACGTCAAGTGTTGCCTGTGAAACAGATGGACCGCTACTACGTTTCTTCCGCTATGTGTTTTGATAATTAGATCAAGTTGTTATTGTAAAACTGGATCATGTGATCCCTGGTTGTAAGACGATTATGGTTTGTAATAAATGATGTTCTGTGATATCAATCTATTATGTCTCGCAAAAACAATATTCCTGGGATTGCGATGTATGGCATAATAGGCATCTGGACTTAAAAATCCGGGTGTTGACATGAAGCCATCTGTTGCTATCGCAATTCTGACATTCCGAGCCTCGGCTGCCGCAAGGGGGAATTTCTTATCGAAGTTCTTCCATGCCGTACCATCGGATGGATGTCCCATCTTCAACTGCTTGTTTTCGTCCTCGAATCTCTTCCCATACTTGTGCCACATCATCTGTTTGGTTGTCTCCTCGTGCATGTAAAGCCGCTGGATTCTTTTTATGAATGGGAGATATCGAAGAATCGACTTTGCGGTGCTTGACTGCCTCACCTGACCATCCTTTCCCGTTACCTCTTCATACCTAGACTGCTTACAGATGGGACAGTACTTGTCCTCCGCAAACTGTCACTAAAATAGAACGCAGCCTTTCGGACAACAGTCTATCTTTTGATAATTCATGTTGAGGTCCTTCATCATTCTCCTCGTCGCGTGCAGGCTTTTAGGCAGACAATGACCTTTGGGCAACATGTTACCAGTTGTTCTCAGACTTGCTTCGAAGCCCTCACGGGTGGTGTTGTACTGGGTCTTGTCGGCTAGACATTGGGAGATGGCATCGAGCTGAGAAATCACGGCGCCCTCGTACAGAGGCTTCTTAGCCGCGGCAATCATACCATAGAAGGCCTTCGCGGCTGGCTCTGGTTCCTCCGGTTCTGGAGGTTCCTCCGGTTCTGGCGGCGCCTCCGGTTCTGGAGGTTGCGAATCTGGGACATCAGCATGGACGAGATCGTCTAGAAAGTCTCTAATTCCATCGTACTCATTGCCATTGAGCCGCTGCCGCATCACCTCACCTCTGTCACGTTCGCGCTCATCAAAATTAACTTGCGTGACGTACCCAGGCATATACCCATATTGCAGAAGGTGTGTATACATTTCATCCTTTCCACGAGGGAGACGCTTCAGGCAGCGAACACAGGGGCAAAGTGCCCGAACCAGCCCCTTTGTACCACGCGCTAACTCATTCACTAGAAAATGGGTCTTCCTTGTCCACTCAGCTGTTTTCTCAGTCGCACTAACATGCTCGCTGTACATCCATCAATTATCAGCAATCATCTGCTTTATTGGGAGCCAAACCACAAACATAGCATTTATATCAAGTAGGAAATTAAACGCATCATATTTTTATTTATTTTACCGGGCCAAACGCATGCATCAACCTACATCTCTACTAGGTGGGCTCCTAGCAGCCGCCGGATCCGTAGTTGGCTACGTTCTTCACGATCTACCCCGATCTAAGTCAGAATTTCGGCAGCACCTCCCCGCTGCTCTCCCGATACACGTCTCGGCAAAAGGCCGAGAGGATGTGCATCCAGAGAACAACGGGGAGGCGCTGCCGAAATTCTGACTTAGACCGGGGTAGAGCATGGAGAACGTAGCCAACTACGCATCCGCCGACTGTCCCGTAAATGCCGCAAGCATTACGGTTCAAAATATGCTGACCACTAATGCATATTTATCCGCGTAACGCTCGCGGACGGGAAGTGACACCTAGGTTACGAAATTGACTTGGAAAATGAATCTAGTGACATAAAAAAATGCGGAGAAGAAGTTGGAAATTTAGCTCACCCTCGGTTGTCGATGTCGGCGACCGTCGAGAAGCGCGTCAAGATCCGGGATCGTCACGCCGGGGTGCTCATGACGAGCCGGTCACCACATGGCCTATTACAATTTCACATTATTACAACAAATTCACATTTGCATTTCTATTTCCATTATTAAACAAATTCATTTCTATTTCTATTACACATTTCCATTTCATTTCTATTTCTTTCCAATTTTCAAATCAATTTCAGTTTCTAATTCTATTTCTTCCAATTTCAATTACTATTTCTTTCTTTCTATTTCAAATAAAATAAAAATAAATACAACATTTCTATTTCTATTACACATTTCTATTTCTATTACAATAATTAAAACTAATACACAAATAAAAAAAAGACCTTACCGTGTGCTGCAGGGAAGATGGCCGGGCAGGGAGCTTGGTGGGCGGGGGCGCGAGGAGGAGGCCGGCCAGGGGACGGCGGGCAGGGGCGCGAGGAGGAGGGAGGAGGGTGGCCGGCGGGCGGGGAGGTGGTTGCCGGTGGTGGGGAGGGTGGCGGGGGCGGGGCGGGGGGAGGAGGAGCAAGGGGCGGCGCGGTGAGGTGAGAGGGCCGGGGAGAGCGGCAACACTGCGATGGGTGGGGGCGGGCGGCGCGAGCAGGTGGCGGCGGGAGCAGGGGGCGAGCAGGTGGCGACGGGCGGGGGGAGCTCGGGCGCAGGGCGTGTGCGACGGCGCGAGCGGGGGAAGGATATGGGGAAAAAAGGGGGTGCGGCTCGGGCGCGTGGTCCGGCTCGACCCAACCCTGTCTGTTCCCCAAACCCTAACCCTATGCCAAGGGCCAAGGCTATGCCGACGGCAGCCCTCGGCATAGCCCCATTTTTTTTTCTTTTTTCCTTTTACTTCCTATTTAATCTCAATTATAGGTTTAAAATTATTTTCTAAATTTTATTAATCTCAATTATAGTATAAAATCTATTAATATAGGTCATAGGAACAAGTAGTAAAAATAATTATATCATCTTATCTGAAGATTCCCTCTCGTACATGAAACTCTAATCTCACACCCCGTAGATCTACCCCTTTAATTGTTCCGTCTTTTTCAAGATAATTGCAGTAGTTACTAGGACACATAAAATGACGTCACGCGGCTCCGCAAAATGATTTTTTGACTTCGTTTACTTTGTCAACTGTGCAAAACGGGGCCGCCGGGACATGCGGTAAGGCCGTACCGGGCACGCGGGTGCACCTGTCCGCCAACGAGCTAAACGGAAAACATTTAGCACATAAAATGACGTGTCGTAGACCTAAAAACATTTTTCTCGGGATTTATTGAGCGAAGGAAAGTGTGGCCCTAGTTCAAATCCGGTCAGTTTCCAGCAGATTCGGGGGACACCGCGGGGGATTCCAGATGGCTAACGCGCGCATATGGCATGCGATAGGTGGTGCGTAGGAGGTATCCTACCACTGCGTGGAGGTCTCGCGCAATACTAAAATGCACACCATGTAGCTGCTTCACAAAAAAGGCCGTTCCGGCACCCCGAAAATGGAAACACCATCGCCCGTGGGTCGGATTGGAAATCCGCGACCGGGGCCTTCCCATCCTAAGGCCCACGCACGTGCCAAATATGGCCTCGTTCCGACAAACTATGTGGTGGCACGGGCCGTTTCCTACTCATTTCACCTAAAAGCCATAGAACTCCGGACGTGATAGCCCTAATCGTGAAGGGGTTTTCAAGATAATTGTCGTATCCCAATTCCGTCTTTTGCAGTGCTTACTAGGACACTTAAAATGACGCCACGTGGCTCCGCGCGACTTTTTGACCTCGTTTACTTTGCCAACTCTGCAAAACGGGGCCGCCGGGACATGCGGTATGGCCGTACCGGGCGCGCGGGTGCACCCGTCCACCAACGCGCTAAACGGAAAACATTTAGCACATAAAATGACGTGTCGTAGACCTAAAAACATTTTTCTCGGGATTTATTGAGCGAAGGAAAGTGTGGCCCTAGTTCAAATCCGGTCAGTTTCGAGCGGATTTGGCGGGACACCGCAGGAAGCGGGGGGGATTCCCAGATGGCTAACGCGCGCATATGGCATGCGATAGGTGGTGCGTAGGAGGTATCCTACCACAGCGTGGAGGTCTCGCGCAATACTAAAATGCACACCATGTAGTTGCTTCACAAAAAAAGCCCGTTTCAGCACCCCGAAAATGGAAACACCATCGCCCATAGGTCGGATTGGAAATCCGCGACCGGGGCCTTGCTTCCCATCCTAAGGCCCACGCACGTGCCAAATATGGCCTTGTTCTGACAAACTATGTGGTGGCACGGGCCGTCTCCTACTTATTTCCCCTAAAAGCCATAGAACTCCGGACGTGATAGCCCTATTCGTGAAGGGGTTTTCAAGATAATTGTCGTATCCCAATTTCGCCTTTTGCAGTGGTTACTAGGACACATAAAATGATGCCACGCGGCTCCGCATGACTTTTTGACCTCGTTTACTTTGCCAACTGTGCAAAACAGGGACGCCGGGACATGCGGTATGGCCGTACCGGGCGCGCGGGTGCACCCGTCCGCCAACGCGCTAAACGGAAAACATTTAGCACATAAAATGACGTGTCGTAGACCTAAAAACATTTTTCCCGGGATTTATTGAGCGAAGGAAAGTGTGGCCCTAATTCAAATCTGGTCAGTTTCCAACGGATTCAGCGGGACACCGCAGGAAGCGGGGAGATTCCCAGATGGCTAACGCGCGCATATGGCATGCGATAGGTGGTGCGTAGGAGGTATCCTACCACTGCGCGGAGGTCTCGCGCAATACTAAAATGCACACCATGTAGCTGCTTCACAAAAAAGGCCGTTCCGGCACCCCGAAAATGGAAACACCATCGCCCGTGGGTCGGATTGGAAATCCGCGACCGGGACCTTGCTTCCCATCCTAAGGCCCACGCACGTGCCAAATATGGCCTCATTCCGACAAACTATGTGGTGCTACGGGCCGTTTCCTACTCATTTCCCCTAAAAGCCATAGAACTCCGGACGTGATAGCCCTATTCGTGAAGGGGTTTTCAAGATAATTGCAGTATCCCAATTCCGTCTTTTGCAGTGGTTACTAGGACACATAAAATGACGCCACGCGGCTCCGCGCGACTTTTTGACCTCGTTTACTTTGCCAACTGTGCAAAACGGGGCCGCCCGGACATGCGGTATGGCCGTACCGGGCGCGCGGTGCACCCGTCCGCCAACGCGCTAAACGGAAAACATTTAGCACATAAAATGACGCGTCGTAGACCTAAAAACATTTTTCCGGGATTTATTGAGCGAACGAAAGTGTGGCCCTAGTTCAAATCCGTTCGGTTTCCATTTGGCGGAACACCGCAGGGGTTCCCAGATGGCTAACGCATGCATATGGCATGCGATAGGTGGTGCGTAGGAGGTATACTACCACTGCGCGGAGGTCCCGCGCAATACTAAAATGCACACCATGTAGCTGCTTCACAAAAAAAGGCCGTTCCGGCACCCCAAAAATGGAAACACCATCGCCCGTAGGTCGGATTGGAAATCCGCGACCGGGGCCTTGCTTCCCATCCTAAGGCCCACGCATGTGCCAAATATGGCCTCATTCCGACAAACTATGTGGTGGCACGGGCCGTCTCCTACTTATTTCCCCTAAAAGCCATAGAACTCCGGACGTGATAGCCCTATTCGTGAAGGGGTTTTCAAGATAATTGCCGTATCCCAATTCCGTCTTTTGCAGTGGTTACTAGGACACATAAAATGATGTCACGCGGCTCCACAAAACGATTTTTTGACTTCGTTTACTTTGCCAACTGTGCAAAACGGGGCCGCCGGGACATGCGGTAAGGCCGTACCGGGCGCACGGGTGCACCTGCCCGCCAACGCGCTAAACGGAAAACATTTAGCACATAAAATGATGTGTCGTAGACCTAAAAACATTTTTCTCGGGATTTATTGAGCGAATGAAAGTGTGGCCCTAGTTCAAATCCGGTCAGTTTCCAGCGGATTCGGCGGGACACCGCAGGAAGCGGGGGGGATTCCCAGATGGCTAAAGCGCATATGGCATGCGATAGGTGGTGCGTAGGAGGTATCCTACCACTGCACAGAGGTCTCGCGCAATACTAAAATGTACACCATGTAGCTGCTTCACAAAAAAAAGGCCGTTCCAGCACCCCGAAAATGGAAACAACATCGCCCGTAGGTCGGATTGGAAATCCGCGACCGGGGCCTTGCTTCCCATCCTAAGGCCCACGCACGTGCCAAATATGGGCTCGTTCCGACAAACTATGTGGTGGCACGGGCCGTTTCCTACTCATTTCCCCTAAAAGCCATAGAACTCTGGACGTGATAACCCTATTCGTGAAGGGGTTTTCAAGATAATTGCCGTATCCCAATTCCGTCTTTTGCAGTGGTTACTAGGACACATAAAATGATGTCACGCGGCTCCACAAAACGATTTTTTGACTTCGTTTACTTTGCCAACTGTGCAAAACGGGGCCGCCGGGACATGCGGTAAGGCCGTACCGGGCGCGCGGGTGCACCTGCCCGCCAACGCGCTAAACCGAAAACATTTAGCACATAAAATGATGTGTCGTAGACCTAAAAACATTTTTCTTGGGATTTATTGAGCGAATGAAAGTGTGGCCCTAGTTCAAATCCGGTCAGTTTCCAGCGGATTCGGCGGGCCACCGCAGGAAGCGGGGGGGATTCCCAGATGGCTAACGCGCGCATATGGCATGCGATAGGTGGTGCGTAGGAGGTATCCTACCACTGCGCAGAGGTCTCGCGCAATACTAAAATGTACACCATGTAGCTGCTTCACAAAAAAAGGCCGTTCCAGCACCCCGAAAATGGAAACAACATCGCCCGTAGGTCGGATTAGAAATCCGCGACCGGGGCCTTGCTTCCCATCCTAAGGCCCACGCACGTGCGAAATATGCCCTCGTTCCGACAAACTATGTGGTGGCACGGGCCGTTTCCTACTCATTTCCCCTAAAAGCCATAGAACTCCGGACGTGATAACCCTATTCGTGAAGGGGTTTTCAAGATAATTGCCGTATCCCAATTCCGTCTTTTGCAGTGGTTACTAGGACACTTAAAATGATGCCACGCGGCTCTGCGCGACTTTTTGACCTCGTTTACTTTGCCAACTCTGCAAAACGGGGCCGCCGGGACATGCGGTATGGCCGTACCGGGCGCGCGGGTGCACCTGCCCGCCAACGCGCTAAACGGAAAATATTTAGCACATAAAATGATGTTTCGTAGACCTAAAAACATTTTTCTCAGGATTTATTGAGCGAAGGAAAGTGTGGCCCTAGTTCAAATCTGGTCAGTTTCCAGCGGATTCGGCGGGACACCGCAGGAAGCGGGGGGGATTCCCAGATGGCTAACGCGCGCATATGGCATGCGATAGGTGGTGTGTAGGAGGTATCCTACCACTGCGCGGAGGTCTCGCGCAATACTAAAATGCACACCATGTAGCTGCTTCACAAATAAAGGCCGTTCCAGCACCCCGAAAATGGAAACACCATCGCCCGTAGGTCGGATTGGAAATCCCCGACCGGGGCCTTGCTTCCCATCCTAAGGCCCACGCACGTGCCAAATATGGCCTCGTTCCGACAAACTATGTGGTGGCACGGGCCGTTTCCTACTCATTTCCCCTAAAAGCCATAGAACTCTGGACGTGATAGCCCTATTCGTGAAGGGGTTTTCAAGATAATTGCCGTACCCTAATTCCGTCTTTTGCAGTGGTTACTAGGACACTTAAAATGACGCCACGCGGCTCCGCGCGACTTTTTGACCTCGTTTACTTTGCCAACTCTGCAAAACGGGGCCGATGAGACATGCGGTATGGCCATACCGGGCGCGCGGGTGCACCCGTCCGCCAACGCGCTAAACGGAAAACATTTAGCACATAAAATGACGCGTCATAGACCTAAAAACATTTTTCCCGGGATTTATTGAGCGAAGGAAAGTGTGGCCCTAGTTCAAATCCGTTCGTTTTCCGGATTCGGCGGGACACCGCAGGTGGGGGATTCCCAGATGGCTAACGCACGCATATGGCATGCGATATGTGGTGCGTAGGAGCTATCCTACCACTACGCGGAGGTCTCGCGCAATACTAAAATGCACACCATGTAGCTGCTTCACAAAAAAAGGCCGTTCCGGCACCCCAAAAATGGAAACACCGTCGCCCGTAGGTCAGATTGGAAATCCGCGACCGGGGCCTTGCTTCCCATCCTAAGGCCCACGCACGTGCCAAATATGGCCTCGTTCCGACAAACTATGTGGTGGCACGGGCCGTTTCCTACTCATTTCCCCTAAAAGCCATAGAACTCCGGACGTGATAGCCCTATTCGTGAAGGGTTTTCAAGATAATTGCCGTATCCTAATTCCGTCTTTTGCAGTGGTTACTAGGACACTTAAAATGACGCCACGCGGCTCCGCGCGACTTTTTGATCTCGTTTACTTTGCCAACTCTGCAAAACGGGGCCGATGAGACATTCGGTATGGCCGTACCGGGCGCGCGGGTGCACCCGTCCGCCAACGCGCTAAACGGAAAACATTTAGCACATAAAATGACGCGTCGTAGACCTAAAAACATTTTTCCCGGGATTTATTGAGCGAAGGAAAGTGTGGCCCTAGTTCAAATCCGGTCAGTTTCCAGCGGATTCGGCGGGACACCGCAGGAAGCGGGGGGATTCCCAGATGGCTAACGCACGCATATGGCATGCGATATGTGGTGCGTAGGAGCTATCCTACCACTACGCGGAGGTCTCGCGCAATACTAAAATGCACACCATGTAGCTGCTTCACAAAAATAGGCCGTTCCGGCACCCCAAAAATGGAAACACCATCGCCCGTAGGTCGGATTGGAAATCCGCGACCGGGGCCTTGCTTCCCATCCTAAGGCCCACGCACATGCCAAATATGGCCTCGTTCCGACAAACTGTGTGGTGGCACGGGCCGTCTCCTACTTATTTCCCCTAAAAGCCATAGAACTCCGGACGTGATAGCCCTATTCGTGAAGGGGTATTCAAGATAATTGTCGTATCACAATTCCGTCTTTTGGAGTGGTTACTAGGACACATAAAATGACGTCACGCGGCTCCGCAAAACGATTTTTTGACTTCGTTTACTTTGCCAACTGTGCAAAACGGTGCCGCCGGAACATGCGGTAAGGCCGTACCGGGCGCGCGGGTGCACCTGCCCGCCAACGCGCTAAACGGAAAACATTTAGCACATAAAATGATGTGTCGTAGACCTAAAAACATTTTTCTCGGGATTTATTGAGCGAAGGAAAGTGTGGCCCTAGTTCAAATCCGGTCAGTTTCCAGCGGAGCGGGACACCGCCGGGGGGGGTTCCCAGATGGCTAATGCGTGCATATGGCATGCGATAGGTGGTGCGTAGTAGGTATCCTACCACTGCGCGGAGGTCTCGCGCAACACTAAAATGCACACCATGTAGCTGCTTCACAAAAAAGGCCGTTCCAGCACCCCGAAAATGGAAACACCATCGCCCGTAGGACGGATTGGAAATCCGTGACCGGGGCCTTGCTTCCCATCCTAAGGCCCACGCACGTGCCAAATATGGCCTCGTTCTGACAAACTATGTGGTGGCACGGGCCGTTTCCTACTCATTTCCCCTAAAAGCCATAGAACTCCGGACGTGATAGCCCTATTCGTGAAGGGGTTTTCAAGATAATTGCCGTATCCCAATTCCGTCTTTTGCAGTGGTTACTAGGACACTTAAAATGATGCCACGCGGCTCCGCGCGACTTTTTAACCTCGTTTACTTTGCCAACTCTGCAAAACGGGGCTGCCGGGACATGCGGTATGGCCGTACCGGGAACGCGGGTGCACCCATCCGCCAACGCGCTAAACGGAAAACATTTAACACATGAAATGACGCGTCGTAGACCTAAAAATATTTTTCCCGGGATTTATTGAGCGAAGGAAACTGTGGCCCTAGTTCAAATCCGTTCAGTTTCCAGCGGATTCGGCGGGACACCGCAGGAAGCGGGGGGGATTCCCAGATGGCTAACGCATGCATATGGCATGCGATAGGTGGTGCGTAGGAGGTATACTACCACTGCGCAGAGGTCTCGCGCAATACTAAAATGCACACCATGTAGCTGCTTCACAAAAAAAGGCCGTTCCGGCACCCCAAAAATGGAAACACCATCGCCCGTAGGTCGGATTGGAAATCCGCGACCGGGGCCTTGCTTCCCATCCTAAGGCCCACGCACGTGCCAAATATGGCCTCGGTCCGACAAACTATGTGGTGGCACGGGCCGTTTCCTACTCATTTCCCCTAAAAGCCATAGAACTCCGGACGTGATAGCCCTATTCGTGAAGGGTTTTTCAAGATAATTGCCGTATCCCAATTCCGTCTTTTGCAGTGGTTACTAGGACACATAAAATGACGCCACGGGGCTCCGCGTGACTTTTTGACCTCGTTTACTTTGCCAACTGGGCAAAACGGGGCCACCGGGACATGCGGTATGGCCGTACCGGGCGCGCGGGTGCATCCGTCCACCAACGCGCTAAACGGAAAACATTTAGCACATAAAATAATGCGTTGTTGACCTAAAAACATTTTTCCCGGGATTTATTGAGCGAAGCAAAGTGTGGCCCTAGTTCAAATCCGGTTAGTTTCCAGCGGATTCGGCGGGACACTGTAGGAAGCGGGGGGGGGATTCCCAGATGGCTAACGCACACATATGGCATGCGATATGTGGTGCGTAGGAGCTATCCTACCACTGCGCGGAGGTCTCGCGCAATACTAAAATGCACACCATGTAGCTGCTTCACAAAAAAAGGCCGTTCCGGCACCCCAAAAATGGAAACACCGTTGCCCGTAGGTCGGATTGGAAATCCGCGACCGGGGCCTTGCTTCCCATCCAAAGGCCCACGCATGTGCCAAATATGGCCTCGTTCTGACAAACTATGTGGTGGCACGGGCCGTTTCCTACTCATTTCCCCTAAAAGCCATAGAACTCCGGACGTGATAGCCCTATTCGTAAAGGGTTTTCAAGATAATTGCCGTATCCCAATTCTGTCTTTTGCAGTGGTTACTAGGACACATAAAATGACGCCACGCGGCTCCGCGCGACTTTTCGACCTTGTTTACTTTGCCAACTGTGCAAAACGGGGCCGCCGGGACAGATCCTGGATTTTACCAAGTGCTCGCCCATGTATGCGGCAATCGTCAACGCCGGATACATGCAAGGTTAGCCAAACCTTACATCACACTTGTACACATATGTTAGGGGCATATGCAAGTTTTCCAGCGATTCCGACGCTCCGGTGATCTGTATCTTGGGAAACCCTAGGGCGGGGACCCCGCAGATCTACCCCTATAGCTTTCTCCGTACGAGGGTTTACCAATGGACTTTTTTATTTTCTTTGGTTTGTTTAGGACATATGTACATGGAAACCATAGGTTGGGCATACTTTACCATAAAATAGGCTCCGTTTGAGCCGTGGCAGGAGTTTCCACATACAGATCCTGGATTTTACCAAGTGCTAGCCCATGTATGCGGAAATCGTCAACGCCGGGTACATGCAATGTTATCCAACCCTTACATCACACTTGTACACATATGTTAGGGGCATATGCATGTTTTCCAGCGATTCCGACGCTCCGGTGATCTGTATCTTGGGAAACCCTAGGGCGGGGACCCCGCAGATCTACCCCTATAGTTTTCTCCGTGAGAGGGTTTACCAATGGACTTTTCTTTTTTGCTTTGGTTTGTTTAGGACATATGTACATGGAAACCATAGGTTAGGTATACTTTACCATAAAATAGGCTCCGTTTGAGCCGTGGCAGGAGTTTCCACATACAGATCCCGGATTTTACCAAGTGCTAGCCTATGTATGCGGAAATCGTCAACGCCGGGTACATGCAATGTTATCCAAACCTTACATCACACTTGTACACATATGTTAGGGGCATATGCAAGTTTTCCAGCGATTCCGACGCTCCGGTGATCTGTATCTTGGGAAACCCTAGGGCGGGAACCCCGCAGATCTACCCCTATAGCTTTCTCCGTGCGAGGGTTTACCAATGGACTTTTTTATTTGCTTTGGTTTGTTTAGGACATATGTACATGGAAACCATAGGTTGGACATACTTTACCATAAAATAGGCTCCGTTTGAGCCGTGGCAGGAGTTTCCACATACAGATCCTGGATTTTACCAAGTGCTAGCCCATGTATGCGGAAATCGTCAACGCCGGGTACATGCAAGGTTAGCCAAACCTTACATCACACTTGTACACATATTTTAGGGCATATGCAAGTTTTCCAGCGATTCCGACGCTCCGGTGATCTGTATCTTGGGAAACCCTAGGGCGGGGACCCCGCAGATCTACCCCTATAGCTTTCTCCGTGCGAGGGTTTACCAATGGACTTTTTTATTTGTTTTGGTTTGTTTAGGACATATGTACATGGAAACCATAGGTTGGGCATACTTTACCATAAAATAGGCTCCGTTTGAGCCGTGGCAGGAGTTTTCACATACAGATCCTGGATTTTACCAAGTGCTAGCCCATGTATGCGGAAATCATCAACGCCGGGTACAAGCAAGGTTAGCCAAACCTTACATCACACTTGTACACATATGTTAGGGGCATATGCAAGTTTTCCAGCGATTCCGACGCTCCGGTGATCTGTATCTTGGGAAACCCTAGGGCGGGACCCCGCAGATCTACCCCTATAGCTTTCTCCGTGCGAGGGTTTACCAATAGACTTTTTTATTTGTTTTGGTTTGTTTAGGACATATGTACATGGAAACCATAGGTTGGGCATAATTTACCATAAAATAGGCTCCGTTTGAGCCGTGGCAGAAATTTCCACATACAGATCCTGGATTTTACCAAGTGCTAACCCATGTATGCGGAAATCGTCAACGCCGGGTACATGCAAGGTTAGCCAAACCTTACATCACATTTGTACACATATGTTAGGGACAGATGCAAATTTTGCAGCGATTCCGACGCTCTGGTGGTCTGTATGTTGGGAAACCCTAGGGCGGGGACCCTGCAGATCTACCCCTATAGCTTTCTCCGTGCGAGGGTTTACCAATGGACTTTTTTACTTGTTTTGGTTTGTTTAGAACATATGTATATGGAAATCATAGGTTGGGCATACTTTACCATAGGGAGGGACCTAATGCTCACAGCCTAGGTGTTCCATGGAGCCCAAATCCTGCTGTCACCATGTTCTGGGACTGGAAGAACCGAAACTTGAAGTGGATGGGGGATGGGGGAGAGAACTATTATTGGGTCCCCGTGAAGACCGGAGGGAAGAAGAAGAATGAATGTGCATCCTGCACGCCTGAAGGGGATGCCCTATCACAGTCTTGTCTCTGCTGCTCTGATGGAACTATACGCTCTATCACTGTAGCAACACCTGGTGGAGTCAACAGTCTAGTATTCCTGTCCTGGGCTTGTAGACTCGTAGGCCCGTCTTGGAGGAACGGATGGTTTGCCAAAATATTCGCAAAATAGAAAGTTGGCCCGCAGAAGCGGGAAACCCTAGGGCGGGAATGGCCTCGGCTAGGGTTAGGGTTGGAGTTAGGGTTAGCAATGGACTTTTCGTATGTTTTAGGACATATGTACATCGATAGCAGATGTTGGGCCTACTGGCTCCGGTTGACCCGTCTGCGAAGAGCGTCACTCGTGGGACCTACATATGCCATCTACCAATTCTTAAAAAATAGAACCATTTTTTACATAATTCATATAGTAAATAAATAATACAAACATAATATAAAGTAATATGAGAGAGAAAAAAAAACCTATATGCCGAGGGTGACCGTCGGCATAGGAGGGGCATGCCCTATGCCGAGGGTGGCCCTCGTCCATTCCTGTAGTGACGTGTTTCGAATCATGCTGGTGCTGCTAGCTGCCTTTTGTAACACACTGCTACTCCCATAGTCCCATCTGTCAACTAATGGCGACGATAACCATCTCTCTGGTGCTGATGACATTGGCGTTGCAGCTATCCTCGGCGGCGCTGGCGGCTGACATCGTGGTTCCTTCGCTGCCGCCGGAGACCTGCACCCGCAGGTGCGGCAAGGTGGCCGTGCCGTACCCGTTCGGCGTCGGTCCCGGCTGCTACTGGCCGGGCTTCAACCTCACCTGCGTCAACGACACCAATGGTCCGCTGCTGCTCGGCGACGGCACCCTCCGAGTCGACCACATCTCCCTCCAGAACTCGACGGTGCGCGTCATCCGACACGGCGACATCAAAATAATACACGACGAGGAGAGCGCCGACAGCGGCACCGGCACCTTCAGCGGCGGGCTCAGGGCCGACGACGGGCCCTATGCGCTGTCGGTCTCCAACGAGCTGGTGGTGATTGGCTGCCACGTGCTGGCAACGCTGGATGAGAGGTTCACCCGCATCAGCAAGAGCGGCTGCGCATCCATCTGCGGCAACACGGCCCACGAATCCACAACCACCAGCAATGTCCCTGGCAGCGGCAGGAAGGTGTGCACCCATGGGCGGAGCCACCACCGGGTCGAGGAGGGTCGGTCGACCCGGCTCAGAATTTGGGGAAAAAAAATCGACACCGAATCGGTACAGGAGAGCGGACTCGTCAACGCCTAGACCCCAATCCCGCGCGAGGCCGAGACGGCGAGACCCCCATCCCGCACGACGCGAGTACGCCACCTAGTTTTGATATATATCTGTCTAGTATAATTACTAGTGTTTAATTAGTAGCTCAGTAGCTGTGAAATCTTTCCTCATATTTTGTTTCCGTTTTCAATGTTGTAGGCAAATGTTTCGGAAATCTTTGATCTAGCAAATGTGGTTGCCGATCCCAGAGTTCGGAGACCAATTGAGTCATATGGTACCCTTGAAATTAGAGATAAAATGAGATGGGCGAGAATGCTCCTGGCAATTGTCAATTGATATCTCCTGATTTCATAGCTTGTGACAATTTGAGTGATCTTGCTCTCAAGTTAGTTCAGAAGAGATACCATGAGACCTTTCCATTGGTCTACCGTCTTATTACACTTGCTTTGACATTACCTGTGGCAACATCATCAGTTGAGAGGGTTTTCTCGGCGATGAATATTATAAAATCATCTCTTCGGAATAAAATAGGGGATGATTGGCTCAATGATTTGATGATTTGCTATGTTGAGAAAGATATATTTGCCAAAATTGATGACAAGAAGATTATGCTACGTTTCCATTCCTACAGCAACCGTAGAGGTCATCTTCCGTGGGGCTTTCGTCTTCCAAGCTTAGATGCAACTTAATGGTATGATACTATCTTATTAAAATGTAGCTCTATTTTGGTGTTCTTGTTTTTTATAGTCATTTTGTTGTTGTACTTGATGAAATATGCAAATTGAATCTGTTTGGACCTCTTTTGTTGAATACATTTGCTCTTTTCTGTCAAAAAAAAAATTAGAGGCTTAGTTTCGACCCCCCTCAATTCAATTCCTGGCTCCGCCACTGTGTGCACCGGCATGGGTTGCTGCCAGGCGGAGATCCAGTTATTCCTGCGCATGGACTTCAACGTGAGGTTCAAGTGGTTCGGGCAGAACCCCGCGGCAGACAAGTTGTGGGAGACCCCTCATGTCCTCGTCGCCGAGAATGGATGGTTCGACAAGCAATTTGTCGATCTGTCTGCTTTGGAGGTCCCCGTTCAGTTGGCGTGGGAGGTCAAAGTTGCCGGGGATCCCTTGAATAAGCTGACGGATGTGCAGATGCTCGACCTCGAGAAATGCCCCCGCTACGCGACCCGCGCCGTGTGCAAGAGCAACAGCAGCCACTGCATCCTGGGACAGAATAGAGGCTACACTTGCTCCTGTCGGAAAGGTTACCACGGCAACCCGTACATCCCCGGCGACAGCGGATGCCAAGGTACGGTGTTTCTTCCGGCCGGCGGATTCCTCAGTTATGCCCAATCAGATCTCGGTGTGCATTCCTGCTCAATCTATGTACTATACATTTGATGCAGATATCAAAGAGTGCGAGCTGAAAGAAGAGCACGGGTGTTTCTTCGAATGTGAGGAACTGCCTGGCAGTTTCAAGTGCGCGTGCCCGAAAGGAACCCATGGCAACCCCAAAGTACGCAATGGTTGTGTCAAGCACACCAACACAGGTACATCAGCATACTGCCTAACAAACTTTTTCCTATTCGTAATTTAAGCTAGGCTAGCTTCAGATAGTTAATTATAATATGGCGTCATGCATCTAGAGCATACCAGGAAACGTTTCTGCAACTAGGTTGGAACAAGTAGCAACCACTTGCCCTAATCTACACACCACGAACCTATAGCAAATGAGTCTTCATTAAGCTTGTTGAAGTTCTCAAGTTACTCTTTGGAGTTTGCAACCGGCAGTAAACTATTTAGTGCTCTATAGTCGAGCGTAAACCAGGTGGTAGCTAGGATAGGATGGTTTGGAAAATAAATACTAAACCAAGAGTATACTCATAAAATTTAGTTAACCATATGCTTGTGTTTTTCTTGTAGGTTTAATTATTGGTATATCAGTTGCTAGTAGTGCTCTATGCCTTCTACTTTTGGGTGCAGGCGCAATGTTCTTAATTATCCGCAGGATTAAGCGACACGGAGCAAAACAGTTGAAAGACAAATTCTTCAATCAAAACCGTGGACAACTGTTGAAGAAGTTGGTATCTCATAGAACAGATATTGCAGAGCGGATGATAATCACTTTAGATGAGCTGGAGAAGGCCACTAACAATTTCGATCAAACTCGTAAGATCGGTCGGGGAGGGCATGGCACGGTCTACAAAGGGATTTTGTCTGACCAACATGTTGTGGCCATCAAGAAGTCAAATATCGTGGTCAAGAGAGAAATTGACGAGTTCATCAATGAGGTGGCCATACTCTCACAAATAAACCACAGGAATGTTGTAAAGCTTTATGGGTGTTGTCTTGAGACAGAAGTCCCGCTGCTGGCTTACGAGTTCATTTCGAATGGAACACTCAGTGACCATCTTCACACGGAGGCCCCGCGATCCCTACCTTGGAAAGATAGGCTGAGGATTATGAGTGAAATCAGCAAAGCCTTTGCTTACCTTCACTCTGCTATTTCCATTCCTGTGATTCATAGAGATATTAAGCCTTCCAACATACTTGATGATGCATTGACAGCTAAAGTGTTGGACTTTGGAGCTTCAAGGTACATTCACATGGATCAAACGGAAAGAACAACCGCGGTGCAAGGAACAATGGGATATTTAGATCCTATGTATTATCAAACAAGACAGCTAACTGAAATTAGTGACGCCTATAGCTTCGGAGTGCTTCTTGTAGAGTTGCTTACAAGGAAGCGACCATCTCTGTGGATGTCCTCTGAAGGCAATTGTCTCGTCGTTCAATTTGTTGAACAACTTGAAAAATGCAATGTGGCTGAAATACTTGATCCCCAAGTTGTGGAAGAGGGGGGTAGCGAAGTGGGGGAAGTAGCTTTTTTTTTTGAAATGGGGATTTAGACCCCGGCTTCTGCATCATGATGATGCACACGGTCTTTTATTAAATAGTTTCAAGTACATAGTTCAACAAAACTCACGCATCGCCCAGAATTGATACAAGAATCAACCAGCGAAAAACAGAAAAAAAAGAGATGACTACACATCAACGTAGCCGCCTATTGTGCCGCCAGCCATCCTGGCACAAGATATCCTGAGCGACCGTCTGGAGCCGTGTGCATCCAGAAGCCATAGCATCCCGCTGCTCCTCTGGTGACAGTAGAGCCCACAACTGAACCCAATGTGACACCATATAGATAACCTGCAAAAAGTGAAAAGATTGTTTTTTGTTAAAGATAACATCATTCCTTACCCTCCATATAGACCAACATAAGGCAGAGACCCCAATACGGATAAAAGTCTTAGATTGTCTATCAACTCTATTTAACCAATTACCGAACATATTCGTAATGTTAGTTGGAGGTGGGAGGTTATATGTAAAATTAACCGTGCGCCAAAGAATTTTAGCTAAAGGGCAATTTATGAACAGGTGTTCAATAGTCTCCTGCTCATCACAAAAAATACATTTCGTACACCCATTCCATCGTCGTTTAGCTAGGTTATCCTTTGTAAGTAAAACCTTATTACTGAGAAATCACATAAAAAAATTAATCGGTCCCCCCTCTCAAGGTGTTTGACGAGAAGGCCGTTCAAAGTTCTCGACAAAACACAACCGATTACCCCATCGCTGAAGTAGCATATAAATTTGTTCAAGGGAAAGATTTGGTCGAGAATGTCAGGTCGCTACCAACAAGTATGCGTAATTTGCATATATGGTACAACAATGCCACAAAGAGAGGGATCGAGACTATCATGGTGGGAGTTAAGAAGGAGCACTACTTCCAAGAATACACTGTGAACGTTGACTTCTGCGAACTTTTTCAGTTATACAATCTCTGGGCCCTCGACAAATCTATCATCAGTTGCTATTGTCTGTAAGTGATTTATTTATGTAATTTGAGAAGTCTTTAGCTCAGCTCGTTCATTGTCTGCAATTATCCTCAATTTAATCTTTTGCGCGCTATATTATGCAGATTGAAGAAGCTCGAATGCAAAAGGGATAAAATAACGGACATTGGGTTCATTGACCCGGATACAATGCATGAAAAAACCATAGAAGAACCCATGTATAACAAGGATACATCGGAGACTTTGCTAAGGTTTTTGAAGCGACAACGTGATAAAAAAAATTACTTTGGCCTTACAACTTCAAGTGAGTGTTACTGTCTTCTAACACATTCTATTTTGCTCACCAAATGTTAGAATTTTAACTGATGACTTATATCTATGACACTGCATATTTAAACGTGCGCAGGTTCCACTTTATTCTTATCGTCATTAAAATGCACGATGGAGAAGTTGAAGTCTTTGACTCACTAAGCAAAGAGCCTATACTATACAAAACGGCTTTTGATATGCTCAAAAAGTAATTTTAATTCTTATCGGTTTTTTCGTTAATTTCCTGATATCAACAAATTAATAACTCTTTTATGCATTTTCTTTGTCGGGCAGAGTATGGCAAACATTCATCCAGGAAGATCCGGCCGGTGGATGGAAATCGAAGCTGATATGGCGTGTGAGCAAAGTAAGTAGTACTACCTAGGTCCACACACCTTTATCATACTTGATTATTGTTTGATTGAATTATATTCTTGTACAGAAATGCGCGAAACAACCATTGGAGACTAATCTATGTGGATACTACGTTTGCGAGAACATTCACATGATTGTCAGCGAGAGAATGAATAATCAAAGAAATAAAGAGGTACGTAAACAATATTCACAAATTTATTTTGTTACCATCAGTTGTGCTGAGTTTCAGTCATAATTGTTTTATTATGATTTGATATATATATATATACACATAGTTCATGTATTCATTTGTATTTCATTCTTTTACAGTTGGCAAGAAAGCGGGACACGCTCTCAATCGAGCACCGCTTCAAAGCAATTGGCGAGGAATTGGCGTTATTTTTCCTTCGGGACGTCATAGCTAATTTCGGAGAGTACCACTATGACTCATAGTATGCCTCAATGTAATACTGAGCTACCCGTAATATATAATATGCCTCGGAGAGTACCACTATGCATGAAGATCGATCTTCATGCATGTACTACTTAATTTGCGATCTTATGCAATTACATGTGTTATATATATGCACCAAGTTGATATGCATCACCTTGATCTTCATGTACTACCTAAACCCAAACGTGTTTCTGGCGCATCGACGCGATCCTCGTACGATGAAACGGTCTGATACCCCTAAACCCCTCCTAAACCCTGAATTCTCTGCCGCGGCAGAGATTTGTGCACTTTCTCTGCCGCGTCCCCCACCTTTGGTACCGGTTCGTGTTACAAACCGGTACCAAAGGTCTCCAGCTCCGCGGGCTCCTCCGTGCCCACGTGGAGGCACCTTTAATACCGGTTCGTAAGGAACCGGTACCAAAGGGGGGGGGGGGGCTTTAGTCCCGATTAATTGGTACCGGTTGCCAAACCGGTACCAAAGCCCCTCTGGAACCGGTACCAAAGGCCGTTTTTCTACTAGTGTTCACTTTGTTTGACTTTTCAAAAAAAAAATAAGTCTTAAGCTTTGGGATGGAGGTAGTAATTGCTAACACTAATTAAAAGGATTTTCTTAGTAGTAGATAAATTTATTCCAATTTTTAGGAAACTAGTTCAGGATTTTAAGAACACAGTTACTCTAGCTAATTCATTTCCAATTATAGTAGAGTTTTCTTCCCATATGATTGGAAGGTGCTTCGATGATACAAAGATTTTTCTGTTATACCAAATGAATCCGGTTCAAATTGAATGCAATAAAAGTGTGCTTCCATGGTGAATGCAACAAAAAAATGTTTCAGAAGCATGATAGTACTTACTCCTTGCATAGTTCCATTGACCAAGCCTCGATCAAGCACTGGCCAAGATCGCACCAGGAAATATGATTGATTTATATCTACCTCAGTCCGGCGATTTCTTCATACCTTTATTAGCTTTTTTTTGCGGGTGCACCTTTATTAGCTTTCACACACTACAACATTACATTTACATACTCCCTCCATCCTTAAATAAGTGTATTTCTAGGTTTAAATTTATCCAAAAAAGTGTACATCTACACTACCAATGCAGTTAATTAATGCAATTAGCTTCTTGTAATCACTCTCTAACTCTATCATCCAATCTCCATTCCTCTCCTCCACCCCAATCACCAATTCTCATTCCTCTCCTTCAATTAATATAATGGACACTCATAAAAGATGAGAGAGAACTAAGTTGTCTCATATTTACTAGATGTACACTTATTCGCGAACGGAGGGAGTATGCGCGCAAGTGGTGTCAGATCAATTTGACAGCTTGTAATAGGAAGTTAGCATCGTGAACCTCCTGTTACCTCCTGTTACAATAGATACGAATTTCTTTCTGGAGTAATGTGGTGTGCCAAATCATTTCGCAAACTTGGAACTGAACAATATATATACAATACAAACACAGGCACATACACTGATTGAACCTGTAGTATTACTTCTTCCTCTGATCGTCGCTCCTCCTCTGAGAACTTGTTTCAGAGAGCAACATCTTTTTTTTTTGAAAGATTTTTTTTTTTTGAAAGATCAGAGAGCAACGTCAGCAGCCTAAGCTGCCGAGACTACAACCAAGAAATTAAGCATACTAGATTTAGATGTGCGCCTTGGCGCACGACCCCGTGAAATCCGCACTGGTTTACATTTCGTACAACGACGCAGAAATAAGGTGGGAAATTGCATACGTGCGTGCAGTCTTCTTCTATTTCATAATCGACAAACCCTCACAATATTTGAATTGGATTTCAGACATCCACATGTACACGAGAGCACGTTCAAGCGGCTATATAGAGGTGTTAAAAAGCAGTCGCACAAATTTTACATTGTAGCATAATTCAATTTGGCACTCAACCTTACAAACACCAAGCTTTTGTAGCATAAGGTCAAGTAATATTTTATCAACAATACCCACTACGTTTGGAGTATACTACAAAAGTAAATATAGGCATAAGTGTTAGAATTGATTCTATATATACAAGGCTGTACATACTTGTCGCACCAGAAGAACCGCCGCAGACTGCAGAAAGAGAAAAAAAACATTGACCGGCACCCTATCCTAACCCAAGCACCCAACCCAGAGTTTGAGTGAAGCTTCTAATTGGTTCGTCTACTCAAAGCCTGGACTGCTGAGTAACTTTCAAAGCACACACAAATATGCCAGGAACTCTTTTTTTACCAGAAAATGGTATTTAAAGCACACGCTGGAAAATAAGCAGCATCGCAGCAGCATAACATCAACATTCGACGATAAAAAAATCTGATTCAGCTTGACACCTAGAATAACAATAAAATAAGCAGTAGTTTCCATGAACTATTCTCCTAATATCTATCTTCCGCTAAAGCCTAGCAAGATCAACTGCATTTTGAAATAAAACCTTCAAGTTGAAAATATTATCCAACTCACGTCAAACAACCAGCTGTAATACATAGATCAACTACGGTTTGAAATAAAGCCAGCCATACACATGAGAGTATAAATTATATGAAAGCTAGACCCTTAGAACTATTATGTGTTAATCAACTCATACTGTCATACATGTACTTTAGCAATGAAATTATAAAATATACAGCTTCATGTAAATTAAACAGACCTGTCATTAAAAAAATCACCTGATTGTTTTCATCATAACGTAAGAAACTGTAGGCTTCTCACATTCCATATTACTGAAATCAACATAACAGAAAGCATTCGTTGTGAAAATCACATCAATCAACGGACCACTACCATTGTAGAAAGCATATACGCGGAATTTTCCTTTGCTAATGTAAGAGATATGAGGAGGATTGGGAAAATACGATGGCGGAAGAAAAATAGAGGAATCAATGCCCGTGATACAGTAACATGCCTAGCACACAGTAAAACAATTGTGCCATATGTGCTGATTTCAGCCAAAAAGAATATTGAATTAACATGATAAATCATCTGAACCATACGGACAGGTAAAACAATACGCAAGACCTTACCAAATTTCACCATAAGTATACTGTATTGCGCAAAAAAATGGGTGCAGTCTGATCGACTGGCATGAGAGAACATCAATGCTTCAAGTAACATCTATAGTAGCAAAAATGAAGGGAAAACGTTAATTTGCATATACCATGTGAATACTACGAAATAGAAGTTAAACACCTAAGCAATTAGCTAATTATGCTAAGCTATAAAACACAAACACCAGAGGTATATATGCAAAAAATACGAAGGAACAAAGGTATAGAGAAAACAGAGGTGAACTGTATTATTCCTTTTCAGATGAGCAAAATAAGGAATGCACAAATAAGTGACGGAAAGGGAAAGATACCGACTATTTAAAAGTGCTTAATTATATTAAGGATGTGTAGCTCTGAAAATTTGGCAAATTAGCACAATGCAGCCAACAGCCATAGGCTCTAGAGATGCAACAGAACGACAACAAAGTACCTTTGAAAATAAGTTTGAATTGGTGGGGAAGGGAGCAGCGCACACGACTGATGTAAAATTGAGCAGCACACAAGATTGAATTGATTACCTTCGCTTCGACCACGACCTCACCATTGGCTTGCGTGTTCCCTTGCCTCTATCGGCCGCGGATGAACCGTATATGTGCTCTGCCGTTGTCTGCACTTCAATCCCCGCTGCCAGCCGGCAGTGCTCTGCTCTGGCCCGGTTCCTGCATCCCAAAGGTAAACGTCCTTGTTCATGAATCATGCACACCTCAAGTAAAATAACAAGAGCATCAAACTAACCTAATAGGCAGAAAGCAAGCCAACAGAACATTAGAGCAGTGATATACTGAAATCCGCTGCATAATAAAAAGGACCCAAAACACAGAGGTACACAGGCAAAACTTCTAGTCAATGTGGTCAGGGTGCATTGAAAAAAAAGTGCTTCATATCTCACAATGGCATGCTGCATATGGAAAATTTGGAGTAAATCCAAGGGATGACAAGTAGTGCACACCATCTATTGAATTGGAATTTCATATGGAGGGTGCACAACACCGGGTCAGAGCTACTAAAAAAATCCAAGCAGTGATGTGACATTGTTGCGTAATCAACAGCAAAAGCAATAAAAAGCTAACCTCATTTAAATGAGATCCACCATACTCTGTTTATTCATGGACCATGACTTCAAATACTAAAGAAAAAATGATCCATTTGTTGCTTCCACTCCATCTGATATTCAGGTCTTATTACCAAATTCAAGAATGACAAAAAAGCCATGAATCATAACACAAGAGCATTGAAGTTTGAAGATTTTGGCACGAGAGACATCGAATAAAGCTCATCATTGAAAAGGATCTTACTTGGTCTTAGGATATGACAACTGAGGCACATAATCCTTTAACTAAGAACCCACCATACTTTACTTTAAACCATATTTCGATAAATAATAAAAGTATTAGATAGAAATCCTTGCACATACATGACAAATCTTATATGTCAGATCAACCTGCACCGGTGTCTGCCAAACAATTGCAACAGTACATCCTAAAAGGTCTCCTTACATTAGTACTCCCTCCGGTCTCTTTTAATTGACTCGAATTTAGTACAACTTTGTGCTAAATTTGAGTCAATTAAAAAAGACCGGAGGGAGTAATTGACAATACACTAACAAAACATTTTTGTCAAATATAAAGCTTTTTTTGTCATGTGCTAACTTTAGTCGATCTTGGATTCAAACTCTTGGATTACACCGGAGCAGGAACAAAGGGCAATGATAAATCAACTTTTACTTTTATGTTTCAATTTTATTTGATGTATACATGTGTAGTCTGCCCCAGCTTAAAAACACCTCGCTACAATCTAGGTAATCACTTATTTCGCAAAACACTACACCACATATATAAGGGCTAAAACAAATCTTTACTATGCATGTCGTGAGATCAATAGAATATGCAATTTACAAAATGTCTCTGCATCCTCATGCTGATGTATTTTTCACTTGCAAAGAAAGACGGAATCCAACCATGTGTAGCTTACGAAATTAAGACGGTCTTGGCCGAAAGATTGTTAATCTCAAATCCAACTTATGGAGGAATAATGAGGGTCGATACAATCAAAATGGCATGGCACTATTAGTTTAGGGAGCTTACAGACTCGTAGGCAGATTCGACAACAGGCGACATATTAACATGATGTGTGGGCCTTCAAAGTCTACATATTTCTCAACGTCATCATCTCACAGGACAAGTAAGCAGACCTGGGGCATTTTTTGCATCGTAAGAAACAATAAAAATATTTTCGGTAAACAAGCTTTCGAAGCGGCATTTCAATTGCTCACTCACATGCCTTTTTTATGCTTGCAAATATCACCTTCAGTGCAACCAAATCATCAAATCAAAAGAAAATTACTGTGTATGATGAAATGGATCTATAAATATGATTCAGTCATCATGTCACCAAATGCTTGCTCAGAAGGCATATTGCAGATTCAGGGGAGCAAACAGTGCAATCCATAAGAGACGAGAGAGTGGAAATAGAGACGGGGAGAATGGGCATACCTACAGCAGCGATGGACTCCATAAAAAACAATAGTGTGGTGTAAGAAACTCTTGGACATATAAATCCATCTCCACGACAAACCTGACAGGGAGGTCGATTAAGCGGCTCTGCGCCTGCCCGCGAGACTGACCCAGAAGAAGTCTGTAAAACAAATAGATAAATAAAAGATAAATTGTGGATGTAAACAAGAGGATAACAACATTGCTGTAATGAAATCATTGTTGTATTGCTTCTTACATTAAAGCTCTGGTAACGAATGAGCCAACCATCTTGACCCCTATAGCATAAAAACATCTATTAAATATATTGCCATTTGCAAAAACAAGAGTGATAAAAATTTCCCACGAGAATCAAATCCATAGCAGGATAGCAGCAATTAAACCACAACCATCCATCGCATCAGTAAAACAAAACATAAATAGATGGAATAAGCATTGCATCCCAGATTAAGCATTCATCTTGCTAACTACTGCTTGGTGAGAGGTAAGATGGCCTTTTTCAGATAAATTGCAACATCTGCAGATTGTTGAAGCCAAAGAGAAAGATATGAGAGGGAGGAGTTGAGATGGGGGAGAACCACTTCGTTACTGGGATGACATGCTCTAGCATTGCATTTCTCACACTCTAGCATTATTTACATATTCTACTTTACTTTTCACTCTGATTTGGGGAATCTATTCATAACAGCTAGTTATTGCAATATGTAAACCGACTATAGAAAACCAGTTTCACATGATCTGAAGAAATTTTACTCTTTTCCCTATTAGGCTAAACATGGAAAATTCTCATTAGCATTCCAGAGCCAGGGAGTGTAAACCCACAAAGAAAATAAAAGTAAACCTTCAGTAAAAATTCCTACTCCATATACTTGTTGTCCTTTTTTTCAATTACATACAGCAAGTTATCATGATTCCTTATGAAAATCAAAGTTTCTTTATCATCCATGTCCCTGAGAGTAAACTACCATGTTCTTTCAAGTAATATAAATGGTTACCAAAGGATATTAATTAATTGATAGCAATCACACCTCTCAGATTACCTTTTCTCTCAAGACCCAAGCACACTTCTCCTCTCAGGAGCTGGGGTGTGAAGAACAAGCTGACCGGTCATCCCCTACATGAAACGCTGCAGCAATTGTAAATTCACTTGCAGAAACTGCCTTCTGAAATATATAGCGGGCCGACTATGGTGGCATCGGTAAACACAATCATCAGCGGCGCATCGACCATATTTAGCACGGGTAGCCATGGCGTCACGAGATAGTGAGTTAATGCGCAGATTAATCCCTCATGCAAACCGTCAAGGTAAATGGCAATAACATCTGTTGGAACCAATGCAGTTATATGGTTTCCTTGGCGGTAGAGATAAGTTTATTGTAACTGATTTTATTGCAGGTGGAAAAATGAGCAAATAGTTAGGACACGCTAACCTGCTAATCACCGAGAACCATATAAGTAGCTTGACAGAACCACAGCCAATACCACCACGATATCCCCACAACTGAAACACTTGAACGTAAAGATTACCATGATCCATCTAGCCTACAACATAGCAGGAATTAGCACGAAAGATGGTTTGTAAATCTCCTGGAAGAATTACAGCCTAAACTATGTAAGAAACAGCTAACACTAAGTTCACGCTCGCGTGGCCGTCATCCACACTCATTAATTACACAGTAATACAAATACCGTGAGGACAAGTAGGAACCAATTCAGTACTACACCACCTAAAAGGGGGGACGAAACACAATACTAAATTGGAGCTCAATTCTCATAAATCAATCTGCAGATGCCAATAACTGGACAGAGTAAGAAAATAGCAGCACATAAACTCATCTTACCTTGCAGAAAATGGATCGATGGAACCCCAAAATTGGACAACTGCTATGCTTGCTGCCGCTGCTCTCCTGTTGTCTTGTTTGCCATTGCTTCCTTGCTGCCCCTGCCCCTACTGTTGCTGCTTGCCTCCCCTCAACTTGGTTGCCCCACAGCCTAGGATTTCTTCCACACGCAACCAGAAACAGAAGAGACGAGAGCTCAGTGATGAAGAAGAGGACGAGGAAGGTGGGAAGAGATCAGGACAGAGACGAGGTGGAGATGGAGAAATCAAGGTAGCAGAAAGTTGGGGGATGAGGCAGCATACCTGCATACAATATGGAGGGGACGAGGATGCTCGCCTACTTCCCAGGCGGTCGCCGCCGCGCTCGTGGTCGGGGAGGAGCAGCACGCCGTGCTTGAGGGTCGGGGCAGAGGAAGCCGCCATGCTCGTGGTCGGAGGCCTACGAGACGGAGGGGACGCGAGAGGAGGCCGCCGCCAACAGCTGCTCCTCGGCCACGTGGCTCCCCAGCCCCCTTCAACTGCACGGAGGAGATGAGGTGAGATGGGAGAGAGAGCAGAGATGCGAAAGGGAGAGGGCAGAAGTATCTGCGGGCGAGCGTCGGCGTTGTGTCGCCATGGATCTGGAAACCTACAGGAGGAAGAGGCGGGGAGAGGGGAGACGGCTGAAGAAGGTTCCGGCGGCGACGCGAGTGGCGGTGGAGGCGGCCGAGCAGGAGGCTTCGGGGAGGAGACGACGGGGGGAGGTTTGGTGGTTTGGGGCTCCTCCTCTTCCTCTCAACAGCGACGAGAACGGGGGCCTTGATGAGCGGGAGGACACAGCCGACAACGCTCGCCGGAGAGGAGAGCGGCGGCGGCTCGCCGGAGAGGAGAGCGGCAGCAGGGAGAGGGAGCTGGGGAGGCGGCGGCTGCACCGGGCGACGGGGACGCGCCAACGCCGGGCCGGATGGGCTTCATCGACCCGTGGATAAAAAGCGGGTTGCGCGAGGGCCTCGTTTCCTGACTACTCCACCAGTGAAAAATGGACGGCCAAGATTCACCTGCTGGTAAGATCCGATGGCCCACAGGCTCAAAACGCTGTGAGGCCCCCTATGGGGGGCATCATATACAACGTTAGATCATCTACCTGGCCAGACACCCACCTGTACATTCCAATGTTATGGGCGTGATAATCCGGCCCATATGGCTTCATCCAGTTCCTGCTGCTTCCTCTCACGTCTGTCTCCTAATGATGTTAAAATCTCCACGAACCAGCATTGAAGGAGTGTCAACATCACTTATTCAGACTAGCCCAATAAGAAAGTCAGGTTTAAGTGCATCCCGTGCTGCCCCATACACGCCAATACTGATCCACTCAAAACCATCAGCCTTATTTTGATAAAAATTTCACACAGAAATCTCCCGTCTCCACTATTTGAATTGAGATAGTTTTCATGTTCACTCCAACTAAAATACCACTAGATCGACCATGAGAGGGTAAAAAATACCACATGTGTATGAAATGTACAGTCAAATATAAATAAGTTTTTCTTATGTATTTTCCATGTATTGCTGGGTTATGGGCTACTAGGTACAACTGAGTATTGCTTGTTGCATATATAAAACATCTGCGATGTTTTCTGAAATCATACGGCAGTTTGAACAAACGTGTGCCATTTGGGTATACTCACATACACCTAGTTCAACACTACTCGTTTGTTATCTTCTAATACGTTGGCAAAAGGGTATAGTAAATTGTTTGTGATGGCCATTCCTATCGCAAATGGTTTTCAGCAAACAAATGTGTGAAGAATGGAGACACGTTGCAAATGGTTAAGTAAACTGTGTGCGATGTAGAGAAGCATCGCCCACCATTTCATAGTGACGGAAATATTTACCGTGTGCGGCGGAACATTTTATCCATGTGTGAAGGCATGTTTTGTATTACTAATGATCTTTGCAAACTAGCCAACCTAAATGATATGACCTAGCTGTTTTATGACCAAAAGCCGCTAAGCATTTCAGTCTAACTGGCCTGACTGGCGTGTCATGTATTTCACTTAAACCATCCTGCATTTTTATTGCTTTTCTTGGGTTTTGAACCCTCAAGTTGTATATACCTAACCAATTTACCCATCAGTCCGAACTGATGGAAGGAGGCTGTGCAGTATATGTATATTCAATACTCCCCGTCTATGCTATTTTAGTCCTTGGTGTGGATTCGGTGTAGGCCGCAAGTTCTTTTTTCCTTTCTATTTAATACTGCATGAGTAGGGTCTCGAACTTGAGACCTCTTGGTTCTGATACCATTTTAAAATAAATATTTGTGACCTCACAAAAATAATCTAACGATACACGTCTAAGTCCCGTGCGAGAACTAAAAAAAAAGACCCACCGGCCTAGACGTGTGAGGAGGTATTGAATATAATTGCCTAGTCTTCTTCCATAGGATCGGTCTTTTGGTTAAACTGGCTAGAGCATGCCATTTCACACGGTATCATACCGACAAGGTCATGGATTCAAATCCTAGCCAACATGCTATTTAAAATAATGGCAGCCTCTCTACAAAAAAAAGTTCAACGATACACGTCTAAGACCCGTGCGATATCTAATAAATATTTGCGGCCTCTACAAAAGAAAAAAAATCCAACAATACACATCTAAGGCCCGTTCGAGATCTAAAAAAGGCCGACCCGCGTAGATGTGAGGGGAGTTGTTAAATATAATTGTCTAGTCTCTTCCATCAAATTGGTCTTATGATTTAACTGGCTAGAGCATGTAGTTCCACACGTAAAAGTTCTAAAGTTTCTCAGAAGGCGAAAAGTGTTTTAAAGTTGGCAAGCGCTAGGGATCAGCCGGCTGCAGTAAAAAAACCTCCCATCAGCCGTCTTCCGGACCGTCCGATCTATTTAAGTGAATGATTCCCGCGCGTCCGATCACGGTACCAAAAAGATTCGTATGTATCAATTTTTTTTCAGAGCATATAACATCTGTGTCCAACATTTTTCATTTAGTCGCGAAATAATGGTACAATTTTTTTTGCCGATGGTACAAAAAAATCCCGAATGTACCATTTTTCTCTGCGTAAGTAACATTTTAAAAAATGCGGTACCTTTTTCCAACATTTTTCTGCAATGCATCTAACATTTTGATCTAATGTATCCAACATTACATGGTACTGTATGTAACATTGATGCAACTCTATCTACCAAAATCCACGGAGACACCACCATGTCCGAGCTGACGTCGCCGGCAACAAATTCGCCGGCTTGAAATTATTGTACCAGAATTTTCCTAGCGTTATCTCTCTTGCCTCCAAAAAAGTATGTGTACTGTGTGTACAGTGACGCGAGACAAATTAAATGACGTGACATGCTAGATATATAGCCTATGAACGCGCTGCAGTGCTGGGGGCTGTTTCCGTGATCAACCATATTACCATCAACAGTGGACGCCCTGTAGCACTAGTGTCAGCACGCTAGGCTAATCAACGTGACCTGCGGAGGAAAAAAAAATGCACGCAGCTGCCACGACCCAGCGGAAAGAAAGGAACAGGGAACTGCTGAGCGTCCCTAATCCCCGGGTGGACAGCCGTTGCATTAGCTCGATTGAACCGTCCAGATCGTGACACGTGTCACAGTATACCTCAGTCCCACTTTTGCTACTATAATGTACCAAAGTAGCAAAAAACGGTTTATTTGTAGCAAAATCAACCCAATTATAGCAAAAAACGGTTCACCCAAAATACACACAGATCTCGTCGGAGACTCGCCGGAGACGATGTAGCAAAAATGTTGTACTATTGTAGCAAAAAAATCTGGTACCTCATCGGAGACCTCGCAAAAAAAAACTCGCCGGAGATGTCACCCGGGAACTCGCCGGAGGCGTCGCCGGAAACCTCACCGGAGACATGGTAGCAAAAAAAATGCTAAAGCTAAAGTAGCAAAAAAAACACAAAAATTGTAGCAGTTTTTTTGCTATTGTAGCAAAACCGACCTCGTCGAAGACTCGCCGGAGACCTCGCCGGAGAACTTGTAGCAAAAAACTTATGCTATTATAGCAAAAACCAAGAACAAATGTAGCAAAATCTGATTTCGCCGGAGACCTTTGCCGAAAACCTCAGAGCAACAAATGTGTACTAGTGTAGCAACGATATAGAACAAAAGTAGCAACGATATCACATAAAAAAAGGGGAAAAAAAGATGGCCAAAGGCTAGGTCGGTGAGGTCGAACAGCTGCAGCACTCCGACCACCATTGGACGACAGCGCCCCCGGCGTCCCTCCAGCAAGCTCTCCAACGGAACATGGATGGAAACTTGGACGACGGTGCCCCTCCTCCCTGCCCTTCCAAGCGTCCTCTCACTAGCGAGCAGCCCCCAACGCCGCCACGATCTGTTCCCTGCTGACACACGAGCGCGGCGGCCGGGCTCTAGGTGCGCGCGAGCTGCAGCGGCCGCGGAGGCGCGAGCTGGGGCAGAGTCCCGTCGTCCTCAATACGGAGGGCAGGGGCTAGGGTGGCCTCCAGCCTGCAGCACACATGGAAGTCCCGTCGTGCTCATCACATATGCCTCTTCGGCGGCGAGTCCGGGAAGCAATGGCGCAGGGCGGGTGAGATGGTGGGCGCGGGAGGGGAGGGTAGGTGGCGGCGGGACTGGGGGCCACGGGCTCTCCGGCGGCGGAGAGAGCTGTGTGGAGGAGGCGCGAGGCGGCAGAGGATGACGCCGGGTGCGGAGGCGAGCGGCGCAGAGAAGAGTTCTCGTCACGCGTGCGACTTGGGGAAGAGATAAGATGCGGGGCCCACGGAACACGCGTCAGCGCTCGAGGCAGAGGATCCGAGCGCTGTTCCCCGGAGGAACGTCAGCGTTTTCCAAAAAATGTAGCGCTTGCGCGTCGTGCGGGAACTGCAGAAAGATAGACTTTTCCTTTAAAGTTTGGCAAAGGGCTATTTAGATCTACAAACGCATAGCCGCGTGGTCCGGAAGTCGCTCTGATTTGATCGAGGAGTACTTTTGTCCTAGCACAATTCAGACCATCATGGTGAACTGCACGTAGAGTACAGACAATCGACGGCACGACGACTGGGAACATTGATCAGAACCACGCGGCAGAATCATCCATCATCGTTCGGGACGACCACGGTCTCGCCGGCGTACGATACGAGAGCATGCATTGAGATTTTGCACCATTGTAGCATACATCATTGGCTACCTCTAGGGTTTTGTTTCAGATTTTTTTGAAATTTTAAAATATGAAATTTGAGTTTTTGAAAATAAAGAGCTGCATGTAGCTCGACCACCAAAACGCCACTAGTATTATACATGGATGCATTAATTAGAACGTATGCTTACTTTATCTTCAAAAATGTTATGTTATGGTAACTACTCCCTCTGTTGGAGATTATAAGACCTATGAGTTTTTCTAAATTGAAAGACATTAGGCATATCTTATTTATTGTCCCCTCTCCCCTAATGCATGTTCTATTTTTTCTCTCTCTTCTCTCATGCATGTGAAACTGCATCTAGTAATTAATGAGTTAAGTTATCAAGCTTATTGGTCTTACCGAATTGGCCCTCATGCCTTATAATGCCTAACGGAGAAAGTATCTAGTTACCACAACTATCTCTCTCTTCATTTAATGGTATGTCATCTCGTCAAAATACCTACTCCCTCCATATTGATTTATAAGTCTTACGCCTATACCTAGGTGGTAAATTTGATCTATATAATCTAAGCTACATTACACATAAATTATACTGTCAGAAAATTAGCATCTAAAATTTCTAGTGATATATATTTTTTGTAATACTTACCTCATATTATATTGGCCAAATTAACAATCTAAAGCTACATATAAGACTAATAAATCGACATGGAGGAAGTAGTTGGCATTGCATGTGAGCGCATGTTACTAGCTAAGTCGGTTCTCTAACATCACCAAAGAATAGACATCAAATGTGAAGTAGGTGTCGCAGTAGTCACTAGTAGGGAAAATCCTACCGCTCGTGTGTATCTGCGGCTGGTACCGCGCCAGTTGTATTGGGTACTAGTCCCGTGCCCGGGTGGCACACGACTAGTAGTCCACGTACCAGCTGCGTGCCCGCCGCACCCGCTACCATTACCTTTACTGGTCGCATGCCCCGGGGCGCGCTACCACTACCAGTACCTACGCTACTTCCCACGTACCACAACCGCCTGCTGCCAGTATCTGTTTTCCAATATATGACTTTATATGGTGTCAATACACAGACAATACCAAATACAAACACATAGTTATTTATACATAGGCAACACCAAATACATACGCACACAAGCATTATTATTCAATTAACTAAGTGACCAAATCGTTACGTACACTTGATGCATGTAAAATGCATGCATGAACTTTGTAGTTTATTACCACATATTTCAACATATTTGCATGTTATAAGATGTTATATTCATGTTTTATATTGATTTCGGGGATTTTCTAAATGGTCTCCTTTTATTGGTTTATAACTCTACAGAACTGTAAACTCCTGTTTTGAGTATTTTTAAGTTTCAGGGACCTTATGGAACTCAAAAAGAGCTAGGATTTTTCCGGCATCACACTAGTGGAAAATAGCCCTTTTGTCGCGGGCCGTAAGGGCCTTTTGTCGCGGGCGGCCACCCGCGACAACGAAGGCGCGACAAAAGGTCCACCCTTTTGTCGCGGGTCGCTTACCACCCGCGACATATGGTCCACCACGTGGCAGGCGCGGGGTGCCCCAGGGGCACACCCTTTTGTCGCGGGCGGTATTACCACCCGCGACAAAAGGGCCTCTACGTGGCGCGCGCATAACTTTAGGGTTTGAGGTGTGCAACCCTCCCCCCCCCCGCCACCGCCCCCCCTTTTATTTCATTTTTTCATTTTAAAATAAAAGTTGCATAACAAATATTTGTACGCTACTACACACTAGTAGAAAACAGGGCTTTCGTGGGAGCCTTTTGTCGCGGGCGCGCCTGCACCCGCGACAAATGGCGTGGCCACGTCGCCCGAAACCATTCGGAGCAAGGCGGGCCTTTTGTCGCGCCCTTTTGTCGCGGGCCGTATAACAACCCGCGACAAAAGGGGTCTTAGCTTTGGCGCCCCCTGACAAAAGGGCCATGCCTATATATACTCACAGCCAGCTTCCCCCCCCACCTCCCTACATTTTTTTCCTTGATGGTGAAAGGTGGAGGTGTATGCTAGCTCATTTTTTTTCATGTGCACAAGAGGTGTTTGATGAAATGCTTGTGAGGGATGCCACTTGATTTTATTTGATAAGATTTCTCCTTTTTTGATCCTAAAAGGTTAGCAACTATTTTCTCGTATATACATAGTCCGTACAATACTAATTTTAGCAAGGTGATTGCATCGATACATAATTGTACTTATGATGCAGATGAGTCATCCATGGATGTACGGTAACCGATGTGCTCCCACTTTCAGAGAGGGCGTGAATTCTTTCCTGCTTGTGGCCGAGGCCAACAAGTCGAAGCAAGGTTTTATGTGTTGTCCATGTCTGAAATGTAAGAACGAGAAGGATTACTCTTGCTCAAGAGACATTAAGAGCCACCTGCTTCGGTTTGGATTCATGTCCAGCTATAATGTTTGGACCAAGCACGGAGAAGAAGGGGTTATGATGGAAGACGGCGATGAAGAAGAAGATAACGATGACCAGTACCGATCTATGTTCTCTGAATGCGATGATACCGCAATGGAAGACAATGAAGAAGAAGGAGGTGAAGAACAGGCAGCAGATGATCGTGTTGATGATGATCTTCGTCGGGCCATTTCTGATGCAAGAAGAGACTGTGGCACGGATAAGGAGAGGTTGCAGTTCGACAAGATGTTAGAGGACCACCACAAATTGTTGTACCCAGGTTGTGAAGATGGGCAGAGAAAGCTGGGAAGCATATTGGAATTGCTGAAATGGAAGGCAGAGGTCGGTGTGACTGACTCGGGATTTGAAAAATTGATGATAATATTAAAGAAGCTGTTTCCAAGAAATAACGAATTGCCCGTCAGTACGTATGAAGCAAAGAAGCTTGTCTGCCCTCTAGGATTAGATGTGCAGAAGATACATGCATGCATTAATGACTGTATCCTCTACCGCGGTGAGAAGTACGAGAATTTGAATAAATGCCCGATATGCGGTGCATTGCGGTATAAGATCAGAAAAGATGACCCTGGTGATGTTGAGGGCGAGCCACCCAGGAAGAGGGTTCCTGCGAAGGTGATGTGGTATGCTCCCATAATACCACGGTTGAAACATTTATTCAGAAACAAAGAGCATGCCAAGTTGTTGCGATGGCACATGGAAGAACGTAAGAAAGACGCGATGTTGAGGCACCCCGCTGATGGTCGGCAGTGGAGAAACATCGGGAGAGAGTTCCCGGATTTTGCAGTTGAGGCAAGGAACTTATGGTTTGGTCTAAGTACAGATGGCATGAATCCTTTTGGGGAGCAGAGCTGCAGTCACAGCACCTGGCCCGTGACTCTATGTATCTACAACCTTCCTCCTTGGTTGTGCATGAAGCGGAAGTTCATTATGATGCCAGTGCTTATCCAAGGCCCAAAGCAACCCGGCAACGACATTGATGTGTACCTAAGGCCATTAGTTGATGAACTTTTGGAGTTGTGGGCCAAACCAGGTGTACGTGTGTGGGATGAGCACACCGAGCAAGAATTTGACCTACGAGCGTTGCTATTCGTAACCATCAATGATTGGCCTGCTCTTAGTAACATTTCAGGACAGACGAACAAAGGATACAATGCATGCACACACTGTTTAGATGAGACTGAAAGTAAATATTTGGGAAAAAAAGAAAAGTTGTGTACCCGTACAATCGCCGTTTCCTTCCGCGCAAGCATCCCTTAAGGAAAAAAGGCAAGCATTTCTGGCGAGGCAGACAACCGTCCGAAGCCTGTCCCCCGTAGTGGTGCTGATATATTTGACATGGTCAAGGATTTAAATGTTATCTTTGGAAAGGGTCCAGGCAGTCGACCTGTTCCGAAAGACGCTGACGGACACGCGCCCATGTGGAAGAAGAAATCTATTTTTTGGGAACTAGAATATTGGAAAGTCCTGGAAATCTGCTCTGCAATCGACGTGATGCACCTGACCAAGAATCTTTGTGTGAATATTCTAGGTTTTGGGCGTGTATGGGAAGACAAAAGATACAACAGAAGCACGGGAGGACCAGGAACGTCATAAAGGACGAAACGGGAATCATCCAGGGCAGTTTGAAGGGCCTGCCAGCTACGCTCTTACCAAACAAGAGAAGGAGATCTTTTTTGAAGCCCTATTCAGTATCAAGGTTCCGTCTGGTTTCTCGTCGAATATAAAGGGAATAGTAAATATGAAGGAGAAAAAATTCCAGAACCTGAAGTCCCATGACTGCCACGTGCTTATGACACAATTGCTTCCGGTTGCATTGAGGGGACTTCTACCAGAAAATGTTCGACTAGCCATTGTGAAGATATGTGCATTCCTCAACGCAATTTCTCGAAGGTAATGGATCCAGAAACTTTGTCAGGATTACAGGAAGATGTGGTCGAATGTCTTGTCGCTTCGAGTTGTTGTTCCCACCATCCTTCTTCAATATTATGACGCACCTCCTCGTTCACCTAGTTGAAGAGATTAGAATTCTCGGTCCTGTATTTCTACACAATATGTTCCCCTTCGAGAGGTTCATGGGAGTATTAAAGAAATATGTTCATAACCGAGCTAGGCCGGAAGGAAGTATCTCAAAGGGCTACGGAACGAGGAGGTCATTGAGTTTTGTGTTGACTTTCTTCCCGACCTTAAGCCGATTGGTGTTCTGAATCTCGGTATGAGGGGAGGCTGACTGGAAAAGGCACACTAGGAAGGAAAGCAACGGTGTGCGGGGACAAGATTTCTTTCAATCAAGCACACTACACAGTTCTATACAATTCCAGCTTGGTGGCTCCGTACATCGAGAAACACAAGAATGTTTTACGAGAAATAAACCCGGCCAGCCCGAGTCCTTGATTACACGTCAACACATGAATACCTTCGGCAGTTGGTTGCAAAGACATCTCATTAGTGACCCAACTGTTGTAGAGCAGCTGTACTTGTTGGCCAGGTTACCATCTTCAAACATATGTACATTCCAAGGGTACGAGATAAATGGGAATACATTTTACACGATCAACCAAGATAAAAAGAGCACCAACCAAAACAGTGGTGTCCGCTTCGATGCAAAAGATGAGAATGGGCAAACCACCACATATTATGGATACATAGAGGAGATATGGGAACTTGACTATGGTCCCACTTTTAAGGTCCCTTTGTTTCGGTGCAAATGGGTGAAGCTCAGCGGTGTACAGGTAGACGATAAGTACGGTATGACAACAGTGGATCCCAACAATCTTGCGTACATGGACGAGCCATTCGTCCTAGCCAACGAGGTGGCTCAAGTTTTCTACGTGAAGGACATGTCTAGCAAATCGAGAAAAAGAAATCAACAAAAGAATACATCAACCGAGGAGCCAAAGCGCCACATAGTTCTTTCGGGGAAAAGAAACATCGTGGGAGTGGATGACAAGACAGACATGTCAGAAGATTATAATAAGTTTAAAGAAATTCCACCCTACACGGTGAAAATTGACCCAAGCATCTTGCTAAATGATGAAGATTCTCCATGGCTACGGCGTAGAAGATCACAACAGTAGATGGCGATGTAATAATGTATTCTTCATATATAGTTCCCAAGACAATCTCTACATTTATGTAATAATGAGAACCCTTTCCCCAACACTGTTAGAGGAGATGGAACTTTAGTCCCGGTTGCACCCACCAACCGTGACTAAAGGTTACCCACACATCCTCATCCTGCCGACAGCTTTAGTCCCGGTTGCATCCACCAGCCGGGACTAAAGGTTGCCCGCCTATTTTCTTCCCGCGCTTCCCACCGCTTCCCGCCTCCGTCTTCCCGCCATTTTTTCACTATATATATGTAGGCTTGGTCTCCATTTACATATCACATCTACACTCATATCTGCAAACCTCATCACCCTCTCCCATGGCTTCCATCGTATCTCTAACACCCGGGAGGCGGAGGCACTTTGCGCCTTGAACTACCCTGCCCGCCGGGCTACCGCGTCCGACCGGCTGGTTGCTGAGCGTCGGAGGCGTACCGGTCCCTCCTATCCCTCTAGGTGTGGCACGCGAGATGGCCATCACGAACCACTACTACTTCGATCTCACGCCAGAGCAGCGGAGGAATCCCCAGTGGCATCCCGACTACGCCCGACTTGGGACAGCTTCTTCATCAATCGGCGTGAGAGGGCGGTTGCCGGTACGAGGAGGACGGCCCGCCTCCTTCGAACTTCAACGAGGCCGGCCGTCGGCTGTGGTGGCGCGGCCGGACTCTCCAGAGCGTAATGGCCTACCGTGGCCCCCGCTGCGCTACCCTCAATCCCAGCCCACGCGTGCTCACCCGTCCAGGTTCGACAACCGCGACCCCGATGCTAGTGATGATGACGTCGGCGACTATGATGACTACAGTGGCGACGTTTATATGGCTAGGCAAGACTATGACTGAATGGCTCCAACATTCGAATCTGGCCACGTATCTTAATTTTCAGTTGAGCTCTGTACTTTAATTCTAGTTCAATCATAATAAAATTTCGTAACAACCACTTTATTGAACTAAAACAACCGACAATGACTTTATAAACTGAATTTAAACTAAAACAACCGATAACGACTTTATTGAAATTACAATAAAATAGATAAATGACTAGTCTAGTCTCTACTCGTCGTCGGAGGTTGTCTCCGTCCAAATGTCATCCCACCGAGGGTCGTTTTCGGCCCAAGTTGTATTCGGGTTCTCGAGCTCGAACTCGGGTTTTCGGCCCAAGTTGTGCCCTGAGGTCAGCGAAGAACGCGTCGGTGTTGTCGACGTCGTTGGGGAACTGCGCCCTCCACTGGCGCATCAACTGCTCGTCGTGCTCGGCGATGGCGATCCGCTGCACGGCGGCGCCGCGCGGTCCTCGTCGTCGAGAGGCACGGCGGCGGCGCGAACTCCGCCTCCTCTAGCGATTCAACATCCGGGAAGTTCATGTCGCGCCGTGGCCGCCAAATCGCCACGCCGCCGCGTCGTAAGCGCGCGCCGCCAGCTCCGGTGTGTTGTACGTGCCGAGGGTTAGGCGGATGCCACCGGCGCGTATCTCGGCATAGAACCTACCGCTCGGACGCACTCGAACGCCACGGAAACCGGACGACCCTCGACGACGTGGCGGCATCCCGGAGATGAATGAGCGGAGGCGGTGGGCGACGTGTGGCTGCGCGCGCACGCGGCGCTCTATATAGCGCACGCGGGGCATGACACGTGTAAGCCACGGCTACACACGTCGCACGCGGGGCATGGCATGTGTAAGTTACGGCTACACACGTCGCACGCGGGGCATGGCACGTGCAAGCCACGGCTACACACGTCGCACGCCGGCAGCGACGGGGCGACACGTGGCACGGGGAAGCGACACGTTGGATACAAACGGCCGGAGCCGTTGGATGCACTGTGCCACGGATGCCACGGAAACCGGACGACCCGTGACGGCGTGGCGGCATCTCGGAGATGAATGAGCGGAGGCGGCGGCTACACGTCGGTGTCCGAAATACTCCGCATATCATTAGGGTGAAACATACACGACTATGATATGAGATGCAAATAGGTATATGGATGTCATATTCATGTTCATTGGATTTTTCTGATCAATTTTCATATATAAAACATTTCTATTTGAGTTACCATTTAAAAGTTATTAAAATAATAGTTTTTATTAATATAAAATAGATAAACAGGGTTTATTTAAAATAGAAAAGGAAAAAGTTCAGAAAAGGGGGCTGATCCGCGTCCAACGGCTCCAGGCCGTTGGATTCAAGCGGCCGGAGCCGTTGGATGCACTTGGCGCGGATCATCCCCAACCCCCTTTTGTCGCGGGTGGTGGCACGACCCGCGACAAAAACTTTTGTCGCGGGTCGTGCCACCACCCGCGACAAAGGTTTCGCGGGCCGTGGCACGACCCGCGACAAAGGGTGTCACCTATATAAGCTCCGCGTCGCGGGCGGAGCCTCCACCCGCGACCCCAGAGGCAACCCTAGACGTTTTTTGCGCCGCCAGGCTGCCAAAAAAATCCGCACCGCCGCCAGCAGCTACGCCGCCCCCGGCCGCCGCCCCCGCCACCTCTGCGCCGTCGCCGCCCCGGCCGCCGCCCCCGCCACCTCTGCGCCGCCACCGGCCCTTCTACCGCGCGCGCCCTGCGCAGGTAGCCGCCGCCGGCCACCGGCGCGCGCCCCCGGCCATTTTTTTTTAATTTTTGTAATATTATTAGTATTAGTTAGTTAGCTAGTATAGTTAGTTAGTTTAGTATAGTTAGTTTAGTATAGTTAGTATAGTTAGTTAGTATAGTTAATTAGTTAGTTTAGTTAGTTTAGTATAGTTAGTTTAGTATAGTTAGTTTAGTATAGTTAATTAGTTAGTTTAGTATAGTTAGTATAGTTAGTTAGTTTAGTATAGTTAGTTAGCTAGTATAGTTAGTTAGTTTAGTATATGTATATGTAGTTAGTTAGCTAGTATTTTTTTTAAAATTTTTGTAATATTATTAGTATTAGTTAGTTAGCTAGTATAGTTAGTTAGTTTAGTATATGTATATGTAGTTAGTTAGCTAGTATTTTTTTTTAAATTTTTGTAATATTATTAGTATTAGTTAGCTAGTATATGTAGCTAGTTAGTTAGTTTAGTACAAGTTTAAATTTTGTATTAGTTAGCTAGTTAGTTAGTTTAAGTTTTCTGTAAATCTTTCAAAACGCCCCGACCGGACCGACACCGTCCCACGCTCCGTCTCCCTCGCTTCGCCACCCCCGACGCCGCAACTTCCCTCTCCTCTACCTCTGAAACGTCGCAACTTCCCTCTCCTCTCCCTCTCGCCGACACCAGTCGCCGACACCCTCACGCGCCCTCTCCCTCTCGCAAACACCCCTCTTCTCTCCCTCTCGCGAACACCCCCGACGCCGCAACTTCCCTCCCTCTCGCAAACAACCGACACCCTCTCCCTCTCGCAAATACCAGTCGCCGACACCCTCTCCCTCTCGCAAATACCAGTCGCCGACACCCTCTCCCTCTCGCAACCAACCGACGTCGATACCCTCTTCCTCACGTGAGCATTGTCGAGATCCTCTCCTTGAGCCTACCCCGTCCGTGGTTAGGGTTAGGGTTTGGGTAGTGTTTGGTTAGGGTTAGTGTTTGATTAAGTTTAGGGATTGGTTAGGGTTAGAACATGTACTTATCGATTTAATTTTTTGCAGAAACAATGGATCCATTCGAAATCCATCGAGACTTGGAACAGGAAGACCTATTCGAGGACATAATCCGCGATGGTCCAGAAGCCGACCGAGAAGAGCGCGACTCTGGTGATGGAGAAGACCGCGGCTCCGGTGATGGAGAAGCCGACGGCTCCGGTGATGGAGAAGCCGACGGCTCCGGTCATGGCGAGGTATACGATCACTAGGCATTAGTGGAATTCTATATGTACATATAGATATAAATTAATTAATTTTTATTCTCTTAGGCCTCCGAAGATAAGTTGGAGAAACGAGGCCCGGCAAAGAGGTTGAGCCCAAAAGACCACTTCACAATTGAAGCTATATCACCGAAAGGCCAACCGGTGGCACCCGCGGCTGTCAGAGTGACATTTAAAAATCAGTGCGGAGTTCTGGTTAGGGATCGTCTCCCGATCACTATTAGAGAATGGAACAAGACCAAGAATGTGTCCGAAGATCAGGTTGCCGATAGGTACAAAGACACACTTTTTGACGACCTCATGACACATTTCACTTTGCCAGTTTTGAGATCGGAGTCTGAGATGGCCAAGCAGAGGGCGCTAGTGAAGAAATGGGCTCTTCAGAAGATGGGGGAACTTTTCCGGGCGTATAAGAACCGGTTATGGGCAACTTATAAGGCCGAGAAGAAGCCTCCATTATTTGAAAACTATCTAGCGAAGCAGGAGCATACTGGGAAGAATTTGTGAAGTACAAAGAATCGGAGGAGGCTATAAACTGTCAAAGAAAAACAAGAAGAATGCAAGCGAAAAGAAATATCACCATCATACGGGGCGAGGGGGCTACGAAGTAGCCATGCCTAAGTGGGATGCACAAGAGGCTGAGATGAAGCGGAATGGGATCACTCCAGAACCCGAGCGAGAAGGATGGGACATTAGGGCTCGAAATTGGTTCCTTGGGCATGGCTGTGAGTATGACATGAAGACAGGGAACCTTGTTGAAAGTGACAGCAAGGTTAAGGTACCCAGGGAAAAATGGATTGAAGTGATGGCTGATATTAAAGCGGGAAAACTGAAGTTTGCTCCCGATAGAGAGAAAGACTTGCTGACGCTTGTCCTCGGTAATCCTGAAAAGGGAGGACGAACAAGAGGCTTCGGCCCTAGTGTTCCGTGGGCGCTTGGGTTTCCGGACGACGCGGAGACTTATAGAAGCCGAGCGAGAGCAAAAACGCGAGCTGGAGGTGCAGAATGACCGGATGGCCGAGTTCGAACGTCAACTTGACCAGCAGCAGCGGGAGATTCAGCAGCAGCAGCGGGAGATAAATGAACTAAAAGGACAGCGCCAGCCAGATAATACCGCCGGCATATCTCAGCGGCGAGACAGCAGCGTGGCCGACTCGGAGGCCCCGCCTTTACGGATGATAGATGGCGGTCCTGGCGACCCCGTGGATGGAATCAAGGAGCAAACACCTTGTGATCTGCATGAGGTATTCAGGAACTTATTTGTTTAGGTGGCGGTCGGCTTTGTCTTACCTGCATTTGGAGCTGAAGGTGAGCCGGCAACATGGCATGGCAATGAGATTCCAGCTGGCTATGCTCGTGTCGGGGTGGATTCAGTTGTACCGTCGTGGGAGACATTGCAGCTCGTAATCCCTGGAGGTGATGGTCAGGTTACACTCGGAGACGTACTGGGAGAAATCATTCTTTGGGAAAAGAAAAACATCAAGCTTCCAGGTTGGGTAGCCCCTAGTACTAGTCGTCCCAGGTCACCATCACCTCCTCCAAGTGATCGCAGGCCACCATCACCTCTTCCGACTGATCACATGTCGCCACCATCACCCTATGGGTACGACCATGACATCCGTAGTCCATCTCCATCTCCAGCGCCGCCGCCTGCGCCCACTAAGACTCGGAATGCACCCAGCCGGAAGCGTTTCAAGAGTCCTGTCCGCAAGCGGTCGCCCCTCCCAACAGTACCAAAGGTTCCTCCCCCCGTCCTTACGATCGTACTAAAGAGGAAAATGAGGCCATTGTAAAGAAACACGTGCATGAACAGCTTCATAAGGAAAAACCTCCAGCGCCAGCGCCATACACCGAGAAGCAAAAAGGATATGCTCTTGATTTTCTGAACACACCATCGCAATATGACTTACACGAGAAGAAGGATGACTACACACGCACACTTGCGAGGGTAATTGGGGACAAGGGCACTGCTAAGAAGAAGGATAGTGCTAGCACGAGCAAATCATCAGCTAGAAGTGTAGCCGGGAAGAAATCAAGTTCAACAAGTGCACCCCTCAAGGCCAAGCAAGCAGCGACAACGGGCAGAAAAAGAAAGGAAGTTCCCCAGCTCGGAGAACAGGCCAAACAATCGATCCCACCACTCAAAGTGTCAGATGTTCCCTCGGTGTACCAGGAACATGGTGATTTCGATCTGGAAGCAGCTGCGGCGCTAGCGGCTCAAGTTGGCTGTACCGTGGAGGAATTGCTGAGTGCCCATGATGCAGTACTACCCATTGCTGATATAGCTCCTAAATTTTTCTATGGGGCCGACTTGGTCAGCAAAGAGCGGCTGCATAAACTGCCAACGCATATGCGGAATTTGCATCAGTGGTACATTGATGCGTGCAAGGAGAACACAAGTTACATCTGGCGGATATCCCAGAAGATTATTACTTCCGAAAGGAGGAGATCCATATTGAGATGAATGAACTCTGGCAGTTATTCAATTTAGACGCCCTCGACAAATCTCTCATGAGTTGCTACTGCTTGTAAGTTGTTAACTACATATAAGTTCATGTTCATTCAGTTGTTCCTGTTCATTGCATATACTCATTATATCTTATGTGTTCTCTTATGCAGACTGAAGACCATTGAATGCAGAAGTAATAAGATGTTCAATGTTGGGTTTGTTGACCCAGATAAAGTACATCATGACACGGTAAAGAATAATGTCGAAGAAACGGGGGGAAACCTACTAAGGTTTATAGGGGAGCAAAGCTTCTGTGATTCAATATTGTTTCCTTACAACTACAGGTGAGAGTCTTACTGATCTGTTGTGCACATTCAATTTTTCTTACTCGATGTTATGTGTAATTCATGACGTATATATATATAAACATGTGCAGTTTCCACTGGATTCTGCTAAATATTCAAGTTGATAAGGGAATAGTTGAAGTAAGGGACCCATTGAGTAGAGGCCTGGACGGGTTCCACGACTTGCAGAACATTCTCCAGAGGTAATTTCAATCATTAATTGCCGCGCTATATCTTTCGTGAGATATCTATTAATTATCCACTCATTCAATCATTCTTTTGCCTGGCAGGTGTTGGAGAGCTTTGAAGAATAATATTGCGGGTAACTTCGCAGAGAAGCTAACATTTACTCTTGTACCGTGCGCCCATCAGCCACAGGGGACGAATCTATGTGGATACTACGTTTGCGAGTCCATTCGCATGTTAACCACTGAGAAGCACAACGATAATAGATTCAACGTAAGCAATAACATTCACAACTTTAGTTTATTATCGTCAGTATTTCGTTATCAAGATTGATATAGTCATATTCATCTCATTTTCCTATATAGGTCGACTTCATGCGGGAGAAGCTCCAACCACACGAGCACATACTAGGAATTACGGAGGAATTGGCGGGACTTCTAATGAAAGAAGTAATAGACGACAACGGCTTGTTTAGTCCAAATAGGCGCAACAAATGATCCCCATGTATTAGTTCGAATAGACGACGGGCTTTAGTCCCGGTGGTAGTGACCTCCATATATATGTGTAAGGGGAATCTACGAAGTTTTGCTCCCAATATTTGTTCGCTCGATCTATATATAATGAATGAACGTGTACAACTTGTAGTAGCGTACAAATATTTGTTATGCAACTTTTATTTTAAAATGAAAAAATGAAATAAAAGGGGGCGGTGGCGGGGGGGGAGGGTTGCTGCACACCTCAAACCCTAAAGCAGCAGCGTTCTGCGCGCGCCACGTAGAGGCCCTTTTGTCGCGGGTGGTAATACCGCCCGCGACAAAAGGGTGTGCCCCTGGGGCACCCCGCGCCTGCCACGTGGTGGACCATATGTCGCGGGTGGTAAGCGACCCGCGACAAAAGGGTGGACCTTTTGTCGCGCCTTCGTTGTCGCGGGTGGCCGCCCGCGACAAAAGGCCCTTACGGCCCGCGAAAAAAGGGCTATTTTCCACTAGTGACAAGTTGTACGCGTTCATTCATTATATATAGATCGAGCAAACAAATATTGGGAGCAAAACTTCGTAGATTCCCCTTACACATATATATGGAGGTCACTACCACCGGGACTAAAGCCCGTCGTCTATTCGAACTAATACATGGGGATCATTTGTTGCGCCTATTTGGACTAAACAAGCCGTTGTCGTCTATTACTTCTTTCATTAGAAGTCCCGCCAATTCCTCCGTAATTCCTAGTATGTGCTCGTGTGGTTGGAGCTTCTCCCGCATGAAGTCGACCTATATAGGAAAATGAGATGAATATGACTATATCAATCTTGATAACGAAATACTGACGATAATAAACTAAAGTTGTGAATGTTATTGCTTACGTTGAATCTATTATCGTTGTGCTTCTCGTGGTTAACATGCGAATGGACTCGCAAACGTAGTATCCACATAGATTCGTCCCTGCTGGCGCACGGTACAAGAGTAAATGTTAGCTTCTCTGCGAAGTTACCCGCAATATTATTCTTCAAAGCTCTCCAACACCTGCCAGGCAAAAGAATGATTGAATGAGTGGATAATTAATTGATATCTCACGAAAGATATAGTGCGGCAATTAATGATTGAAATTACCTCAGAATGTTCTGCAAGTCGCGGAACCCGTCCAGGCCTCTACTCAATGGGTCCCTTACTTCAACTATTCCCTTATCAACTTGAATATTTAGCAGAATCCAGTGGAAACTGCACATGTTTATATATATATACGTCATGAATTACACATAACATCGTAAAAAAATTGAATGTGCACAACAGATCAGTAAGACTCTCACTGTAGTTGTAAGGAAACAGTATTGAATCACAGAAGCTTTGCTCCCCTATAAACCTTAGTAGGTTTCCCCGTTTCTTCGACATTATTCTTTACCGTGTCATGATGTACTTTATCTGGGTCAACAAACCCAACATTGAACATCTTATTACTTCTGCATTCAATGATCTTCAGTCTGCATAAGAGAACACATAAGATATAATGAGTATATGCAATGAACAGGAACAACTGAATGAACATGAACTTATATGTAGTTAACAACTTACAAGCAGTAGCAACTCATGAGAGATTTGTCGAGGGCGTCTAAATTGAATAACTGCCAGAGTTCATTCATCTCAATATGGATCTCCTCCTTTCGGAAGTAATAATCTTCTGGGATATCCGCCACGATGTAACTTGTGTTCTCCTTGCACGCATCAATGTACCTGATGCAAATTTCGCATATGCGTTGGCAGTTTATGCAGCCGCTCTTTGCTGACCAAGTCGGCCCCATAGACAAATTTAGGAGCTATATCAGCAATGGGTAGTAGCATCATGGGCACTCAGCAATTCCTCCACGGTACAGCCAACTTGAGCCGCTAGCGCGCAGCTGCTTCGAAATCACCATGTTCCTGGTACACCGAGGGAACATCTGACACTTTGAGTGGTGGGATCGATTGTTTGGCCTGTTCTCCGAGCTGGGAACTTCCTTTCTTTTCTGCCCGTTGTCGCTGCTTGCTTGGCCTTGAGGGGTGCACTTGTTGAACCGGCTACACTTCTAGCTGATGATTTGCTCGTGCTAGCACTATCCTTCTTCTTAGCAGTGCCCTTGTCCCCAATTACCCAGTGTGCGTGTGTAGTCATTCTTCTCGTGTAAGTCATATGCGATGGTGTGTTCAGAAAATCAAGAGCATATCCTTTTTGCTTCTCGGTGTATGGCGCTGGGCTGGGAATGAATGTTCATGCACTTCTTTACGCCTCATTTTCGCGTCGTCCGGAAAAACCCAACACAGGGCCGAAGCCTCTTGTTCGTCCTCCTTCAGGATTACCGAGGACAAGCGTCGGCAAGTCTTTCTCTCTATCGGGAGCAAACTTCAGTTTTCCCGCTTTAATATCAGCCATCACTTCAATCCATTTTTCCCTGGGTACCTTAACCTTGCTGTCACTTTCAACAAGGTTCCCTGTCTTCATGTCATACTCACAGCCATGCCCAAGGAACCAATTTCGAGCCCTAATGTCCCATCCTTCTCGCTCGGGTTCTGGAGTGATCCCATTCCGCTTCATCTCAGCCTCTTGTGCATCCCACTTAGGCATGGCTACTTCGTAGCCCCTCGCCCCGTATGATGGTGATATTTCTTTTCGCTTGCATTCTTCTTGTTTTTCTTTGACAGTCTCATAGCCTCCTCTGATTCTTTGTACTTCACAAATTCTTCCCAGTTATGCTCCTGCTTCGCTAGATAGTTTTCGAATAATGGAGGCTTCTTCTCGGCCTTATAAGTTGCCCATAACCGGTTCTTATACGCCCGGAAAAGTTCTCCCATCTTCTGAAGACCCCATTTCTTCACTAGCGCCCTCTGCTTGGCCATCTCAGACTCCGATCTCAAAACTGGCAAAGTGAAATGTGTCATGAGGTCATCAAAAAGTGTGTCTTTGTACCTATCGGCAACCTGATCTTCGGACACATTCTTGGTCTTGTTCCATTCTCTAATAGTGATCGGGAGACGATCCCTAACCAGAACTCCGCACTGATTTTTAAATGTCACTCTGACAGCCGCGGGTGCCACCGGTTGGCCTTTCGGTGATATAGCTTCAATTGTGAAGTGGTCTTTTGGGCTCAACCTCTTTGCCGGGCCTCGTTTCTCCAACTTATCTTCGGAGGCCTAAGAGAATAAAAATTAATTAATTTATATCTATATGTACATATAGAATTCCATTAATGCCTAGTGATCGTATACCTCGCCATGACCGGAGCCGTCGGCTTCTCCATCACCGGAGCCGTCGGCTTCTCCATCACCGGAGCCGCGGTCTTCTCCATCACCAGAGTCGCGCTCTTCTCGGTCGGCTTCTGGACCATCGCGGATTATGTCCTCGAATAGGTCTTCCTGTTCCAAGTCTCGATGGATTTCGAATGGATCCATTGTTTCTGCAAAAAATTAAATCAATAAGTACATGTTCTAACCCTAACCAATCCCTAAACTTAATCAAACACTAACCCTAACCAAACACTACCCAAACCCTAACCCTAACCACGGACGGGGTAGGCTCAAGGAGAGGATCTCGACAATGCTCACGTGAGGAAGAGGGTATCGACGTCGGTTGGTTGCGAGAGGGAGAGGGTGTCGGCGACTGGTATTTGCGAGAGGGAGAGGGTGTCGGCGACTGGTATTTGCGAGAGGGAGAGGGTGTCGGTTGTTTGCGAGAGGGAGGGAAGTTGCGGCGTCGGGGGTGTTCGCGAGAGAAGAGGGGTGTTTGCGAGAGGGAGAGGGCGCGTGAGGGTGTCGGCGACTGGTGTCGGCGAGAGGGAGAGGAGAGGGAAGTTGCGACGTTTCAGAGGTAGAGGAGAGGGAAGTTGCGGCATCGGGGGTGGCGAAGCGAGGGAGACGGAGCGTGGGACGGTGTCGGTCCGGTCGGGGCGTTTTGAAAGATTTACAGAAAACTTAAACTAACTAACTAGCTAACTAATACAAAATTTAAACTTGTACTAAACTAACTAACTAGCTACATATACTAGCTAACTAATACTAATAATATTACAAAAATTTTAAAAAAAATACTAGCTAACTAACTACATATACATATACTAAACTAACTAACTATACTAGCTAACTAACTAATACTAATAATATTACAAAAATTTTAAAAAAAATACTAGCTAACTAACTACATATACATATACTAAACTAACTAACTATACTAGCTAACTAACTATACTAAACTAACTAACTATACTAACTATACTAAACTAACTAACTATACTAAACTAACTATACTAAACTAACTATACTAAACTAACTAACTATACTAACTATACTAACTATACATATACATATACTAAACTAACTAACTATACTAGCTAACTAACTAATACTAATAATATTACAAAAATTTTAAAAAAAAAAAAAACTAAATGGCAGCGCTAAAGCTCTGCAGCCGCCGCGAAAGGGCGCGGCGAAGGCGGCGGCCGGGGGACGCGCAGGGCGCGGCCGCGGCGACGGGCGGCGCGGCGGCGGACCGCGGGGCGGGCAAAAAGGTCTGGCGGTCCAGGGCGCGCCACGACGAGCTATAGGAGACACCCTTTGTCGCGGGCGTGCCACGGCCCGCGACAAAACCTTTGTCGCGGGTGGTGGCACGACCCGCGACAAAGGGGTCTTTGTCGCGGTCGTGCCCGCGACAAAAGGGGTTGGGGATGATCCGCGCCAAGTGCATCCAACGGCTCCGGCCGCTTGAATCCAACGGCCTGGAGCCGTTGGACGCGGATCAGCCCCCTTTTCTGAACTTTTTCCTTTTCTATTTTAAATAAACCCTGTTTATCTATTTTATATTAATAAAAACTATTATTTTAATAACTTTTAAATGGTAACTCAAATAGAAATGTTTTATATATGAAAATTGATCAGAAAAATCCAATGAACATGAATATGACATCCATATACCTATTTGCATCTCACATCATAGTCGTGTATGTTTCACCCTAATGATATGCGGAGTATTTCGGACACCGACGTGTAGCCGCCGCCTCCGCTCATTCATCTCCGAGATGCCGCCACGCCGTCGCGGGTCGTCCGGTTTCCGTGGCATCCGTGGCACAGTGCATCCAACGGCTCCGGCCGTTTGTATCCAACGTGTCGCTTCCCCGTGCCACGTGTCGCCCCGTCGCTGCCGGCGTGCGACGTGTGTAGCCGTGGCTTGCACGTGCCATGCCCCGCGTGCGACGTGTGTAGCCGTAACTTACACGTGCCATGCCCCGCGTGCGACGTGTGTAGCCGTGGCTTACACGTGTCATGCCCCGCGTGCGCTATATAGAGCGCGCGCGCGCAGCCACACGTCGCCACCGCCTCCGCTCATTCATCTCCGGGATGCCGCCACGTCGTCGAGGGTCGTCCGGTTTCCGTGGCGTTCGAGTGCGTCCGAGCGGTAGGTTCTACGCCGAGATACGCGTCGGTGGCATCCGCCTAACCCTCGGCACGTACAACATGCCGGAGCTGGCGGCGCGCGCTTACGACGCGGCGGCGTGGCGATTTCGGCGGCCATGGCGCGACATGAACTTCCCGGATGTTGAATCGCTAGAGGAGGCGGAGTTCCTCGCGCCAGCGCCGTGCCTCCTCAACGACGAGGACCGCCGGCACCGCCAGTGCAGCGCAGGATCGCTATCGCCGAGCACGACGAGCAGTTGATGCGCCGTGGAGGCGCAGTTCCCCAACGACGTCGACAACACCGACGCGTTCTTCGCTGACCTCATGGCACAACGCAGGTCCAACAGGCGCCACCGTCGGGCCGTCACCGAGTTCGAGCTCGAGAACCCGAATACAACTTGGGCCGAAAACGACCCTCGGTGGGATGACATTTGGACGGAGACAACCTCCGACGACGAGTAGAGACTAGACTAGTCATTTATCTATTTTATTGTAATTTCAATAAAGTCGTTGTCGGTTGTTTTAGTTTAAATTCAGTTTATAAAGTCGTTGTCGGTTGTTTTAGTTTAAATTCAGTTTATAAATTTAGTTTACGATTGAACTGGAATTAAAGTACAGAGCTCAACTGAAAATTAAGATACATGGCCAGATTCGAATGTTGGAGCCATTCAGTCATAGTCTTGCCTAGCCATATAAATGTCGCCACTGTAGTCATCATAGTCGCCGACGTCATCGTCGCTAGCATCGGGGTCGCGGTTGTCGAACCTGGACGGGTGAGCACGCGTGGGCTGGAATTGAGGGTAGCGCAGGCGGGGGCCACGGTAGGCCATTACGCTGGAGAGTCCGGCCGCGCCACCACAGCCGACGGCCGGCCTCGTTGAAGTTCGAAGGAGGCGGGCCATCCTCCTCGTACTGGCAAGCGCCCTCTCACGCCGATTGATGAAGAAGCTGTCCCAAGTCGGGCTGTAGTCGGGATGCCATGGGGATTCCTCCGCTGCTCGGCGTGAGCTCGAAGTAGTAGTGGTTCGTGATGGCCATCTCGCGTGCCACACCTAGAGGGATAGGAGGGACCGGTACGCCTCCGACGCTCAGCAACCAGCCGGTCGGGACGCGGTAGCCCGGCGGGCAGGGGTAGTTCGAGGCGCAAAGTGTCTCCGCCTCCCGGGGTGTTAGAGATACGATGGAAGCCATGGGAGAGGGTGATGAGGTTTGCAGATATGAGTGTAGATGTGATATGTAAATGGAGACCAATCCTACATATATATAGTGAAAAAATGGCGGGAAGACGGAGGCGGAAAGCGGTGGGAAGCGCGGGAAGAAAATAGGCAGGCAACCTTTAGTCCCGGCTGGTGGATGCAACCGGGACTAAAGCTGTCGGCAGGATGAGGATGTGTGGGTAACCTTTAGTCACGGTTGGTGGGTGCAACCGGGACTAAAGTTCCATCTCCTCTAACAGTGTTGGGGAAAGGGTTCTCATTATTACATAAATGTAGAGATTGTCTTGGGAACTATATATGAAGAATACATTATTACATCGCCATCTACTGTTGTGATCTTCTACGCCGTAGCCATGGAGAATCTTCATCATTTAGCAAGATGCTTGGGTCAATTTTCACCGTAAAGGGTGGAATTTCTTTAAACTTATTATAATCTTCTGACATGTCTGTCTTGTCATCCACTCCCACGATGTTTCTTTTCCCCGAAAGAACTATGTGGCGCTTTAGCTCCTCGGTTGATGTATTCTTTTGTTGATTTCTTTTTCTCGATTTGCTAGACATGTCCTTCACGTAGAAAACTTGAGCCACCTCGTTGGCTAGGACGAATGGCTCGTCCATGTACGCAAGATTGTTGGGATCCACTGTTGTCATACCGTACTTATCGTCTACCTGTACACCGCTGAGCTTCACCCATTTGCACCGAAACAAAGGGACCTTAAAAGTGGGACCATAGTCAAGTTCCCATATCTCCTCTATGTATCCATAATATGTGGTGGTTTGCCCATTCTCATCTTTTGCATCGAAGCGGACACCACTGTTTTGGTTGGTGCTCTTTTTATCTTGGTCGATCGTGTAAAATGTATTCCCATTTATCTCGTACCCTTGGAATGTACATATGTTTGAAGATGGTAACCTGGCCAACAAGTACAGCTGCTCTACAACAGTTGGGTCACTAATGAGATGTCTTTGCAACCAACTGCCGAAGGTATTCATGTGTTGACGTGTAATCAAGGACTCGGGTTGGCTGGGTTTATTTCTCGTAAAACATTCTTGTGTTTCTCGATGTACGGAGCCACCAAGCTGGAATTGTATAGAACTGTGTAGTGTGCTTGATTGAAAGAAATCTTGTCCCTGCACACCGTTGCTTTCCTTCCTAGTGTGCCTTTTCCAGTCAGCCTCCCCTCATACCGAGATTCAGGAACACCAATCGGCTTAAGGTCAGGAAGAAAGTCAACACAAAACTCAATGACCTCCTCAGTTCCGTAGCCCTTTGAGATACTTCCTTCCGGCCTAGCTCGGTTATGAACATATTTCTTTAATACTCCCATGAACCTCTCGAAGGGGAACATATTGTGTAGAAATACAGGACCGAGAATTCTAATCTCTTCAACTAGGTGAACGAGGAGGTGCGTCATAATATTGAAGAAGGATGGTGGGAACAACAACTCGAAGCTGACAAGACATTCGACCACATCTTCCTGTAATCCTGACAAAGTTTCTGGATCCATTACCTTCCGAGAAATTGCGTTGAGGAATGCACATATCTTCACAATGGCTAGTCGAACATTTTCGGTAGAAGTCCCCTCAATGCAACCGGAAGCAATTGTGTCATAAGCACGTGGCAGTCATGGGACTTCAGGTTCTGGAATTTTTTCTCCTTCATATTTACTATTCCCTTTATATTCGACGAGAAACCAGACGGAACCTTGATACTGAATAGGGCTTAAAAAAAGATCTCCTTCTCTTGTTTGGTAAGAGCGTAGCTGGCAGGCCCTTCAAACTGCCCTGGATGATTCCCGTTTCATCCTTTATGACGTTCCTGGTCCTCCCGTGCTTCTGTTGTATCTTTTATCTTCCCATACACGCCCAGAAAACCTAGAATATTCACACAAAGATTCTTGGTCAGGTGCATCACGTCGATTGCAGAGCGGACTTCCAGGACTTTCCAATATTCTAGTTCCCAAAAAATAGATTTCTTCTTCCACATGGGCGCGTGTCCGTCAGCGTCTTTCGGAACAGGTCGACTGCCTGGACCCTTTCCAAAGATAACATTTAAATCCTTGACCATGTCAAATATATCAGCACCACTACGGGGGACAGGCTTCGGACGGTTGTCTGCCTCGCCAGAAATGCTTGCCTTTTTTCCTTAAGGGATGCTTGCGCGGAAGGAAACGGCGATTGTACGGGTACACAACTTTTCTGCTTTTTCCCAAATATTTACTTTCAGTCTCATCTAAACAGTGTGTGCATGCATTGTATCCTTTGTCGTCTGTCCTGAAATGTTACTAAGAGCAGGCCAATCATTGATGGTTACGAATAGCAACGCTCGTAGGTCAAATTCTTGCTCGGTGTGCTCATCCCACACACGTACACCTGGTTTGGCCCACAACTCCAAAAGTTCATCAACTAATGGCCTTAGGTACACATCAATGTCGTTGCCGGGTTGCTTTGGGCCTTGGATAAGCACTGGCATCATAATGAACTTCCGCTTCATGCACCCAAGGAGGAAGGTTGTAGATACATAGAGTCACGGGCCAGTGCTGTGACTGCAGCTCTGCTCCCCAAAAGGATTCATGCCATCTGTACTTAGACCAAACCATAAGTTCCTTGCCTCAACTGCAAAATCCGGGAACTCTCTCCCGATGTTTCTCCACTGCCGACCATCAGCGGGGTGCCTCAACATCGCGTCTTTCTTACGTTCTTCCATGTGCCATCGCAACAACTTGGCATGCTCTTTGTTTCTGAACAAACGTTTCAACCGTGGTATTATGGGAGCATACCACATCACCTTCGCAGGAACCCTCTTCTGGGTGGCTCGCCCTCAACATCACCAGGGTCATCTTTTCTGATCTTATACCGCAATGCACCGCATATCGGGCATTTATTCAAATTCTCGTACTTCTCACCGCGGTAGAGGATAAAGTCATTAATGCATGTATGTATCTTCTGCACATCTAATCCTAGAGGGCAGACAAGCTTCTTTGCTTCATACGTATGACGGGCAATTCGTTATTTCTTGGAAACAGCTTCTTTAATATTATCATCAATTTTTCAAATCCCGAGTCAGTCACACCGACCTCTGCCTTCCATTTCAGCAATTCCAATATGCTACCCAGCTTTCTCGCCCATCTTCACAACCTGGGTACAACAATTTGTGGTGGTCCTCTAACATCTTGTCGAACTGCAACCTCTCCTTATCCGTGCCACAGTCTCTTCTTGCATCAGAAATGGCCCGACGAAGATCATCATCAACACGATCATCTGCTGCCTGTTCTTCACCTCCTTCTTCTTCATTGTCTTCCATTGCGGTATCATCGCATTCAGAGAACATAGATCGGTACTGGTCATCGTTATCTTCTTCTTCATCGCCGTCTTCCATCATAACCCCTTCTTCTCCGTGCTTGGTCCAAACATTATAGCTGGACATGAATCCAAACCGAAGGTGGCTCTTAATGTCTCTTGAGCAAGAGTAATCCTTCTCGTTCTTACATTTCAGACATGGACAACACATAAAACCTTGCTTCGACTTGTTGGCCTCGGCCACAAGGAAAGAATTCACGCCCTCTCTGAAAGCGGGAGCACATCGGTTACCGTACATCCATGGATGACTCATCTGCATCATAAGTACAATTATGTATCAGATGCAATCACCTTGCTAAAATTAGTATTGTACGGACTATGTATATACGAGAAAATAGTTGCTAACCTTTTAGGATCAAAAAAAGGAGAAATCTTATCAAATAAAATCAAGTGGCATCCCTCACAAGCATTTCATCAAACACCTCTTGTGCACATGAAAAAAAATGAGCTAGCATACACCTCCACCTTTCACCACCAAGGAAAAAATGTAGGGAGGTGGGGGCTGGTGTGTATATAGGCATGGCCCTTTTGTCGCGGGCCGTATTACGACCCGCGACAAAGGGGTGGGGCGCCAAAGCTAAGACCCCTTTTGTCGCGGGTTGTTATACGGCCCGCGACAAAAGGCCCGCCTTGCTCCGAATGGTTTCGGGCGACGTGGCCACGCCATTTGGCGCGGGTGCAGGCGCGCCCGCGACAAAAGGCTCCCACGAAAGCCCTGTTTTCTACTAGTGTCAATATTTTTCCCGAATTAATAATCTGAGAAGAAGAAGCACATGAGGGGACCCACGAAGCCCAAACGAGACCTGGTGGCGCGGGCCCTACAACAGGCCGTGCCACCCATGTTCGTTTGCCCCTCGAGTGTCCGATGCCTTCCGTCTTGATATCAGATTGACGAGTTTGACGTAAAAACCAAAATATAAAGACCCCCCGATGCGTTCTCGAGAGGAGGCGGAGGAGAAACATAGAACCACGAAACAAAGGCTGAACCTGCAAAGATTGGAGGGGGAAACGCTGCCGGAGCCGTCCCTGATCGCATCTCCACCCTCTCCAACATCACCAACACCGCCACAATGATGAAGAGGGAGTAGTCTATCTGTGGACTATGGGTTTGTGGCAGTAGCTTGATCTATCTATCTCCTGTGCTATGTTGATTAGATGCCATATGAGCTGACTATCATGATTATGGCCATATTATGTAATTCATATGTGGTGGATCCTTAGTTTTATTGGATGATTTATGAGATCTGAACCTTTATTGTGTTCTTGATGTATTGATAGATGCATACTATTACCCCGTTGTTTACTACTTGTTATGATCAAACTTGTATGTGAGAGCATGTGTGGGGGATGGTCTGTATTAGATGGAGTAACATGATAGCAGTAGTGAATACAGATAGCAACTTCATATCTACTATAGTTTTTACCAATTCCTTTATTACCTCACTAGAGAGAAAAAGAAAGCATGTGCTGTATAATTCATAGTGACAGCTGAGAAACCTTATTTACATTCATGGATACTGTAATTGGTCCATTGTGATATGTTTTAATGCACCGGTATCACATTTGTCGTTCAACATCATGTCAAAGTACTTAAGGCTATAATATGTTAATTCTTAAATCTAGATTGCATGGAGTGTATCCCTTTCTAGTGGAGTATAAGTAAGATGTGTAGTATCATCTTTATGTTAGTACGTGATGCCCATATGAATGCTTATCAAGACACATAATAAAATCTCATCAAAATTAAGTTATCTATCTTGTTTTTAATGCCACCACACCTTTATGAGAGAGTAGACAAGTGAACCCATGAACCCCGGTCCATTTTTAAATCATAAGAAACACCTTTTACTTGCTTATACTTGCTTTTACATTTTCTTCACTAATTAAATCCGAAAATATCAAAAATATATTTACTTCTTGCAACTACAACCAAAACCCAAAAACACTTTACTTACTTGCATTAGTTTACATATAGCTTTATTTTACCTTTTTGCATTTTATTTTTTGTTATTTCATCTATCTATTATATAATTAAAACACAAGACAAATAATGGCTCAGATTTAACGCCCAAAAAAGAACGGCTTGGATTTTAAAAAGCCACGCACAAAAAAAAAAAACTGGAGCGTAACATGTATCAGTACATAATATTTTGGACACAAAAATCTGTCACGTTGCACCTGATAGACTTTGTTTCAATTATTGTTGCACCCGTAGAGTTTGTTTTCCATTATAAGATTTTATTCTATCCAAGTCGGTTTCAGTTTGGAACCAGGCCACGTCAGGAGAGCCACCAGATAGAACCCAGAGGCACCACGTACAAAATTAAAATGGTACACGCAAACTTAAAACAGAACAGCCACCGATCCAACAAATAATAATAATATTTAAAACGTAAAGGGATAGGTCTCCATGTACGTCAAATCTAAAAAGGATGCATATATAAGCAACCAAATTCATCGCAGATCCAACAAATAATAATATTTAAAACGTAAAGGGATAGGTCTCCATGTACGTCAAATCTAAAAAGGATGCATATATAAGCAACCAAATTCATCGCACAATAGGGTACGAGACGATAGGGTAGAAACAGGACTTCGACACAAACTTCAGGTAACAGCTGCAATCTTGGTATGTGTTTTGATCTTCCACTTCCACCATAAAGTTTTCTTGCAAGATCGAAGGCACGCCACAATCTTCTGGTAACAACTGCAGTCTTGGCGTCTGTATTCGAATTGATTACATCTTAAACTGATGACATGACAGGGTAGAAGCCGGAAATCAACAGCACAACAGGCCAGCGGGACGTCGCCACAATCTTCCGGTAATAGCTGCAATCTTGGTGTGTGTTTATATCTTCCTGCTCCAACATGAAGTGTTTTGATCTTCCACTTCCACCATAAAGTTTTCTTGCAAGATCGAAGGCACGCCATTACCTTCAGGCAACAAGTGCAATCTTCTGGTAACAACTGCAGTCTTGCGTCTGTATTCGAATTGATTACATCTTAAACTGATGACATGACAGGGTAGAAGCCGGAAATCAACAGCACAACAGGCCAGCGGGACGTCGCCACAATCTTCCGGTAATAGCTGCAATCTTGGTGTGTGTTTATATCTTCCTGCTCCAACATGAAGTTTTCTTGCAAATAGACTTAGTCTTGAAAGCTTGCATATGAATCAACAGGGCAGCACGGCGTCGGTATATTGAAGGCACACCATCACCTTCAGGCAACAAGTGTCATCTCCCGGTAACAACTGCAATCTTGGTCTTCCAATCCTAATTTTTTTTGAATCAATGTATAAACATTCATATGTACCCATGAATATTGTTTCTAATGCAGCAACTATATGGCATATAAGAATTTAAGCGACCTTACCACAAGTGGACAAACATGGAACATCAAAGTTAAAGTAATAAGGATGTGGGATTCAATCAACCCTTCGACAGATGAACTTATAAGCATTGACATGATATTGATGGACGACCAGGTATTTGTATACATATTTAACAATGGTTTGCTTCTATTGTCTCTATTACCGCTAAGATTTTCCTTTCCTTCTTTTTTAAAGGGTGATACAATGCACGCTACTATATGGAAGAATATGATAGATACATACAAATCAAAGATCAATGAGGGTTCTGTATATGCTTTTAGCAACTTTAAAGTTGTACAATCTACAAAATATCGCCCGATTAGCAATGAAAATAAAATTACTTTCGCATACAATACAAAGGTAAAGGAGGTGAAGGGAGCATCAGATGATTTTTCAGATTACTACTTTGAGTTTGCTACCAAGTATACCCTAGAAGAAAGGAAAGAAAAAGACAAACACTGCTCGGGTATGTGATAGTCATACTACTGACTTCTAAGTGGTTACTCTTGGATTTTTCAGACATATGTTGATGTTTTTGGTTTAGCAATGTTAATCATTATAATTTCATTTATCTTCAATTTTTAGATGTCATTGGATTACTTACCCATATGAAGCCTATAGAATCAAAAATAACAAAGAGGAACACATCTACAGATATGCGCGAGATCGAAATTATGATACCAGAGTAAGTGCATATCCAGGTGACCTCTTTCTATTAAGAAGTAGAGATTGTTTTTTCCCATTAACCATATTTTTTCTATAAAATACTTTGCAATGAAATATGTAGGGGTGATAAAATCAGAATAACATTATGGGGAAGATTGGCACATCATTTAAGTGACGACGTAATTGGCCATCAAACCGTTGTTATTGTTACATCAACAATGGTGCAAAAATTCTATGGTAAGTCAAACAATGATAAAAACATTCTGTTATTCCCCCACACAAAATAAACTGACAGATTTGTTGTTCATTAAATAGGTTTGTCCCTAAAGTCAACTAGCGCCACAAGATTATATACAAATCTAGATATACCTGAGACTTGGGAACTTCTTCACAGGTGTGAAACAGAGTTATTCGTTAGTTTTGAGTAACATATCATACATATCTTCATTTATTAATTGAAATAGATCTTCCTTTTGTAGTCATTCGATGGAAGAAATTATACCCCAAATGATGGAGATAGATAAAAGCACTCAAGGCACAATGGAAGAACAAATGTTTTACAGAAGGAGAACAATACAAGAACTTACCGCGATCAGGCATGACAACCCAACAGACCAGGTGATTGCATCAGAACTCTTCTAAGATATGTTACTTTATAAGCCTACAAGACCTGATAAAGTATTTTAGTATTTTTGTGAGTTATAACCATACTATTTGAAGAGCTAACATTTTAATGAACTTTTAGGACTTTGTGTTCACAACAATAGCTACCATTGATCGGTTGGAAGAAAATATTCAATGGTGGTACATGTCATGTGATGTATGCAACAAAATTTGTACCAAAGAATCTGATAGTTATTATTGCACTTACTGCAACAAATATCCTGAGCGTGCAACACCGCGGTAAGAATATTCTACTGATTTGACCAACAATGTTTACTATCATATTTTAGTAACACTAATAAAATTGGATATTAGGTACCGCATTCGGCTCCAGATTAGTGATCATACAGCTACTACAAGTTGCACTTTATTTGATGAAGAGGCCAAAAGAATGCTCAATACATCAGTCTCAATGTTGCTGGACTCTTTAGATGGAAAATCTCAGGAAGTTCCAAAGGTTATTCAACAATTATGTGGACGAAGACTAATCTTTCGATTCAAGCTAAACAATAAGAATCTCACTCTAGGTATGCAAAACTATGCGGTAAAGAAAACATTTGTTCCTGATGATAAGCTTGAGATGCAATACGTGGTTGATAAAGAAGAAGAGGTAATGGTGAATCTTAAAAGTTTAATATTAAATATTGCTTTATTTTTCTAATGAATTTTTAAAAAAAATCTTCATTATTGTGTAAAATAGGATTTGATGGACGAAGAAGTGGACAACATGTTAAAACAGGGAACAATCAAATTGGATGAGACAGCTAATCAGGTGACGTAATACTTGACAATATAAATTTTTTATGAGCAAGTCTCTTACTAAATCAATGTATTGTATATTTGCAGGTACAGAATAACAAATGCCAAACTAACAAAAGCACAGTTGAGCTGATCCGTGTGAAAGAAGAACCACGAGATAAAAGCCACGGAAAAGAGCATCAATATAAGAAATTATCAACAAGTGTCAATGCCAGAAAGAGGAGACGAAGATCTATTGTAGTATCTGATGGCTCGGAAGATGAAGGAAGTGAAATTAGTCAATCCAAAACAGCAGAAAAAGTACTGCCAGAAAACAAGAAAAGTGTTAATGGAAAATACAAGAAAAGTCAGCTTGAAGATGAAGACTCGGATGTTGGCTACACAAGAGAAATAACTTCTGTTACTGCAACCAGAAGGATGACACGAAGCATCTCTGGAAAGGCTAACGGCGCCAAAACAGATGTTGTCAAATGCAAGGACAAACGACCCAAGAGTGAAAGGAAATAGTCCATAATTTTTTTGGATTAAAGTTCGCCATAGTAATTGTTTATTAGATAGGACAAGATGTTCTATTGTTAAAGAACTTTCCTCTAGATATTCCATATACATTACTATATTTTAAGTGAGATCTCAAGTTATGCAACATGGAAATCCAGTTTGATATCTGTGCTTTCATTTACGATCTATTTGTATGCAAAGTCGATATTGTGTGCATAGTTTCAGATTTGTTCTTAGCAAATTAAATAAATTTCACGGATAATCTTGGATAAATGGTTGCAAATTAGTTACAAGGTTCATCTCGCCACAGAAGTAGCTCTGTAATTCAAAATATTAGCATGCCATGCAGAGAGATTAGATTACAGAGCCAATTCACTAAAAAACCATTTGCATGCAAATAAGTAGTGCAGCACCAATCTACTTGATTCTTAAAATTTCTAGAGCTAAACTCACGCAAGATGTATTTAGGCTAGGCTCATCTTTCTAAAGTTAGGTCTTAGATTCAGGTATCAGAGATAAAAGGGGCAAACCTGCTATGGTACATGCGCCAATCTTCCTCTACTGAACGACTGGTGTGCTGCTTTGGTCGACGCATGCTAGCTCAGTGTCCCGCCGGCCACTTTGCCCACCACATATATTGTGTGGCGACGCAGCTGTTAATAGCCACTGCAAGACCACCTAGATTCCAGATCTGTAGCGGAGCCTGCAAGAATCACTGCCGGAGACGGATGCTCAAGTTTGTATCGCTGGAATATAATCGCTGCCGGAGACGGATGGTTGAGTTTATATCGCTGGAATATAAACACACGAGAAGGCTCACGTCGATGAGGAAGCCTGGTAGCTGATGGCATTAAAATGAAAGACCGAGAAGGTACAGATGTGGCAGGGGAGTAAAAGTAGATTAAGGGTAAAGGAAGGGATATAGCGAGCTAAACTAATGTTCGGCCAGGTTCCTCCCTCAAAAAAAAAAACGACCAGATTGTTATTTTCTTTTATCCATATTCCGTATTTATACAAACAGATTTTGTTGCTTCTAGGAAACGTCAAACCTAACAACTGTATGTTGCTTCTAGGAAACGTCAAACCTAACAACTGTATATATCGCTCAGTATATCTTCTTATTTTCTTTTGAACCAGCACATCACCATATCACGTCTTTTTAAAAGATAAACAAACCTCTGCAGGTCACTCATTAAAAAAAATCCTAGATGCAACTAGCTGATTCACGCAATTACCAGCCAATTCCGGATTTAAGCAGCCGCCAGAATCTGTAGACACCGGCATCATCATACATCAACCAGGCGTTCTCACGGTATCTTTGCTCTTTCTAATCCGCAGCCGCCAGAATCTGTAGACACCGGCATCATCATACATCAACCAGGCATTCTCACGGTATCTTTGCTCTTTCTAATCCGCATATTTCTCAATATAAGACACCTGTAATAATTTCTTAACAGCTAACATGTTTTGTCTCTTGCAATCTATTGGAAAGATTACACAGTTGTAATCGATTCATCAGCATAAATTAGTCAAATTGCTGGGTCATATCGTCTCAGAAAACAGACAAAAGGTAATAAGGTATGGCCACAACCATCTATTATCTTTATATACAACAAAGTCAGAAATAATAATCCCAGATGTCTTCCATCTTCTAATTCTTAGGTCTGATCGCTTCATCAACATAAATTAGTCAAATTGCTGGATCATATCGTTTCAGAAAACAAACAAAAGGTATGGCCACAACCATCTATTATCTTTATACCAAAAAATATAAACAAACAAACCAGAAATCTTCCATGTTCAAATTCTTAGGTCTGATCCATGCATATTTTTTTCTATACGCAGGCATGACAGATATACCCGCAAGACGATCAATAATACGAGCAGACGTCCTACAAAATAAAGGCATGGCAACACCGCCGAGCTTGGGTAATATCCCCTTACACTTCATGTGTGTTTGAGTATTTTGATCACAATTCTGTAGACATTTTATATGTATAATATATTATATATTGAGATGACCTCCGACTCGGAACTATACTGACATTGGTCAATGAAGCATACTTTGTTTTCCTGCAACTCCAACAGTAGTAAAATACTGCAATGTAATATCTACAGAAATATCAAGACAACTTAAGCAACTATAAATTATTAATACCCTTCCAGCTAACTATTATTTATAACCAGATGTATTCCATGGCATACGAGTATTAGTCTCTTCGTGACTACTAACAACATAATGCATGTTTTAATATTTAATATTCTTACCGTCAAATAACTCGGTGCATCTACTATAGTAATCTCCAAATTAAATAATATACATGAGGCTATAAACATCATGCTGCAATCAATTTTATTATACAAACTTCATAGATCACTAACAACATTGTGTTTGCAGAGATGATTGCCCAATGTGCATCACCGCCGGCAAACCGTAGCAGGAAAAGGAAGAATGAGCAACCCCAACAACCAAGGAACAAAAAGCAAACTAGGGTTGCAGAGAGAAGAAGAAATACAGACGTATGTACGGCACCCGCACGTGCTATTAGCAAGGAATGGAACTTCGGAAGGCCAACATACAAATGCAAACACTGTGACGCATTGCTATGGTGTGAAGAAAGATTAAATTCAAACAAAGGAACTAAGGAACCCTCCTTTGGAATATGTTGCAAGCAAGGAAAAATCAGTCTGCCGCGACAAGAAGTGCCTCCACCTTACCTCCAAGGCCTATTAACAAGTGAAGGACAAGATTCACTAAACTTCAGACAAAATATCAGGGCATATAACTCAATGTTCTCATTCACATCGATGGGAGGAACCGTGGACAGAGAAATAAACACTCGGAAGGGACCATATGTTTTCCGTTTGCTTGGAGAGAACTACCACCACATTGGAACACTTTTACCAGAAGGGGACAACAAACCTCGGTTTGCACAGTTGTACATCTATGATACCGAAAATGAGGTCAGCCATAGGATAAGTGCATCAGGATGCAATAATGACAAACCAACAGTGGACCCCAACATTGTCAGCGAATTACAAAAAATGCTAGATCACACCAACATCCTAGCAAAAACATTCAGAATGGCAAGGGATAGATTCAAAGAAGGGGATTACCATGAATATACACTTCGAATACTAGACAAACGAAATGGTACTCACAACCTTCCATCCGCATCTGAAGTTGCAGCACTGGTCGTAAGAGATCCAACTGGAGAAAGCGAAGGACGTGACATCGTTGTTGAGTACAAAAATATGGTACCGCAAAGGATCTCAGAAATCCACCCAAAACTCATGTCCATGCAATACCCCCTGCTGTTCCCGTATGGAGAAGATGGTTTCAGACTTGAAATACCCTACAAGAAAACAACTGGAGCTGAAAAAAGCAGAAAGTATGTAACTTTGTTGGAATATTATGCATTCTATCTACAACATCGTCCTAACCAGGGAATGTTGTTGCTAATGTCTGGACATTTGTCGCTTCAATTTTGGGTTGATGTTTGGACATTCGTGGAGCAGAATAGACTAAACTGGATCCGATACAATCAAGGAAAGCTAAGAACAGAACTTTACAGTGGTCTGCAGGATGCGCTTGAGCGAGGGGACACCAGAACAGAGCAAGTTGGAAAGAGGATAATTGTTCCTTCATCTTTTACAGGTGGTAGAAGAAACAAGGCACAAAACTTACAAGATGCATTTGCAATATGTCGTTGGGTTGGATACCCAGATCTGTTTATAACATTCACATGCAATGCAAACTGGCCTGAGATCCAATACATGCTAGATGAAGCAGGAGGTCGCCAAAACCCAGCAGATCGTCCAGATATTGTAGACCGGGTTTTTATGATAAAACTAAAGGAACTAATGAGAGACATAAAAGAAAAGAAACACTTCGGAGAAACACTTGCAAGTAAGAGCCATTTACTATAAATATTTACTTTCATGCATCCAAATTAGTTACTTTTCATCAGACAATAAACAATGAATCATACATAACAATTATACTAATCTAATCAATTATTAATCCATTGCAGTTATATACACAATAGAGTTCCAGAAGAGAGGACTCCCTCATGCCCACATACTAATATTTCTTAAGGACAAAGACAAGTATCCTGAACCATCTCAAATTGACCAAATAATAAGTGCAGAGATTCCTAACAAGGATGAGGACCCAGAGGCATTTGCTGCTGTCGAAAAATACATGATGCATGGCCCGTGCGGAGAGGCCAATCAAAAGTCACCATGTATGATGGACCGTAAATGCACCAAGCACTTCCCAAAAAGGTACAATGAGAATACAACAATTGACGAGGATGGCTTTCCCGTATATAAAAGGAGGGATGACGGAAGGCAGATAAAAAAGGGAGGGGTCATGCTCGATAACGGATTTGTTGTGCCATACAATAGGGATCTGTTGGTTAAGTTTCAGGCTCACATTAATGTCGAGTGGTGCAACAGGTCCAGGTCAATAAAATACCTATTTAAGTACATCCATAAAGATGATGACCAAGTGACAGCCATGCTGAAGGAAAGAGATGCAGCAAACGATACTGATGAGATCAAGAAATACCTAGAGATGAGGTACATATCAACAACAGAAGCATGTTGGAGGTTATTCCAGTTTGATCTACACCATCGTGAACCACCTGTCGAGAGGCTTCCATTCCATCTAGAAAACGAGCAGCAAGTCATTTTTCCTGACTCAACTGATCTTGAGAAAATAGTAACAAGGGAAGGATCAAAAATTACAAAGTTCACGCAGTGGATGGAGGCAAACAAAATACATGAGCTAGGAAAAGAATTGACATACGCTGAATTCCCTTCAAAATTTGTATGGAAAAGTAAAACAAAAAGCTGGGAGAAGCGGAAGACGAAAGATTACGCAATTGGAAGAATCTACTACGCGCATCCAGCAAGTGGTGACAGATACTATCTAAGGATGCTTCTGAACACAATGAAAGGATGCACATCATTTGAGAACATTAGGACCGTTGATGGAGTCATTCATCCAACATACAAATTAGCATGCAAGGCGCTCGGATTTCTTGATGATGATAACGAATGGATTGAATGTATCAATGAAGCATCAAGTTGGGCATCTGGAACACAGCTACGTCAGCTATTCACCACCATATTGACCCATTGTGAAGTAACAAGCCCAAAGATGTTGTGGGATTCAACATGGGAGGCGCTATGCGAAGATATGCAGTACAAAAGAAGAACTATCCTCAGCTTCCAAACGCTGCAGCTTACAACCACACAGAAAAAGGCATATGCTCTCATTGAGATAGAGAAACTGATGAGACAAGTAGGAAAATCACTAAAGGACTATCCAGACATAGACCTACCCAATGACGCGGAGCTGGAGGAACTTGGGAACAGACTAATAAATGAAGAGCTCAACTACGACATGGACAAACTCAAGGATGAGCACCAAGCCATACTAAACAATCTAAACCAAGACCAGAAAAAAGCATATGACGCAATAATGGAATCAGTTGACAAAAGGCTAGGAAAACAAATATTTGTGGAAGGCTACGGTGGCACAGGAAAAACATATCTATGGAAAGCAATCACAACAAAGCTAAGATCAGAAGGAAAGATAGTTCTTGCGGTAGCATCATGCGGAATTGCAGCCTTACTTCTCCAAGGTGGAAGAACAGCACACTCAAGGTTCCGCATTCCACTGAATATAACCGAAGAATCAACGTGTGAAATAAAACAAGGCTCACATTTGGCTGATCTGCTAAAGAAAACCTCACTTATACTGTGGGATGAAGCTCCAATGGCAAACAAACATTGCTTCGAGGCACTGGATAAGAGCCTTAGAGATATTCTTAGGTTCACAAACGAAAAAAGCGATGAAAAGCCATTCGGTGGGATGACGGTGGTACTAGGAGGAGACTTCAGACAAATCCTACCAGTTATAACAAAAGGGAAGAGAGAGCAGATCGTTAATGCTTCAATCAAAAGATCATACCTATGGAAGCACTTTGAAATATTTGAGCTCACATTGAACATGCGGCTAAAGTGTTTGTCAGATGATCCATTACAAAAACAAAAAGTTGCTGAATTTGCAGAGTGGATACTACAGATTGGTGACGGAAAAACAGCAACAGATGAAGGAGAGGATTGGATTAAAATACCAAAGGACCTAATGCTACAGAGAGGAAAAAATGCGAAAGAAGAAATAGTCCAAAACATATACCCAAACTTGCTGCAAAGATACCGTGAACGAGATTTCCTAGAAGAAAGAGCAATACTATGTGCACGGAATGAAACAGTCAGAGAGATAAACGAGCACATTATGACACAGATACAAGGTGAAGAGGTGATATACCGAAGCCTAGATACTGTGTGCAAGACAACAACTAGCAACAGTAGAGTGGAGAACATGTGTCCTACTGAGTTCCTAAACAACTTGAAGTTCCCAGGAATCCCAGACCATCAGCTAAAACTGAAGGTAGGTTTGCCAGTGATGCTCTTACACAATATCAACCAAGCTGCAGGTTTATGCAATGGTACAAGAATGACAATAACACAACTTGGAAACAAGTTCATCGAGGCACAAATTATTACTGGAACACATGTTGGCGAAAAGGTATACATACCTCGGATCATCATGTCACCTAGCGAATCAAAATGGCCATTCGTGGTGAAACGAAGGCAATATCCATTATCTGTATGCTTCGCAATGACCATAAATAAGAGCCAAGGTCAATCCTTGAACAAGGTTGGAATATATTTGAATAAGCAAGTATTCTGCCATGGACAATTATATGTGGCATTATCAAGAGTCACAAGCAAAGAAGGATTAAAGCTCCTCATCGATGACAATGAATGTCCAAGTGAAGACAGAGCAAAGAATATTGTTTATAAGGAGATATTGTAATAAACAAACGAATAGAAGATACTTATAAATGTAAGAAGGACACGCTATGCCGGTACACAGGTAGAGAGTAGGTTTTGGGATGATCCCCCAGATTTCTTAGAAAACAGTCTTACGACTGATTGTAATCCAGACCAAAGCAGCAGGTTTTCAGACGCACTCTTTTCCTTCCAGGGTACCGAAGGGAGCTGGAAGGTTTTTAATGAGGCGGGCCTGTTAGCTTAATTTTAATATAATGTTATACATAAAAAAAAACTAGATGAAAGTAACTTTCAGGTTTCTAGACAAGGGTTAATCTCCTTCCATCCCATGAAGACTGTCTTAATTTGATATAAATTTTTATGTATTTAGGAACTATTAAAAAAATATTATCTATGTTCATGTGGAATAATTTGACGCAGCAGACACAAACGTTTAAAAAGAACACCAAATGTCTGTGATGAACATATTAGTATACTTTGATAAAAAAAGCTACCTACAGTGACATCTCACTAAAGAAAGAATGTATCGCTCTAGAACAAATGAATTTAAAAGACTGCAGTTCATGTCTGAATCTTGGTTGGTTAACCATTTACCAAGCCAACTATCTTTTTCAGATTTATTTTCCACTAATGGAATAGTATTTCCACATGTACTTGGTCTGGCAGCGTATGAAGTAGAAGTAAAACTGCGTAACTACTCCCCCTGTCCTGTTAAAATTCTCAAAATAGTATCTATCACGGATAGTCACAAAATCCTAATCTACATTATATAAACTGTCAAAACAAAGAATTCCATCGGAAGGGGATGATGGGAATACATTAATCAAGTTCTACCGCCCAATGGTACAACTTTCAGAACAAATACAAAGACAAAAGTTCATACTCAAAAAAAATCAAATTAATCATTATAAGTTGGGGAAAACACAAATTTATAACACAAGTGACAACAACTTACATTTCCTGGACTTCTGCTACGGTGGTGCCAATCGGCCTTGGACCTTGGGGCCTCAGGAACCTGCACCGAACTGCCGCTGAAGCAAATGCCCTGGGCTTGAAATTGTCTTCCACAAATCTTTGAGAGAATAACCACAATACCATTAGTCAAAACCGAACTTGCCAAAATACCACCGAAAAACCACAGTTGACAAAATACCACTGCGTTTAGGTTTTTGATGCCAAAATACCATCATGCACTAGCTGAGACGAACATCCACAAAAAAAGACTTACATGTCCTTCCCTCTTCAGAAATGGTCACCAATAATTTCAGCACCAGATCGTGTATTCCAAAGGCATTTGGACAACATCAATTCAATAACATTGAGCACCATTTGACATCTATTTGTACAATGAAATCGTCCATCAATTCACGCTGAAACACACAAACAGCAAAATCTGAATTTTCTGGGTGCAGTCTACAAATAACAGTACTTTGTAACCTAAGAGAAGGTTGAGAAGAAGCAATATCGTAGAGGATGTAGCAAAGGAGCGTCGGGCAGAGCTGGGAGGGGCGGGGAGAGTCGCGGGCCGGACGAGCACGGCAGGCTGCAGGTCCTCGCGTCGCCTGCAGGTCACCTTGCCGAGCCCCGCGTCGGGCTTAGCGCGACGAGATCGTGGGCCAAGTCGGAGAGATCTGCCGGCGGCGCTGAGCTGCGGAGGTCGGGCACATAAGTGGAGCTGAGTGAGGGATTTAGAGGGGAGAGAGCCACATCCGGCGCTGGGATTGAGCGTCCAGGAGCGCTGCCATGGTCAGCCGTGAGAAGTAGACTGGATAATTTTGGTCTGGTCTGGTCCGGTCGGCCGTGACAAGGAGCTGGTCTTTTTTGCTTGGTCTAGATGAGGGCAATTTGGGCATTCCAAATAAACTGACAACTTTGACTAACATGATAGCTTTGACAACTCACGGTAGTGGCATTTTGGCATCAAAAACCTAAACGGCAGTGATGGACCAAGATAATGTACACAACGAATAAATAGGTAATTATGAACATTTTTTAAAAAAAAAAATAGAGCTAAAAATAGGGGTAAAGTATTTTTTTTAAAAAGGACATACAAACGTCAAACCAATTTAGTGTTTGAAACATATTACAAATTACGAGACGGCGCTTGCTATACCATTTTAAATATTTAAAAAGGAAAAAAACAATTATTAATTTTTCGCATTATCATTTGGTTCGCACATTTTCATCTCTCAGATAGTTTATAACGCCGGTAAATTGGCTGCATGCCGGACAGGTAGGATTTCACGAACGAGGTCATGTTTCCCATAACAAACATCCAGAATAATCAAAGCAAAAAAAAACATTTCATATCGTATAACCGATAATCCAAACATGACCTTAGTATAAATTAACAAATGCGACAAATATCTAAAACTAAAAAAGCAATACAAATATTAATATATTTAATACAAATTACAAACATGAGACAACAAAATATAATGTTCTATAATATCAAACACCAAAAAGATTCAAATCATCTCTCATTGCTAGCCGCGCAATTTGCGCGGGCCACCCTGCTAGTTCGTATTATTTAAAACAATATCGCATTTAGGTGAACCATCGTCGCGTGGTCCGAAAGTCGCTATGATTTGAGCGAGGTTCAGGAGACCGGGGACGAAAGCAAAGCTTTAGCGCCTTTAGGTCGGACGAGGAGTACTGGGTCGTAGCACAGTTTAGACCATCATGGTGAACTGCACGCAGAGTACAGACAATCGATGGCACGACGACTGGGCACATTGACCAGAACCACGCAGCAGAATCATCCATCATCGATCGGGACGACCACGGTCTCGCTGACGTACGATACGAGAGCATGCATGCGGATCATATGGCCGGTCTCCAGTTGGACACACGCGAGTCAGGTCACATGGCCGGTCTCCAGTAGGACACACGCGAGTCAGGGGTTCTTCCGTGTTGTCAGAAGCTCAGAGCTGAAACTGTCTTCTTCACAATGAAACACGTGTACCCACAGGTTTGCAATATGGAGGCATAAATATTTGACGGTTTCTTGCTAAAAATGGTGGGTGGGTGCGAGACTATCGAAGCCTACCTGGTAATTTCGCATCTCCTTCCAACCACGTAAGGCACTAGTACAAAAACAAGTAATTCCCCTCAGTCCTAAAGCCATTGAAGGACACTAAGCCGGTCGTCAATAGTAACCTCAACGCAAGGCAGTCCGAAGCAGCGCGTTGGGTGGCGACAGGACGACGGCGAGGGCGAGAGGCGCGGGGCAAGGGCCACCGCCGGGGGAGATGGGCGTGGGCAGAGGGCTGCCACCGTTCATCACCGCAGCCTCGCGCCGCCGGGACCGAAGGTTGGTCTTGCGCGCCGCGCCGGCCAGGGGAACAAGTTTGTGCCGCTGATGGGGAAATCATTACACTACATACTACAGTGTGCATTGGAAAAGACCTACACTATCTAATGGACAAGGCCTCAAGTGTGTACTACATGTCCGGCTCTGCCACCTCCGCATCCGGCTCCGTGGGTGTGTAATAAACAATGACCACATCAGCATCTCGTCGGTCATGGTACTCACCATTAGAGCAGAGGAGTCCGCCCGATGTTTGTAGTTGAAGTACGTCTGGCCGAATAAACCATCCATGTAGAAATGACATTTTGTCCCTGGCTCCATTATGGAGCGCTCTGTCATCTCTATCCAACGATGCACGTGGAAATAGGTTCGGTTTGTCTCATTAGTGATTTGAACAACGAAGGTCCTCTCTGGTATGGGCAGTGAGTCATGCTGCAGGGTGACTCCCAACTGTCCCAGTTGGTTAATGTTGCTATGTATATGCTCCATGAAGTCACGTCTTGTGCTACAGGGGATAGCCTAGACACAATTATACGAAAAACAACAGTTAGATCAAAGACACAAGTACATGCAACTCTATATGAACAACTAAGAAGAACAACATATGTGACTCAAACATACCGTCATGGTTTCAAGGTCATCCGTGAACATTATGACAAACTTCTTGTCCCTGCACCTAACTTGGCCATAGTTTGCGCACAGATTCATAAAATCCATTAGTTGCATGGTGTGTTATGTTAACAAGTAGATCAAAGTCAGAAAAATCCATTTGTTACATCATCGGCCATTGCCACAAATCAGAACCAAAAATAACATTTTAATCATCGGCATATTGCAACTCAAGAACCAAATGAAGGCCTCATATATACAAAACCAATCATACCTAATATAACAATCTGTTCTATTCAACCTAGTACTATGCACAACAAGGCTGTTTGTGCAAAGCACAAGGTGAATAGAGTAGATTGTAACAATGATGTTGACAAGGCGTGACCTCGGCAATATCCATGGTTATGGACTAGGGTTTCAGGGAAAGAGTTGCGCATGGACATACATTTGAGGAAGATGGTCACGGGTCATCCACGTCGCTGCCACGACGGGAGATGCCCTCGTAAAATTGCAGGGGACCTCAAGAATAAATGGGAGATGCCGGCGACTATGGCGGCCGCGACCCCAAACTGACACCGTATTGGTTGATCTTGAGCTTCCATGGACATGACCATGAGCTCGCGCGCCCCGCCGTCGCTCCCCACCGTCCCCCCCCCCGCACCCTAATCCCCGCCGCTTCCTCTCCAACCACAGTTCCCCATCCCGCTGCTCGAACTAGGGTTTGGGGCCAGGTCTTGGAGGGGCGGAGCAGAGCCAAGTAGGGGACACAGAGAGGATGGTCGGGAAAAGGAAAGGAGGGCCGGGAAAAGGAAAGGGAGAAGACGGCTGGCTCAAGGTCACGGGACAGGAACAAAGCGGTACAAGGTAGCTGAGGAACGATTCCGACGGAATACGGAGGCCTCACCCTCCGGATTGACCCCTTCGCGGGTGCGGGCTGGAATTGTCCTCCGATTTCTGCTCGCATCCAAACAATGGAATTGGAGGCCCCAATCACTAGTAGAAAAGGGCCTCTAGTCCCGGTTGGTAACAGGCTCTAGTCCCGGTTACCCAACCGGGATAGCGAAATCGGGACTAAAGGCCCCCCCCCCTCTTTAGTCTCGGTTGCCCACAAACCGGGACTAAAGGCCCTCCATATGGCTGTGGTCGGGCGCTGGGGCTGGAGGACCTTTAGTCCTGGTTGGTAACACCAACCGAGACTAAAGAGCGCGCTACGGTTTAGGGTTTAGCACCTTTATTTTCTGTTTTCCATTTTCATTTTGTGTTTACCATTCAATTCTTTTTCATTTTGTGTTTCAATTCCTTTTCATTTCAAACAAGTTTTCGTATACATATTCTACGCTACTACATACTATACACGCTGATGCATATATAATATAATTTCTCTTACGATCGAGCATACATATATATACAATTTGGCATATTATCTATCGAATTACATGGAGATCTACATGGAGGCATAAGCGGCAATGGTATTCTCCGTCTGCAGACATGACCTCCATAAGCAAAAATCCCCCAATTTCCTCTTGAATTGCTTGTACGCGGTCCTTTGGTAGGAGCTAGTCCCGCATCTTTTCGATCTTTAAAGAAGGAGATCAATATGAATATATGAGTAGTGTGTATATATATCAAATCATCATCAAAAAAGTTATGAATGAAACTCAACAAAATTGATGGTAATAAAATGAAATTGTGAATATTGTTTACATACTTGACGTTGTTTGAAATCTATGCGCCGCTCACAGGTCATCATGTGAATGAACTTGCAAACGTAGAATGCACATAAAGTAGTCCCCTCTTCCTGCCTCAACCACTTTACGAGAATAGAATTCAATCAAATAATAATCAAGAATGATAATGGTATATTAAAACTAGAATTAAAGAGATGCGCGGATCAAGTACTACTTACTGGGTTCCGTCGAAAACGCAAGTCCGGTTTCCAGTCACCGACAACGTCCTTGATGAACCATTTCCAAACCCTGCCCAGCAAAGAAAATGAATAAAAGAGTTATTAATGACTTGATATCAGGAAATGAACGAAAGAGGCCGATATAGTGCGATAATAATTGAAATTACCTCTAGAGCATAAAAACAATGTTCTCGTACTCCTTAGGGTCTTTCTCTAACGAGTCCATGACTTCAACTTTTATAGCGTCAACTTGAATGTTTAGCAGAATCCAGTGGAAGCTGCACACGTTTATATAACTCATCAATTACACTTAACATCGAGTAAGCAAATTAGAATGTGTAGAAGACAGTAACACTCACTTGAAGTTGCAAGGAAATAGTATTTCTGTTCTTTCATTTTGTCTAATTAAAAACCTTAGCAAGTTAGCCTCTGTGTACTTGGCGTGGTTTTGTACCGTAAGAAAATGAACGGTATATGGGTCAATGAACCCAATATTATAGATTCTCCATCTTTTGCATTCGAGAATCTTCATTCTCCATAATAGTGTACAAAAAAATAGTGAGAATAATTACAGGCAATGAACGAGCTGAGCTAGAGACTTAATTACAGAAATAAATCACTTACACAATAGCAACTGACGAGAGATTTGTCGAGTGCATCTTGATTGTATAACTGAAAAAATTCTTCAAGCATAATACATATATCTGGTTGTCACGAAAGTAATGCTCTTCTTTAACTTCCACCATGAGCATGATTCGCCCGTCATTTGAGGATTTCATGTACCACTCATTCAATCTTCGCATCTGTGTTGGTAGATGCCAGACCTGCTTAGGTCTGACCAGAGGCTCCCCGAGGGCAAATTTCCATGCTACATCAGCCTTGGGGATTTCTTCCGTGGCTATCAATTGAGCAACAGTCACACCAAGATTTCTAGCAATGTCCTCGTATTCTTCTGCTACGTCCTTATCGGAAAACACGTTGAGCGGGGGCAACGATTGTTTTTCCTGTTCTCCGAGGTGGGGAACATTTTTCCCGCTTGCACTACTTCTCATCCGCTGCATTTCGTATATGACTTCTTAACGGAGAGCTCATAGTCTGATGGCGCATTAGCCACATGTGATGATGGTCGCTCAAGCAAGTCCACAAAGTGTTGTCTGGTTTTCGGATCTATTTTCTCTTTTGGATGGGGCTGTACCGGTGCAAAATGGGCTTTCACTTTGGCAGCCACGACATTTTTGGTTTCCTCATCAGTCATGTCATAAGGTAACTTGGCAGGAGCCTCCTTAGCTTTCTTCGTTGCACATGCTTTCATCCGAGTAGTACTAGTCGACGGAGCGCTGGTCTTCCGCTTTTACACCTGGAACTTAGTGGGCGGAGTCGACTGACGTGCCAGAGATCAAGTTGGACTCGCGCTGGGATCCCTCTCGAGGAAGGGTGGACATAGAGGTGGACTGCTACTCAGAGGAGTCGGTGGCCTTGGCACTAAGTCTGGAAACACGATGTTTTCCTTTTTCCATAGAATGATTGAATGCGTGACTTCTCCCAGTGTCGTCTCCCCTTCACCTCTAGGGATGTCAAGCTCTAGTGTCTCATATTCACCTGGAATCTGGCCGCCATGGAAGCACGCTTCAGGTTTGGAAGGTAAAGTAAAGCCGACCGCCACCTTCATGGATATGTTCTTCATTGACTGATGTAGCTCACAAATTTTCCTCTGCATGAGATCATCCACAGGGTAGCGAGCCATTGGTGCATCATCCATCAGTGCAAGATGGGCTCCCATGGAAGCAATGCTGCTTTTCCGCTGAGATGGGCTGCTACTATCGAATGCAGGATCTTGTTGCGGCTGAGATGCCCTTTGTTGGCTAATTGTGTCCAGTTACTCCTCTTAACGCATTAATATGCGTTCCAATTCATCGTTCTTTCTTTCTATCTTCTGTAACCGGTCTGCCTCTTGTTTCTTTTTTCTCTGATGGCTTCTATAACTGTCATTCCACTCGGAAAACCCAGCCCTCCACGGAACATCGGCACCTTTGCCTCGTGTTCATCCTGGGTGTTCAGGATTCCCGAGGGCCTGTTTCAGCTCATCGTTCTCTCTCTCAGGCTAGAACGTTCCTGCTCGAGCATCGGTTATTGCTTGAACAATGTCTTTGGCGGGTTTTTCAATTTCTTTCTTTCCAATACACTTCCCTGTTAGTGGGTCCAACGATTCCCCATGCCCGTAAAACCAGTGCTTTGACCGTTCAGGCCAATTCGCTGTCTCTAGAGTGATCCCTTTAGAAATCAGGGCGGCCTCAGTTTCAGCCCACTTAGGCATGGCACTCTTGTAGCCACATGTCCCCATAACATGGTGATATTTCTTCTTCGCGGCATTTGCCTTATTTTTTGCCGACCTTTGCAGAGCTTCAGACGATTCCTTGTACTCCACAAATGCGTCCCAGTGATTTTTTATCTTCTCTAGTGATCCAGTGAAATCTGGAGTTCTTTTTTTCTTGATATAGTCATTGTGTAATCTTTTCTTGAATTTCTAGAATTGTGTGGCCATCTTATTAAGAGCCCACTCCTTGACTTTCAACTTAACTTTATCCTCTCCGCACTCTGGCGGTAGGTTGAAATGTGACAAGAGCGTATCCCAAAGCAAATCTTTGGATCTTTGGTTGACATAAGTAACTCCATCTTCCTTTGGCTTATTCCATTCTCAAGTGGTGATCGGGATGTTGTCCCTGACAATAACTCCGCATTGATTTACAAATAACTGTACGGTCTCTTTGGGAGCAATCGGTTCGCCATTTTCAGTGACTTCATCGATCGTGAACCTTTGATGATCGCCCAACTTTTTGGTCGGTCCTCACTTCCTTCTAGAAGATTCGATCGAAAGAAGAAAGATCTATATATATATATATATATATATATATATATATATATATATATATATATATATATATATATATATATATATATACAAATCAATCAATGCATCTAGTCACCAGAGGCTTAGTTAATATATGTCGCCGGACTTTGTTAAGGGTCAAACATTTTCTTCGTCATCATTGTTTGTTTCCCATTCGTCTCTCTGGTCTAGCTTCATTCCCTCACCGGAGTAGTTCAAGAACTGTGAGCCGTCATCTGCTCCGCCGACTATAATATTATACAATGCCTCTTCTTGATCGTCTCTGCCACGATCCATAGCTGCATTTTTATTCAGAGATCATTCAGAGAACATTTTAATCATAGCATTTTGAAGTTCCTCTCTCTGCTAAAAAATACCTCTATGCAGCTATGAGAAGGTATTGAAATGATGACATGACATGTTAAAGGTATTGAAATAAGCCCTATGACATTTCCAACAATTTGAAATACACCATAGCATATGCAAAATCAATTACATTTCTTATTAGAACCAAACATATCCTAGGTCAAGATTATCATTATTCCAATTAAAGAACTACTTTAATAATACTAGAAAAGCCTCATTTAACCATTTATTTGCCAAAAATGTTCTGCTTCACTTCAAGTTATAGAATATACATGTACTGGTAGATATTTTCATTTAGAAACCACCGGAAGTGGTCTTGTGCCAAAAATTCCTCATATATTGCTCACAGAAGTGATATTTTATAATCACATAATTCGTATATCTACTTTATTTTGCTCACAGAAAACCATTCAACTCTAGCAAACAAACTTCATACCCCTTAATAGCTACTCAAATAAGGAATCCAACAAAATTAGATTCACCATTTTTAGGGTTACAGATTTTGACCAAACTTGATTTTAGTAGAAACATTATTTGAAACAATACAATTACAAAAAACAACCCGCGGGCTATCTAATGCAGGTGGCGCCGCTCCTATTGGGTCGACGGAGCATGGCCGGCGACGACGTCCGACGGCGGCCCTTGTAGTTGCGCGGCGCGGCGGCGAACCAAGGCGAGAGGGAGAGGAAGGAGGGGACCAAGAGAACGGCCAGCTCACCTGGAATGTGTGGGTGGCGATGATGATGCCGGAGGTGGCCGGGGGCGGAGAAGAAGGGTGTGGCAGCGGCGATTCCGGCCGCCCCTTGTCGATTCCTTCTCCTCCAACGGCGGCGGCGAGGCGAAGCGTGGCGGCAGCGGCGTCCCTCGGCGGTGGCGTCGCAGCGTCCCGAGGCGGTGGCGACAGTGATCTCTAGTGGCTCTCCCTCTAATCGCGCGACTGGCGGCGACTCGATCAGGCCGAGGAGGTTATAAGTTGGGAGACCTTTAGTCCAGGTTGGTACCACGAACCGGGACTAAAGGTCCTTTAGTTCCAGTTGCAGCCACCAACCGGGACTAAAGGTCTGGCCTTTAGTCCCGAGTCCTGGTACCAACCGGGACTAAAGATTTTTCTGCAGCCCGCGAAAATGCGCGCGGGAGGCCCAACTTTACTCCCGGTTGGCATTGGCAACAGAGACTAAATGGGCTTTTCGAATACTAATTCTATTTCTAGCAATTTTATTTCACTAAATTCTATTTGTTTCTCATTTTTCTTTTTTACAGTTTAATTTATTCTATGTTATCTTTTATTTCTTTCTAAATTCTATTATTTTTCTAAATTCTGTTTGTTTTCTAAATGGGCTTTTGGAATACTTTTAGAAGAATTTATCAACAAATATGATATTTTGTAGATACCATATGAAAATATATTTCATTATGTCTTATTTAAGTCTTCTATTTATCCAAAATTCCAAGAAGATTCAAGAATTAGTAAATTTCTAAAATAAATAATAATTCTTAATTAAGTCTTTTATTTATCCAAAATTCCAAGAAGATTCAATAATTAGTAAATTTCTAAGATAAATAATAATTCTTAGTTATGTCTTTTATTTATCCAAAATTCCAAGAAGATTCAATAATTAGTAAATTTCTAAAATAAATAATAAGTCTTAATTAAGTGTTTTAATTATCTAAAATTCCAAGAAGATTCAATAATTAGTAAATTTCTAAAATAAATAATAAGTCTTAAAAGTCTTTTATTTATCCAAAATTCCAAGAAGATTCAATAATTAGTAAATTTCTAAAATAAATAATAAGTCTTAATTAAGTCTTTTATTTATCCAAAATTCCAAGAAGATTCAATAACTAGTAAATTTCTAAAATAAATAATAATCATTTATCCAAAATTAATTGCACTAAATTCATAAACTCTAGTGTTGGGGTAGTACATTACATAAAGGTTTTTTCTGATTTTTCATAACACAGTTACATAATTACTACACAACACCAACATCTCCACCTAGTGTTGGGTATAAAACTTTTTCTTTGCCGTAACCATGATGTTTCTTTTCCCTGAAAGAACTATGTGGCGCTTTGGCTCATCAAACTTATTATAATCTTCTGACATGTCTGTCTTGTCCTCCACTCCCACGATGTTTCTTTTCCCTGAAAGAACTATGTGGCGGTTTGGCTCATCCTATGATGTATCCGTTTACTTATTTTTTCTTTTTCTCGGTTTGGTAGACATGTCCTTCACATAGAAAACCGGAGCCACATCATTGGCTTGGACGAATGGTTCGTCTCTGTACCCAAGATTGTTGAGATCCATTGTTGTCATTCAGTACTGCTGGTCTACCTTTACCCTGCCTCCTTTCAGCTTGATCCATTTGCACCGAAACAAAGAGACCTTAAAAGAAGATCCATAGTCCAGTTCCCATATCTCCTCTATGTAATCACAATATGTATCCTTTTGCCCATTGGTGTTTGTTGCATCAATGCGGACACCACTGATTTAGTTGGTGCTCTTTTTTATCTTGGGCGATTGTGTAAAATGTATTCCCATTTATCTCGTACCTTTGGTAAATCAATATAGTCGAAGATGGTGACCTGGCCAACAATTACAGCTGATCTCCAAGAGTGGTGTTATTCATGAGATGTGTTTGCAACCAACCACCGAAAGTCACCATGTGTGCATGTGTAATCCAGGAGTCAGATTGCCCTGGGTTTTTAGAGCGTGCAATATCCATGTGTTCCTTGATATACGGAGCCATCAAGGTGAAATTTTGTAGAACTGTGTAGTGTCCTTGTGTGAAAAAATATCCATCCATACTTATCATTGTTTTCGTTCCTAGCATGGCTTTTCCACTTAGTCCCCCCTCATCTCGTGATTGATGAACACCAATCGGCTTAAGGTCAGGAATAAAGTCAACATAAAACTCAATGACCTTCTCTGTTCCATAGCCCTTAGAGATGCTTCCTTCTGGCATAGCACGGTTATGAACATATTTCTTTAAAACTCCCATGAACCTCTCAAAGGGGAACATATTATGTAGAAATACAGGACTGAGAATGGAAATCACTTCGACTAGGTGAACGAGGAGACATGTCATAATATTGAAGAAGGATGGTGGGAACACCAGCTCAAAACTACCAAGACATTGGACCACATCATTCTGTAACCTTTGTAGAATTTCTGGATCGATTACCTTATGAGAAATTGCATTGAGGAATGCACATATCTTCACAATGGGTACTCGAACATTTTCTGGTAGAAGCTCCATTAATGCAACCAGAAGCAATTGCGTCATAAGCACATGGCAGTCATGAGACTTTAGGTTTTGGAATTTTTTCTCTCCCATATTTATTATTCCTTTTATATTCAACGAGAAGCCAAACGTGATCCTGATACTGTTGAGGCATTCAAAAAATATTTCCTTCTCTTCTTTAGTAAGAGCGTAGCTGGCAGGACTTAAGTAATGACATCGTTTATCCGTCTTCTCTGGATGCATGCCGTCTCATTCATTCATACATTGCTAGTCCTGCCATGCTTCCGGTGTATCTTTCGTCTTCCCATACACATCCAGGAATCCTAGCAGGTTCACCTAAAGATTATTCGCCACGTGTATCACGTCGATTGCAGAGCGGATCTCTAGGACTTTCCAATAGGGTAGCTCCCAAAATATAGATTTCTTCTTCCACTTGAGCGTGTGTTCGTTAGCGTCATTCGGAACAGATTATCTGTCAGGACCCTTTCCAAAGATTACTTTTAAATCCTTGACCATGCCAAATACATCATCACCAGTACGGTGGATAGGCTTCCTCTGGTGATCTTCCTCACATTTGAAATGCTTGCCTTTCCTTCTTACGGGATGCCTAATCGGAAGAAATCGACGATGCCCCGGGTACACAACCTTCTTCCATTTATCCAAATATATACTTTCAGTCTCACCTAAACAGTGCGTGCATGCATTGTATCCCTTGTTTGTCTGTCCTGAAATGTTACTAAGAGCAGGCCAATCATTGATGGTTACGAACAGCAATGCTCGTAGGTCAAAATTTCTCATGTTTGTGCTTATCCCACACACGTACACCTTTTTCGTGCCACAACTGTAAACGTTCTTCAACTAATGGCCTTAGGTACACATCAATGTTATTGTCAGGTTGCTTTAGGCCTTGGATGAGCACTGGTATCATAATGAACTTCCGCTTTATGCACAACCAAGGAGGAAGGTTATAGATACATAGAGTCACAGGCCAGGTGCTATTACTGCAGCTCTGCTCCCCAAAAGGATTCATGCCATCTGTACATAGGCCAAAACTTAAGTTCCTTGTATCATCTGCAAAGTCTGGGAACTCTCTCTCGATTTTTCTCCACTGCGACCCATCAGCGGGGTGTCTCAACATCGCGTCTTTCTTACGTCTTTCTTTGTGCATCGCAACAACTTGTCATGCTCTTTGTTTCTTAACAAACGTTTTAACCGTGGTATTATAGGAGCATAGCACATCACGTTGGCAGGAACCCTCTTCCTGGGGCTCTCGCCCTCAACATCACCAGAGACATATCAGCTGATCTTATACCACAATTCACCGCATACTGGGCATGCATTCAAATTCTCGTACTCCTCACCGCGGTAGAGGATGCAGTCATTAGGGCATGCATGTATCTTCTGCACCTCTGATCCTAGAGGGCATACAACCTTCTTTGCTTCGTACGTACTGGCGGGCAATTCCCTATCCTTTGGAAGTATCTTCTTTATCATTTTCAGTAACTTCCCAAATCCCTTGTCAGCTACACTATTCCCCGCCTTTCATTGCAGCAATTGCAGTGTGCCACTTAGCTTTTTGTTGCCATCTTTGCAATTTGGGTACAAATTTTTTTTGTGATCCTCTAACATGCGCTCCAACTTCAACTTCTCCTTTTCACTTTCGCAGTCTCTCTGTGCATCAACAATTGCCAGACGAAGATCATCAGCGGGCTCATCAGATGCCTCTTCTTCAGCTTCCCCCATTGTAGTATCACCGTGTTCAGGGAACCTATAGTTTTCATCATCCTCTTCTTCTTCATTCTCTTCCATTATAACCACTCTTTCTCCATGGTTGGTCCAACAATTATAGCCGGACATGAAACCGGACCGAAACAGGTGGACGTGAAGGATTTTTGAGGAAGAGTAATCCTTCTTATTCTTACAGACACCACATGGACAAGGCATAAAACCATTCCGCTTGTTTGCCTCAGCCACACCGAGAAAATAATGCAGGCCCTTAATGAACTCGATAGAGCGTCGATCATCGTACATCCATTGCTGGCTCATCTGCATTACATAAGTATATATCAAAAACCATTACACAACATCATGAATAGAGATGTGACCAAATTAATTAATATGTCTCGATCGACTAGCTAGCTAGCTAGAGGTACAATAATAGAAACGCAATCACGATGCTAAAATTAGTCCCGGGCCCCAACACCCTAAACGCAATCACGATGCAGAAGTCGATTGTAACTTTTAAATAACGTGGGAATCTTCGTGTCTTTCTTATGCACACCATGATACTTCGGCTCCGGATGCCACATAGTAGTAACTAAAAACAATAGGAATCAAATACATAATTAAACTATGAACTACACATGCATTTTATCAACACATACTACCTCCATCCCAAGGCTTATGACACCCTTTCTCATTAGATGGTGCCAAAGTATAATCATTGGCCATTACAAAACATCTATATGGCTATAAATGTTATTATTGCAAAAATAAAAAACTATGCACTGATTTAAAAAAAATTCTACTCCATACTTATTTTGATCAATTACTAAGTAAACCACATCTACACTTATGCAAACTAAGAAGTTAATTTGAGCTCAAATTACATATAAATCAAATAAACTCCCACATAATTACTGCCAAACTAAAATCCACAAATCCCTCTACTTCTAAAGCATGAAATGGGCTAAACTAGCAATAACAGATGAAATGATGAAGTTGCTAACCTTTTAGAATCCTTGGATCGATGGAGCGCCGCTAAATCTTGACAAATCGTGGAAAAAATTGGTGATAAACTCGAGCTCGGGGAGGAAACAGAGGAGGAACAGAGGAGAAAGCTCGGCTCGGACAGGGACGATGATTATATAGGAGGGGACTTTAGTCACGGCTGGTATCTCCAACCGGGACTAAAGGTCCCGTTTGGATACGCTGGCAGGGACGATGATCTTTAGACCCGGTTGGTATCTCCAACCGGGACTAAAGTTCCCGTTTGACGGGGACTAAAACTGGCTGTGCCCATGCGGCGTCCTAGCCATTAGAACCGGGACTAATGCTCACATTAGTTTCGGGCCCAAACATGGCGAGGACAAAAGCTCCGGACGGAAGCCCCTTTTTCTACTAGTGAATTCCAATTTCCAAATATGTGGCCCAATTCAATGCATCCAAATATAGCACAAGCATTTCAGTCTAGCCAGCTTAATTAGTGTGTCATGTACTTTAGTTAAACCATCCAGCTTTGCATGACAAAAAAGACTATAAAGGTTTTAATGTTTCTCAAAAGGCGTCAAGTGATTTAAAGTTTAGTAAAAGGCCATTTATGTGAGCGATTTTTTTCAAATAATACGAATATTTTATTAATTTCGAGTTATGTCATGCGATTTAAAAAAAATTCAATTTTGTGACCTCGTCGGCTTGTAGTGGACCGATCGTCCAGCTACGTGTCGACAGGGGCTGGCCTGGCGCGGCGTCAGGTCGGCCGCCTGTTCAGCCGGCGGCAGGCCGATCGGCCTGCGGCCAACCGATCGGCCAACGGCGAGCCGACCCCTGCATGATAGACCTGCATTCTCTCCTGTCTGACTAAAACTCGCAATTAATTCAGAATTACAAACTAAATACATGTTCAGAATTACAAACTGATGTCCGAAATACATGTGTGTCATAAACATAGATAAATGTCCGAAATGATACAATGGTAATATGAAGAACATCAGGAACGGCGTCTGGGCTGCCGTGCAGGTGGTGTACCACGGGGTGTCCATCCGTACCTCTCTGGTGCTCTGATGTTACGAGCAGGGATCCAGGACCCCGACTCTGGGTCGTACTGCGTCTCCTATGTGGGGTCTGGTGGAGGAGTCTTCATACCGACGTAGTTCTGCTATGTGCTGTAATACTCCATGTTCTCAGGATCCTGATCACTACCTCCCCACGAAGATGCTCCTGTGGCACGAAACATAAGTGAAGACAAAGTGATGACATAGCGTATACTTGATATGGAACATAATAAGTAGAACAGTTCATACCCTGTGTCTGAGAATGACCCCCTCCCATTTAAGGAATCTGTTGCGACTGCCGGAAGTCAAAAGCAATCTGCTGCTGCTGCTGCTGAAAAGAGTCGAGCTCACCGTGCTGCTGCTGCTGAAAGACTTCGTATGAACTGTGCTGCGACTACTACTGCCACGACGAACCTCCAGCCTGGTAAGGGGGTGGAGGTCTCGGCGTCGCCGTCGGCATGAGATGTGGACGTGGAGCGTGTCGTCGAGGCTACTGTGTGGAGGGGCGCGGTGGCATGTGATGGGGCTGAACGTCGTCTGTAGTACGGCTGCACGTGATAGCCGCGTAGATTCCCCGTAGCTTCTCCTCCATATGCCTCACCCAGGACACCTTGTGCTCCCTCGGTAGAAGAGGCCCCTCGGATAGGGAACACGAGAATCTACCCATGTCTCCCTGTAGGTCGAGTGTCAATGATGCCTACAAAATGATGGTAGTATTTAAGATGGTAGTAAAACCCAATAACGTAAATAATCGGTATATTGGGTAAACAGAAAGTACGTACCGCGTGTTGTCGAGAGGCTGTTGTGGACTGACTTGGATACATGTCATGCATAGTGGGTGCAGGCAACTCATCCGGATCAGACGCCGGGATGATGCTCAGTTGTGTACCAGTCAGGTACCTCGTCAAATATGCGTCGAACTCCTGCGGATCAAATTCCTCATCATCAGGCCAGCGTCGTTCTGTCGCAGTACCCCAGTCAGCTGATGGGATTCGTAGCATAGAAAACAAAAAATTGCCTACCGCAAGAACGAAACACAAGCCAAGATCTAATCTAGAAGACGGTAGCAACGAGGGGATCACGAGACTAACCCTTGAAGATTTCCAAAGCCTACGAGATTAGATCTCGTTGTTGCAGAAGATGATCTCACTTGCCGCTTTCAAAGCGCGTAGAAGATCTTGACGGTGCCACAATCGGGTAGCACCTCCGTACTCGGTCACACGTACGGTGTTGATGAAGACGACGTCCTCCTCCCCGTTACAGCGGGCAGCGGAAGTAGTAGATCCTCCTCGAAATCCAGCACGACGACGTGGTGACGGTGGTGGTGGAGAACTCCGGCAGGGCTTCGCCTATGCGCTGCGGGAGTATTATGTGGAGGAGGAGAGGCTAGGACTTGGGGAGAGGGGGTGTTGGGCGCCGGCCAACTAGGGGTGCGGCCAACTAGGGCTTGGTGTGGCCGGCCCCTCCCCTTGGCTCCTCATTATATAGGTGGAAGCCCCCAAGAGTTGTAGTCCAAGTCTTCGAATAAGACCCCAACAACAAAACTTGCCATAGGTGGGAAACCTACTCAAGGGGAAGTCCTACTCAAGGTGGGACTCCCACCTTTCCTTGAGGGTGGCCGGCCACCTTAGGTGGAGTCCACCTGGGACTCCTCCCTTAGGGTTGGCCGGCCATGCTAGTGGAGTCCCTCCGGGACTCCGCCTTCCATAGTGATTTCTTCCGGACTTTTCTAGAACCTTCTAAAACCTTCCATAAATGCACCGGATCATTTTCAAACTTGTAAAATGACTTCCTATATATGAATCTTATTCTCCGGACCATTCCGGAACTCCTCGATGTCCCGGATCCTATCCGAGACCGAACAAAACTTCGAACTCCATTCCATATTCCATATCTACTCAAATGACATCAAACCTTAAGTGTGTCACCCTACGGTTCGCGAACTATGACATGGTTGAGACTTCTCTCCGACCAATAACCAATAGCGGGATCTGGAGATCCATAATGGCTCCCACATATTCAATGATGACTTAGTGATCGAATGAACCATTTACATACGATACCGATTCCCTTTGTCACGCGATATTTTACTTGTCCGAGGTTTGATCATTGGTATCTCTATACCTTGTTCAACCTCGTCTCCTGGCAAGTACTCTTTACTCGTACCGTGGTATGTGGTCTCTTATGAACCATTCATATGCTTGCAAGCTAATTAGATGACATTCCACCGAGAGGGCCCAGAGTATATCTATCCGTCATCGGGATGGACAAATCCCACTGTTGATCCATATGCCTCAACTCATACTTTACGAATACCTAATCCCACCTTTATAACCACCCATTTACGCGTGGCGTTTGATGTAATCAAAGTACCCTTCCGGCATAAGTGATTTATATGATCTCATGGTCGAATGGACTAGGTAACTATGTATCGAAAGCTTATAGCAAATGAACTTAATGACGTGATCTTATGCTACGCTTAATTGGGTGTGTCCATTACATCATTCATCAATGACATAACCTTGTTATTAATAACATCCAATGTTCATGATCATGAAACGATGATCATCTATTAATCAACAAGCTAGTTATACAAGAGGCTTACTAGGGACTCCTTGTTGTTCACATAACACACATGTATCAATGTTTCAGTTAATACAATTATAGCATGGTATGTAAACATTTATCATAAACATAAAGATATATAATAACCATTTTATTATTGCCTCTTGGGCATATGTCCAACAGTCTCCCACTTGCACTGGAGTCAATAATCTAGATTACATTGTAAGGTACCTAACACCCATGGCATTCTGGTGTTGGTCATGCTTTGCCCTAGGGAGAGCTTTAGTCAACGGATCTGCCACATTCAGATCAGTGTGTACTTTGCAAATCTTTACTTCTCCATCTTCGATGTACTCGCGAATCGAATGAAAACGCAGCTTGATATGCTTCAGCTTCTTGTGTGACCTTGGTTCTTGTGCATTGGCGATGGCACCCATGTTGTCACAATAGATGACTAGTGGGTCCAATGCACTAGGAACCACACCAAGCTCAACAATGAACCTCTTCATCCATACCGCTTCCGATGAAGCCTCCGAAGCCGCTATGTATTACGATTCGTTGAAGACTTCGCCACCGTGCACTGCTTTGAGCTGCACCACTTACTGCAGCACCATTCAATATAAACACGTACCGTGAGACTTAGAGTCATCGGGATCGGTGTTTCAACTTGCATCGGTAAGGTTACAACGAGCTCTTGGTCATCACCATAACAAAGAAACATATCCTTAGTTCTTTTCAAGTACTTCAGGATATTCTTGACCGCTGTCCAGTGTTCCATTCCTGGATCACTTTGATATCTGCTAGTCAAACTAACAGCATGTGCTATATCCGGTCTAGTACACGGCATGGCATACATGATAGAGCCTATGCCGAGGCATAGGGGATCTAATTCATCCTCTCTCTTTGCCGTAGCCGGACCTTGAGTCTTACTCAAGACCTTACCTGGCAACATCGGTAAGAACCCTTTCTTACTTTCATCCATTCTAAACTTCTTTAGAATCTTGTCCAGGTATGTACTCTGTAAAAGCCCTATTAGGCGTCTTGATCTATCTCTATAAATCTTGATGCCTAAATGTACGCTGCTTCACCAAGGTCCTTCATTGAAAAACATTTATTCAAATAACCTTTTACACTGCTTAATAGTTCTATATCATTCTCAATCAATAATATGTCATCTACATATAATATCAGGAATGCTACAGAGCTCCCACTCACTTTCTTGTAAATACAGCCTCTCCATGGCACTGTATAAACCCGAAGTCTTTGATCACCTTATCAAAGCGTCGGTTCCAACTCTGGATGCTTGCTTCAGTCCATAAATTGAACGCTGAAGTTTGCACACCTTGTCGCATTTTTAGGATCGACAAAACCTTTGGGTTGTACCATATACAACTCTTCCTCAATGTCTCCATTAAGGAACGCTGTTTTGACATCCATCTGCCAAATCTCATAATCAAAAAATGCAGCTATTGCTAACAAAATCCTCACAGACTTTAGCTTCGCTACAGGTGAGAAAGTCTCATCGTAGTCAACACCTTGAATTTGTCGGAAACCCTTTGCGACAAGTCGAGCTTTATAGACAGTAACATTACAATCAGCATCTGTTTTTATCTTGAAGATCCATTTATTCTCGACAGCCTTACGGCTATTAGGTAAGTCTACCAAAGTCCACACTTTGTTATCATACATGGATCCCATTTCGGATTTCATGGCTTCTTGCCATTTGTTGGAATCTGGGCTCATCATCGCTTCTTCATACGTCGCAGGGTCCTCATCATTGTTGTCCACAATCATGACATTTAGACAAGGATCATACCAATCGGGAGTGGTACGTTCCCTCTGCGAGGTTCGAGCTACCTCGCTCGAAGTTTCATGATCATTATCATTAGCTTCCTCTCTGTCACGGTGCGGCGGCACGGGAACATCTTCCGGTGCGCTACTCGATCAACGAGAGAAGGTTCAGTAACCTCGTTGAGTTCTACTTTTCTTCCAGTCACTTCTTTAGTGAGAAACTCTTTCTCAAGAAAGGTTCCGTTCTTAGCAACAAAGATTTTTCCTTCGGATCTGTGATAGAAAGTATACCCAATAGTTTCCTTAGGGTATCCTACGAAGACGCATTTCTCCGCTTTGGGTTCTAGCTTGTCCGGTTGTAACTTTTTTACATAGGCTTCGCAGCCCCAAACTTTAAGGAACGAGCTTAGGTTTCTTCCCAAACCACAATTCATACGGTGTCGTTTCAACGGATTTAGATGGTGCCCTATTTAAAGTGAATGCGGCTGTCTCTAATGCATAACCCCAAAACGATAACGGCAAATCAGTAAGAGACATCATAGAACGAACCATATCTAAGAGAGTTCGATTACGACGTTCGGACACACCATTGCGTTGTGGTGTTCCCGGCGGTGTCAATTGTGAAAGTATTCCGTATTTCTTTAAATGCATGCCAAACTCATAACTCAGATATTCGCCTCCGCGATCAGAACGCAGAAACTTGATCTTCTTGTTACGTTGATTTTCTACTTCACTTTGGAATTCCTTAAACTTCGAAAGTTTCGGATTTATGTTTCATGAAATAGATATACCCATATCTACTCAGATCATCTGTGAAGGTTAGAACATAACGATAACCACGCGCGAGGCTACACTCATTGGTCCACACACATCGGTATGTATGATTTAAGTCTGTAGCTCGCTCCATAATACCAGAGAATGGAGTCTTAGTCATTTTTCCCATTAGACATGCTTCGCATCTATCAAGTGACTCAAAGTCAAGTGACTCAAGTAGTCCATCGGAATGGAGTTTCTTCATGCGTTTCACTCCAATATGACCAAGACGACAGTGCCACATATAAGTAGAATTATCATTCAATTTAATTCGCTTAGCATCAATGTTATGAACATGTGTATCACTACTATCGAGATTTAACAGGAATAAACCATTCGTCTCAGGTGCATGACCATAAAAGATATTATTCATAAAAATAGAACAAGCATTATTCTCAGACTTAAATGAATAACCGTCTTGCATTAAACAAGATCCAGATATAATGTTCATGCTCAACGCAGGCACCAAATAACAATTATTGAGGTTTAAAACTAATCCCGAAGGTAGATGTAGAGGAGCGTGCCGACAACGATCACATCGACCTTGGATCCATTTCCAACGCGCATCGTCACTTCGTCCCTCGCTAGGCTTCGTTTATTCCGTAGTTCCTGTTTCGAGTTACAAATGTGAGCAACCGAACCAGTATCAAATACCTAGGCACTAGTACGAGAACCAGTAAGATAGACATCTATAACATGTATATCAGATATACCTTTCTTCTTCTTGACAAGGCCGCTCTTCAGATCAGCCAAGTACTTGGGGCAATTACGCTTCCAGTGCCCCTTCCCATTGCAGTAATAGCACTCAGTATCAGGTTTAGGGCCACCCTTAGGCTTCTCGGGAGGTGCGGCAGCTTTCTTGCCGCCCTTCTTGACGTTGCCCTTCTTAGGTTTGCCTTGCTTCTTGAATGGTGGTCTTGTTGACCATCAACACTTGGCGCTCTTTCTATCTCAATCTCAGCAGATTTTAGCATGGAGAAGAGTTCAGGTAACTCCTTGTTCATGTTCTGCATGTTGTAGTTCATCACGAAGTTCTTGTAACTTGGTGGAAGTGATTGGAGAACACGATGAATACCCAGCGGGTTAGGGATGATTATCCCCAAGTCACTGAGCTTCTTCGCGTGCCCGGACGTAGCGAGCACGTGCTCACTAACGGAGCTGCCCTCTTCCATCATACAGCTAAAGAAGTGATTCGAAGCCTCATAGCTTTCCACGGCCGCATGAGTTTGAAATATCGTTTTCAGCTCATTGACCAGCTCATAAGGGTCGTGGTGCTCAAAACGCTTTTGGAGCTCCGCTTCAAGACTGCATAGGATGTCACACTGAACTTGAGAGTACCGAATCACCCGAGTCTCGTAAACATTCTTTTCTTCCTCGAATACTGCAGGGGGTGGTGGGGAACCTAGCGGTGCATCAAGCACATATTGCAGATTTCCGCCATTGAGGAAGATCCTCACATGACGGAACCAGTCGGTGAAGTTGCTACCATTGATTTTAAGCTTTTCTTTCTCTAGGAACTGGTTAAAATTGATTGATGGGGACGCCATGATCTACAACATATATTTGCAATAGTTTAGACTAAGTTTATGACAAATTGAGTTCAAATTTTAATTCAACAAAATTAAAAACTAGGTGAACTCCCACTCAAAACAATATCCCTCGCATTGTCTTAGTGATCACACGAACCAAATCCACTACACCAAGTCCGATCATCACGAGACAAGATGTAACTTCATTGGCGAACACTCAAAGTGTTCATCATATCATTCATATGATTCATGCTCTACCTTTCGGTATCCCGTGTTCCGAGACCATGTCTGTACATGCTAGGCTCGTCAAGGCAACCTTAGTATCCGCGTGTGCAAATCTGGCTTGCACCCGTTGTATGCACATGTAGAATCTATCACACCCGATCATCACGTGATGCTTCGAAACGACAAGTCTTAGCAACGGTGCTACTAAGGATGAACACTTTATTATCTTGATATTTAGTGAGAGGGATCATCTTATAATGCTACCGTCGCGATCTAAGCAAAATAAGATGCATAAAAGGATTAACATCACATGCAATTCATATGTGATATGATATGGCCCCTTTGTCTTTGCTCCTTTGATCTTCATCTCCAAAGCACGGACATGATCTCCATCATCAACGGGCATGATCTCCATCATCGTCGAGCGTCAAGGTCAATGGCGCCGTCTTCATGATTGTTCTCCATGTAGCAACTATTACAACTTCTTTGAAATACTACTCAACATGAAATTTAAAGACAACCATAAGGCTCCTGCCGGTTGCCACAATACAATAATGATCATCTCATACATATTCATCATCACATTATGGCCATATCACATCACCAAACCCTGCAAAAACAAGTTAGACGTCTCTAATTTGGTTTGCATATTTTACGTGGTTTAGGGTTTTCGAGTAAGATCCAATCTACCTACGAACATGAACCACAACGGTGATACTAGTGTTGTCAATAGAAAGAGTAAATTGGATCTTTACTATAGTGGGAGAGACAGACACCCGCAATGCCACTTATGCAATACAAGTTGCATGTCGAGCGTGGAGCAAATCTCATGAACGCAGTCATGTAAAGTTAGCCCGAGCCGCTTCATCCCACTATGCCACAAAGATGCAAAGTACACGAACTAAAGACAACAAAGCATCAACGCCCACAAAACAATTGTGTTCTACTCGTGCAACCAATCTATGCATAGACACGGCTCGATACCACTGATGGGATTCGTAGCATAGAAAACAAAAATTTTCCTACCGCAAGAACGAAACACAAGCCAAGATCTAATCTAGAAGACGGTAGCAACGAGGGGATCACGAGACTAACCCTTGAAGATTTCCAAAGCCTACGAGATTAGATCTCGTTATTGCAGAAGATGATCACTTGCCGCTTTCAAAAGCGCGTAGAAGATCTTGACGGTGCCACAATCGGGCAGCACCTCCGTACTCGGTCACACGTACGGTGTTGATGAAGACGACGTCCTCCTCCCCGTTCCAGCGGGCAGCGGAAGTAGTAGATCCTCCTCGGAATCCCGGCAGTGACGGTGGTGGTGGAGAACTCCGGCAGGGCTTCGCCTATGCACTGTGGGAGTATTATGTGGAGGAGGAGAGGCTAGGACTTGGGGAGAGGGGGTGTTGGGCGCCGGCCAACTAGGGGTGCGGCCAACTAGGGCTTGGTGTGGCCGGCCCCTCCCCTTGGCTCCTCATTATATAGGTGGAAGCCCCCAGAGTTGTAGTCCAAGTCTTCGAATAAGACCCCAACAACAAAACTTGCCATAGGTGGGAAACCTACTCAAGGGGGAAGTCCTACTCAAGGTGGGCCACCTTGGGGGTGGCCGGCCACCTTTAGGTGGAGTCCACTTGGGACTCCTCCCCTTAGGGTTGGCCAGCCATGCTAGTGGAGTCCCTCCGGGACTCCGCCTTCCATAGTGATTTCTTCCGGACTTTTCTAGAACCTTCTAGAACCTTCCATAAATGCACCGGATCATTTTCAAACTTGTAAAATGACTTCCTATATATGAATCTTATTCTCCGGACCATTCGGAACTCCTCGTGATGTCCGGATCCCATCCGAGACTCGAACAAAACTTCGAACTCCATTCCATATTCCATATCTACTCAAACGACATCAAACCTTAAGTGTGTCACCCTACGGTTCGCGAACTATGGACATGGTTGAGACTTCTCTCCGACCAATAACCAATAGCGGGATCTGGAGATCCATAATGGCTCCCACATATTCAACGATGACTTAGTGATCGAATGAACCATTTACATACGATACCGATTCCCTTTGTCACGCGATATTTTACTTGTCCGAGGTTTGATCATCGGTATCTCTATACCTTGTTCAACCTCGTCTCCTGACAAGTACTCTTTACTCGTACCGTGGTATGTGGTCTCTTATGAACCATTCATATGCTTGCAAGCTAATTAGACGACATTCCACCGAGAGGGCCCAGAGTATATCTATCCGTCATCGGGATGGACAAATCCCTGTTGATCCATATGCCTCAACTCATACTTTCGAATACCTAATCCCACCTTTATAACCACCCATTTACGCGTGGCGTTTGATGTAATCAAAGTACCCTTCCGGCATAAGTGATTTATATGATCTCATGGTCGAAAGGACTAGGTAACTATGTATCGAAAGCTTATAGCAAATGAACTTAATGACGTGATCTTATGCTACGCTTAATTGGGTGTGTCCATTACATCATTCATCAATGACATAACCTTGTTATTAATAACATCCAATGTTCATGATCATGAAACGATGATCATCTATTAATCAACAAGCTAGTTATACAAGAGGCTTACTAGGGACTCCTTGTTGTTCACATAACACACATGTATCAATGTTTCGGTTAATACAATTATAGCATGGTATGTAAACATTTATCATAAACATAAAGATATATAATAACCATTTTATTATTGCCTCTTGGGCATATCTCCAACATCAGCAACGTATGGGTTAATACACTGAAGCCACCACTGCGCGGACTTCTAGTACCCTTCCTGTTATACCTGCAACGTATGGTGTGTGTTAGAAAACCCTATTTCCGTGTATTAGATGAACACCGATAACTAATAAGTAAACTTACTTGTGGACGTAGTCTGGGAGAGGCACTGGCGATGGCGGAGGGTCGACCAACTGCCGACATCCAAACTGCCTCATGACCCTCTGCTGAGCCATCACCTCCACGGAAACACCGAAGATGATCTTCGACTGTGTCATCCAGTACGTAGAATCTCTTTGGCAGAGGATAGAGATCCCGCCCGGGTATCTTGCCTGTGAGGCTGCCTCCGTGTACGGCTCCCAGATGACCGCCCTATCATCGAGCACGTCAAACTGCATGGTGAACGAAGGGTAGCAGTTCCTGACTTGGTCATGAGCAAAGCGTCTCTGCAGAAAGGATTGGTTAGTTGCACGCTTACTATACAAATTAGGATGGAAGTATTTCGAAGAGTACACGTACCAGTCGACGTGTCCAAAGTATCCCAAACGTAGGCATGTCGATGCGGTCGGCATCGAACAGCTCGTACATCCCGAAAGGGCGATCGCCATCTATGTCTGGTCGGCCAATGGGGAACCTCTCCCACGACCACAGCTGCAACAACAGTGGGCAGCCAAGCAAGCCAGACCTAGGAGCGGTAAGCATGCAAGAATTGCACATACCTCGGAACCCCAACTTCTGGGTGTGATGTCCTCGGGGATGGTGGCATCAGCGATCTCCTGCGCAATGGGGATGTACCGCCTACTAATGGTAGTCACATGGTTCTCGGTGAACATCACCTTACCGAGAAGCCATAGAATATACGTCTCGAGGCTCCTAGCGATCTATGGCTCAGTCATGGGGTGTGCGAACTGTGATATCTACAATGACGAAACAAAAGAGGTTAGTTATAACAACGCATGCTTCGAGTTCAATGAAATAGAAAGATGCTAGAACAACACCAGCATACCTCGAAGTTGAGTAACCAGTCACACTTTGGGCCGTGATCCTCACAGGTAAAAGCAGGCTGATCAGGACGGGTACCCTGAAAGTGATTGCGCATTTGGTTATCCCAATCTTCGGGTTCCTCCAGCGGCCCAATGGGCTGACCCTCTAACGGTAGGCCAAGTAAAAAAGACACGTCCTGGAGAGTAGGGGCCATCTCTCCCCAGCGAAAGTGGAACGTGTGTGTCTTGGGCCTCCATCGATCCACCAGGCAGGTGAGAAGCGAGTGGTCGTACTGGAGGCGCTTGATCGGCGTGCCACCGCGCTCGTGGATGACCTCCGATGTACTGGCCTCAACCAACCGCGCGAACGGTAAAAGTCCAGCCCACTTCAACCTACGATTTTATTTAGATACATATCGATTATGTTCAATTACTTTAACTTGAATAGATTAAAAATATCATACAGTTGCACGTACCTGTCAACCCAACCAGGGTGTATCTGCCAGTTTTGATTAGTGCCGCGAGTCACCATGGTAGGGAGGCTACCAGGGCTCGCCTCCAGCTTCGCCGCACGATGCTTGCTTTCAACATCCCGGCTCAGCAACGATCTTGCTGCCATTGCTGCAAACAAGAAAAAAATGGTTCCGTACATGCAACAAATAATAAAAATATAAATTACGACAACATTGTTCGACACAAAAAATACGAAGACCTAAAAAATTATTACAGCACCACCAACAGACCTAAACAAATTCCTAAAAAAGACCTAAAACATTATTACAGCAGCACCAACAGACGTAAAACATTATTACAAAATTATTGTACCACACATGAAAATACTATATCGGACATCTATGTAGACCTAAAAAAAATCCATATGCGTCAATAACTAAGAGATCAACTATAACATGTAACTAAAACAGCAGACAAATATACACAATTAAATATGTACCGAACAGCCATAACAGCCCGCATTTAACAGTAACACGCAAAGATTAGGGTTTACCCTTGTAGCGTGAGCACCGCGTAGCAACAACAGCACCACCAACACGCAGCAACAGCACCACCAACACGCAGCAGCAGCTCCACCAAACAGCTCGTTACACCACCACCAAACTCCACCTCTTCATCAGCAATGCTGCAAAACATCACCACCAATCACCTCCAAACGATAACTCAGCTGTAGATCGGGGTGCCCTGAACTCGTGCTCAAAAAATGGTGCAGTTTTGCTGGCTAAATCTCTGGAATCTGAGCAAAATATGGTTTGGCAGGAGAGAGAACTAAGAGCTGTTTGCCGGGTCGGGAGGAAAAAGAAGAGAGAAAGAGAGCTGGGCGAGGGCGAGGCCGGGGGCGCGCTGCATGTATGGGCACTGGTCGGCTCACAGTGAGCCGATCGGTGGGCCCTGGGCTGATCGGCGGGCGACGTGGCTGAGCGCGCGCCATGCACTCCGTCGGCCGAGGGTGGGGCCCGCCAACGCCTGCAGTCGGCCAACTGCTGGACGATCGGCCCACTACAAGCCGACGAGGTCACATAATTGAAATTTTTTAAAATCGCGGGATATAACTCGAAATTAATAAAATATCTATTATATAATATATAATTAAAACACAAGACAAATAATGGCTCAGATTTAACGCCCAAAAAAGAACGGCTTGGATTTTAAAAAGCCACGCACAAAAAAAAAAAACTGGAGCGTAACATGTATCAGTACATAATATTTTGGACACAAAAATCTGTCACGTTGCACCTGATAGACTTTGTTTCAATTATTGTTGCACCCGTAGAGTTTGTTTTCCATTATAAGATTTTATTCTATCCAAGTCGGTTTCAGTTTGGAACCAGGCCACGTCAGGAGAGCCACCAGATAGAACCCAGAGGCACCACGTACAAAATTAAAATGGTACACGCAAACTTAAAACAGAACAGCCACCGATCCAACAAATAATAATAATATTTAAAACGTAAAGGGATAGGTCTCCATGTACGTCAAATCTAAAAAGGATGCATATATAAGCAACCAAATTCATCGCAGATCCAACAAATAATAATATTTAAAACGTAAAGGGATAGGTCTCCATGTACGTCAAATCTAAAAAGGATGCATATATAAGCAACCAAATTCATCGCACAATAGGGTACGAGACGATAGGGCAGGACTTCGACACAAACTTCAGGTAACAGCTGCAATCTTGGTATGTGTTTTGATATTCCACTTCCACCATAAAGTTTTCTTGCAAGATCGAAGGCACGCCACAATCTTCTGGTAACAACTGCAGTCTTGGCGTCTGTATTCGAATTGATTACATCTTAAACTGATGACATGACAGGGTAGAAGCCGGAAATCAACAGCACAACAGGCCAGCGGGACGTCGCCACAATCTTCCGGTAATAGCTGCAATCTTGGTGTGTGTTTATATCTTCCTGCTCCAACATGAAGTGTTTTGATCTTCCACTTCCACCATAAAGTTTTCTTGCAAGATCGAAGGCACGCCATTACCTTCAGGCAACAAGTGCAATCTTCTGGTAACAACTGCAGTCTTGCGTCTGTATTCGAATTGATTACATCTTAAACTGATGACATGACAGGGTAGAAGCCGGAAATCAACAGCACAACAGGCCAGCGGGACGTCGCCACAATCTTCCGGTAATAGCTGCAATCTTGGTGTGTGTTTATATCTTCCTGCTCCAACATGAAGTTTTCTTGCAAATAGACTTAGTCTTGAAAGCTTGCATATGAATCAACAGGGCAGCACGGCGTCGGTATATTGAAGGCACGCCATCACCTTCAGGCAACAAGTGTCATCTCCCGGTAACAACTGCAATCTTGGTCTTCCAATCCTAATTTTTTTTGAATCAATGTATAAACATTCATATGTACCCATGAATATTGTTTCTAATGCAGCAACTATATGGCATATAAGAATTTAAGCGACCTTACCACAAGTGGACAAACATGGAACATCAAAGTTAAAGTAATAAGGATGTGGGATTCAATCAACCCTTCGACAGATGAACTTATAAGCATTGACATGATATTGATGGACGACCAGGTATTTGTATACATATTTAACAATGGTTTGCTTCTATTGTCTCTATTACCGCTAAGATTTTCCTTTCCTTCTTTTTTAAAGGGTGATACAATGCACGCTACTATATGGAAGAATATGATAGATACATACAAATCAAAGATCAATGAGGGTTCTGTATATGCTTTTAGCAACTTTAAAGTTGTACAATCTACAAAATATCGCCCGATCAGCAATGAAAATAAAATTACTTTCGCATACAATACAAAGGTAAAGGAGGTGAAGGGAGCATCAGATGATTTTTCAGATTACTACTTTGAGTTTGCTACCAAGTATACCCTAGAAGAAAGGAAAGAAAAAGACAAACACTGCTCGGGTATGTGATAGTCATACTACTGACTTCTAAGTGGTTACTCTTGGATTTTTCAGACATATGTTGATGTTTTTGGTTTAGCAATGTTAATCATTATAATTTCATTTATCTTCAATTTTTAGATGTCATTGGATTACTTACCCATATGAAGCCTATAGAATCAAAAATAACAAAGAGGAACACATCTACAGATATGCGCGAGATCGAAATTATGATACCAGAGTAAGTGCATATCCAGGTGACCTCTTTCTATTAAGAAGTAGAGATTGTTTTTTCCCATTAACCATATTTTTTCTATAAAATACTTTGCAATGAAATATGTAGGGGTGATAAAATCAGAATAACATTATGGGGAAGATTGGCACATCATTTAAGTGACGACGTAATTGGCCATCAAACCGTTGTTATTGTTACATCAACAATGGTGCAAAAATTCTATGGTAAGTCAAACAATGATAAAAACATTCTGTTATTCCCCCACACAAAATAAACTGACAGATTTGTTGTTCATTAAATAGGTTTGTCCCTAAAGTCAACTAGCGCCACAAGATTATATACAAATCTAGATATACCTGAGACTTGGGAACTTCTTCACAGGTGTGAAACAGAGTTATTCGTTAGTTTTGAGTAACATATCATACATATCTTCATTTATTAATTGAAATAGATCTTCCTTTTGTAGTCATTCGATGGAAGAAATTATACCCCAAATGATGGAGATAGATAAAAGCACTCAAGGCACAATGGAAGAACAAATGTTTTACAGAAGGAGAACAATACAAGAACTTACCGCGATCAGGCATGACAACCCAACAGACCAGGTGATTGCATCAGAACTCTTCTAAGATATGTTACTTTATAAGCCTACAAGACCTGATAAAGTATTTTAGTATTTTTGTGAGTTATAACCATACTATTTGAAGAGCTAACATTTTAATGAACTTTTAGGACTTTGTGTTCACAACAATAGCTACCATTGATCGGTTGGAAGAAAATATTCAATGGTGGTACATGTCATGTGATGTATGCAACAAAATTTGTACCAAAGAATCTGATAGTTATTATTGCACTTACTGCAACAAATATCCTAAGCGTGCAACACCGCGGTAAGAATATTCTACTGATTTGACCAACAATGTTTACTATCATATTTTAGTAACACTAATAAAATTGGATATTAGGTACCGCATTCGGCTCCAGATTAGTGATCATACAGCTACTACAAGTTGCACTTTATTTGATGAAGAGGCCAAAAGAATGCTCAATACATCAGTCTCAATGTTGCTGGACTCTTTAGATGGAAAATCTCAGGAAGTTCCAAAGGTTATTCAACAATTATGTGGACGAAGACTAATCTTTCGATTCAAGCTAAACAATAAGAATCTCACTCTAGGTATGCAAAACTATGCGGTAAAGAAAACATTTGTTCCTGATGATAAGCTTGAGATGCAATACGTGGTTGATAAAGAAGAAGAGGTAATGGTGAATCTTAAAAGTTTAATATTAAATATTGCTTTATTTTTCTAATGAATTTTTTAAAAAAAATCTTCATTATTGTGTAAAATAGGATTTGATGGACGAAGAAGTGGACAACATGTTAAAACAGGGAACAATCAAATTGGATGAGACAGCTAATCAGGTGACGTAATACTTGACAATATAAATTTTTTATGAGCAAGTCTCTTACTAAATCAATGTATTGTATATTTGCAGGTACAGAATAACAAATGCCAAACTAACAAAAGCACAGTTGAGCTGATCCGTGTGAAAGAAGAACCACGAGATAAAAGCCACGGAAAAGAGCATCAATATAAGAAATTATCAACAAGTGTCAATGCCAGAAAGAGGAGACGAAGATCTATTGTAGTATCTGATGGCTCGGAAGATGAAGGAAGTGAAATTAGTCAATCCAAAACAGCAGAAAAAGTACTGCCAGAAAACAAGAAAAGTGTTAATGGAAAATACAAGAAAAGTCAGCTTGAAGATGAAGACTCGGATGTTGGCTACACAAGAGAAATAACTTCTGTTACTGCAACCAGAAGGATGACACGAAGCATCTCTGGAAAGGCTAACGGCGCCAAAACAGATGTTGTCAAATGCAAGGACAAACGACCCAAGAGTGAAAGGAAATAGTCCATAATTTTTTTGGATTAAAGTTCGCCATAGTAATTGTTTATTAGATAGGACAAGATGTTCTATTGTTAAAGAACTTTCCTCTAGATATTCCATATACACTACTATATTTTAAGTGAGATCTCAAGTTATGCAACATGGAAATCCAGTTTGATATCTGTGCTTTCATTTACGATCTATTTGTATGCAAAGTCGATATTGTGTGCATAGTTTCAGATTTGTTCTTAGCAAATTAAATAAATTTCACGGATAATCTTGGATAAATGGTTGCAAATTAGTTACAAGGTTCATCTCGCCACAGAAGTAGCTCTGTAATTCAAAATATTAGCATGCCATGCAGAGAGATTAGATTACAGAGCCAATTCACTAAAAAACCATTTGCATGCAAATAAGTAGTGCAGCACCAATCTACTTGATTCTTAAAATTTCTAGAGCTAAACTCACGCAAGATGTATTTAGGCTAGGCTCATCTTTCTAAAGTTAGGTCTTAGATTCAGGTATCAGAGATAAAAGGGGCAAACCTGCTATGGTACATGCGCCAATCTTCCTCTACTGAACGACTGGTGTGCTGCTTTGGTCGACGCATGCTAGCTCAGTGTCCCGCCGGCCACTTTGCCCACCACATATATTGTGTGGCGACGCAGCTGTTAATAGCCACTGCAAGACCACCTAGATTCCAGATCTGTAGCGGAGCCTGCAAGAATCACTGCCGGAGACGGATGCTCAAGTTTGTATCGCTGGAATATAATCGCTGCCGGAGACGGATGGTTGAGTTTATATCGCTGGAATATAAACACACGAGAAGGCTCACGTCGATGAGGAAGCCTGGTAGCTGATGGCATTAAAATGAAAGACCGAGAAGGTACAGATGTGGCAGGGGAGTAAAAGTAGATTAAGGGTAAAGGAAGGGATACAGCGAGCTAAACTAATGTTCGGCCAGGTTCCTCCCTCAAAAAAAAAAACGACCAGATTGTTATTTTCTTTTATCCATATTCCGTATTTATACAAACATATTTTGTTGCTTCTAGGAAACGTCAAACCTAACAACTGTATGTTGCTTCTAGGAAACGTCAAACCTAACAACTGTAGCGAGTCAATTCCCTTTTTATCACCTAGTGTTTAATTGCGTTCACATGTGTTCACACTAACAGCTTGTATTACTACTTTGCAAGTTGCATGCAGTAAAGAGCGTTCACTGCATGCATGCACATGCACAGATCATCTCATTGATTTGCATTTAATGAGCTAACTTTTCAGCATGCTTTCGTAAGTTGTTGCATGCATACACATAGCATCTCACTTTTTTCTTCAGCACGAGGCAGATTCTCAATTCTTTTTGCAATTTTTTTTTTTTTTCGTACGGTAATTCATGTTTAAGGGGATCCTTTTGCAATTCCCTTTTTCGGGCCAGTGGTTTTTAAGGGGGAAAATAACGGGTGGGAAGATCCACTTGCAACTCAAATGAACTACCACTTGCTACTCAAATTAAGTATTATTTTTAAGTTGTAAGCTAACAAAAGTTGCTAAAATATTCTAAATGAAATTTACTTTTTTTTAGGTATTTATATTTACCGTTGATAAATAACGGGGCACCGGGTTGATAACTTGTAAACAAAAAAAGAGTCGCTACATATTTTAAATTAAATAAAAAAATTAGGGTTGATATTTATTTATATTTACCATTGATAAATAGCGGATCACCGGGTTGATAGCTTGTAAACTAAAAGAGAGTCGCTAAAATATTCTAAATAAAATACTTTTTAGCGTTATTATTTATTTATATTTATAGTTGATAAATAACGAGGCACAAGGTTGATAGCTTGTAAAATAAAAAAATGTTCGCTAAAATATTTCTAAATGAAATACTTTTTAGGGTTGGTAGTTATTTATAATTACCATTGATAAATAACTAGGCTCCGGGTTGATAACTTGTAAACTAAAAAGAGTCGTCAAAATATTTGAAATAAATTTAGATTTTTAGGGTTGGTAGTTATTCATATTTACTATTGATAAATATCAGGACACCGGGTTGATAGCTTCTAAACTAAAAAAGATTCGCTAAAATGTTTAAAATAAAATTAACTTTGGGGTTGATAATTATATACATTTACCGTTGATCACTCAAGTACGGAGGGGTTGATTATTCAAAAGAGGGTTGATAACTTTTAGTCCGAAAAAAGTTGCTCGAAACATATCAACATGGGTGCTAGTTTTGAAGATCTCGTCGAGACGGATTTATTGGTGAAATCTTAATTTGGAGTTGTCGTTTGAAAGTTAAAACGTTTTGAATTTTCAAATTTGGAAAAGATTTTGACATCAGATTCGTCTATTTGTGCATGCATGCAGAACTTTTTTCAATACCTGCACCAGGTTGATAATTTTATACATTTACCGTTGATCACTCAAGTACGGAGAGGTTGTTTATTCAAATAGAGAGGGTTGATAACTTTTAGAAAAAAAGTTGCTCGAAACATATCAACATGGGTGCTAGTTTTGAAGATATCGTCGAGACAGATTTAAAAGCGAATCTTAATTTGGAGTTGTCGTTTGAAAGTTAAAACGTTTTGAATTTTCAAATTTGGAAAAGATTCTGACATCAGCAGATTCGTCTATTTGTGCATGCATGCAGAACTTTCCTCAATACCCTGCAGTTGATAATTTTATACATTTACCGTTGATCACTCAAGTACGGAGGGGTTGGTTATTCAAATAGAGAGGCTTGATAACTTTTAGTAAAAAAGTTTGTCGAAACATATTAACATGGGTGCTAGTTTTGAAGATCTCGTCGAGACGGATTTATTGGTGAAAGCGGATCTTAATTTGGAGTTGTCGTTTGAAAGTTAAAACATTTTGAATTTTGAAATTTGGAAAAGATTCCATCAGCAGATTCATCTATTTGTGCATGCATGCAGAACTTTCCCTCAATACCGCACAGGTTGATAATTTTATACCTTTGACGTTGATCACTCAAGTACGGAGGGTTGATTATTCAAATAGAGATGGTTGATAACTTTTAGCCCAAAAAAAGTCGTCGAAACATATTAACATGGGTGCTAGTTTTGAAGATATCGTCGAGACAGATTTATTGGTGAAAGCGGATCTTAATTTGGAGTTGTCGTTTGAAAGTTAAAACGATTTAAACTTTTAAATTTGTTCCTTTTTGCATGCATGCAAATGTACGGCAAGGTAAAACACGTTTGCTCCTAATCATGTCTGAAACCGATCGCTCGTTAATCTCCTAGCGATCGAGCGCCAGCTAGGGCAGCCCGTATATATCGCTCAGTATATCTTCTTATTTTCTTTTGAACCAGCACATCACCATATCACGTCTTTTTAAAAGATAAACAAACCTCTGCAGGTCACTCATTAAAAAAAATCCTAGATGCAACTAGCTGATTCACGCAATTACCAGCCAATTCCGGATTTAAGCAGCCGCCAGAATCTGTAGACACCGGCATCATCATACATCAACCAGGCGTTCTCACGGTATCTTTGCTCTTTCTAATCCGCAGCCGCCAGAATCTGTAGACACCGGCATCATCATACATCAACCAGGCATTCTCACGGTATCTTTGCTCTTTCTAATCCGCATATTTCTCAATATAAGACACCTGTAATAATTTCTTAACAGCTAACATGTTTTGTCTCTTGCAATCTATTGGAAAGATTACACAGTTGTAATCGATTCATCAGCATAAATTAGTCAAATTGCTGGGTCATATCGTCTCAGAAAACAGACAAAAGGTAATAAGGTATGGCCACAACCATCTATTATCTTTATATACAACAAAGTCAGAAATAATAATCCCAGATGTCTTCCATCTTCTAATTCTTAGGTCTGATCGCTTCATCAACATAAATTAGTCAAATTGCTGGATCATATCGTTTCAGAAAACAAACAAAAGGTATGGCCACAACCATCTATTATCTTTATACCAAAAAATATAAACAAACAAACCAGAAGTCTTCCATGTTCAAATTCTTAGGTCTGATCCATGCATATTTTTTTCTATACGCAGGCATGACAGATATACCCGCAAGACGATCAATAATACGAGCAGACGTCCTACAAAATAAAGGCATGGCAACACCGCCGAGCTTGGGTAATATCCCCTTACACTTCATGTGTGTTTGAGTATTTTGATCACAATTCTGTAGACATTTTATATGTATAATATATTATATATTGAGATGACCTCCGACTCGGAACTATACTGACATTGGTCAATGAAGCATACTTTGTTTTCCTGCAACTCCAACAGTAGTAAAATACTGCAATGTAATATCTACAGAAATATCAAGACAACTTAAGCAACTATAAATTATTAATACCCTTCCAGCTAACTATTATTTATAACCAGATGTATTCCATGGCATACGAGTATTAGTCTCTTCGTGACTACTAACAACATAATGCATGTTTTAATATTTAATATTCTTACCGTCAAATAACTCGGTGCATCTACTATAGTAATCTCCAAATTAAATAATATACATGAGGCTATAAACATCATGCTGCAATCAATTTTATTATACAAACTTCATAGATCACTAACAACATTGTGTTTGCAGAGATGATTGCCCAATGTGCATCACCGCCGGCAAACCGTAGCAGGAAAAGGAAGAATGAGCAACCCCAACAACCAAGGAACAAAAAGCAAACTAGGGTTGCAGAGAGAAGAAGAAATACAGACGTATGTACGGCACCCGCACGTGCTATTAGCAAGGAATGGAACTTCGGAAGGCCAACATACAAATGCAAACACTGTGACGCATTGCTATGGTGTGAAGAAAGATTAAATTCAAACAAAGGAACTAAGGAACCCTCCTTTGGAATATGTTGCAAGCAAGGAAAAATCAGTCTGCCGCGACAAGAAGTGCCTCCACCTTACCTCCAAGGCCTATTAACAAGTGAAGGACAAGATTCACTAAACTTCAGACAAAATATCAGGGCATATAACTCAATGTTCTCATTCACATCGATGGGAGGAACCGTGGACAGAGAAATAAACACTCGGAAGGGACCATATGTTTTCCGTTTGCTTGGAGAGAACTACCACCACATTGGAACACTTTTACCAGAAGGGGACAACAAACCTCGGTTTGCACAGTTGTACATCTATGATACCGAAAATGAGGTCAGCCATAGGATAAGTGCATCAGGATGCAATAATGACAAACCAACAGTGGACCCCAACATTGTCAGCGAATTACAAAAAATGCTAGATCACACCAACATCCTAGCAAAAACATTCAGAATGGCAAGGGATAGATTCAAAGAAGGGGATTACCATGAATATACACTTCGAATACTAGACAAACGAAATGGTACTCACAACCTTCCATCCGCATCTGAAGTTGCAGCACTGGTCGTAAGAGATCCAACTGGAGAAAGCGAAGGACGTGACATCGTTGTTGAGTACAAAAATATGGTACCGCAAAGGATCTCAGAAATCCACCCAAAACTCATGTCCATGCAATACCCCCTGCTGTTCCCGTATGGAGAAGATGGTTTCAGACTTGAAATACCCTACAAGAAAACAACTGGAGCTGAAAAAAGCAGAAAGTATGTAACTTTGTTGGAATATTATGCATTCTATCTACAACATCGTCCTAACCAGGGAATGTTGTTGCTAATGTCTGGACATTTGTCGCTTCAATTTTGGGTTGATGTTTGGACATGCGTGGAGCAGAATAGACTAAACTGGATCCGATACAATCAAGGAAAGCTAAGAACAGAACTTTACAGTGGTCTGCAGGATGCGCTTGAGCGAGGGGACACCAGAACAGAGCAAGTTGGAAAGAGGATAATTGTTCCTTCATCTTTTACAGGTGGTAGAAGAAACAAGGCACAAAACTTACAAGATGCATTTGCAATATGTCGTTGGGTTGGATACCCAGATCTGTTTATAACATTCACATGCAATGCAAACTGGCCTGAGATCCAATACATGCTAGATGAAGCAGGAGGTCGCCAAAACCCAGCAGATCGTCCAGATATTGTAGACCGGGTTTTTATGATAAAACTAAAGGAACTAATTAGAGACATAAAAGAAAAGAAACACTTCGGAGAAACACTTGCAAGTAAGAGCCATTTACTATAAATATTTACTTTCATGCATCCAAATTAGTTACTTTTCATCAGACAATAAACAATGAATCATACATAACAATTATACTAATCTAATCAATTATTAATCCATTGCAGTTATATACACAATAGAGTTCCAGAAGAGAGGACTCCCTCATGCCCACATACTAATATTTCTTAAGGACAAAGACAAGTATCCTGAACCATCTCAAATTGACCAAATAATAAGTGCAGAGATTCCTAACAAGGATGAGGACCCAGAGGCATTTGCTGCTGTCGAAAAATACATGATGCATGGCCCGTGCGGAGAGGCCAATCAAAAGTCACCATGTATGATGGACCGTAAATGCACCAAGCACTTCCCAAAAAGGTACAATGAGAATACAACAATTGACGAGGATGGCTTTCCCGTATATAAAAGGAGGGATGACGGAAGGCAGATAAAAAAGGGAGGGGTCATGCTCGATAACGGATTTGTTGTGCCATACAATAGGGATCTGTTGGTTAAGTTTCAGGCTCACATTAATGTCGAGTGGTGCAACAGGTCCAGGTCAATAAAATACCTATTTAAGTACATCCATAAAGATGATGACCAAGTGACAGCCATGCTGAAGGAAAGAGATGCAGCAAACGATACTGATGAGATCAAGAAATACCTAGAGATGAGGTACATATCAACAACAGAAGCATGTTGGAGGTTATTCCAGTTTGATCTACACCATCGTGAACCACCTGTCGAGAGGCTTCCATTCCATCTAGAAAACGAGCAGCAAGTCATTTTTCCTGACTCAACTGATCTTGAGAAAATAGTAACAAGGGAAGGATCAAAAATTACAAAGTTCACGCAGTGGATGGAGGCAAACAAAATACATGAGCTAGGAAAAGAATTGACATACGCTGAATTCCCTTCAAAATTTGTATGGAAAAGTAAAACAAAAAGCTGGGAGAAGCGGAAGACGAAAGATTACGCAATTGGAAGAATCTACTACGCGCATCCAGCAAGTGGTGACAGATACTATCTAAGGATGCTTCTGAACACAATGAAAGGATGCACATCATTTGAGAACATTAGGACCGTTGATGGAGTCATTCATCCAACATACAAATTAGCATGCAAGGCGCTCGGATTTCTTGATGATGATAACGAATGGATTGAATGTATCAATGAAGCATCAAGTTGGGCATCTGGAACACAGCTACGTCAGCTATTCACCACCATATTGACCCATTGTGAAGTAACAAGCCCAAAGATGTTGTGGGATTCAACATGGGAGGCGCTATGCGAAGATATGCAGTACAAAAGAAGAACTATCCTCAGCTTCCAAACGCTGCAGCTTACAACCACACAGAAAAAGGCATATGCTCTCATTGAGATAGAGAAACTGATGAGACAAGTAGGAAAGTCACTAAAGGACTATCCAGACATAGACCTACCCAATGACGCGGAGCTGGAGGAACTTGGGAACAGACTAATAAATGAAGAGCTCAACTACGACATGGACAAACTCAAGGATGAGCACCAAGCCATACTAAACAATCTAAACCAAGACCAGAAAAAAGCATATGACGCAATAATGGAATCAGTTGACAAAAGGCTAGGAAAACAAATATTTGTGGAAGGCTACGGTGGCACAGGAAAAACATATCTATGGAAAGCAATCACAACAAAGCTAAGATCAGAAGGAAAGATAGTTCTTGCGGTAGCATCATGCGGAATTGCAGCCTTACTTCTCCAAGGTGGAAGAACAGCACACTCAAGGTTCCGCATTCCACTGAATATAACCGAAGAATCAACGTGTGAAATAAAACAAGGCTCACATTTGGCTGATCTGCTAAAGAAAACCTCACTTATACTGTGGGATGAAGCTCCAATGGCAAACAAACATTGCTTCGAGGCACTGGATAAGAGCCTTAGAGATATTCTTAGGTTCACAAACGAAAAAAGCGATGAAAAGCCATTCGGTGGGATGACGGTGGTACTAGGAGGAGACTTCAGACAAATCCTACCAGTTATAACAAAAGGGAAGAGAGAGCAGATCGTTAATGCTTCAATCAAAAGATCATACCTATGGAAGCACTTTGAAATATTTGAGCTCACATTGAACATGCGGCTAAAGTGTTTGTCAGATGATCCATTACAAAAACAAAAAGTTGCTGAATTTGCAGAGTGGATACTACAGATTGGTGACGGAAAAACAGCAACAGATGAAGGAGAATATTGGATTAAAATACCAAAGGACCTAATGCTACAGAGAGGAAAAAATGCGAAAGAAGAAATAGTCCAAAACATATACCCAAACTTGCTGCAAAGATACCGTGAACGAGATTTCCTAGAAGAAAGAGCAATACTATGTGCACGGAATGAAACAGTCAGAGAGATAAACGAGCACATTATGACACAGATACAAGGTGAAGAGGTGATATACCGAAGCCTAGATACTGTGTGCAAGACAACAACTAGCAACAGTAGAGTGGAGAACATGTGTCCTACTGAGTTCCTAAACAACTTGAAGTTCCCAGGAATCCCAGACCATCAGCTAAAACTGAAGGTAGGTTTGCCAGTGATGCTCTTACGCAATATCAACCAAGCTGCAGGTTTATGCAATGGTACAAGAATGACAATAACACAACTTGGAAACAAGTTCATCGAGGCACAAATTATTACTGGAACACATGTTGGCGAAAAGGTATACATACCTCGGATCATCATGTCACCTAGCGAATCAAAATGGCCATTCGTGGTGAAACGAAGGCAATATCCATTATCTGTATGCTTCGCAATGACCATAAATAAGAGCCAAGGTCAATCCTTGAACAAGGTTGGAATATATTTGAATAAGCAAGTATTCTGCCATGGACAATTATATGTGGCATTATCAAGAGTCACAAGCAAAGAAGGATTAAAGCTCCTCATCGATGACAATGAATGTCCAAGTGAAGACAGAGCAAAGAATATTGTTTATAAGGAGATATTGTAATAAACAAACGAATAGAAGATACTTATAAATGTAAGAAGGACACGCTATGCCGGTACACAGGTAGAGAGTAGGTTTTGGGATGATCCCCCAGATTTCTTAGAAAACAGTCTTACGACTGATTGTAATCCAGACCAAAGCAGCAGGTTTTCAGACGCACTCTTTTCCTTCCAGGGTACCGAAGGGAGCTGGAAGGTTTTTAATGAGGCGGGCCTGTTAGCTTAATTTTAATATAATGTTATACATAAAAAAAAACTAGATGAAAGTAACTTTCAGGTTTCTAGACAAGGGTTAATCTCCTTCCATCCCATGAAGACTGTCTTAATTTGATATAAATTTTTATGTATTTAGGAACTATTAAAAAAATATTATCTATGTTCATGTGGAATAATTTGACGCAGCAGACACAAACGTTTAAAAAGAACACCAAATGTCTGTGATGAACATATTAGTATACTTTGATAAAAAAAGCTACCTACAGTGACATCTCACTAAAGAAAGAATGTATCGCTCTAGAACAAATGAATTTAAAAGACTGCAGTTCATGTCTGAATCTTGGTTGGTTAACCATTTACCAAGCCAACTATCTTTTTCAGATTTATTTTCCACTAATGGAATAGTATTTCCACATGTACTTGGTCTGGCAGCGTATGAAGTAGAAGTAAAACTGCGTAACTACTCCCCCTGTCCTGTTAAAATTCTCAAAATAGTATCTATCACGGATAGTCACAAAATCCTAATCTACATTATATAAACTGTCAAAACAAAGAATTCCATCGGAAGGGGATGATGGGAATACATTAATCAAGTTCTACCGCCCAATGGTACAACTTTCAGAACAAATACAAAGACAAAAGTTCATACTCAAAAAAAATCAAATTAATCATGTATTATAAGTTGGGGAAAACACAAATTTATAACACAAGTGACAACAACTTACATCTCCTGGACTTCTGCTACGGTGGTGCCAATCGGCCTTGGACCTTGGGGCCTCAGGAACCTGCACCGAACTGCCGCTGAAGCAAATGCCCTGGGCTTGAAATTGTCTTCCACAAATCTTTGAGAGAATAACCACAATACCATTAGTCAAAACCGAACTTGCCAAAATACCACCGAAAAACCACAGTTGACAAAATACCACTGCGTTTAGGTTTTTGATGCCAAAATACCATCATGCACTAGCTGAGACGAACATCCACAAAAAAAGACTTACATGTCCTTCCCTCTTCAGAAATGGTCACCAATAATTTCAGCACCAGATCGTGTATTCCAAAGGCATTTGGACAACATCAATTCAATAACATTGAGCACCATTTGACATCTATTTGTACAATGAAATCGTCCATCAATTCACGCTGAAACACACAAACAGCAAAATCTGAATTTTCTGGGTGCAGTCTACAAATAACAGTACTTTGTAACCTAAGAGAAGGTTGAGAAGAAGCAATATCGTAGAGGATGTAGCAAAGGAGCGTCGGGCAGAGCTGGGAGGGGCGGGGAGAGTCGCGGGCCGGACGAGCACGGCAGGCTGCAGGTCCTCGCGTCGCCTGCAGGTCACCTTGCCGAGCCCCGCGTCGGGCTTAGCGCGACGAGATCGTGGGCCAAGTCGGAGAGATCTGCCGGCGGCGCTGAGCTGCGGAGGTCGGGCACATAAGTGGAGCTGAGTGAGGGATTTAGAGGGGAGAGAGCCACATCCGGCGCTGGGATTGAGCGTCCAGGAGCGCTGCCATGGTCAGCCGTGAGAAGTAGACTGGATAATTTTGGTCTGGTCTGGTCCGGTCGGCCGTGACAAGGAGCTGGTCTTTTTTGCTTGGTCTAGATGAGGGCAATTTGGGCATTCCAAATAAACTGACAACTTTGACTAACATGATAGCTTTGACAACTCACGGTAGTGGCATTTTGGCATCAAAAACCTAAACGGCAGTGATGGACCAAGATAATGTACACAACGAATAAATAGGTAATTATGAACATTTTTTTTTAAAAAAATAGAGCTAAAAATAGGGGTAAAGTATTTTTTTTAAAAAGGACATACAAACGTCAAACCAATTTAGTGTTTGAAACATATTACAAATTACGAGACGGCGCTTGCTATACCATTTTAAATATTTAAAAAGGAAGAAAACAATTATTAATTTTTCGCATTATCATTTGGTTCGCACATTTTCATCTCTCAGATAGTTTATAACGCCGGTAAATTGGCTGCATGCCGGACAGGTAGGATTTCACGAACGAGGTCATGTTTCCCATAACAAACATCCAGAATAATCAAAGCAAAAAAAAACATTTCATATCGTATAACCGATAATCCAAACATGACCTTAGTATAAATTAACAAATGCGACAAATATCTAAAACTAAAAAAGCAATACAAATATTAATATATTTAATACAAATTACAAACATGAGACAACAAAATATAATGTTCTATAATATCAAACACCAAAAAGATTCAAATCATCTCTCATTGCTAGCCGCGCAATTTGCGCGGGCCACCCTGCTAGTTCGTATTATTTAAAACAATATCGCATTTAGGTGAACCATCGTCGCGTGGTCCGAAAGTCGCTATGATTTGAGCGAGGTTCAGGAGACCGGGGACGAAAGCAAAGCTTTAGCGCCTTTAGGTCGGACGAGGAGTACTGGGTCGTAGCACAGTTTAGACCATCATGGTGAACTGCACGCAGAGTACAGACAATCGATGGCACGACGACTGGGCACATTGACCAGAACCACGCAGCAGAATCATCCATCATCGATCGGGACGACCACGGTCTCGCTGACGTACGATACGAGAGCATGCATGCGGATCATATGGCCGGTCTCCAGTTGGACACACGCGAGTCAGGTCACATGGCCGGTCTCCAGTAGGACACACGCGAGTCAGGGGTTCTTCCGTGTTGTCAGAAGCTCAGAGCTGAAACTGTCTTCTTCACAATGAAACACGTGTACCCACAGGTTTGCAATATGGAGGCATAAATATTTGACGGTTTCTTGCTAAAAATGGTGGGTGGGTGCGAGACTATCGAAGCCTACCTGGTAATTTCGCATCTCCTTCCAACCACGTAAGGCACTAGTACAAAAACAAGTAATTCCCCTCAGTCCTAAAGCCATTGAAGGACACTAAGCCGGTCGTCAATAGTAACCTCAACGCAAGGCAGTCCGAAGCAGCGCGTTGGGTGGCGACAGGACGACGGCGAGGGCGAGAGGCGCGGGGCAAGGGCCACCGCCGGGGGAGATGGGCGTGGGTAGAGGGCTGCCACCGTTCATCACCGCAGCCTCGCGCCGCCGGGACCGAAGGTTGGTCTTGCGCGCCGCGCCGGCCAGGGGAACAAGTTTGTGCCGCTGATGTGGGAGTGCGACTCCGAGGCGTCGCAGTGCTCGGAGGAAGAGGACGAGGAGGCGCTCCCTCCAGGGCCGGCGATGGTGAAGCTGGGAAGTTTCCTGCTGCCGCTGTTGGCGGCGGGAGCAGCCGCAAGGAGCGGGGACGCCATGGGGGCTGCCGAGGTGCTGATGCTGGGGGACTCGACGCAAGGTAAAGCCCTGGCAGATCTCTGCTTGGGTGCAGAGGAATTCCCCCCTCTCCAGTTGAGGTTGACGGCGTTTGGGTCACGGTTGGGTTCTGTGGTCCTGGTCGGGGAGGTGCCCGTCGATATCACGGCTCCGCCGCAGCTACCGCCGCCGGTGGGGAGGGAGGAGCCGTGCCTAGGGTTTGGTGGGTGCCTGCCGGAGGGGGACATGGCCCATTTGGCTGTTGGACCAACAAGGATGGGCCTCGATCTTGGGATGGTTCGGGGCGAGCCCAGTTCGGCGGTCACACTGAGGGAGCGGTCTGATGTAACACACGTGTCCCAGGGGCAAGAGTGTGCGGTGGAGATCAACAAGGCGGGCTCGGACAGGGGCCGGGACGGTTCTACCCCCGACGGGCAGGGGCGCGATCTACAGCCGCCGGTACTTAACGGGTGGTTGTGGCTCCACCCTGAAACCCTAGATCTCACTTTAGGGTTCCCAGCCTCTGCCAGAGAAGTGAAGCAACACAGAGCTAGGGCTAAAAACTTGGTGCCGGTGCGAAACCGAGATCCCGGCGCTCCCCTTGTGCGGCTGGTGAGCATGGAGCGGGAGTGGCGCGGGCCCAACCGGGGGAAGCGGGCGTACGAAGAGGAATTCCCCCCTCTCCCGTCGAGGTTGACGGCGTTCGGGTCGCGGTTGGGTTCTATGGTCCTGGTCGGGGAGGTGCCCGCCGAGATCACGGCTCCGCCGCAGCTGCCGCCGCCGGTAGGGAGGGAGGAGCCGTGCCTAGGGTTTGGTGGGTGCGAGACTATCATTACGTACACTTGATGCATGTAAAATGTATGCATGGACTTTGTAGTTTATTGCCACATATTCCAACATATTTGCATGTTATATTCATATTTTGCATTAATTTTGGGGATTTTCTAAACGACCCTCTTTTATTGGTTTATAACTCTGCATAACAGGAAACGCCTGTTGTGAGTATTTTTAAGTTTCAGGGACCTTACGGAACTCAAACGGAGCTAGTATTTTTCTGGCGTCAATATTTTTCCCGGAGTAATAATATGAGAAGAAGAAGCACACGAGCAGGCCCACGAGGCCCAAACGAGACCAGGTGGCACGGGCCCTACACCAGGCCGCGCCACCCATGCTCGTTTGTCCCTCGAGTGTCCGATGCCGTCCGTCTTGATCTCAGATTGATGGGCTTGACCTAAAAACCACTATATAAAGACTCCCTGAGGCGTTCTCGAGAGGAGGCGGCGGAGAAACACAGAACCAAGAAACAGAGGCTGAACCTGCGAAGATTTGATGGGGAAACGCTGCTGGAGCCGTCCCCGGTCACATCTGCACCCTCTTCAACATCACCAACACCGCCACCATGATGAAGAGGGAGTGGTCCACCTCTGGACTTTGGGTTTGTTGCAGTAGCTTGATCTATCTCTCTCCCTTGTGCTATGTTGATCAGATGACATATGAGCTGCCTATTATGATTATGACCATATTATGTAATTCATATGTGGTGGATCCTTAGTTTTATTGGATGATTTATGAGATCTGAACCTTTATTGCATTCTTGATGTATTGATAGATGCATATTGTTACCCTGTTCTTTTACTACTTGTTGTGATCAAACTTGTATGCGAGAGCATGTGTGGGGGATGGTGTGTATTAGATGGAGTAACATGGTAGTAGTAGTGAATAGTGATAGCAACTTCATATCTACTATGGTTTTTACTAATTCCTTTGTTACCTCACAAGGGAGAAAAATAATGCATGTGCTATATAATTCTTAGTGACAGCTGAGAAACCTTGTTTACATTCATGGATAATATAATTGGTCCATTGTGATATGTTTTAATGCAATTGTAGCACATTTATCGTTCAACATCATGTCAAAGTAATTAAGGCTATTCGGGGGAAGCGGGCGTACGAAGAGGAATTCCCCCCTCTCCCGTCGAGGTTGACGGCGTTCGGGTCGCGGTTGGGTTCTATGGTCCTGGTCGGGGAGGTGCCCGCCGAGATCACGGCTCCGCCGCAGCTGCCGCCGCCGGTAGGGAGGGAGGAGCCGTGCCTAGGGTTTGGTGGGTGCGAGACTATCATTACGTACACTTGATGCATGTAAAATGTATGCATGGACTTTAGTTTATTGCCACATATTCCAACATATTTGCATGTTATATTCATATTTTGCATTGATTTTGGGGATTTTCTAAACGACCCTCTTTTATTGGTTTATAACTCTGCATAACAGGAAACGCCTGTTGTGAGTATTTTTAAGTTTCAGGGACCTTACGGAACTCAAACGGAGCTAGTATTTTTCTGGCGTCAATATTTTTCCCGGAGTAATAATATGAGAAGAAGAAGCACACGAGCAGGCCCACGAGGCCCAAACGAGACCAGGTGGCACGGGCCCTACACCAGGCCACGCCACCCATGCTCGTTTGTCCCTCGAGTGTCCGATGCCGTCCGTCTTGATCTCAGATTGACGGGCTTGACCTAAAAACCACTATATAAAGACCCCCTGAGGCGTTCTCGAGAGGAGGCGGCGGAGAAACACAGAACCAAGAAACAGAGGCTGAACCTGCGAAGATTTGATGGGGAAACGCTGCTGGAGCCGTCCCCGGTCGCATCTGCACCCTCTTCAACATCACGAACACCGCCACCATGATGAAGAGGGAGTGGTCCACCTCTGGACTTTGGGTTTGTTGCAGTAGCTTGATCTATCTCTCTCCCTTGTGCTATGTTGATCAGATGACATATGAGCTGCCTATTATGATTATGACCATATTATGTAATTCATATGTGGTGGATCCTTAGTTTTATTGGATGATTTATGAGATCTGAACCTTTATTGCATTCTTGATGTATTGATAGATGCATATTGTTACCCTGTTCTTTACTACTTGTTGTGATCAAACTTGTATGCGAGAGCATGTGTGGGGGATGGTGTGTATTAGATGGAGTAACATGGTAGTAGTAGTGAATAGTGATAGCAACTTCATATCTACTATGGTTTTTACTAATTCCTTTGTTACCTCACAAGGGAGAAAAATAATGCATGTGCTATATAATTCTTAGTGACAGCTGAGAAACCTTGTTTACATTCATGGATAATATAATTGGTCCATTGTGATATGTTTTAATGCAATTGTAGCACATTTATCGTTCAACATCATGTCAAAGTAATTAAGGCTATACTCTGATAATTCTTAAATCTAGATTGCATTGAGTGTATGTTGGAGATATGCCCGAGAGGAAATAATAAAGTTGTTATTATTATATCTTTGTGTTTATGATAGATGTTTATATCTCATGCTATAATTGTATTAACTGGAAACACTAATACATGTGTGTTTTGTAAACAAACCGGATGAATGCTTTGATGACATCAAACACCACTTTGTAATTGGGTAGTTATAAAGGTGGCATTGGGTACTCTGAAAGTGAGAGTTGAAGCGCATGGATCAAGAGTGGAATTTGTCCATCCAAATGACGGATCGATATACTCTGGACCCTCTCGGTGAGATGGCATTCAATTAGCTTGCAAGCATGTGACTAGGTCACAAGGGATGTCATATCACGGAACGAGTAAAGAGTACTTATCAGGAACGAGATTGAACTAGGTATGGAGATACCGATGATCGAATCTCGGATAAGTAAAGTATCGCACGATAAATGGAATTGGTAACGAATGCTTATGGTTCTTTCGATCACGAGGTCATCGTTGAATGTGTAGGAGCCATTATGGATCTTCAGGTCCCACTGTTGGTTATTGATCGGAGAGGTGTCTCGATCATGTCTGCGTCATTCACGAACCATAGGGTGACACACTTAAGGTTCAATGTTGTTTAAGTAGATATGGAATATGAGATGGAGACCGAATGTTCTTCAGAGTCTTGGATTGGATCCAGGACATAACGAGGAGGTCCGGAATAGTCTGGAGAATAAGATTCTTATAAAGGAAGTCTCATTCTGGGTTTCGGAAAAGTTCCAAATTATTTCGGTGGTTGACCGGTGTATTTCTAGAAGGTTCCAAAGGGGCTGCTAGTGGGCCCACCATCCCGGGAGGGGCCACATGAGCTGAGGGGGTGCGGCCCAGCCATAATGGGCCAGGCGCACCATGCCCTCAAGGCCTAGCCGGCCAGCCCCCCCAAGGATAAGGAGGGATCCCTAATTTTAAGGGGGAATCCCTAAAATCAAGGGGGGGACTTGGGGTGCAAGTTTCCCCCCTTGTGCACCGGCCCTAGAGGTGGAGGAGGGGCCAAGGCAACCCTGGCTGCAACCTTCCCATATATAAAGAGGGCAGGGGGCAGGGGCGCAAAAAAACTCCTCCCCCTGAAACCCTAGCTGCCCCTCTCTCCCTCCTCTCTCCTGCGATGGCTTGGCGAAGCCCTGCAGGATTTGTTCTCCACCACCACCACCGCACCGTTGTGCTGCTGAGATTCTGAGGAGGATCTACTACATCCGCTGCCCGCTGGAACGGGAGGAGGACATCTTCATCGACATCGTACGTGTGATCGAGTACGGAGGTGCTGCCCGCTTGCAGCACCGGAAGGACCTCATCTCGAACTTTAGTTCGGCAAGAGTCTGACTATATCATCCATGAGATCTGATCTCGTTACCATTTTGGAATCTTCAAAGGTAAAGGTTCTCATCTATCTCGTTGCTTCCATCTTGTAGATTAGATCTTGGCTTTTTCCTAGTTTGGATCTTGGTTTGTTCGTTCTTGCGGTAGAAATTTTTTGTTTTCTATGATACGAACCACATCAGTGTATCCCTTTCTAGTGGAGTATAAGTAAGATGTGTAGTATCATCTTTATGTTAGGATGTGATGCCCATATGAATACTTATCAAGATACATAATAAAATCTCATCAAAATTAAGTTATCTATCTTGTTCTTAATGCCACCACACCTTTATGAGAGAGTAGACAAGTGAAACCATGAACCCTCGTCCATTTTTAATCATAAGAAACACCTTTTACTTGCTTTTATATTTTCTGTACTAATTAAATCCGAAAATATCAAAAATATATTTACTTCTTGCAACTACAACCAAAACCCAAAAACACTTTACTTACTTGCATTAGTTTACGTTATAGCTTTAGTTTACCTTTTTGCATCTTATTTATTGTTATTTCATTTTACTAACCCCGAAGCCTTGTGCTTGACAACCACACGGTGGAGTTGGGGGCACAAGACAAAGAAACTTGCTTTGCAGGTTGCTAGACAAGGTTTGAAGAAGCTTCGCCTTTGTTCCCCGAGAGTTTGATATTAAACCCAGAATCACCCTTGTGGGGAAAATTCTCTTGCCACAACACTCTGCACTTGGAGTCCCAACGAATTGGAACACTTGCTTAGTGTCATTAACACTGCGTGCTATACTGTATTGGACAAGACCTGAAGTGTGTAATGGGCCAAATGACCAAATCATTACACTACATACTATAGTGTGCATTGGAAAAGACCTACACTATCTAATGGACAAGACCTACAGTGTATACTACATGTCCGGCTCTGTCTCCTCCGCATCGGGCTTCGTGGGTGCGTGATAAACAATGACCCCGCCAGCATCTCTTGGGTCATGGTACTCACCATTAGATGAAGAGGAGTCCGCCCGATGTTTTTAGTAGAAGTAGGTCTAAACCATCCATGTAGAAATGACATTTTATCCCTGGCTCCATCCTGTAGCGCTCTGTCATCTCTATCCAACGATGCCCGTGGAAATAGGTTCGGTTTGTCTCATTGGTGACTTGAACAACGAAGGTCCTCTCCGGTATGGGCAGTGAGTACTACTGCAGAGTGAATTCAAATTGTCCCAGTTGGTTAATATTTATATGTATATGCTCCATGAAGTCACGTCTTGCACTAGAGGGGATAGCCTAGACACAATTATACAAAAAATAACAATTAGATCAAAGACAAAAGTACATGCAACTCTATATGAACAATTGAGAGGCACAACATATGTGACACAAACATACCGTCATGGTTTCAAGGTCATCCGTGAACACTATGACAAACTTCTTGTCCCGCACCTATCTTGGCCACAGTTTGTGCACAGATTCATAAAATCCATTTGTTGCATGTTGTGTTATGTTAACAAGTACATCAAAGTCAGAAAATCCATTTGCTACATCATCGGCCATTGCCGCAAAACAGATGCAAAAATAACATTTTATCATCGGCATATTGCAACTCAAGAACCAAATGAAGGCCTCATATATATAAAACCAATCATACGTAATATAACAGTATGTTCTATTCAACCTAGTACTATGCACATCAAGACTGTTTGTGCAAAGCAAAAGGTGAATATAATATATTGTAACATTGATGCTGATGAGGGGTGACCTCGGCAATATCCATGGTTATGGACTTGGGTTTTAGGGAAAGAGGTGCGCTGGTTATTCATCGGCTTATCAGACAAACAAGGGAGTCTGATGTTATTGATGGAAAGCACAGAGTCGCCGGAATACTAGAATCGATCTAGGGTTACGGCAACTATGCCACGAGTTAATCCCGGTTCCCTCCTTGTTGGCTCCTCCTAGCCTTTATATGCAAAGCTGGGTCTCAGAATCCAATCCGGGTCGGTTACAGATACAAAGATAAACTTATGTCAATGTTGGCTACTTGATGGGATTTTACTTGTTCTTTATGTCTGGTTCTTGGGCTTCGGTTGCTTCCAGGTCCTCTATTTTATTATGAGATTCATCGTCTCCTTCCTGGATCCATACAGGGATGCTAATCATGCGGACCTAATAAGTCATCCCCATGTCAGTAGCCCCCGAGGCTCCACTCGAGTCACAGACTTGGGTTGAGTCTCCAAACCTTGATTCATTCATCTGCAAGACGAACCCAAAGTTTTTTTCAAATAAGCAATTCATTAGCTTGATGGATATTTTTGCCATGGGGATATTGGTATAACGAGTCTGGTGCATCCGATGGATCAGGAACCAGTTAACTGCTCTTGAGCCAAAACATCGTGAACCTACTCAAACTCAAGTCCCCGGACTCGAATCTGACATATGTTGGTGTAATTCAGCTCGGGTCGTGGAGGTCTTATCGAGTTCTGAATTCCAGTTTTGTATTTCGGGTACCCAATGCATCCTTCGGGACTTTTCATCATATGGTGGATATGGAAATTTTCCAGCCGAGCGTAGCTTGTGCGAGTGCCAGGGCCACAAGACGGATCCCGGGGTCTTATCTTCATGTTATGAACACGTCACTCAGACATGTTATCACGGCGGATGCGGTCTGAGAATTTGAAGTTTATATCGACTGACTTGTTTGGCTGATGCAATAGCTGAAGTTGTCGGGTTATTGCTTGTCTGATGTTGGAATTTTTGTCGGGAGCGCGATCCATGCTTTCTCAGAATTTTTGTCGAATGCTTTCTCAAAATTTTATTTCCATCGGGTGCGCGATTAGCGCTCCCGATGGGAGTACCCCCCGAGTCTATTTACAGGTACTTGTAGCTGAGCATAGGCTCAAAGACATTATGCATCCGAGGATTTTACTCGACTCGGGTATCATTGTCCTTGATTGCTTTCTCAATACTCATCTGTTTGTATGCGAAGATTTCTTTTTATCGTTTGCGCGGCCATCACTCCCGATGGGAGTAGACCCCGAGGCTATGGTTCGGGTGCTTGCAACCGATCATAGGCTCAAATTTTCTCTTTTATCCCGAGGATTTACTCGAATCATGCCTTCTCTTCTTAGAAACGCTGATGTCCTTACCGATTCTATCTTGGCTAACTCGAGGATTTCTTTCCGCTCATGCCGTCATTGATGATGATGATGGCATGCTCTACTCCTTTTGAAAAGACTCTGATTTGATGCATCACGCGTGGGTCCATGACGTATGCTGACCGACGTGTGGACGGTATCCAAGTGGTTGACTTGACCGCATGACCGCGCGAAAATCAAGGCGTACAGTGGCACGGCGTGCGGTTAATCTCCTCCATTCCTGTAGTGGTGGAGTTAATGGCCTAGCTATTTGTCATCCCTCTTCCACGTGGTAGCACGGATGCGCTCCACTCAAAACGTCGCTAGCATCGAACGGTTCTTCTTCGTCACTTCATAGTTTAAAATGAGAGGGAGATTTTTACTGTGGTCACTTTTCTTTTCCGTCGATTGCCATCTTCTTCTTCTTCCATGCGCACTTATGCCATTGCTTATAAGATCTTGTTCTTCTCTTCCTCCTCAATCCTCAAAGAAAAATCCTCCACTTTCCATGATGGGGAAAGTCATGCCCGCAAGCTCCGCCGCTGATGTTACTGCGGGGAAGATGAGGGTCGAAGGATGGACCAGATCCAAATATAACGACACAGACCTCCGCAAGCTTCGCATGGCCGGGCTCCTCTCACTGGAGACGAAGACCAAAGCCGCCGGAGACGAGACCGTGCTGCAACCCAAAAAAGGATGGCAGGTAATTTTTGTTTCCTTTCTTATCCGTGGCTGATGGCTATCAAAAATGCCATTTTCCCTCGCGTTTGAAACCTTTCCTAAGTCAAGTAATTGACCGAATATCTCTCTAAGTATGCTAATAACGACTAATTATTGCAAAGATGTGCAATCCCTTCTCCTTTTGTGTGATGTGCAGGAAATCATGTTTTAAGGCCAATGAACCTGCAATTACGGAAGAAAATCCCGTCACAATTAGTGCAAAGTCAACCAGGGTCGCAAAGTCGGTTCCAGGAGCCATAGCGGACACCGGGCGGGCAAGCCCCGCCCGTACCGTCCGCCCGTACTGCACGCCGGAGGACCCCTGAGGTCAAACCCTATAACTTTCGTGAAGGGAGCCAGACCAGAAAAGAGACCATTCAGAACCATTCGCCGCCACATAGAGCCGCCATCCACCAGATCCACCTACAACTCATTGAAGGAGATCCACCACCATAGTTCATCCATCTCCTCTCCAATCCCTTCCATAGCCATAGCCATCACCTTGTAATAGAGATCTCCTTGAGAATTGGTGACCATTGTAAGAATATTTGGTTTCAATCTAAGTATTGCAACAATGATTTCTATCTTTGATCTTGTTATTAGTCATGAGCAGTCCTCACGGCCTGCGGGTTGAGGTGAATCCTCGCAGCGTTTATGTGCATCTTATCATATGGGAGTATTGTGTAGTGATTGAATAGGACCTTTGTTATCTTGTATACTTGTCTTCTTGCCTCGATCCGAGGACTTGTAGGTACCCAAGTCACTCCGGATTGATCAAGGGAAGGAGGTGAGATAAGTGGAGAATGGTGTCTTACTTTGAAACCTCAGTGACAAAAAGGGGAAACTAACGGTATTTGCTTAGTGATTCGCTTGGGGTAAACATAAACATCATCTATCTTAATGCTTTGGTCTGTTTTATTTAATAATGCTTGTACCTCGCGGTTGTGGGTACAACGGTTGGATCAAGAGGCTATTGTCACCTCTGGTTTTAGGAACAATAGTAATTACGGATGTGCTGCTCACGGCTCTTATAACTATTTTGTTTCCTACACATTATTGTGCTTCATTTATATTCTAATCCCATATGTATGCATAGCTGTAGGAGAATCCTTGACCCTGGCCTATTTCCATCCATAGAATACAACACCAAACAAAGTAAACTGAAAAGATCAGGTAAATGTAAGATAAAACTAAGTAGCAAGTCTCGTAGAAGTTTCCTTAATTTCCATTTAGCTGTGCTTCCCAAGGTTTGATTAAACGTAGGTCTTCTAGGGAAAATGCTTACAATACTACAATCCATAATCCGGATCGAAGGTATCAACCCTTTTTCTGGCGCTGTTGTCGGGGAAGTCATTTCGCTATTCCAGTAAGGTTACTAGAGACCTTGTTAGTTTATTTTTGTTTTAGTTTTCTTTATTGTTCATAGTTTATTTTTTTGTTATCTATTTGGAAACCCAAAAAAATTTGTTACTTGTTCTTTTATTTGTCTTAATCAAAAAACACCAAAAATATAAGAACCATGGCACAAAAGAAGCTTGGGGAATACGCAATTCCCAATGATCATTTTATTCGTGCACCTATTACTTAGCCCGCTGTCACGGCGGAGAACTATGAAATTAAGCCTAACCTTTTAAGCTTGGTTCAGCAGAATCAATTTGGTGGCTTAGTTACTGAGGACTTAGGTATGCACTTGAATACATTTACTGAGATATGCGACATGATGCACATGAAAGATGTTGGCCCCGATGCGGTAAAACTCCGTTTGTTTCCTTTTTCATTGAGAGGAAAAGCTAAAGATTGGTTGCTAGCTTTGCCTAAGGGCACTATCACTTCATGGGAGGAATGCACTAATATTTTTATGACTAAGTTTTTCCCTCTAGCTAAGACTATCCAACTTCGATCTAATATTACAGGTTTTAGACAAGAAGACCGTGAGCCACTAGCGCTTGCTAGGGAAAGGATGAAAGATGCTGTTATGAGCTGTCCAAGCCATGGCATGGAGGATTGGTTAATTATCCACTTATTTTATAATGCCCTTAACCCAATGTCTAAATCTATGCTTGACACTGCAGCCGGAGGCACATTCATGAGCAAACAAGTAGATGTTTCTAAGAAGCTTCTCGATGATATGCAAAGCAACCATGCCCAATGGCATGTTGAAAGATCCTCTTCAAGAAAGGTGAACTTGGTCACCGAAGAGAACAATGAAGAGCTTACTTCAAAGGTAGATGAGCTTTTACACATTCTAAGGAAGATACCCAAGTTAATGCCATCACCAACTCTAATATAGAGGAAGTAGATTGTATAGCTCGTAATCCTTATAACCCTGCATGGAAGAGTCAAAATTTTGGCTCAAACTTTCAAAAGCAATATACTAATCTTGCAGGAGCCCCAAACAATAACTACAATAATGGTAGTGGAGCAAGCAATGGTAATCTCTCAATTGAAAATACTTTCAAGAATTTTATGCATGCTCAAACTGAGCAAAATCATACTCTTACAAGAATAATGGAGAACCATAGTACTATGCTAGGAAATTTATCTAACCAAACTGTTGCTATTAAAAATGATGTTCAAGCTCTACAGGAAAGGACCAAGACAGTTGAGGCACAATTGGGCAAAATAGCTGAGAGTCAAACTATTATACTTGCAAGATTTGCAGGGAAGCCCGAACCAAATCCTGTTGAAGACATCAAGATGATGAGAATCTAGAACGAGGATGGGAAGCCTGAAGAGCTAGATTATAGCAATGCTCCATCACCAGAGTATATCGTGGAAGACCTTGTGAAGATGATAACCGTCAAGAATCCCGGTATTGAAGGAGGTAATGAGGCCATGTACCGGCAATTTATTCATGAATTAGCATGTAAGGTACATGAGCTAGAGCAACAATATAAGAAGCTAGCTGAAAAACTCCCAACTAAGCTTGATGATATATTTGAGCCCACTATTAAAATACATATTGGAGTCAATGAGATTGCTGCACTTTGTGATCTTGGTGCAAGCGATTCAACCATTCCAAAAAGTTTATTTGACAAGTTAAACTTAGGGGCATTTGAAACAACTGAGTTAAGACTTCACTTAGCGGATTCAACTTATAAACAAGCTATAGGAGTTAAAGAAAATATTGTGGTAGAGATTAAAGGATGTCCTACTCTTATTGATCTTGTTAGTGTGGACATGCCTGAAGATCCTATAGCACCTATAATTTTAGGAAGGCCATTTCTTAGAACTATTAAAGCTCTAATCAATTTGCATGAAGGGAATGTGAGAATAGGACTACCATCTAAAGAACCATTTGTAGTTCACTTCCCTAGGAAAAAAAAGGCTAAGCTTAGTGAAGATGGGATCATTACTTTAAAAGTTAATTACTTTGGAGTGGGTGTTCCATTTCCAAATTCAAAATGATCACAATTTGGGTCAAGCTAATTGACCTTAACTAGAAGAGCTTCATGGGAGGCAACCCATGTTTAATAAAAAAATTACTTGTTTTAGTTTTTCTTTTCTTTTTGTTTTTAGTGCTTGATTCTAATAAAGAGTGTTCTTGAGATCCTTTGGAAAAGAGGAGAAGAAATAAGGTACTCATCCCTTTTGATTTGATACACTAATGCATGGGCATTTTTAATATATTATACATAGCTATTTTCCTTAGTTATTTTCGAGGTAATGTTGATGTGCAAAGGCGTGTGCAAGAGATGCAAAAGAAATTCTTAGTTTTGCAGATTACAGGGACCATAGGGACCATCAGTATGGTCGGATCCGACCGTACCGTGCGCCCGTACCACCTCGCAACCAAAAATGAAGATTCACAAATTTGTGTCGATGAGTACAGGAAGCATAGCGACCACCCGTACAGGGGGGACGCGGTCGTACCGCCCGCCCGTACAAACTTCGGCACAAAATTACAAGTTTTCAGAGAAGGTACAACAACTTTAGCGACCGTTAGTAGGGGGGTATACGACCATACCGCGCGCCCGTACCGAGTGTACCGCCAGGGATCAGGATTATCTTTAACACAGCAACACCCAATATGGGTGGGCTGTTCCCGTACCGCCCGCACGTACCTATTGGAGATATGCCCGAGAGGCAATAATAAAGTGGTTATTATCATATCTTTGTGTTTATGATAGATTTTTATATCTCATGCTATAATTGCATTGACTGGAAACATTAATGCATGTGTGTTTTATAAACAAACAAGAGTCCCTAGTAAGCCTCTGGTTTAACTAGCTTGTTGATTAATTGATGATCAAGGTTTCCAGACCATGAACATTGAATGTTGTTAGTAACAAGGTCATATCATTAGGAGAATGATATGATGGACACACACCCATAGTAAGCGTAGCAATAAGATCAAGTCATTGAAGTTCATTTTGCTATAGCTATCAAATGCATTGTAACCTGAATCCTTCGACCATGAGATCATGTTAATCACTAACACCAGAGGAATACTTTGATGACATCAAACACCGCTTCGTAATTGGGTGGTTATAAAGGTGGCATTGGGTACTCTGAAAGTGGGAGTTGAGGCTCATGGATCAAGAGTGGGATTTGTCCATCCAAATGACGGATAGATATTCTCTGGGCCCTCTCGGTGAAATGATATCTAATTAGCTTGCAATCATGTGACAGGGTCACAAGGGATATCATATCACGGTACGAGTAAAGAGTGCTTATCAGGAATGAGATTGAACTAGGTATAGTGATACCGATGATCGAATCTCGGATAAGTGAAATATCGCGCGACAAAGGGAATCGGTAACGAATGCATATGGTTATGTCAATCACGAAGTCATCATTGAATATGTAGGATTTATTATGGATCTCTAGGTCCCGCTATTGGTTATTGATCGGAGAGGTGTCTCGATCATGTCTGCATCATTCGCGAACCGTAGGGTGACACACTTAAGGGTTGATGTCATTTTAAGTAGATATGGAATATGGTATGGAGCTCGAATGTTTTTCAGAGTCTTGGATGGGATCCAAGACATCACGAGGAGGTTCGGAGTGGTCCGGAGAATAAGATTCATATATAGGAAGTCAATTTCTGAATTTGGAAAAAGTTCGAAGATTTTTTACCGGAGCTTTTGGAAAGTTCTAGAAGGTTCTGGAGGTGTCCAGAATTTTTACCATAGGCAGGTGGAGTCCCGGAAGGACTCCACCAGACCTTGGCCGACCTAGGGAGGGAGGTGGAGTCCCAGGTGGACTCCACTAGCCCTTGGCCGGTGCCCCAAGGAGGAAAGGGGGAAGAGTCCACCCTCAATCCTAATTGGACTCGGATTCCACCGGAACTCCCTTTCCTACTAGGATTGGACTCTTTGGGGGCTGCCACCTATATATATGAGAGGGAGGGGCAGGTGGGGGTGCACCAGATGATACTTGGCCGCACCAGCCCCCTCTCCCCAAACCCTAGCCAACCCCCCTCCTCCTCCTCCCTTCTGCAAGACCACGGTGAAGCCCTGCAGAAATTCTCCATCACCACCGCCACCACGCCGTCGTGCTGCCGGGATTCCGAGGGGGATCTACTACTTCCGCTGCCCGCTGGAATGGGGAGAGTAACATCATCATCAACACCATATGTGTGACCGAGTGCGGAGGTGCTGCCCGATTGCAGCACCGGGGGGATCTTCATCTCGATCCTGAGATCGGCAAGTGATCGACTACATCAACCATGAGTACAATCTCGTTAACGCTTAGCGATCTTCAAGGTTATGTAGATCTGATCTCATTTCTACCATCTAGTAGATTAGATCTTGGTTTTATTTGTTTTCTATGCTACTAACCCAACAGTGGTATCAGAGCCGTGTCTATGCGTAGATTGGTTGCACTAGTAGAACACAATGGTTTTGTGGGAGTTGATGCTTTTGTCGTTGCCTCTCTCTCGTGTACTTTGCATCTTGCAGATGGTGGGATGAAGTGGCCCGGGCTAACCTTACATGACCGCGTTCATGAGACTTGCTCCATGCTTGACGTGCAACTTGTATTGCACAAGTGGCTTTGCGGGTGTCTGTCTCTCCCACCATAGTTAAGATTCAATTTACAATTGGTGGCTTGACAATACTTGTATCAATGTTGTGGTTCTTGTTCGTAGGTAGATCGGATCTTATTCGAAAGCCCCAAGCCACGTAAAACATGCAAAGAAAATTAGAGGTGTCTAACTTGTTTTTGCAGGGGTATGTGATGTGATATGGCCATGATGTGATTGTGATTATATTTGATGTATGAGATGATCCTTATTGTATTGTGGCAACCGGCAGGAGCCTTATGGTTGTCTTTCAATTTTATGACCTGCGTGTCGATTCATCATGTAATAGTTTTATTTCAAAGTAGTTGTAATAGTTGCTATTAGTGATGGACAACCATGAAGCGGCGCCATGGACCTTGACGCCTCGCCGTTGATGATGGAGATCATGCACGTTGATGATGGAGATCATGCCCGTGCTTTGGAGATGAAGATCAAAGGCGCAAGATAAAAGGGCCATATCATATCACATTATAAATTGCATGTGACGTTAATCCTTTTATGAATCTTGTATTGCTTAGATCACGACAGTAGCATTATAAGATGATCCCTCTCACTAAATATCAAGCTAACAAAGTGTTCATCCTTAGTATGAACTGTTGCTAAGACTCGTGGTTTCGAAGCATCACGTGACGGGTGTGATAGGCTCTACGTGTGCATACAACGGGTGCAAGCCAGATTTGCACATGCAGAATACTAAGGTTAACTTGACGAGCCTAGCATGTACATACATGGTCTAAGAACACGGAAAACTGAAAGGTAAAGCATGAGTCATATAGATGATATGATGAACATGTCGTTGTTCGCCTTTGAAGCTACATCTTCTCTCGTGATGATCGGACTTGGTGTAGCGGATTTGGTTCATGTAATCACTAAAGCAATGTGAGGGATGTTGTTTTGAGTGGGAGTTCACTTAGTAATTTTTTAATTAACTAGAACTCAATCTATCATGAACATAGTCTTAATCGTATTTGCATGAATCATTGTAGTAATGGAATCCATTAGTCTACCTTTGCACTAGGCTTGTTAGTTGAGATTGAAAACTGTTAAAACTAATAATCACCTTACGGACTGGTACCGTGTTGTTAAAGAAAAGTCTAGAAAAGATAAAAGTCCTATTGCAAACTTTCGTATAACTCAAATTGCTCCACGAGATTAGAAATCTAAAGAGCAATGATTTCAATTAGCATCTAATATCATATTTCTCTCCTTGAATCCTATGTTTTTCAAATTTGTTTGAGAAATCAATGTGATGTGATGAGTTGAAAAGTTTGTAATTAAGGAAGGTATAAGATATGTGTGATATCTAAAAGACTTTGTTTTGTTATGAAACGATGGTATATAAATTAGTGAGACTACATAAACTCATAATTGTATGAGTGTGTATGAAAGTTGAAAGACGCTAGATGTCTTGATCCTCTAGAAAGTTGGACACTAATAAAACTCACATATCTAATTCGATTAGGCTATCATAGCTTCAGCATGAAGTTATCATGATAGGATGGGTAACATGTGTGAGTGATGTGTTCATCACACTAAAGGATTGCTAATGTTGAAATCTAAAAGAAAATATGTCATATGATGATCAACTTCAAAAGTACAATTCCAAGGGTGCTAGTACTTGACTAAAGTTGACTAGGAATATGTGCCAAAATTGTTGGCACCATGTTTTGAAGTTAAGAAATTCTCCTGAAGAAAGAGGTAACCGAAAGAGGAACTGCAAAAGTATTTGGCAGAAAGAAAAGACAAGAATCTCTAGCTCAGGGGTATATAGAGATATACATGTAATGAATATAATTCTTGGTTTGGTCACAATAATGTAATTCTTGGGTAGTTGTATCATATTGGTTGGTATGAAATTTCATACAACTCAACTCAATACAAGAATACAATGGCCTAAGTGACTAGAAAAGAATGTAGTGTGGTGCGCACCAAAGAACTGAATAAAGTGTTATTATGTTCATTGATTGGTCTACCTAGCCATCAAGATTTATACTAAGGAACTTGATAAAGTGTTGTTTTGTTCTGATCTAAATGAAATCAAGTGGTTGTTTTCATAAGAAGATAAATTAGTTATTATAAATCATGTTGGTGAAATATATTCATCAAACTAATGCTAAAGAGCCGCAAGGCTAAATGATTTGAATTCCACTTATGTGTGGAACCGCCGTTTAGGTCATGTTAGAAATAACGCATAAGGAAACTCCATGTAAATGGACTTTTGAAGTTATTTGATTTTGAATCATTTGACGCTTGCAAACCTTTTCTAAAAGGAAAATGACTTAAATCCGTTCATAGGCCAAAAACATTGAACAAACAATTGAATTGCTGGAAATTATATATACTAATATATGAGATCCATCAAGTGCAATTGTGTGTGGAAGATTCTACTACTTCATAAAACTTATATCGATGAATCTAAAGTAGATGCATACAGATGTATCCACTTGATGAGAAAGAAGTTTGAAATATTTGAATAAAGTTCAAAGGATTTCACCATGATGTAGAAATCATATGTAACAAGAAAATTGAGAATCTATGATTAGTATCATAGAGGAGAACATTTGAGTTACAAGCTTGGGAAAACATCTAAGTATTGCGAAATTGGTTCCAAAACTTATGCCTCATGAAACACCATAAGAGTATGGAGTGTTCAAGAGACATGATCAAACATGTTTAGACATGGTGAGATCAATGATGTAACCTAAATAAACTACCATTATAATTTTGGAAATCTATGCTTTAGAGACTACCGCTTTACACTAAATAGAGCGCCATCATGATCCGTTTGAAATGACGTCCATATGAGTTATGGCATTGGGTGAAACCCAAGTCATTTTTTCTTAAAGTTTTGGTATGCAATGCATAAGTAAACAAGTTTACAACCAAAATCAGATAATTGCCTTCGAAAGGTTGTCCTATGGACTTCACTAGGTATTCTTTCCACTATAAAACCAAACGGCAAATTGGTTTGTCACAAGAGTGGCTTGTTTTTCAAGAAAGAGTTTTTCTTGCAAAAGTTTGAGTGGGAGGACAATAGAATTCGATGAGGTTATCGAACCTAAATAATATGAGCAGAGTAGCACAGCACCAGAAGCCATTCTGGAGATGGCCATGACCCTCATATCTCTTGTGCCTACAAAGAATTGTAGTCCCTGAGATCGAAGTATCTATTGGACCTTGTAGGATTGGTTAAATATGTAATCAAATGAAAGATTTGAGGACAAAGAATTTTTGTTGAACAAATGATGAACCGACCACAAACAAAGAAGCAATGATGGGCCCTGACTCCATTGAATGGCTTGAAGCCATGAAATCCAAAGATAGTATCCATATACGAAATCAAGTTTTTTGAACTTGATAGACCGTCCGAAAGGATAAAACCTTTTGGACATATGTGAACCTATAAGTAAATAGACTTGAATCGGCTAGTTGAAAAATTGTTTACAACAAATGTTCAAGGAGTTGACTGTGACAAGATTGAGATCTTCCATAGCGATGTTCAAGGTCTATATGGATTATTCTAGCATTGACTCCATATCTTAGATATGGAAATTGGATAGCAAAACTACAAGAGTATAAATCGAGGGTGTATGCAAGATACAACCACGAGTTTTGTCAAATCCAAGATTGCTAGATTGGTATGCAAATTTCGATAGAAGAAGTAAGCATCAAGGAGTTGGAATGTTCACTAGATGAAATGGTCAAAGAGTTTTGATTTCATCAGGAACAGAAGAGACACTTGCATTTGCAAGAAATTAAGTGGGAGCGCTAAGCCATTTTTTCTAATACTTTATGTGGATGACATATAGTTGATTAGAAGTTATGTACCTTTACTAGACACAATTATAATTTTCATTGGAAAATTAGTTTTCAAGTGAAAGGACTTGGACATAAACTATGTTAAGTATCAAAATTTATGAAGATAAATTGAGACACCTAATAAGCTTAAGTCAAAAGTACATAAAAGAAATATTGAAGTAGTTCAATATAGAAATGTCAAGAAAGAGTTCTTGTTGTATGGAGTTTAGCAAGACTTGAGTGTGTTTGACATTTGATGAGTAAAACACATGATTGATTTAGATCATGAAACACCATAATATGTACATAGTAAGATGTCCTATGCTCTAAGGTGTTATGAGCATATACCAGAGTGAATCATGTGATGATCACTGGACAACAGTAAGAAAATCCTTGAGTATTTTTTGAAAGACTAAGGAGATATGTTGTATAGGAGAGTGACAAAATAGAATCGTTGTAATATGTTGCACCGGTATTAGTGTTGTCACATATACAAATAAAATTTCAATCTCAATTAGGCTAAGTGTTTTATTAAAGGGTGGCACAGTGTGCTGGAGTGTTCCATGCTAGATTTAGATGAGTTCTAAAGTTTGAACATTGTGATGGATGCTACAAATGAAATGCGAAGTATATTGTTATTTTGATAAACAACCTTTGGAAGGTGTTTGAGTCAAATAGTTCTTTGAAGGAACTTGGTGCAATTTCAAATGTGTCTGAATTATGAAACTACATTCTGCAGCAATGTTGGTAGCATATTCTCACACTTAGGAATTGAGGTCTCACCAAAAGACCAAACTTATACAATGCCATACTAACTCATTCGAGATGAGTGTTGCGTAGAGATGCAAGTGGTTAGCAAATACATATGGATCTGATGTTACAGATCTGTTGACTGATACCTCTTCCATAAGCTAAACATGATCATCACCAGAAGGCCATGGGTGTTGGATCTTTTCCAAATGTTAATCTAGATTATTGACTCTAGTGCAAGTGGGAGACTGTTGGGGATATGCGCGAGAGGCAATAATAAAGTGGTTATTATCATATCTTTGTGTTTATGATAGATGTTTATATCTCATGCTATAATCGCATTGACTGAAAACATTAATGCATGTGTGTTTTATAAACAAACAAGAGTCCCTAGTAAGCCTCTCATTTAACTACCTTGTTGATTAATTGATGATCAAGGTTTCCTGATTATGAACATTGGATGTTGTTAGTAACAAGGTCATATCATTAGGAGAATGATATGATGGACACACACCCATAGTAAGCGTAGCAATAAGATCAACTCATTGAAGTTCATTTTGCTGTAGCTGTCAAATGCATTGTAACCTGAATCCTTCAACCATGAGATCATGTTAATCACAAACACCAGAGGAAAACTTTGATGACATCAAACACCGCTTCGTAACTGGGTGGTTATAAAGGTCTCATTGGGTACTCTGAAAGTGGGAGTTGAGGCTCATCGATCAAGAGTGGGATTTGTCCATCCAAATGATGAATAGATATTCTCTGGGCCCTCTCAGTGAAATGATATCTAATTAGCTTACAAGCATGTGACAGGGACACAAGGGATATCATATCACGGTACGAGTAAATAGTGCTTATCAGGAACGAGATTGAGATAGGTATAGTGATACCGATGATCGAATCTCGGATAAGTGAAATATCGCGCGACAAAGGGAATCGGTAACGAATGCATACGGTTCTTTCGATCACGAAGTCATCGTTGAATATGTAGGAGCCATTATGGATCTCCAGGTCCCGCTATTGCATATTGATCAGAGAGGTGTCTCGATCATGTCTGCATCATTCGCGAACCGTAGGGTGACACACTTAAGGGTTGATGTCGTTTTAAGTAGATATGGAACATGGTATGGAGCTCGAATGTTGTTTGGAGTCTCGGATGGGATCCAGGACATCACGACGAGGTTCAGAGTGGTCCGGAGAATAATATTCATATATAGGAAGTCGATTTCTGAATTTCGAAAAAGTTCGGAGATTTTTTACCGGAGCTTTTGGAAGGTTCTAGAAGGTTCTGGAGGTGTCCAAAATTTTCACCATTGGCAGGTGGAGCCCCGGAAGGACTCCACCAGACCTTGGCCGACCTAGGGAGGGAGGTGGAGTCCCAGGTGGATTACACTAGCCCTTGGCCGACGTCCCAAGGAGGAAAGGAGGAAGAATCCACCCTCAATCCTAGTTGGACTCGGATTCCACCGGAACTCCCTTTCCTACTAGGATTGGACTCTTTGGGGGCTGCCACCTATATATATGAGAGGGAGGGGCAGGGGGCACACCAGATGATACTTGGCCGCACCATCCCCCTCTCCCCAAACCCTAGCCGACCCCCCTCCTCCTCCCTTCTGCAAGACCACGGCGAAGCCCTGCAAAAATTCTTCATCACCACCGCCACCACGCCGTCATGCTGCCGGGATTCCGATCGGATCTACTACTTCCGCTGCCCACTGGAATGGGGAAATGAGTGTCATCATCAACACCGTATGTGTGACCGAGTGCGGAGGTGCTTCCCGATTGCAACACCGGAGGGATCTTCTTCTCGATCTTGAGATCGGCAAGTGATCGACTACATCAACCACGAGTACAATCTCGTTAACGCTTAGCGATCTTCAAGGGTATGTAGATATGATCTCGTTGCTACAATCTAGTAGATTAGATCTTGGTTTTTTCCTAGATTGGATCTTGGTTTTATTCGTTCTTACGGTAGGAAATTTTTTGTTTTCTATGCTACGAACCCAACAATACCAACAGTCGGTTCGCGATTTTAAGCCCAGGGAAGAGGTAAACCTAAACTAAAACACCCATTATCTATCTTTTCTTCCTCCCAACTCAAACCCAAATCCATTGGATCTTCAATTATGTTCGTTTTTTATTCGACTCCTCACACTCAATCGATCTAAGGTATGTTTCTCCTCCGATCCCCAATTTATTTTCAAGAAAAATCCATGCCCTATCTCTAGCCATTATGAATCTAGACTTAGGTCTCATCTTGAACTTAATCATCATAGTGGGCATGTTAGACTTCAAATTTTGAGGAGTTTCTTTTGTAGTATGTGTTGAGGATCACTCCATGCTTATTTCTATCGGATCAAATTTTTTGTTTAATGAAAATTTTAATTATTGAGGGTTCTTAATTAGTATTAATCTTTATTTTTAGATGATGAACACAAGGATCTGTGCCGTGCCATGGCTGCACAAGCCGCATCATCCGTTGAGGACACCCCTGCACCGTTTGGCATCGAGCTCGATGAACCCTATCAGCTCAACCGCTTCAACCGTCTCAAGAACCGCGAGATCAAGTCTACCAAATGGGCGTGCCCCCATATTGTGAACCAACTAGGATTACGCCATGACTTCAATTATCTTTGCAACAATGTTGGTTTGCTTCACTTTGTTTTTCAAGAGGCCGCCACCTATCGCCGCTTGACACTCGAGTTTCTTAGCACCTTGACGCACACGGTGGAGAGGTACTACGTCTCGGAGGAAGAATGCCCCGGAATCGATCGAATCAAGTTCCGTTTGATGAACTGTGAGTATGCCTTGACTCTTGATGAGTAGTGCCACCACTTTCGGTTTGACAACAGCACCACTGCCATACGCTCCACTTGCTTTACCTTAAACCCCACACCTTTAAGTTATTTTTGTAGAATGAAAATACCTGATACAGTCCCCCAGGGGAATAATATTGAGTGCCCTGCTATTCGCTATTTCTACTATGTTATTGCTAACACCTTGTAGGCACGTGGTGATTTTACAAGGGTAAATGAGGAGGACATGATTGTCCTCGCAAAAGCTGCTTTTCCAAACTGCAACTTAACGCCAAATTTGGGCGCTCTTCTCGTGATTTATTTTAAGCACCAAGCACCCGGATCTCGGGGTCCCATATGCAGAGGAGGAGTCATCACCATTCTCGCACGAGCACTTCACATCAATGTAAGTAATTTACAAGCATTGGAAGGACCTCGCCGTCTTGGTTTTGCTACTTTGAATGCATGTGGCATGGTTAGAAAAATTAATGGTGGATATTACTTCAACATACCGAGAGCTGGTCACTTGATCGTTTCCCCTTTGCCTAATGGTCTATTCTCTATCGAGGATGGGCGTTTGCATTATGATGCGTGGGTTGAGGCAAATCTACCACAACAACAAAATGAACCCGAGGGAGAAGAAGAAGTAGAAGAAGAGTATCAAGGGCCCGAACAGGAGCACCAGCCGCAGAACGACTTCACCACCTATGAGAACATTTATGCGCTCGAAGGAAGCATTGAGCACATGAGCAGCCTCGCCATCAACTTTCGTGACACCACCGCGAAACTCTCGTCCTAGTTCACCCATTGGAACATCCAATGGAATTTTGATAACTATCCTCCACCACCACAATGAGCATAAAGAGGGCTTGTAAAAGCCTGAACTTGGGGATGTGTTCCTCAAGCAATTTTATTTGTGATGAATAAGTTTGTACTCCGGCTCTTCATGAGCTTTGAAACACTCCTGTTGGTTTGTTCCAAAACTTTGCTTATGTTTTTGCTTTCGTTTTTAGTTTGTTTTTTCCTTTTTCGTTTGTTTTTAATTCCTTACTTTGTCGCCAATCCTTTTCTTTTTCCCTCTAAACCCCATATACAAAAATGAAAAAAGATTTCTCCTTTTATCCTTATTCATGAAAAGGTGGATCTTTGTTTGCCTCTTTGCTTTGATATCATTAATGAGAGTGATCTATTATGAGTTTTGAAGGAACAAATCCTAAGGAAGAGAAGTGTGAAGACACTTCTAAGAGGTACGTCTTATATCTCCCACTTTTGAAATCTGAAATATTTATGGTAGTTAGTAGTTTTGTTAAAATATTATGTTAGTGGGAGTGATTTGAAACAATTGGAGTGGAGCTTTTTATTTGTATGTTTGATTAGTTGTGATAGCTCTTGCTCTAGTTCATTTTGTTAGCCGAGTCTTGCCTTGAAAATAATATTGCCAAACAAGTACAACAAGAAAAAGTCTACAATTATGACTTGTGTGATGACCAATTGTCTTAAGAGTTTAATTTTGAAGATACTTAACCCCATAGATAAGCGATAGACTTGATAGCACTCTTGAAAGGAGTTGTTTGATTGAAATGAAGTCTAGTGGTGATTGAGACGCATACCAAAACTAAAATGTTGTGAATCAAAGTATGATATTGCTAAGAGCTTATCTCCAAATTGTGGTGCACACTCTTGGGATGCTAATAACTCCGCTGGCTTATGAATGATTTGCGGCTCAACATCCCAATTTCAGCTATTGAGTTGTTGACATGAGTAGCAAGCTACTTGTGGTAAAAAGATTAGTACTCTTAAGAGTTGTGCAAAATGTTGCTAAAAGGTCGTCAATGACTTTTAATTGGGAACTATCATTGGAATCCAAAATGAGTCACCTATAATTTGTTGGCATGGTCTCGTTACTACTAAATGAATTTTCTTGAAAGCAATGAATGAATAGAAGTGTTTTGATAAGTCTTGATCTATTGTTGTGGGTGTCAATAAGACACTTCACTACTTATGTTGCTTTTGACATGAATTCTTACACTTAACTTTGATGATAATAAATTTCCTAGTGTTCCTCGGCATACTGAGAGTTAACTGGATGAATTATAATGATTGTTTATACAACTAGTTATCCATGCTTGTAAAATCTTTATTGTGATTATCTTGAGTTACCGAAGCTCGTATGATATTCTTGGCACTTCTCTAACTATGCTAAGCTTTCAAATGGAAGAAGTGCTGGGGATTCATAAGGCTACAACTTGTAAGTAAAGTTACCTTTTTGTTATTCTGGTTTAAACGCCGAGTTCCTTATGATTTTGGTTTCTTGCTCGAGGACGATCAAGGTTAAGCTTGTGGAGGTTGATGGCTATCAAAAAAGGCATTTTCCCTCGCATTTAAAACATTTGCTAAGTCAAGAAATTGACTGAATATCTCACTAAGTACGCTATTAATGACTAATTATTGCAAAGATGTGCAATCCCTTCTCCTTTTGAGTGATGTGCAGGAAATCATGTTTTTAAGGCCAATGAACATGCAATTACGGATGAAAATCCCATCACAATTACTGCAAAGTCAACCAGGGTCGCAAAGGCGGTTCCAGGAGCCATAGCGGGCATCGGTACGGGCAAGCCCCACCCGTACCGTCCACCCGTATTCCGTGCCAGAGGACCCCTGAGGTCAAACCCTATAACTTTCGTGAAGGGAGCCACGCCAGAAGAGAGGCCATTCAGAACCATTCGCCACCACACAGAGCTACCATCACCCGATCCATCTACAACTCATTGAAGGAGATCGACCACCATAGTTCATCCATCTTCTCTCCAATCCCCTCCATAGCCATCACCTTGTAATAGAGATCTCCTTGACAATTGGTGATTATTATAAGAATATTTGGTTTTCAATCTAAGTATTGCAACAATGATTTCTATCTTTGATCTTGTTATTATGCGTGAGTAGTCCTCACGGGCTGCGGGTTGAGGTGAATCCTCGCAGCATTTATGTGCATCTTATCATATGGGAGTATTGTGTAGTGATTTAATAGGAGCTTTGTTATCTTGTATACTTGTCTTCTTCCCTCGATCCGAGGAATTGTAGGCACCCAAGCCACTCTGGATTGATCAAGGGAAGGAGGTGAGATAAGTGGAGAATGGCATCTGACTTCGAAACCTTAGTGACAGAAAGGGTAAGTAACGGTATTCGCTTAGTGATTCGCTTGGGATAAACAACAACATCATCTATCTTAATGCTTTGGTCTGTTTTATTTAATAACGGTTGTAGCTCGCGGTTGTGGGTACAATGGTTGGATCAAGAGGCTATTGTCACCTCTAGTTTTAGGGTCAATAGTAATTACAGATGTGCTGCTCACAACTCTTATCACTATTTTATTTCCTATACATTATTGTGCTTTATTTATATTCTAATCCCATATGTATGCATAGCTGCAGGAGAATCCTTGACCCTGGCCTATTTCCATCCATAGAATACAACACCAAACAAAGTAAACTGAAAAGATCCGGTAAACGTAAGATAAAACTAAGTAGCAAGTCTTGTAGAAGTTTCCTTAATTTCCATTGAGCAGTGCTTCCCAAGGTTCGATTAAACCTAGGACTTCTAGGGAAAAAGCTTACAATACTACAATCCATAATCCGGATCGAAGGTATTAGTACTCAACAAGTTCATGATAGGAAAAGGTGTTTAATGCTCTAGCTACAGCCATAGACCAGAAAGTCATAGACAATGCAAGTTTTGGTAAACATTTCTTCAAAAGGTTGCTTTTATTCTGAAAAGCTATGTCCATTAGCCTTCACATGGTGTCTAGAACTTCATGGAGTTCCTTTCGCAGCGTTCGCAGTTCCTACCCGGAATAGGAGTGACAAGCCACAATTTAATACACTCTGCAGAGGTGTGTTACTTTTCCCATAAGAGATCTTATCCTTGTTGCCAACCGGGCGTACTTTCCCGTCCACACTTCCGTGGTGTGAGGCCCAGTATAAGGTCTAAGCCAATCACTGATCTTCTTCGCGGCCCCGCATATCCAACCTTTTGTAAGTATGTCATGTCCCATATCCTATAGGTAGTCCAGCTAAGGCATATGTCATCCCCTTTACCATAATGATAGACCGATCTGACATCCGCATGCCTCACCCTATACTCTATAGATAGCATGACCCAGACCAACCCTTTCAATCCTTCATAGACCCTTAATAAGTCTTCCCTCCCCTTTATCTATAGGTCGACCGAGCAGAACCCAGGTTCCCTCCTTCGCGCTATAGATAGCACGATCCGAGCAACCCCTATTACTGGCCCATTGATATGCGAGAGGTAAAAGATACAGTTGACTACTCCGTCCCACTCTAGATCTTATGGTTAACACGGATATTACGGCGCAAGAATCACTGTACGACATTGGTTGTTAAGTCCTATGTGGATAACCCAGTTGCAATGGAACCTCCACCAAACTCATACCATGGTTCCATTGCCCACCACATAATCATATTCATAATTCAGAAAGTAATTCTTTGCTTTGTAATGTAGGAGTGATACGAATAGTAATTTGCAAGTAATTTGCTAAACATAATCAAGTTGACATGAGCAAGTGATGAACTTGCCTAGATACTGTGAGATAGTGCAGTTGGAAGTTTTGGATTGACCCTGATCCTCGGTTTCTAAAAATTAGCTTCATTGTCCGATAAGGGCAATGGTTAAAGAACCAAATAATTCTTGCTTTAAGGTTTTAGTTATTAATACCCCCCTCTTGATGATTTAGTTTGAGCTTAACTTCAAAATTCGTAATGGTTTTGAAGGGTTTCAAATAATTGGTGTTAAGGACTTAACTGTGATTTCAAAAAGAATTATAAAATCTTTTATGTATTAATTCAATAATTAAGAAAAATATTTTCCTATTTTTCTTGTAATAACTAATAAAAGAGTAATATTATTTCTTTTGAACATTTAAGATTATATTATTTATTTTATTAATATAATCCATTTTTAATTCATTGGAATTATTTCTTTTTCCTTTTATAGTTTCTATTGAGTTTATATATAAAAGAAAATATTAAAGTGTCTAATAAAATTATAATTTTTTTATTGTTATTCCTATTATTTCATATTTTTTATGGTTTTCTTTTTTGGTTTTAATGAATTTCTTGAATTTTTCTATTTAAATTTTAGGTGAAAGGACCAAAATACCCTTGGACCCCACCAGTCAAGTCAACCCACCGGTTGAACCGGACCGGGCCCTGGTTTCGACCCATTGGCCTCAGTTGCACTGCTCTCTCTCTCCCGAGCCTAACACTAATTCCCCTTCTCCTCTCGCGACAGCCGAATCGCCTCCGCCGTCGTCGGCCCGCTCCGGCCAACTCCGGCAATCCTAGGTTGCGCCACCGGTTGCAATCGACGCACCCCACAACACTAAACCCACCTGTCCGCGTCGATTTTTTGGGGGTGCCCTCCTTTTCTCGCGCTCAACCCTTACCTGAGGCTAGGGTTTCGATGCGGTTCGTGTCACCGCCGTCGCGCTGCTCCCTGATAGGCTGGTGGTGCTCTTCAACGCCCTGGTGGTGGCGGTCCTTGGCACGATGTCGGCTTGGTCGCGGCTTGGTGCAGGTGGCGCCTCCATGACCTAGCCTGTGCCGTTGTGCCTCCATGGACGCCGCCATGGTACTACTGCTCTAGGTATTCCCTCTTCTCCTGCCATACTTGCTCCTATATTGCTTCGTCTAGTGGCTCTAGTCCTTGGCCAATTCTGTGTGTGCCAATTGGGTGGTGACATTGGGAGTTGTTGGCTCGACCCTATGCTTGCTATCTCTATTGTTTATGGCCTGTCAACACCCGGATTTTTAAGTCCGAATGCCTATTATGTCATACGTCGCAATCCCAGGAATATTGTTGTTGCGAGGCATAATAGTTAAGTATCACAGTCATCATTCATTACAAACCATAAGTCTTACAAATTTGGAATCACATGATCCATATTACACGAATAGTTGATCTATCGATCAACAAACAAACACAAGTTCATAGTTCAACATAGCGGAAGCGTAAGATACAAGGACTCTCTAGTCCACAGGCCAACGCTTGACGTCGGAAGGCGCTTAGTTGTCGTAGGCGTCTGCTGGTCATCTCCTTGGTCATCTTCATACTCGGCCATTTGAATAGCAGGGACAAAGCCGTGAGTACGTTGAGTACTCGCAAACTAATACTAATGTAAGTGCTAGACATTCTAGTATGGTTTGCTAAGCTCTAGTTTATTTGCATAAAGCTAGTTTTAGTTCACAAAGTTTTGAGAAAAGCTTGCTCAAGTGCTAACTAACTCAAGTGGGAACATTAGTGTCATTCCCACCATTCAAGTGGTGATTTCAATTCAATCCACCACAAGTCATTTCACCATCACCCTTTTCAACATCATTTTCAAAGATATGACATCGGAAACTGTATGGCCTTTCCAACCGTCCGTAACCGTGGACGCGGCTATTCGAATAGGTTTACACTCTGCAGAGGTTGCACACTTGTGCCACAACATTTGATTTCATCCGTCGGGATTTCCCCGAATAATCGTAACACAGTACGCGGATCATCAACCATAACCTTTCACTTACGAACCCTAGTATGAGCACCTCTCCCCATGAGCTTGGCCTCCCAGAACCACAGGGAACTGCACAGGGCTTGGGCCGGACATTCACCTCATTTCGCATCATATCGTATTGTTTCTTTTGTGGTAGAGGCAGCTTTCGGCATAACCCCGATGACGCTTGTTTAGAGGGAACCCATACTAAGACGCATAAACTTCCAGTTAAGCCCTACCCATAATCAGGTATTGTGGGGGTACTTGATAATTGGAAAGGTATCGCATTCAAACCAACATCATGTTTTATCAAAAATCACTATCTTCTCTTGGTCATATTCACCTTCAAAAAAATCATTCAATGGAATGCATCTTCATTCCAAGGTTTCAAAATCCTTTCAAATTCACATGGTTCCCATCTAGAGTAGTCAAGTTTAATTCATTAGCACTAGCTCTAATTCATGAGGGGTGCTACCTTGCTTTGCTTGGAAGAGACTAACTCACTACTCTAATAACCAACTTGTATTTGGACCAAAGTTAACTATAAAAGTAACTCTTTTAGAAAACAAGTAAGAACTTGTAAAGTAAAAACTTGGGATGGGTTCACATAAGAAAAGATAAGAAACATGGTGCCTTGCCCCAAGGGGCTTTGCACTTTGCAAGAATAAAAGCTTGCATAGTATTTTAGCTTGCCTTGGTAGTTCTCAAACTGTTCCTCCTCCTCCTCCTGGTAGCAACCTTCTTCTTCGGCGTACTCTCCGGTGCTACCGTCTAAATTTGAATATGAGTAAAATTACTCACTAATTCAATGGCTATTCCATACATCACAAATAAACACACAAACTACTCTATGCACACCAATTAAATAAACTAGGGTGCATGGGTTGTGGGATTTAAATAGGATTTGTATCCCATATGTAAATGATAGTTTCCATAGGGTTCTTGAGAAATAATTTCCTCTCATTGAAATCTTCTTAAGATTTAATTTCCCCACAATCATGGATGAACTCATCTTGACCTAAGTCAAATGTTCATCATCATCATCATTTGGGAAAATGATTTAAATGAGGTGAAACACCTCATACCATTTAATTAACACTACATTTGATTTAAATCTCAAGAAATTCATATAGGAGAGTTTGGAACCAGGGGTCCAAACATCCCATGAATTCATGTGAGACAAGTTTAAATGAAGTGTAAAACTTCACACAATTTAATTTTAATAGTTTTGGATAATATCAACTAGTTAAACTAGTCAAAATATCCATTCATTAAACCATGGCATGATCATGCAAGGTGACCACACCATTTTATTGCATAAACAATTAGTGTAAGTCAAATGTGAGCTATTAGAGTTGGAATTAACTTAATATCTATTTTGGTTGATTTTTAAGAATTATTTGAATAGGGAAAAGTCCCTGTCTTGTTATTTTTGTCAAATTAATTCTACAAAGAATTTGACCATGAGGCCAGCGGCATGCTGTAGGGAATTTCCGTGGCTTTCCAACAATATCAAATTCACTAAATTTGGTTTAGCCAATTTGAAACTATTTAATTTCAAAGTTTGGGCAGTATTGAGTTTGGATGGAAATGTTTAAATCAAATTTGAATTAAACAGGCCGGCGGGAAAAGCTAACGGGCCGAAAAGGTTTAAACAGGCCCAAGGCCAGCCCAGCCACGGTCCAGTGCCGCGCGGGCTGCCTGACAGGGGGTCCCGCATGTCAGCGGCGTTTAAAACCCGAAACGGTACGAGCGACGTGGCGCGTTGGATTAGAAGGCGATCCAACGGCGCACGGTCGTCGTCTTCTCCGGCGAGAAGCAGGTTGGCGGCGAGTCTAGGTGGGAGAGCTAACCAGGGCTCCCGCGGTGGCTGGCAGTGTGCGTGATGTAGATGTGGACGACGGCGGTTCTCCTGGTACCGGCGGCTCGTCCTGGGGCGGCTCCAATCGACGGCGATCTTCCGCGGCGTCCGGCGGCAGTGAGGTGGCGATTGGGTGGCTACGGCGGTGAATGTCGACGGTGGAGTGGCTCAGGCGGTCGAGTGAGAAGAGGGGAGTGCTGGTGTGCTCAATTCGACGAACGGAGCTCTCCTTTTATAGGCGAGCGAGTGACCGTGGGGCTGCGGCGAAGTCGACATGCTCGCAGCGATCCCGGCGAGCGGTTGGGCTCGGCGAGGGTGCTGTCGGGTTCTCCTCTTCCGGCGATGCGTTTGGCGGCGAGCGGTCGGGGAGGCTGGGTTGGTCGCTTCCGTGTCCGTCGCGTCCGCGGCGGACCAGGTTCTCTTCTCCGGCGACGGCGGTTGCGGGTCGTGGTCGAGGGCGTGTCTGGGAGCATTGCGGTGTCGAGTGCGTGCTCAAGGCGCTCGCAGGGGGTCCAGGGCGTGAGCGAGGCGGCTGCGCGGCGCGTGGCCAGGGCGCGTCCATGGCGCGCATGGTCGCGACGCGAGCGGCATCCAGGGCTGGTTTGGGCGCGCGTCGTCCGGGCGTTGTCGACGTCTTCGTCGACCAGGGCGGTGCTGGGCGAGGCTAGGCAGTGCGGTGGCGTGCTGTGGCGAGGGGGCCAGGGTTGGCGAGCAAGGGAGAGAGGGGGAGGCTCGGCATGGTGGTGCCATGGCCGGCATGGCCATGCCATGCAAGCTAGCTCCTCCTCCTTAGCTCCACTATGTTTCATTCATGGTTAGAGGGAACCAGGGGACCATTTGGGGTTGGTTAGGGTAGGTTTGTTTGAGTAGATCACTATTTGCTATAGTGTGTGAATAGTGTTCAAATTTGGAAAATACAAAATTATCCAAATTGGAAATAATTCCAAAGGTGAACCTTTTTGAAATGTGAGTGTTGGGATAAGTTGTAATTGACCAGAGATGAATTGAGGTGGTGGTGGAAAAATTAGAATTCAAGATTTGGCCAAAATGGCTAAGTGGAGATTGTTGAACTTGTTAAAAAGTTAAGACTTTGGATGAGCATAGCTAGTGATCCAAGATGAATTTGGCAGGGTGGTCTTCATCAAAGTTGTTCACCTTGATGTTGACTTTGAAATGGTGCAAAGAGTTAGCAAGCATTGGTTTGGAAAAATTGAATTGCAGGGGCTCAAAGTGGTGATCAGACTAAAATTGGCAGATTTGGCCATCATCACATGTGAGGGGGAAATGTGTTTGAAAAACATTTGAATTGTGAACCTTTGATTCCAAAAGTTGTACTAAGGGTTTAGTAACCTTATTCAACTAGTGGTGAAGACCAAATAGGTCTAAGGTCAAAATTTATAAAAATGCCATAGGGCATATGTGAGGGTTTTTAGGGTTTTTCAATTATTGGAATTTCTTCCTCTTTGATTTATTGGGTTGGTGATCCTCATATGATCACTCTAGGGTTTTAGAGCATATCCAAAACAAGTAATAACAATCATCATGGCATATCACTCAAATGCACAAGTCCTATGCATGGTACTATATGCAAAAGAAAAGTTTTTGCTGGTTTGAAATTTTGCTTTCTGGAATTCTCTAACTTTCTTTTTATTGAAATTTGGGGTGTTACAAACCCTTCCCCTTACAAAAGATCTCGTCCCGAGATCGGAAACAAAGTTAGGTACTAAAGAGATCTGGGTATTCCTTCTTCATGAAGTCTTCGCGTTCCCAGGTGGCTTCATCCTCAGTATGATTGCTCCATTGGATCTTCAGAAACTTGATGCTTCGGGTGCGGGTGGTTCTGTAAGCTTCTTCTAGGATGCGAATCGGCACTTCACGGTAAGTCAGATCCTTATTGATATCCACCGATCGGTGATCGATGTTCTTGAACACTTCGGTCTTCTCGGGGACTTCAAGACATTTCGGAGAAGTGAGATGTGAAAAACGTCGTGCACAGCCGACATTTCTTCGGCAACTCCAGTTGATAAGATACTTCACCTCGGCTGAGGACTTGGAAAGGTCCCACATAGCGAGGTGCAAGCTTTCCTTTCAGCTGAAACCTTTGCATCCCTTTCAAGGGGGATACTTTGAGATAGACGTAATCTCCGATCTCAAAGGTCATCTCCCGACGTCTCTTGTGCGTAGCTCTTCTGTTGCGCAGTCTTGAGATACTCGCGGATCTTGTGAACCTTCTCTTCGGCTTCACGAAGAACATCGGGCCGAAAACTTGACTCTCTCCGACTTCGACCAGTTCGGGGGTACGGCACTTCCTTCCGTACAAGGCTTCAAGGGGGCCATCTGTCTGGCTTGATAACTATTGTTGTATGAGAATTCTGCGTAAGGTAGGCAGTCTTCCCACTTGGATCCGTATTCAGTACGCATGCTCTAAGCATGTCTTCCAAGATCTGGTTTACTCTCTCCTGTCCGTCGGTCTGAGGGTGATAGGCGGTGCTGAAATTTAGGCGAGTGCCTAGTCCTTCATGCACCTTCTGCCGAACCTTGAGGTGAACTGTGATCCTCTATCGACACTATCGATTTGGGGGTTCCGTGCAAAGCGACTATTCTGGAGATGTAAAGTTCAGCTAACTTGGGGCCTTGATAGGTGGTTTTGACGGCGATGAAATGGGCGACTTTGGTCAATCTATCGACCACTACCCATATGGAATCATTGCCTTTGCTGGATTTGGGCAGTCCGGTGATAAAGTCCATTCCTACGGAGTCCCATTTCCATTCTGGAATGAAGGGGTTGCAACAGTCCAGCGGGTCTTTGGTGTTCTGCCTTGACTCTCTGACAGATGTCACACTTAGCGATATAGCTACCGATCTCTCTCTTCATTCCGTGCCACCAAAATTGTTCCTTCAGGTCCTGGTACATCTTGGTACCTCCGAGGTGGATGGAATAAAGGGTGTCATGGGCTTCTTGCAGGATGACTTGTTTCAAGTCAGAGTCCGATGGTACGCAGAGACGTTCTTTGTACCACAGCACTCCGGCTTCGTCTACGGTGAATCGGGGCTTTTCCGCGGCTATCTTCTTGATTCCGTCAATGCTAGCGTTGTCCTTCTGGGCTTCCTTGATCTGACCAACCAAGGTGGGTTGCAGCTCTATGCTGGCTAGGAATCCTTCACTCACGAGTTCAAGTCTGAACTGTTCAAACTCTTGGTGCAAACTGGGCTGTTCGGTTGCGAGCATGGAGTTCAACTGCACGGCAGTCGACTCAAAGCATCCGCTACCACATTGGCCTTGCCGGGGTGGTAGTGAATCTCCATGTCGTAATCCTTGATCAATTCGATCCATCGGCGTTGTCTCATGTTCAACTCCTTCTGGGTGAAAATATATTTGAGGCTTTTGTGGTCGGAGTAGATCTCGCATCGATTACCCATGAGGTAATGACGCCAAACTTTCAAGGCTAAGACCACGGCTGCAAGCTCGAGGTCGTGGGTTGGGTAATTCTGTTCATGTTGCTTGAGTTGTCTAGAAAGGTAGGATACAACCTTGCCTTCTTGCATAAGCACGCATCCAAGTCCAGTCTTGGAGGCGTCGCAATATACATCAAAGGGCTTTGCGATATCTGGCATGATCAGGATTGGGGCTGTGGTCTACTCTTGAGCTGTTGAAAACTCTCTTCGCACTTGTCGGTCCACTCAAACTTTCTGTCCTTTTTCAGCAGTTGGGTCATTGGTCGAGCGATGCTCGAGAAACCTTCGACAAATCTGCGGTAATATCCGGCTAATCCAAGAAAAGCACGAACCTCAGTTTGTGTGGTTGGGGCTTTCCATTCCATAACAGTTTTGATCTTGGCGGGATCTACGGCAATTCCTCCTGCAGACAAGATGTGTCCGAGGAATCCAACTTCTTCCCCAAAACTCGCACTTGCTAAACTTGGCGTACAACTGGTGCTGTCTAAGGGTTTCTAGGACAATCTCCAAATGCTGTTCATGTTCCTCTTCGGACTTGGAGTAGACCAAAATGTCGTCGATGAAAACAACGACAAACTTGTCCAAAAAGTTCATGAAGATCTTATTCATGAGATTCATGAAATAAGCAGGGGCATTGGTCAATCCAAACGACATGACGTTGTACTCATACAACCCATATCTGGTAAAGGCAGTTTTGGAATGTCGGTGGCTCGGATCTTCAGTTGGTGGTATCCAGTTCTAAGATCAATCTTGGAGAAAACTCGGGATCCGGTGAGTTGGTAAAACAAGTCTTCGATCTTGGGTAAGGGGTATTTGTTTTTGATGGTGACATCGTTAAGCTTACGATAGTCCGTGCATAAACGATTTGCACCATCCTTCTTGTCGACAAACAAGACGGGGGATCTCCAGGGGATGCACTTGGTCTAATCAAACCTTTGGCTAGCATGTCATCTATTTGCTTCTTCAGCTCCACAAGTTCGGCTGCGTTCATGCTGTAGGCTCTCTGGGCGATGGGTCCAGTTCCGGGATTAACTCGATGATAAACTCGATATCCCGGTCCGGGGCATACCGGTAGATCATCATCGGAAACACATCAGGGTAGCGACAAACGACCCTGATTTGATCCAGAGTTGGCTTGGATACACTTTGGTTGCAGGTAAATTTTCTGGGTAGTTTTTCAGAGACGTGCTCAACTACGATACCGGTGCTGCTAGTCATGGTTATGGCTTTCTTGGCGCAGTCTATTAATCCATTGTGTTTGGACATCCAGTCCATTCCTAGGACAACTTCCAAACCTTTGGTTCCAAGTATGATTAGATTTGCAAAGAAATCTACATCATGGATTTTGATTGGCACACTTTTGCAAAATTTTCTGGCTTTGGTGGTTGATCCGGGGATTTGAACTATCATAACATGCTTCAAACTGAGGGGTTGAATTTTACTTGTTGATGCAAAGTCTTCGGTGACAAAGGAATGAGATGCTCCGGAATCAAACAACACTCTAGCAGGGGTGTGGTTGACAGAAAACATACCCAGACAACATCTGGTGCTTCCTGGGCTTCTTCGGCGTTCATGTGGTAGAGGCGGCCGTTGCGGTTGTTGGGGTTGTTGGGGACGAACTTCTTGCCGGTGGAGACACGGCGTTGCTGCTGAGCAGGGCAGCGGTGTTGCCGGCGAGCTTGGCAAGACGCTTGGGACACTCGTTGGAGTAGTGCCCCACTACACCACACTCATAACAAGCGATAGTGCTCTTGTCCTGCTTGTTCGCAACGGGAATGGCATTGCTCCCGGTTCTGGGGGTGGTGTTGGTGTTGGTGTTAGGGGCTCGGGGTGGAGCGCGGTTGTAGTAGTTGTTGTTGTTGTAGCCTCCTGGCTTGGAGTTTCCTCCACTCCGGTTCTGATAACCGGGGCGAGAGTTCTGCATTGGGGGTTTGTTGTGTCTCGGAGTGAATCCTCCGCTTGAGCTAGGGCGAAACTTTTGGGGGTGGCTTGATCCACTCCGACTTGCCATGCGCTTGCGGTTCTCGTTGGCTTGGTTTAACTTGCCCTCCATCTGGATGGCGGAGTCAACAAGGGCTTCGAGGTCGGCGAAGGGGATGTTGACGAGGAGAGTCTGCATCTCATCATGCAGCCCGTTCAGGAATCTCTCCTTCCTCTTCTCAACGGTGTCGGTCTCATCGGGGCATACCTTGACAAAGTGAGAAACTTGTCGCGGTACTCAACCACCGTCATGCGACCTCAGTTCACGGAATTCATCCCTCATCTTCTTGATAAGACCGGGGGTACATGGTACTTGCTGAACTTGAGTTTGAAATCCTCCCAAGTCATGAATTGACCTCCGTTCATGGCACGGGTACTTGTCCACCAAGCGCGAGCTGGTCCAGCGAGATAGTGAGTGGCGAACAACACCTTCTCGTTGGCTTCCACTCCAGCTACTTCCAGATTGTTCTCCATAGTCTGGAGCCAATCATCGGCGTCGAGGGGCTCCTCGGTCTTGCTAAACACCGGAGGGTTGGTGTTGGAAGTTCTTGAGCTTGGATCCGGGGTGGTCATGATTTCCATGGCCTTGGTTGGCGATGTTCTGCAAGGCGATGATGTTGGCTTGTCGCTCGGCTCTCTCGGTTTCCCGGTCTGCAAGCAGGGTTTTGCAGAAGTTGCATCATCGCGTCGTTGGTGCGATTCGGAGGGGCCATCTGAAGATATAGAAGATCATGAGATAAGAGGGAACATTCTATGGTTCATTTTGGTTAAGTTTGAACAACATTTGAAAACTTGTAATCTTTTCATGACAAACATAACATTCATTCATTCATGCAACACATAGTACAAACTACACACTTACTCCAATGGTTTTAAGAACCATTCTCATGCTACGATACAAAGGACGGGATACAACTCACACCTACTATAAGTGAGACTAGTGCAACTACTCCTCATCATCGATGTCAATCGGGACGTAGTCATCGGGTCCGGCCTCCAGGAACTCGTAGTCCTCCTCCTCGGTGTTCTCGTCCTCCTCAAAGTCATCGTCATCGCTCAGAAAGGCGTCTCCTCCCTGAATGTCGATGCCTCCATCGTCATCCTCCATCTGAAGAATCTGATCCTCCTGGGCCTTGACGGTGGCCTCAAGTGACGCGATCCGGTCGCGAAGGCGGCGAATCGTAGCGTCCTTCTTGGCACGCTGCGGCGAAGGCTTGCGGTCGTTGTTGAGTAGCTTGATCGCCTCACCCTGCTCGATGATGTGAGCATGGGTCTGGTTCGCGTAAGCGCGAGAGGCGTCGAGGTCCCTCTGAGTCTGGTAGAGCATGAAGTCCAAGTGATCCACATGGTGCCTCAACGGGGATGCAGTGGCACATCCATGGGTCTTCCGTCGAGTTGCGCCTCGCGAGATGCGCAAAGCGTTCCTCACGAAGTGCTTCCGCATTCTGTCCGCACAGACGAGCAAGTGCTTCCTGAAGAGCACGTGCAAGCCCGTCGAGCCGTTGCTTTCCCTGAAAGAGAAAAGGATCCTCTCCGAGGTGGGAGGCTCCAGCTTGCCCCTCAAGTCGGCGGTGATAATCCACTGCAGCCCCTCCGGCTGGTCGTCCACCTGAATCCCGTGAAACTCGGGGTGTGGGCGGCCAAGGTGATCCGACAGGGAGTCGAGGTCATGCTCGAAGATCAAGCTTCCTCCGTTTCCAAGCTGATAAAACTTGGTGTTGAGGGGTTCATTCGGCTCCATCTGAAAGAGAATTGGATGAGTAAGTTAGAGAGTGCAAAGTGTGGCAAAGTTTTAAGTTGATTCAAATAAGATAGAACATGATTCATCAAATTTTGGCAAAGTCTCAAAGGCAAGAGTGTAGTAAATTTTCACAAATAAGTTCTTTCATTTGATTTCAAAGTTAAATTTTTCAGAACGCCCATTCTAACTAAGGTCTTCTAAGGTCAAACAATGGCTCTGATACCAACTTGTCAACACCCGGATTTTTAAGTCCGAATGCCTATTATGTCATACGTCGCAATCCCAGGAATATTGTTGTTGCGAGGCATAATAGTTAAGTATCACAGTCATCATTCATTACAAACCATAAGTCTTACAAATTTGGAATCACATGATCCATATTACACGAATAGTTGATCTATCGATCAACAAACAAACACAAGTTCATAGTTCAATATAGCGGAAGCGTAAGATACAAGGACTCTCTAGTCCACAGGCCAACGCTTGACGTAGGAAGGCGCTTAGTTGTCGTAGGCGTCCTGCTGGTCATCTCCTTGGTCATCTTCATACTCTGGCCATTTGAATAGCCAGGGACAAAGCCGTGAGTACGTTGAGTACTCGCAAACTAATACTAATGTAAGTGCTAGACATTCTAGTATGGTTTGCTAAGCTCTAGTTTATTTGCATAAAGCTAGTTTTAGTTCACAAAGTTTTGAGAAAAGCTTGCTCAAGTGCTAACTAACTCAAGTGGGAACATTAGTGTCATTCCCACCATTCAAGTGGTGATTTCAATTCAATCCACCACAAGTCATTTCACCATCACCCTTTTCAACATCATTTTCAAAGATATGACATCGGAAACTGTATGGCCTTTCCAACCGTCCGTAACCGTGGACGCGGCTATTCGAATAGGTTTACACTCTGCAGAGGTTGCACACTTGTGCCACAACATTTGATTTCATCCGTCGGGATTTCTCCGAATAATCGTAACACAGGCGGATCATCAACCATAACCTTTCACTTACGAACCCTAGTATGAGCACCTCTCCCCATGAGCTTGGCCTCCCGGAAGGTCACCTGGGAACTGCACAGGCTTGGGCCGGACATTCACCTCATTTCGCATCATATCGTATTGTTTCTTTTGTGGTAGAGGCAGCTTTCGGCATAACCCCGATGACGCTTGTTTAGAGGGAACCCATACTAAGACGCATAAACTTCCAGTTAAGCCCTACCCATAATCAGGTATTGTGGGGGTACTTGATAATTGGAAAGGTATCGCATTCAAACCAACATCATGTTTTATCAAAAATCACTATCTTCTCTTGGTCATATTCACCTTCAAAAAAATCATTCAATGGAATGCATCTTCATTCCAAGGTTTCAAAATCCTTTCAAATTCACATGGTTCCCATCTAGAGTAGTCAAGTTTAATTCATTAGCACTAGCTCTAATTCATGAGGGGTGCTACCTTGCTTTGCTTGGAAGAGACTAACTCACTACTCTAATAACCAACTTGTATTTGGACCAAAGTTAACTATAAAAGTAACTCTTTTAGAAAACAAGTAAGAACTTGTAAAGTAAAAACTTGGGATGGGTTCACATAAGAAAAGATAAGAAACATGGTGCCTTGCCCCAAGGGGCTTTGCACTTTGCAAGAATAAAAGCTTGCATAGTATTTTAGCTTGCCTTGGTAGTTCTCAAACTGTTCCTCCTCCTCCTCCTGGTAGCAACCTTCTTCTTCGGCGTACTCTCCGGTGCTACCGTCTAAATTTGAATATGAGTAAAATTACTCACTAATTCAATGGCTATTCCATACATCACAAATAAACACACAAACTACTCTATGCACACCAATTAAATAAACTAGGGTGCATGGGTTGTGGGATTTAAATAGGATTTGTATCCCATATGTAAATGATAGTTTCCATAGGGTTCTTGAGAAATAATTTCCTCTCATTGAAATCTTCTTAAGATTTAATTTCCCCACAATCATGGATGAACTCATCTTGACCTAAGTCAAATGTTCATCATCATCATCATTTGGGAAAATGATTTAAATGAGGTGAAACACCTCATACCATTTAATTAACACTACATTTGATTTAAATCTCAAGAAATTCATATAGGAGAGTTTGGAACCAGGGGTCCAAACATCCCATGAATTCATGTGAGACAAGTTTAAATGAAGTGTAAAACTTCACACAATTTAATTTTAATAGTTTTGGATAATATCAACTAGTTAAACTAGTCAAAATATCCATTCATTAAACCATGGTATGATCATGCAAGGTGACCACACCATTTTATTGCATAAACAATTAGTGTAAGTCAAATGTGAGCTATTAGAGTTGGAATTAACTTAATATCTATTTTGGTTGATTTTTAAGAATTATTTGAATAGGGAAAAGTCCCTGTCTTGTTATTTTTGTCAAATTAATTCTACAAAGAATTTGACCATGAGGCCAGTGGCATGCTGTAGGGAATTTCCGTGGCTTTCCAACAATATCAAATTCACTAAATTTGGTTTAGCCAATTTGAAACTATTTAATTTCAAAGTTTGGGCAGTATTGAGTTTGGATGGAAATGTTTAAATCAAATTTGAATTAAACAGGCCGGCGGGAAAAGCTAACGGGCCGAAAAGGTTTAAACAGGCCCAAGGCCAGCCCAGCCACGGTCCAGTGCCGCGCGGGCTGCTGACAGGGGTCCGCATGTCAGCGTTAAAACCCGAACGGTACGAGCGACGTGGCGTTGGATTAGAAGGCGATCCAACGGCGCACGGTCGTCGTCTTCTCCGCGAGCGAGAGGTTCTGGCGGCGAGTCTAGGGGGTGGGAGAGCTAACCAGGGCTCCCGCGGTGGCTGGCAGTGTGCGTGATGTAGATGTGGACGACGGCGGTTCTCCTGGTACCGGTGGCTCGTCCTGGGGCGGCTCCAATCGACGGCGATCTTCCGCGGCGTCCGGCGGCAGTGAGGTGGCGATTGGGTGGCTACGGCGGTGAATGTCGACGGTGGAGTGGCTCAGGCGGTCGAGTGAGAAGAGGGGAGTGTGTGGTGTGCTCAATTCGACGAACGGAGCTCTCCTTTTATAGGCGAGCGAGTGACCGTGGGGCTGCGGCGAAGTCGACATGCTCGCGGCGATCCCGGCGAGCGGTTGGGCTCGGCGAGGGTGTCGGGTTCTCCTCTTCCGGCGATGCGTTTGGCGGTGACGCGGTCGGGGAGAGGGGTTAGGTCGCATTGCTTCCGTGTCCGTCGCGTCCGCGGCGGACCAGGGTTCTCTTCTCCGGCGACGGCGGTTGCGGGTCGTGGTCGAGGGCGTGTCTGGGAGCATTGCGGTGTCGAGTGCGTGCTCAAGGCGCTCGCAGGGGGTCCAGGGCGTGAGCGAGGCGGCTGCGCGGCGCGTGGCCAGGGCGTCCATGGCGCGCATGGTCGCGACGCGAGCGGCATCCAGGGCTGGTTTGGGCGCGCGTCGTCCGGGCGTTGTCTACGTCTTCGTCGACCAGGCGAGGCTAGGCGCGGTGGCGTGCTGTGGCGAGGGGCCAGGGTTGGCGAGCAAGGGAGAGAGGGAGGCTCGGCATGGTGGTGCCATGGCCGGCATGGCCATGCCATGCAAGCTAGCTCCTCCTCCTTAGCTCCACTATGTTTCATTCATGGTTAGAGGGAACCAGGGGACCATTTGGGGTTGGTTAGGGTAGGTTTGTTTGAGTAGATCACTATTTGCTATAGTGTGTGAATAGTGTTCAAATTTGGAAAATACAAAATTATCCAAATTGGAAATAATTCCAAAGGTGAACCTTTTTGAAATGTGAGTGTTGGGATAAGTTGTAATTGACCAGAGATGAATTGAGGTGGTGGTGGAAAAATTAGAATTCAAGATTTGGCCAAAATGGCTAAGTGGAGATTGTTGAACTTGTTAAAAAGTTAAGACTTTGGATGAGCATAGCTAGTGATCCAAGATGAATTTGGCAGGGTGGTCTTCATCAAAGTTGTTCACCTTGATGTTGACTTTGAAATGGTGCAAAGAGTTAGCAAGCATTGGTTTGGAAAAATTGAATTGCAGGGGCTCAAAGTGGTGATCAGACTAAAATTGGCAGATTTGGCCATCATCACATGTGAGGGGGAAATGTGTTTGAAAAACATTTGAATTGTGAACCTTTGATTCCAAAAGTTGTACTAAGGGTTTAGTAACCTTATTAAACTAGTGGTGAAGACCAAATAGGTCTAAGGTCAAAATTTATAAAAATGCCATAGGGCATATGTGAGGGTTTTTAGGGTTTTTCAATTATTGGAATTTCTTCCTCTTTGATTTATTGGGTTGGTGATCCTCATATGATCACTCTAGGGTTTTAGAGCATATCTAAAACAAGTAATAACAATCATCATGGCATATCACTCAAATGCACAAGTCCTATGCATGGTACTATATGCAAAAGAAAAGTTTTTGCTGGTTTGAAATTTTGCTTTCTGGAATTCTCTAACTTTCTTTTTATTGAAATTTGGGGTGTTACATGGCCTCTGGTCATGTTGTTCTGTCTCCTGTCATGATCTAGGAATTCTTTTTTCCTACCAATAGTGTTATGGCTTTACTGTTGTTATAGTTTGATATGATGTCTGTAAATCCCTAGTGGTCTATTTGGACCGTTACTGCTAGTGGCTAAATGGCTGGGCTAATGTTTATGTGCTACTGCTACTTATTTTTGAAAGCACTCTTGGCACTTGTGATTCTCTGCCATACCATGCTATATACTGGAGTGCTATTGATGCTTATAAAAGCATTTACAGTTCATAGATAAGGGATGTGGTGCCCCCTGTTATCTTACTGGTTGCTTGACTATGCCATGGTTACCCCTGAAATGGTTATCATTCATGTATACTTATCCTGCTATATGATTTGGTTACAGTGCTATGTGTAGCATGTTCCTATAATTATTTGATTCCAGGATGTTCTCCTTGATGAAGCAGCTCTTCTGCTTGAGTTATTGTTAACTCTAGTTAAGTGCCTTGCTTAACTATATGTAGCCAATAAGATTATTGGATGCCTGCCTAGTCTGAGCTTTTTCCAGTTATGATGATTTGGCCCTAGTTGATGTCTATTTAATTTGAATGAGATGACCTCGGCTATAGCATTGCTATTGCTGCTGGTTGCTCTTCATTGCATGGAAAGGCTTTGGATGGATTGGAGTTGGATAATTAGATGATTTTTCAGTAGGTGGTCATTTGTTTGATTGCCACTGTGAACTCAACCTGAAGATATAATAACCGTCTGATGGTTTTAATGGGCTAAGGTAGCTAGGTGATCTCTATAGTCCTCTAGTGGCTTGATGCTCATCTAGTTTGCTCCTTGGTTGTGCTCCTATTTTTCCTAAGATTGCACACCAACACCTACTAGATTACTGTTGATCTACTGCAGCTACTTTTATTGCCAGTTACTTTTGGTCTATGACCAAATGATGATAAACTTCTTATGAGCTTCTGCGCTGTGTGTACTCGTTGACTATGCAAATGATCTAAGGAACAGAATCCATAGATTTTTCCTTGATATGGTTATACCTCACTCTAGCTCCTAGAAAGTATGTGTTTTTGTGAGGTGTTGATGTTGATCTTGCTGTTCGTGATATTGCCCTTCTCCTCCTGGCTTGCTTGTTCTCCTGCTCCTCCTCCTAGCTGTTGCTTCTTCTGGTGATGTTGAGCTTGCCCTTCTCCTCCTATCTTCTTCTTCTTGCTGGATCTTGACCTAGGGCTCCTTCTGGTGGTGGTGTTCTTGGTGAAGAACAACTATGAACTCTTGTTGTTCTTATGGTTCGGTTGGTGAGCGTGTCGATGGATACCCCTGCCTGGCTATAATTTGGTACTTATGCAAAGGAGCTGTGTGCTCCAAGGTCGACACATACACTAGTGACTAAGCTGGTTGCCTTGCCTGGTTACTTGGTCCTAGCCATGTGAGATGCTAGCCTACTTTGGTACTTGGCCAGGGAGATCAGATCGACCATTTGATATTATCCCCCTGTGGGTTTATTCTTGACTACCAAGTGACTTTGCCACTTGTTTTTGCTTCCTTGTCTGTTTCTTTTTCTTTTTGCAGATGATCTAGAAATAGGAGAAGATCAAGATCCAAAGGATTTAGATAGGGTTTAGACTAGGTTTAGTTTTAGGTTAATTTCATGTTAAAGCAACATTGTAATTTCTTGTTTATTCTTCTATTTATTATTGTAATATATATGGAATATTGTAATGACTTTGTACATCTGTGTGCCAATCAATAAAACTCAAGGTTTTTGTTAGTGAGCTTTATTATAATTTATTTAATTTTGTATTGGTTTCTATATTCCATTCTTATTTCATCTCAAAGTACTTATTTGAATTCAAGTTTGAATTCAAATCATTCATTTGAATTATTATTTAAGTGATATTTTAAATAATCAAGAATGATATTACTTTAAGTGTGATCTTTAAATTCAAATTTCAAATTCAAATTAATTTCTTTTTTCAAAACCCTAATTTCAAAATAGATCATGCCGAAATATGTCGCATTCTCGCAACCCTAAATCCTAATGGCAACGAGAGAGAAACCTCGATCCCTCTCAGGTTTTATGCAATTAAGCGCGAAAAATTTCCCCTTTCGCGATGCAATGCACATCCCTTCCTAAATCTACCCCTCGATCATCTGAATACCTGGGATGTTATAAAAAGTGCACAAGTTCTTGTTTTCTACTTTATTGTGTAGAAAATATGCAAATATGGAAGGAAATCGGTCATTATGGTGAAATCTGGAGTTTCCCGGAATTTGTCCATGCAGAACTTTTTTCGAAGATTGCCATGGTAGGCCCCGAAGATAGCAGCAAATGAAAAAGTGCAAATTTACATAGTTGTGGAGAATTTTATGCGCTTCAATTTAGACATAAAATTCGCCCCAATTGGACTCTGGATGCTCCCTTCCCGGCCATATTACTGCCGAGGATAGAGGCAGTTTCGGGACTCCGAAAATATGTGAGGTGATTAACTCAAAATCCTTCCATATTTGGGGATTTCGGCTAAGGCATGACTTGATGTACTCATAAAGGACAGAGGAGAGTCCTAGGAAGGTTCTAGAGGTTCACAAGATCCCTTGGATCAAAGGGGCATCCATAATATGCCCAAGATTGCACCCCTACCTCTATATATTGAGGGGAAAACCTACTTTTGGAGGCAGCCACCATAAGCCGCGAATTTGCCTCCCCCTTGGCCTCCATCTATAAGGGGGGGGGGCTCATCTACAACATCATGAAGGTCGAAGGAAGAAGGCGGCCAAGGGCCGCTGCCCCCAAGGGCTGCTGCCGCCCATAGGGAGCCACCAACGCCGCCTCCTCTCCACGCGTGGCCGCATCTCCCCCATGGGGAGACTCATCTCCATCACCATCTACAACAACTCTCCATCATCCCCCACTGTAATCTCTTGGCAAACATGATGTTTGATGCAATATATTGTTTTCCCATGATCTATTGTATCTCTATGTTGATGTTTGAGTAATGACTTGTTTATGCCAATTATGATATAGTTTGTTGTTGGTTGCATACAAGTATATATGTTATCTTCTATGATGATCTTATTGTACTAAAATATGAGTGCACACATATGTTGGGGGATGCACAAGTTTGTCACCGTTGCATGTTGATAGGATGAGGGATAGCCGGAGTTTGACAGAAACCGAATCCCAGATCTTAGAGATACATGTTGTATTAATTCATGGTTAATCAACGGGGGTATTATCATGGGGACCTTAGATCTAAATGCGGTGGTTGGACTTTATGTCTTGATAATTCCCTTGTTTTCTCTTAATTGACCTTGGGATTAATCACTAAGGGTGTATTTGCTCATGTATATGGCTGCACCTATTCATGGCTCCTCCTTAGAAGAAACACTAAAAAAGACTATACTGAGCTTCACTAATTGTGACAACCACACAAATGAAATAGCAATTTTCATGAACCCTTACTCCCTTGAGTTACTCCACTTTACTCCACTTCACCTCACAACCTTTACTTTACTTGCACTAGTTTTACTTCCTACAATTATTTTCAATACTTTATAGTTTTCTAATTCCTAGTCGAAACCACTTTACACAACCACACACACTATAGTTCCTAGCTTTGCATAGAAGGCCATATAAGTGAGTTATAGGGCTTTAGAGGATAGATAGTTTACCTTCAGCTCCTCGTGGGTTTGACACTCAAATACGTATCGAATTGTACTACGGTGATTCCTTGCACTTGGGGGTTATCAAACGGCAACCCCCTCCCTCTCTCTCTCATGGGCCCCTTCCATATGGGGCCCAATAAAGGTAGGGAGGCCCTTTTTAATTAAATAAACATATTTTTAATTAATTAAATATATTTTAATATATTAATTCATTTAATCAACATATTAAACATATCCTTTAATTACCTATAATTCGAGACACCTCCCAAACTATTCCGAACACCTTCGGATACCTCCGGAACCCTATTCCGGACTTCTCTCTCAATTCCGATGAATCCAAATCTACCATTAGTTTCGTCGAACCCTTAAGTGTGTTACCCTACGGTTCGAGAATACTATAGACACGATCGAGACAGTCTCCGATCAATGATCATTACAGGGGTCTGGAAAACCATATTGATCCCTATGTGTTCCACGAAGATGTTATCATCGTTTGAACCTCTAACGCTGAGTCATATTCCCTTTGTTATTTCGATACTGGCACTCGTCTGAGATATGATCATCAGTATCACAATACCTAGTTCGATCTCGTTACTGACAAGGCAAGTTCAAACTCGTTCCGTGTGATTCCATCCACATGACCAAATCATGTGTTGCGCAACTTGGATGTAATCTCATTGAGTGGGCCCTCTGTATCTATCCGTCACGAGAATGAACAAATCCCGCTCTTGATACATACACCTCAACCCATTCCTTTAGAATACCTGAGCATCATCTTTATGACCACCCTGTAACAGTGTGGTGTTTGATGATGTCTAAGCAACCTCCGATGATAGTGTTTAGATATGATCTCACTGTCTAAGGATTAAGACACTACGCTTTATAAACATCGTAACGTTTGAACTTAAAGTGACTTGATCATGTTACAATACTTATGTGTTTGGGTATATCCATCATATCATTCAACCTAATGATGTGACCTCATTCTCAATGACGTGTATGTCCATGATCGGGAAACCTCGATCAAAGATTGACCCCAATGAGCTAGTTGTGCACTTATGTGTTTACTAGGGACTCTAGTTTGTTTACAATACCACACATGTATTAATGTTTCCTCTTAATACACTTATAGCATGGCACGAAACTAATATGAAAATTTGTGAGATATGAATAATAAACTCATTATTATTTGCCTCTAGGGCTTTATCTCCAACAGAACACCCGAGATACTTCGCTTGTAGAGTTCGCCTTTTATTACTCTGAAAGTTTCGGAATGGTGAGAAATTCGCCGAGGTTCAACTAGGTCCTCTGGGAGTTCCTTGTTCATTAGATACACTAAGTACGGTTGCATCCACGTGGGCTCGATCATCGTGACCTCCTCGGGTTCTTCGTCGTCTTCTTGTGCAGGTGATGGAGGTTCTGAGGTTGACGTAGCCCCCAAGTCTGCTTGTGGCTTAGCCCCCTTGCGTACTTTCGGCTCCACGGTGTTAGTTGGCTTCTTGACCTTGATGGAGTGCTCGTTGATCTCTTCCAAAAAGACTCCGAGTGGTATGGAGAGTCACTGGGACCCGATGTTGGCAAGACTGTCGGCTTCTTTATTGCTTCCTCTTCTAATATGTGAGACTTCACAACCACCGAAGTTTCCTTCCATTATGTTGTAGATGCCGCGATATGTGGCCATGTTGTCGCTGATGGTGTCACATTTGTTCATCACCTGCTGTGCGACGAGATTCGACTCCTCAAAAATCTTGAGGCGAGTTGCACCGCAGGCTTTGGACATACACATGCCGTTCAATAAGGCCTCGTACTCAGCTACATTGTTGGATGCATTTGGAAAACTCATCCGCAACACGTAGCGCATCTTGTCGCCTTGTGGAGACACGAGTACAACATCGGCTCGTGCTCCTTCAGTTCTTTTGGACCCATCGAAGTACATGGTTTAGGCACTAAATCTGGAGGACCCGCACTCTAGAGTTCCATCCACTCTGATGTGAAGTCAGAGAGTACCTGTGACTTTATAGCTTTTTGCTTTTCGTACGTGATGCCCGAGGAGAAAGTTTGATTCCCCAGAGGGAGACACGCCATGTTACTTCAGGGTTATTTAGGATGTTGGACAGGGGAGTCTCATTAACCACTACCATCGGGTGCTCCAAAAAGTAGTGGCGCAGTTTCCGCGCTATCATAAAGATGCCATATGCTAGCTTCTGATAGTGCAGGTAGCATTGTTTGGATGGCGAGAGCACCTCTCTAAGGTAGTAGACCGGCCGCTGGACACCGTGAGTTTTGCCATCTTTGGATCGGTCGACGACAAGGACGGTACTGACCACCTCGTTGGTGGTGGCAATGTACAACAGGAGTGGTTTTTTTATTGGGTGCCACCATGATAGGTGGCATTGACAGCATGCGCTTATGATCTTCAAAGGCTCTTTCGGCTTCTTAGTTCCACTCGAATTTGTCCCATTTCTTCATTTGCGTGTAGAACAGTAGCGCTTTCTCTCCCAGCCGAGCAATAAATCGACTTAGAGCTGCAAGACGACCAGTTAGCTGCTGGATACCCCTCAAGTTTGTGGGCTACTTCATCTTCAGGATTGCCTGGACCACTCGTGGTGGGCCTCGATTCCTCTAGCTGATACTAGGTACCCGAGGAGTTGCCTCGTGGGGACACCAAAGGAACATTTTGTCAGGTTAAGTTTGATGCAATACCTATCGAGGTTATCGAATATTTCGCGTAGATCATCGATGAACCTTGCCTAGTTCCTCGTAGTGATCACCACATCATCAATGTAGACCTGGACGTTCCTGCCGATTTCTCTCCAAGGCAGTTCTACATCATCCACTGGTACATGGGATCCGCGTTTTTCAGCCCGAAGGGCATTGTCTCGTAGCAAAAGACGTCGCAGGGTGTGATGAAAGCTGTTTTATCTTGGTCTTCAACATTCATCTTGATCTGGTTGTAACCAGAGTAAGAATCCAGGACGAAAAGACGCTCGCAGCATGCGGTTGAGTCGATGATCTTGTCGATTTGCGGGAGCGGCAGGTGATTCTTTGGCAGTGCTTGTTGAGCGATGTGAAGTCGACGCACATTCGGAGTATGTTTGTATTTTTCTTTGGTAAAATCACTGGGTTGGCCACCCATGTCGACTGCTTGAGTTCTCTGATGAACTTGGCTTCGAGGAGCCGATGGAGCTCCTTGCCTATTTGTTTACGTTTCAGCTCCGCGATACAACGAAATGACTGGTTGACCGGCTTTCCACCGGGATTCATGGAGTGCATGCTCGGCGAGTTCCCTGGGAATACCTTGCATTTCTGTTGGACACCAGGCAAACATTTCCCAGCACTCACAGAGGAACTCGACAAGCGCATTTTCCTATGCGGCACTGAGGTTGACAACCACGAAGGTCGTTTTCTTCAGGTCGGTGCGGTGAACCTAAACTTCTCGCGTATCCTTGGTGGAGTCGAAAGCTTGATCAGGCATGACTCCCTTTGCTGTTGGCAACACATCGTGATCGGTGGAAATCTTGAGTTGAGCAAACTCTGTTTCCATCCCGAAAGACTCGGAGATCTTATTGAATTATTGGTCACATGCATCGGAACGAGTGTAGCCTCCTTTGGCGGTGATGATTCCGTTGGATACTAGTATCTTCATCACCAGGTAGGTGTAGTGTGGGACCGCCATGAACTGCACAAACGCGGGTCGCCTGAGGACTGCGCGATACTGTGATGGCCAGTCCATGACCTCGAAGTCGATTCTCTCTCATCTGAAGTTGTCACGTGAGCCGAAGACTACGTCAAGTGTGATCTTTCCCAAATAGACCTTAGGCTTCCTGGGAACTATGCCGTGGAAGGAGGTGTCCGAGGGTGCGAGGTTGGTTAGTGAAACGTTCACCGCGCGGAGTGTCTTGGTGTAGATGAGGGTGATGCCGCTTCTAGCATCCATGAAGACCTTGCTCATGTCGAATCGGCCAATCTGAGAGTCGATGAGCAGAGCCAAATGGCCTGGCCGAGGGACCTAAAGAGGGTGATCTTCTCTACTGAATGTGATCTCTTGTTCAGACCAGTTGAGGTACTCGGGTGTTGGCGGGGGTGGATCTGGTTGCGATGTTCACTTGTCGGGTGATAAGCTTTTGGGTCCTGTTGGATGGCCGCCCCTTCTGGATCATGTTCAATGCCCCTCTAGCTGGCCGGTATTCTTCGTTCTGGTTTCTGTTGGCTGCGGGTTGTGGCTGGATTGTCATAGTTGTAGGTGCAGACAGTGGTGGTGGTGGTGGTGCGTTGAGCGCTAAAGTTCCGGGTGCGTCGTTAAACCCTTGGCTTGCAGCTTTGCTTTGCATCGTAGGATCCTTGCAGCCGCAAGAAAGTTCCACAATCTTTCATGAGGTGATTATATCTCCTCCTACCTTCCGAGTCGATGTAAAAGTACATGTTGCATGGTCTATTGAGCATCTGTTCCGAAAAATGTTTGAAGTCTTGTGGGGGTCCCGGCCTGCATGCTGGCTTGCTGAACCCGGGCTCAACCCGGTTGCTAGTGAGGTACCCACTATTGCGGTATTCGCCCTTCTGATTTTGCTCGCTGATGAAGCCAGCCGCCACTTGGTTGAGTCCATCGTAATCGTCGTAGTTGCGGCTTCCCCTTCGCCTGCGGTCATTGTTGTGTCTGAAGCGATTTTCTTCGGGTGAGTGAGCGTGCTTGTTGTGCAGCGCATCCTCACCATCAACCCACTTGTTGGCAATGTCCATTATCTACGAGATTGTTCTCGGCTTGGCTCAACCCAGCTCCTCTATGAAGTCCTTGGGGTGTAACCAATTGTTGAAAGAATCGATTGCTCTCTCGTCGGAGACATTTTCAGCTTTCTTTATGATGTTCCAACGTTGTATGTACGCGCGTATTGGCTCACTGGATTTCTACACACACGCCCTCAACTCCTCAATGGATGCGGGTCAGTTGAAGGTGGATCTAAAGTTGTGGATGAATTTGTCCACTAGGTCATTCTATCTGCTGATGGACTCGTCGGGTAGTTTCGTGAGCCATGATCTTATTGCTCCACATAGATGCAACTGCAGGCTTTGCATGGCGGTGGATTTTGTGCCACCCTGTAGTTTGACGGTTTGCAATTAGTCGATCAGCCATGCCTCGGGTTCCTAAAGACCATCATACTTCTGGCGATCGGTAGGAAGTTTGAAATCTTTTGGCACGGGCGTTCTGCGAACCCAACAGGTAAAGCAGCTCACGCCGCACAGTTCAAGATCATCACCATCATCATCGTGGTCGTTGTCTCCCGAATTTCTTCGACTGTCACGCTCAGTTCGAGATCTATAGACTCTTCGCTGGGTGATGTCGTGTCTGGCATCTTTTTCGTGTGTGCTAAAATGCACCTAATGCGGTGAGCTGGACCTTCGAGTCTCGATTGCACGCCATGGGCTGTTGTGACAGTGTGGTGAGCTAGACCTTCGAATTTCAATTTACCATCGAGGGCTATTACGGTGGTGTCGCGATCTGTTGGATCGTGGGACGATCTTCTTTTCTGCGAGCGAAGCTCCTACCATGCCGAGTCTCGCGAGGGCGGAACGGTAGATAGCCAACTGCGGATCATTGGCTGCTAGTTGAGTGGCGATCAGTTGGTTTGAGCTGCTATGTTGGCTGCTTGAGGTGTCGTGGGCTTTATGTTTCCCCTTGAGTTCACCGACATGAAGGATAGATCAAGGTCTCTCACCAAATTTTGTCTTTCGTTTTCGGGGATGTCACTGAACCGAGAACCGATCCTCATTGGTTGTCCACCTACTCCGGCACTCGTGGATTCAATAGAACTTAACTGTGCCCGCCGAAGACGAGACTCATCGGCTGCTTTCTTTCGCTCGTCAATTTGTCGCTTCATCTTTATCAACTCACGCTTCTGCCGATGGAGCAGTTACTGGTATGCTATAAGCTCTTCTCGGGTTGTGTCTGCTGCCACAAGGACCACACTGCTTATGGCTTGCCTCGCCTTGTCGCAGGATCTCACGGGATCTGAACTTGGATTCGATTGCGTAGGCCACCGGTTTCATGATTTACACGGTGATTGCCTTCGCCTTCACGATCCTCATTGCGGTTGCCTTCGGGTGGGATACCTCGCTCCCTATCTATGTTCATGGCGACGTTTTCAGGATTCGGCATGGGGTTGCCAAGGGAGTCATATTCTTCTGACGTTCTTGCTCCAGATGCAGCCGCGATGATCGCGCATACCTGGTGACATGCCAGGTGTAGGTTTTTAGTGCAAATATCAAAGTACGAGTCAAAATTCCTAATCCCATAGTCAACATTGTGGTCAAATTCTTTGTCAATGATGTCCATCGAGTCCACATCTTGGAGTGCTGGAGCCGATGGCAGCTCGCTTTCATAGTCAAAGGAGACATCGTCGAAAAGTTCGGCGACATCCCCCCACCTTGTGGCGGAATCGCAGTTTTTCATGGTGGTTGGGGTTGAGTTTGCCTCGCTTGTGGAGCTGACGGAAGATATTGACGATGCAGCTGGTAAGGAGTTCGCCGTCGACCGACCCGAACGGATCGGATCCGAGAGGCGGAGAGTACCTCGTGACCCGATGCGAAAGTTGATACTTCTAATCGTCAAATCCATCCCCCGGTCGAGGTTGTCGAAGGCTGGGAGAACGGGTGGGTGTGGAAGAAAATCGATGGATCCGAAATGGATCTGGCCATCGATGGTCGTCGAGTTGTTGCTTGGTGAAGAGGGAGCCGTCGAATTCATGACTACAATGCCCAGATTCCGCACAGATGGCGTCTATTTTTCTTTCTCCTGCCCTGTAAATTATGTACTTTAATCTTTATTTATAAAAATTGCAGTGCGACTTTCCCACTATTTAACCTTCAAACTATTGACGAGGGGTGACCTCGGCAATGTCCATGGTTATGGACTTGGGTTTCAGGGAAAGAGGTGCGCTAGTGATTTCGTCGGCTTATCAGACGAACAAGGGAGTCTAATGTTATTGATGGAAAGCATAGAGTCGCAGGATTACTAGAATCGATATTGGGTTACGGCGAGTATGCCACGAGTTAATCCCGGTTCCCTCCCCGTTGGCTCCTCCCAGCCTTTATATGCGAGGCAGGATCTCAGAATCCAATCTGGGTCGGTTACAGATACAAAGATAAACTTATGCCAATGTTGTCTACTTGATGGGGTTTTACTTGTTCTTTACGTCTGGTTCCTGGGATTCGGGCTCTTCCAGGTCATCTGTTTTATTATGGGCTTCATGGGCTCCTTCATGGATCCATACCAGGGACGCTAATCTTGCGGACCCGATAAGTCATCCCCATGCCCGATGTGGTCAAAAATTCTAATCGTCGGCCATTGCAATAAAAAGAACTGATATGAATATGCAAAAGATTTAAAATGAACATCATGTATGGCCTCATACTTACAATGGACATACAAACCCCAGGGACTGTGCCAGCGAACCAAGTAGGATGCACAAGACTATTATATGTGCATATCACAAGTTTCGCTAGCACCATCCCGGGATCACATCCGAAAATAAGACACCTATATATAGTGCCCCAAAATTCTAATCATCGGCTATTTTAATCATGAGTCATACTATCACAGATCATAAATCACAATTTCAACCCCAACATTTTATCTTATATTAAAAATTCTACCATCACAATAGAATTACTACGTCAAATTAATGTGCAATAATATACAGCAGCAAATCATGCATATGAAAAGAGAAAAGGAAGGGAGGCTCACTAGCGGGCCTAGTTGTCGGCGGAGAGGATGGCTGGGTGTGGTGGTCGTGGATGGAGGGGTAGGCACACGGTCAGCGGGGAAGGCGGGCGCACGGGCGGTCAGGGAAGGTGCCATCGGACGCGTTGGGCGGCAGTGGGCACACGGGGCGGTCAGGGAAGGCGTCGGTGGATGTGCGGGACGGCGGCGGACGCGCGAGCGATGGGTGATAACTAGGGTTTGGAATTGGATATCCAGATAAGGAATTAAATGGAACAGAGAGGAGAAGGGGATAAAATAAGGCCAGTTTAAGAAATATAGTGGTAGCGTGCGGACGGTGTCGTCCGCTGCGGGTAAGTTAATTGCAGCATGCCCTCGGTACGGTGCGCCACCGATAATAGCAGCGGCGGGCCTCTATACGCCCCGCTACCAGTAGGCCTACCTCTAAGACGAGCTCCTCGAATATGCAATCCTTGCTTGTGTACGAGTCAGGCAAGGGAGGGCAGGCATTTTTATACACGATTGATGGTGCGCATGCACCATGCTTATTGTCTCAAACAACACAGCCACCAACGGATCGTGCGCACCATATATATGCTTATTTTTAAAACGAAAGGAGTAATGAAAAAACAAAAGCGACGAATTGAAACCTAAACTAATAAATCAGATGCATGGCTTCACGTCGCTATCTTAGTTGCTTTCGTCACTGTCCGTGTGGTGGTACCTCCGGCACATTGTGCCGTCAAACACCTTCACGGTCAGCACGTCATCGCCTTCATATTTGAAGTGTAGGAAGGAGCCGATCTTCACACTGTGCGCACGAGCGAACTTCTCCCAGCCTTTGTTGAGATACATCTGGCCTTCCCCGTCGAAAAGGACCTCCACGAACGAGACATGGGGACTACAGTCGGCTGCTCGCAAATACATTTTAGCGGACTTCTGGCCTTCAAGAAATTGAGTGTACTTTTCTGGGAATATCTGCAAGGGCGAAAAGGTATCCATTTATATATATGGGATCGAAATGGGTGATGATCGATGATCACATATGGACACAAGATATATGCATGCACGTACCTCCTTGGCCAAAGGGTTTTCATAGATGGAGATGAAAAACTCGAAGTGCTCCTCTATCGAAGAGGATGGCGGTGGTGGTGGCGATGATCCACCACCTCGGCCCCGGCCACCGCCGGTCCCACGACCATGACGGCCATGTCCATGACCACATGAACCTATAGCCTCCTCCATCGACGAAGCCATGGAGCGAGCGTGAGGATTGAGATGGGAACAAATGATGTTGAGATAAATGAGGCGCTAGCGGCTGGTTAAAAAAGGTGGGCGAAAAAGCCAGCCGAAGCGGTGCACATGATCGAGGTAATTAAAACGGTGCTAGCTGCAACAACAGCAAGTGAGAAGAAAGCGCACGGCAGATACTCTGGCACTCCCGGATTAAACAAATGAGTAGCGGCAGGAATGCGGGCACACGGCTGTCACGATATACCTGCCGCATGTAAACCACGTTGCACGCTACCGATTAATTTTGGTCCCAGATTCATGCGAACCCCACTTATTAGTCACGTGTCCTATTTAACCGTGCGCTACTAATGATGACATACTAGCCGCGTGCCTATTCTGGGTACGCTGCTAGAAATAGCTGCCGCGTGCACGGAACCCTCCACGCTTTCATTAGACCTATCTCTATAGGGTTTTCCCTACTAGCGAGTGTCATATTTAGGACACAGTGGCATAAAGACATAAATAGTTCCACATCATTCACACAATAACATATAAATTATTATGACTAGTGAAGAAAACCATGGCACTCTTAGACACTCCTAACAATCCGGTGAAAATCAATGGAATCTTGAGCAGTAATCTGTATGATGGTGTTTACAATGTAAAATGTGGCATGCGCCATATCCGGTGAATATCCGGTGTCACCATTTTGCACCACAAGAAGTTTTGAGCTTGTGAAAGAGGATACACCCAACCAAGTACTACATATATTATTGGCCGGATGTTTAGGGTTACATTGGCTTGACAAATCTTATAATTATGAGTACCATATGTTATGTTTAGCCGATGAATTATTATAAGGAAGATCCTCACGGTCTTCGCGGATTTCACATCACAATCAAGTGATTGTTGCGATGGCGTGTCATCATTCTCATTCAACAATGTTTTGTTAATCATCATGCGCACGCTACAGAAGTTGTTTTCGCCTTCTTCCGCAAACCCATCTTCTAAACATGGATCTACACATTGACCTTCCTAGGCCTTCCATCAACGCCACCATGAGACCAGACAGTGTCAATGCCCTGTTTGTGTCCATCTTAACGTGTTTACCTCCTAGACTTGTTGTAATCGACACGGAAAAAACCATGCCACTCCACCTCAGGATGCCTCCAGCCAGCATGGGTTCCAAACGATGCCCACAAGAGGAAGAATGACACCAGAAGTGGCGCCATCGTCCGATCCGGGAGATGTAAATCTACTATTTCCCCGAGAACATCTTTAATAGGGTAACGTCACCCGTGGGCACCATCTTCGGCCCGACCGCACCGGAGTTCAGCTCTCGCTGACCATCACCAACACCAACAGATCCGCTGCTGGAGGTGAGTCGCACCACCCGAAATAGCATGCCCTTGCTCACCGGGATCCATCCGCATGCCTAGCCCAAGGGTCCTAGCCGCAGAAGTCGCCATTCTCATTAGGGACCCCCTCCCCGCCCCCACACGAGATCCAGGCCTCGCCGCCACCCTCCACCATGCAGGCATAGCCTAGTGGGTTTATCCGACCAATGGCGGGTGTGGGAAGGAAGAAAGGAACGACAGCGCTCAGAGGGCTAGAGCTCCACTCGAGTCGCCTATGAGAGGCTACACATGGGCTTTTTTTTTTTGAGAGAGGGGGTATAGATCTAAAACCAATTACATGGAATCTTGATTTAAAACCAATTAGCTTAGCCAACATGGCTAAAATTATGTAATATCACTCCCACGCAAACATGCATGTCAGGTTGAGCGTTCTAGTTTACACGAAGATTTGGGTCGGGTAGTTTGGGCAAAATGTATTTCGGTTTCCAGAATCAATATCCAAAATTTTGTCAGAACATTAGCCACCCGACCATTCGGGTTCCCGAAATTTCGGGTACGGGTACTCCCGAATTTCTCGAAATATAGAACAGTGAAAAAATGGAGGTGATCTCCTCTGCTTGTCGCACATCCGAGGCAAATCCTCCCTCCATCTCTCATGATCTTGTGTTGTGTGGGCCACATAGAACGAGGAGGAGGATGTAGGTCTTGGGCATGTGTCGCGTCGGGTTCGATAGAGGGGTGACTTTTTTGATTTGGCCATAGATGGGCGAAGATGGTGGCGAATCAGGAGAGAGGCTGGGGGCGAGGCTAGGGAAGTGGTGCAATGTGACCTAGAAGAGCGTGCGGCACGAGAATAGGAAAGCGGTGGCATGCTGCGACAGGTAGAGGACAGTGCGGCATCGTCGTGAGGATCATGCTTTTAAATTTTGGTTTTAGGAAAATTTCAGCTTCTTATTTCATTGATTTCTTTTTTTGTTTCTCCCAAATGACCGAAATTTTCTCCTAGAATTCGTCAAAAAAATAAAATTTTAAAATTATTTTGTAATTTATTTGACTTCCTTTGTTGTACTGAAATATCTTAAAAGAATTTACCAAAGGAAATATGTCAGTGTATATGGAAATCTCAATTGAAAATCGGATTTTATTGGAAATGAGGATTGGGCTTTGAACGCTCACATGTTGTGTGGCGACTGGTTCTGTATAGGGGAGAGACTGAGACACGAAAATGAAAACTAGATTTGGTGGTTTGAGTGTGCCCGGTGGGCTATTTGGGGTTGAGAACTAGGTTTGTGCTCAGTCGATTCCTACAACATTCGATTGCATCGTGATTCGTTCATATAAGTTGCAACTGAGCTTTTTTTAGTTGCAAGTGGGGTTGCAACTGAGATTTTTTCAGTTGCAAGTGGAGATGCAACTAAGAAAGATGCTATGGACCGTTAGATTTGCTTCTTGATTCGTGATATTCATGAGTTACAACATGGGTTGCAACTGAGATTTGATAATATCATTTGACTAAGAATGAAGTTAGTTCTTAGTCGACTAAGAACTATCCACACCTAGATTTGTCACTACGCTTTGTATCTAGTTGTGCCTATTTGGGTAGTTCGGGTACGGTGATTTGGAACCCGATTTCCACAACTACATTAAACTTATTTGAACGAGAAAAACTACTAATATGTTTTTCACATTGTAAACATTAGGTTAATGTAAAAAGAGAAACTACAAAATGAAAGAGAAAACAAAATAAAAAAAGAGAAAAAATAAAAAATAGAAGAAAAAAGAAAAAAGGAAACACAAAAGGAAAAAAAAAGAGATTGAAAAATAACAAGAAAAAAGAGTTTTTTTACTACGATAGAGAAAAAAGAAAGAAACCCAAAAAAGGAAACCAAAAGAAAATGAGAAAAGAAAAATAAAAGAAATTAGAAAACCCATGATAACTAGCTAGAAAAGAAAAACCGGAGAAGATGAGAGAGAACAAACATACCAAATGGAAAAACCATCTTGTCACTAAGGAATCAGACGAACCAACAACGATATGGACATAATGGGCCAGGCCCAGAACGTGTACTAGGTGTGCGGCGTCTCAGATGGGGAAACCTATTTGACGCCCGCTATGTGCAGCATTGTTGCACGCCCGCGTGGCATGTCATTCGGGCCAGCCCATTTAAGGGCGTTTTCCTTTTTTTTTGGTCATTTTCGGTATTTTGGTCCATAATAAGTCTCATGTTTGATGTAGAACCACTACACATAGGAAAAGTCTTGTTATCAACCCGTTATTGCTACAACCGGTTCTTCCTTCAGCGAAGTGAAGCCCACGTGCCGTCGCATGTGCTTTCCCCGCGCGTCGTTGCTGTCCCCACTATGTCCGTGCACCACCGTCACTCGCTGCTCTCTCCTCGTGCAGTCACCGTCACTGCCTATCGGTGCTGCTACGGCTGTTCGGGTGTTGTCGTTGCTGCTGATGCAGCTCTCCGTGCTCGGTCGCCGAAGGTCTCCCTCTAGTTGGAGGTCGTCATGGACATGGTAGTGGAGAGATCTGGCCGCCAGACTCGGAGAATACGACCTCATCAATTCCTCTTCGACGAGCTCGGGGAGCCCCTTCTACCTCACCTTCAGCCCTCCTTGCCAGCCCTGCCAGCGTCGAGCTCAAAATCAGCCATGGCGCTGCTGCCTGCTGCCATGGCGTTGGCTAAGGGTAAGTTTTGGGGATTTTTGTTGATGTTACAGATGATGTTGCAATTTGTTAGATACGTGCATCATTTTTGTTTTATAACTATGAGCAAATTGTTATAATTATTTTCCGACGTATGCCACAAAGAAATTGCACCAATGTTACATGCGTGTTCCTGTAATGTTGGAGGAGTTAGGCAAAATTGTTGGATATACTGCAGAAAAATATTGCCAAACTATGTATATTTTTGAAAAATGCTACACATACAAAAAATGTTACATTCGGAAAAAAATTATGCCATTAACAAGAATTTTTGTACCATAACCAGTTGTAGCTATAGTCGGTTGATCCCTAAAGTTCGCTCTACAGTTATAATGTTTGGGCTATTCGGGTTCAGGCTATACGGGTCAGAGTAGTGGAGACCATGGCAATTTCCATATAGTATATATAAAAACCCGAGGTTTTTGCTGCCTCCTAGTTGATCCAAGCACTGTTCACACACACGTGCACCGTGCTCCGTCAACTTTTTTTCTTTACTTTTTTCATACTTTTTTTTATTTTTGATAGTATTTTTTTAAAGTTTCTGATAGTAATTTAAAGTTTCTGATAGTAATTTTCGCAGTAAATTCGTAGGCAAAAATATTCAACTCCCAAATTAATTTGCATGTTTTCGGTATCTTTGATAAAATCTTGCTCCATCGTTTCTCACATCTTTAAACCGTGTGCGTTGTCCTTGCTTTGAAGCCATCATGTTGTGCTATTGGCATACTACCATATTTTTTCCATTGCACTACGTTCATAATGCCATCTTTCTTCATCGCCTCACGATTAGCGCTTCTCTCTTTTTAGATTTTTCCCTATGACCACCAAAAATAGAACTTTTAATAGCAAATGCTATTTTTTAGATGTTTCAAGCAACTGATTTTACACTTTTATCCTTTATGTCTTTCCCCGATAGAGGAGTTGGACCCTTCCACTTTTGCCTTTTCTTTCCGCAATTCAGATCCATGTTAAGGAAAAATATCTCGCTCAAATTTTTTTTTTTTGCGAGGAAATGACTCTACTTTTTCTAGTTTGAAAAAAGACGTAACACCCAATTCAGATCCATGTTAAGGAAGGATACCTATGCCGTCTTGAAAAAAGATTCTGAACCATGACACTATATTACCATTCTTATATTTCTTGATCCGTGTTTCCACGCCAACACTTCTGCGATACATCAGATAACACATATTTTACAATACTTCTAAAATATTTTAACAAACAATGTAACACCCAAGGGGGCAACCCTAGCTAGCGGTCAAATGCCCGAGCGGTCACTTCCAAACCAAAAATTTCCATTTCTAGTCATGTCCAAAATTTCCAACCCAAAAAGCTAATTTAATTTAGAATACTTTGGAGACTTTTTTAGCTAAAAATTTACCAACCCTGCGCCCGTTATTTATCAGCGGTAAAATGCAAAAAGTTACCGAATGCAAAATATTAATATCATTTTGTATATTTTGGCGGCTTTATAGCCCACAAGTTAGCAACCGTTAGTCCGCTTTTTTTACTAACGGCAAATGCGGAAATTTACCGACCGAGAAAGCTAATTTCATTTAAAATATTTTGGTGGCTTTATAGCTCACAAGTTATCAACCGTCTGTCCGCTTTTTTACTAACGGCAAATGCGGAAATTTACCGACCGAGAAAGCTAATTTCATTTAAAATATTTTGACGAATTTTTGTAAGTCACAAAGTAATCAACCATCTGCCCGCTATCTATCAGCGGGTAATGTGAAAAGTTACTGACCCCAAAAACTAATTTCAGTTAGAATATTTTAACAATTTTGTTTTGCTCACTAGGTTATCAACCCAGTGCCCATTATTTATCAATGGTAAAATATGAAAAGTTATCGAGCCCAAAATGCTAATTTTATTTTGAATATTTTCGCGACTTTATAGCTCATAAGTTATCAACCGTATGTCCGCTTTTTTATCAACGATAAAATGCAAAAAATTACGATCCGAAAAAGCTAATTTTATTTAGAATATTTTAGCAAAATATTTTTAGGTCACAAGTTAATTCAAAATAACATAAATTTTAAAAGTGTTGGTTCATTTGTGGTGAATTTAGTCATTAATGTGAGTTGCAAGTGGTAGTTCATTTGAGTTGCAAGTGGTTTTTCCACCCATTACTTCCCCTTTAAAAACAACTAGCCCAAAAAAGGGAATAAAAAGAATAGTCCAACTATTATAAATTTTGATACAAAGTAATAACAACAAAAAATAAAAGAGAAAATAAAATGGAATCAAAGAAAAGGCAAGTTAGTGCATGCAGAAAAGGCAAAGCTAGTGCACGTCAGACCAAAGCTAGTGGTACTCACGCAGAAAAGGCAAGCGCAGGACGAGGCTTGGATTAGCGCGAAACGAGAAAAAAAGAGAATTGCAGTCGCGCGTGCGCTGACGCGCGGTCCTTCGGCAACTTCCTAGCAGTAACGTAATTCCCGACAGCTAGCGTGTGGCTGGGGAGATCTGAACGCTGCCGGAATCTCGCGCGGCGTTATAAAGCTCGGTGCGACTCGGAGAGCGATGGTATAGGTAGCTACCAGCTGGCAGGTATTTGCACAGCAACATTAGCTAGCTAGATGGCTGGGTAGCCAATTAATCAAGCTCGTTGAAATCCTCAATCAATACAATGGTGAACCCCGCAAGCATCCCATTCTCGGCAGTACTAGTGGTCATGCTAGTATCTGCTATAACAGCTTCTGCTGCGCCGGCGCCATCTCCGGCGCCGCCGATGATAGGGATGCCAGGCTGCGACACCAGGTGCGGCAATATGAGCGTGCCGTACCCGTTCGGCATGGGCTCGTCCCATTGCTACCACTCCCCGGGCTTCAACCTGACCTGCGACCGCCGAACCGACCCGCCGCGCCTCCTCCTCGGCGACGGCACCCTCCAGGTCGTTCAAGACATCTCCGAGTATATTACATCGGTGACCGTGACGCGCACCAGCGGGGGTGGTGATATCGAGATCGACGCTGACGGCAACGGCGCCTTCGGCGGAGGGATTTCGGGGGCCAACAGCCCCTACTCGCTGTCGGACGGGCTGTCAGACGGGCTGTCGTTCAAAAACGAGCTCATCCTGACGGGCTGTAACGTGCAGGCGACGCTCAAGAACGCCGTCGACAACACCACCATTAGCAGCTGCTCTTCGGTATGCACATACGAATCCTTCGAAATTATGAAGATGGTCAGCAGCATCTCCTGCCGGTCCCCCGTTGTCAACAGCAAGGCCGGGTCAGCGTACCACTTGCACCTCGACTGGTTCGGTGCCAACAGCAGCCATGACAAGCGGTGGCCATGGCGGGTACTTGTTGCATCCACGGGGTGGTTCGAGCAGAAGCTGATCTCCGACCGTTGGCTGCAGAAAGACCACCCGTCGAAGGACGCAATGGCAGCTCCTTCCGTCTTCCTCAAATGGGAAGTACCCTTTGAACAAGGAGACAACATGAGTAGTCCTACTTCGCCCTCCGCCTCCAGCTACCCCGAATGCTCAGAGGACGAAGCACGCAATGTTTGCAAGAGCAAACACAGCAGGTGTTACATTGATGGAAGCAGAGGATGCTACTGCAAAATGGGCTACACTGGCAATCCCTACTTGGCCGACGGGTGCAGAGGTATAAGTTCTTCCGTACTTGACCGGCTGGTAAGAATAGCTTCATGATTGGTGCAAAACATATGATGGCAGATTCGCATTTAGCCATGGATTGTTATGATATTGTGTATAACACAGCCGACATCTTTTTAATTTAGTATATATGGTTTTTTTTTCCACATCCATAAATTTTTCATTCATGTTCATACGTTTTACTAACTAATAAATGTGTGAGCAGAATTATGATAATCAATCCAAAATATGAATACCTTACTACAAATTTATTCGTCAAATATTCATTTATGATAACTGTTTAAAAAAATATGCACGGGCTTCTATTTTAATGAAGAAATTTCATGCCATGATAACTAATAATTAGATTTTGACTTATTAGAGCTTGCCTTCCTTAAAAGAATTGCATATATATAAAGTTAAAGGGTTGACTTTATAGAAAGAAGCCTATATACCCCCTAAGAGCAAGAACAATAGTGTAGCCAGCAGCCGGCTATAGCAATTTGCCATGTCATCTATAGTTAGCTTATAACCACCATGTACAATAGTTGACTCTAAAAATGTTCTACTACTATATCAAAATAGGGTCTGCCTTTCACTCTCACAAAGTGCCTACGAGCACGTGCTAGAGCTGGCTCTTGCATGAGAGCACACTTATCTTCTCTCTCCTATTCTCACTCCTCCAACTAAGCAAATATATAATATTTTATCTCTTACAGCCAGCTCACTGAACGTGGTTTGCCTCAGGGCTATTGCTAACGTGGACTGATTTAAGCCACAGAGGCGCTTGGCTAGAGCCTTTTCCAGTCAAAGTTTTGAGAGGAATTTTATCGAGAACACAACCACCGCTGGCGAGACTCCCTTCCCTGCCAGAGCTCATCATCCCGCATGCAGCAACTCCAGTCAGCGTGATAGCTCCTTGCTACAGTGGCGGCCACCGCAGCATGGACTCAAGATTGACCAGCCTCCTCCCGTCGTGCGTGCTGCCGCTACCGGAATTGTTGCGGTTGTCAGCGAGGTCCCCCCTCGTGGAGTGGAGGCGGACCGGAGAAATCACATGGGCGTAGCGCTCAGGCTTTCGGTGGAAGACGGCGACCACCTCGTCGCCTTCGGCCTTCCGTGCTGTTTTTGAAGGAGGGGCTCCTAGACACTGCGGTCGTGACAGAGTTGCTCGCCAACGCACACGCTCCGTGGATCTGCTCCATCGACCGCGCCTTCGCTACCGACGAGGAGGAGGTGCGAGAGCGTTCCTTTTCAAAAAGTAACTTAAATAAAAATTTACTTAATAAGCATCTAGTTTTATATCAAGTAACTCGACCAATACCCACAACCCCTTTGCCCTTCAGTCGATATATAATGTTCTATTTTGTAAGTCTATATTTCTTCCGAAGGTCATCATTCTGCCAAGAGAAATACGACATGTAGGAATCTAACCTTTTGTGTACCCCTTTAGGTATCTCAAAAAAAAAAAGTACCAACATGAGAAGGCTTGTTAGAACATAATTTATTAGCATAAGTTGATCTCTATATAAGAGCATCTTGCCTAACCAAAACATAAGCTTTCTTTCAAAATAAATAGGAATGCCTACTTTACATCAAAATATAGTAATGTAGGCATTCTCTACTTTCTTAGCCTTGCGAAAACAAAAATATATCGCTCTTTTGAAAGTTTATTTTTAGAGCAGATAGTTGTTGGAAAAAGCATAGGATTAACTTCATATTCATGGCTTTTGCTAAATCATGTTTCATAGATAAGATAGTAACATATGCGTATTGTAAAATACTCCCTCCGTCCCAGCAAACATGTCGAAGATTTCTCTAAATTCGAATGCATCGAGCACTCAATAGTAACTAGATACATCCAAATTTTGACAAATCTCGAACATGTTCCATGGGACAGAGGGAGTAGAATGAAACTTTGCTGAAGTGGACCCTAGAATGAAACCATGCTGCATAATAATTTCGTTATTTTGTCTTCCCTCTATAACTTGCTTAATTAATATTTACCCAAACAGATATTGACGAGTGCCGGCCACGGAACAATGAACACATCAAATGCCATGGTAATTGTACGAATACAGATGGATCGTTTGAGTGCCATTGCCCAGCAGGAACCCGTGGCAACCCATCCTTGCCCGGCGGCTGCATTAGTTACTCCGACCTACCTGGTGAGCCATGCACTAGTAAAACCAAATTATTTTTTGACTATAGTTGTTTCTGAATTGCTGTAAAGTCGACTTGTAGGATTTTCTTTCCCATTAATTAGTCAACTTTCTTTTAATTTTTATGAAATTAATTTTCACCTCTGTGGTTAATTAACTGATTTCTTTAAAGAAAAGGCTTCTCTCAATTATTTTTCCTGAGTAGTTCCACTTTTACACTACTAGGAAAACAGCTATAGCCTATAGGCCCCGAGCTACCGCCCGCGCACCAATTTTATGGGCGCCAGTGGTGCCCAAATACCGCCGGGGCAGAGTAAAATTGGCGTGCCGGGGATAAGGGTCAATGAGGTCTAGGTCAGGTCAAAAATCTGACCCCGCTTTACCGCCACCGGCGCCCAACTATAGTGGTGCACCAGCCGTAAGGGGGATCGGATTTGAAAAAAAATAAAAGAAAATGATAGAAATTTTGAAAAATAAAATCTTTAGAGATGACCATGTGTTATGTATTCTAGCTGTTAGGAAAAATTAAAAAACGTGAATTTTAATATATTATGCAAAATTGCGTCATGTTTCGGTAAAACGGCTATTCTGGTTACCTCCGATGAAAATATTTCTTTATATGACAATGTATCTATGGAAAAAGTTACATCCGAATTCAACAGCCTACTGCCGTTTACCGATCTTTTAGATTCCTCAAAATCAAAAAGGAAATAGGAGCTTTCTGAGGTTTAAGATTTTGATGAAAAAAATAAAAAAAAATTTACCACCGGCGCACCACCATATTGGTGCGCCGGCGATAACATATGTGGTGCGTCGGCAGTAACCTATGCTATATATTGAAAACCAGCTGGCGCACCACCCTCTTCCCTCTTACCTCGTCACTCTTACCTCTTCACTATTCCCTCTTTCCTCTTCCTCCTTTTGTCTTCTCTCCTCCTCTTCCTCCTTTTCCTCTTCTCTCTTCCTCTTTCCCTTTCTCCTCCTCCTCTCCACCTTCTTCCCCTTCCTCCTTCCACTCCCTCCCTCAGGCCACCAACTACTCAAGCTACTTCCTCCGGCGACCACCTCCTCGACCTACCTCCAGCCATGGATGCCTCCGGCGACCACCTCCTCGACCTTCCTCCGGCGAGCTACTCCACGGCCACGGCGACGACCAAAGCGGCGACCACGACCACGGCCACGGTGGAGCATCTCCTCAGTGACGAACATATCTCGATCTAGATCGGGGTTTTTTTTTAAATTCTTAAAAATATTACCGCCAACGCACCAGCTAGTGTTTGGTAATGTTGCACATCGTACTTGGATGTGCAAAATACTCTCTACATAATTATGTTTTGTTTCGCAGTCATTATTTTGCCACGGAGTATGATTTTATATATTTTTGTTGCATTTTATATTTCACCTTTTACCGTGGTCAGTAGAAACTATGTGTTTCTTTTATGTGCTAATGATTTTTTTTTGTGTTGCTGAAATTTGACTTTTCATTCTCGACTGAAGAAAATGTAAAAAAAACAAATCCAGTCCACTGGGGAGCTAGCAGTCTGACCTTATTGTTACTCCCTCCGGTTCATATTAATGGATTCAACTTTGTCTAGATTCGTATGTATCTTGTTAAGTATCTAGACTAGATGCATACGAATTTAGACAAAGTTGAGTCCACTAATATGAACCGGAGGTGGTAGCGATAAATCCTGTCAGAGTTTGTCAGAGTTTTAGGTGCCTAGGTGTCTGTTTTTTCAGTTCGTCAGAGTTTTAGGTGCCTAGGTGTCTGTTTTTTTTCAGTTGGTCAGAGTTTGTTCTGTCAAGTTTTTAGGCTAAGTTGGATTACGTTTTTAGTCGTTGTTTGTAACGATCTAGCTATGGGCTATTCTATTGGACCCACGATCTGCTTGTGGGATGGCGCGAGGGTATGGGAGGAGATCGACCACGTTTGCTTGTAATAACAGAATATAAAAGGAATCAAGGAAGAGAAAAGCTGCAGCGCCAAGTTTCGTATCTCTCGTTTCCTGAATTTTGCCTAGATCGTCTTGAGTTGGTGAGTGAGTTGAGACTTGAGAGAGATCGAAGGCTAACCTGCGTTGCCTCTATTTTCAGCACCAGGAACGCCGTGCAACAGGTCTTGCGGCGATGTGGCCGTGCCCTACCCGTTCGGCATGGGCTCGCCGAGGTGCTACTCGCCAGGGTTCAACCTCACCTGCGACTACCACACAAGCGGCCACGAGCACCCGCGTCTACTGCTCGACGACTACGGCCACTTGCGCGTCATCAACATCTCCCTCGAGAACACCACGGTCCACGTCGTCCGGACAGGCGCCCTGATAGACTCCACCTCCATACTAGACGACTTCAGTTTCGACCATTTCTTCACGGGACTCGTGCTGAGCGCACGCCGAGAGAAACTACCATACGCTCTGTCCACCCGCAACGAGCTCATCCTCCTGGGGTGCAACGTGCAAGTGATGCTGCTGGGAGCCGGCAGTTATCTGTCGGAGCGCCGGACATATCTAAGCGGCTGCTCCTCCTTGTGCTCCTTGGATGGCAACAGCAGCTACGCGGCCGCGTCGAGTAATGGCGACATGAACTGCTATGGCGTGGATTGCTGCCAGGCACGCATCTCCATGTCAAAGGATGGCTTCCCCGATGACATATCGTTGGATTGGATCGACGAGAACAGCGCCAAGAAGCTACCTATCTACGCGTTTGTCGCGGAGGAGGGGTGGTTCGACAGGAGGAAGGTCTCCAACCAGCCGCGGCAGGAGGTTCCCATCGTTCTAGACTGGGAGATCCTACAACAACCGGCTAGCGGCAGGTTACCGAGCACTAATATCTGCCTTCCAGAGGTAGCCAACGTCATCTGCAAGAGCAAGAACAGCCGCTGCGTACCAGGGATCAGAGGCTACACATGCCAGTGCGTTGATGGCTACAAGGGCAACCCATACACCGCCGTCGGCGGATGTACACGTCGCCGGAAACTCAAAGGTACGTAACCTGCCTCTTCTTACTGGAATCCGGCCTAAATTTTGCATTTGTTTCGTCAAGTCTACTCCACAATTATTGTAGGAGTATAACAAATTACTTTCACAAGAATTTGCCGACTCATTTTTATCTACAGGCATGGATCTACAAGAATTTCGTTTGTTCAACTATATCTGAAATCTCTTCTTGTTTTCAGGTAGAGCTGTTCTTATAGGACTTGCTAGTGGGGCGGGCCTCATATTGTTTGTTCTCAATGCTGTCTTCATTTCCAACAAACTAAAGCGCCGAAGGGCTCAAATCCTGAAGAGGAAGTTTTTTGAGAAAAATCGTGGAAAACTGTTGCAGCAGTTGGTATCTCAGAGAGCTGACATTTCAGAAAGAATGATCATATCATTGGAGGAGCTAGAGAAGGCGACCAATAATTTTGATAAAACCAGAGAGCTTGGTGGTGGTGGGCATGGTACCGTCTATAAAGGAATTTTATCAGACCTCCATGTCGTAGCCATCAAAAAGCCAAAGAAGGTGGTTCAGGAAGAGATTGAGGAGTTTATCAATGAGGTTGCCATACTGTCACAAATCAACCATAGAAATGTTGTAAAACTATATGGCTGCTGCCTTGAAACAGAAGTCCCAATGCTGGTCTATGAGTTCATATCCAACGGAACCCTTCATGAGCACCTCCACGTTGAAGGAGAAAAATCATTGTCATGGGATGACAGACTGCGGATAGCAATTGAAACTGCAAAATCTATAGCATATCTTCACTCAACAGCTTCAACTCCTGTCATCCATAGAGATATAAAGTCAGTTAACATACTTTTGGATGATACTCTAACAGCAAAGGTAGCGGACTTTGGTGCATCAAGGTATGTTCCTATCGATAAATCAGGGGTAACAACAAGGGTTCAAGGTACAATTGGATATATGGACCCTATGTACTACTATACAGGGCGGCTCACCGAAAAGAGTGATGTTTTTGGCTTCGGTGTTGTGCTAGTCGAGCTTCTAACAAGACAAAAACCATTTCTATATATGTCCTCTGAAGGCGATGGCCTTGTTGCACATTTTTCAACCTTGTTTGCAGAAGGTAACCTATTGCAAATCTTAGACCCACAAGTAATGGAAGAGGGAGACAAAGAAGTAGAAGAAGTGGTATCCCTTGCTGTCTCCTGCATAAAATTAGCAGGGGCAGATCGTCCAACCATGAGACAAGTAGAATTGGTACTAGAAAGTATTCAATCATCCAAGCAACTACGTAATGTGATTGCACCGAACTCTGAGGAAGTTGGTACCACAAGAAATTGCTCATGGATTAATGGTACAGGAACTAGCAAGGAATGTACCCGACAATATAGTATGGAGCATGAATTTGAGACTTCAGCAAGGTATCCACGGTAGTTATGTGTATGTTCGTATTGAATGCAGCTAGTTTCACGAGGTTTCTTTCATTGGGTTGCAGATTTACTTGTTGTCGTTGTCTTTGTTGTGGCCAGTTATATCAAACTTATTATCTTGGTTATGAATATTTCTTTGCTTTGAATACATGAGGGAACAAAATTATTTGCCTCAATCACCTTGTTATTGTGGGTTCAGCATTAGACATATACGACATAAACATGCGTGCTTCACCGCGCCGCCTATATCATCTCGTGTTAGGCGCGGCTGAGCATGCAAGTTCTTAGTCACTCCGTTGTTATCTGTCCTAATAAGGCCGATCCATGACGTTTTATTCTGCAAGTACCAAATGAGTGGTGGAGTGTTTTTTCTAAGCACATGATAAAGTGATCTGTTGGGTGTTTTTCCTAAGAAACCTAGGTATCACTCATGGATTCTTTGTATACAGTCAACTATATACATCAAATGCATCACAGGTGGACCTAACACAGGCAAGAAACACGCTAGGGTAAAAACTGAAATAACCAACAAAAATAAGGGAACGGGGAGAACAAAAGAGGAAAACAGATGCCCACTTATTCTCGCTTTTCCATCAATACCCCCTTTGCAAAATAATGAAAATAATTGCAGTGTTGTTTGTTCCGTACATATCTCCTCCAATTTAAACTCGATTTTACAATACCTCATGTTAATTCTTGGGTGATACCACCGTTAGGGAGGCTTTACTCAAAAGTAGTAATGCAACTGAGCCAAAAAAAAAAAATTGCGAAACGAAGAAGCAAGAAGGCAATTAGCGAGAACACAAGAAGTTACCCCAAGCACTAATATCAGCCCTCCGGTCTCCGGAGGTAGCCAACGTCGCCTGTAAGAGCAAGAACAGCCGCTGTGTACCAGGGATCAGAGGCTACACTGGGCAACCCATACACCGCCATCGGTGGCTGTACCGGTCGCCGAAAACTCAAAGGTAGGTACGTGAGCTAACCTGCCTCTTCTTACTGGAATGTGGCCTAATTTTTTTTTGTTGAATATATAAGCAAATTATTATATAATTTAATTTAAATAAATAATTGATAAATCATGACTACAGAAACAACAGATAAATTAAACATGCAGATCAATAGAGTAGGTGAACAAATCGCATCTATAAAAGACAAACCGATTGCATCTACCATAGAAACTAGAACTAGAAATTATAGTAGAAATTAAAATAGGAATCATCCGGACCTTTAGTCCCGGCCGTGTCCTGGGCCGGGACTAATGGTCCAGACACGTCGCCCCGAAACCACCCCATGATGCGGTCACCATTAGTCCCGGTTTTTATGGGCCTCTAGTCCCGATTTGGGATACGAACCGGGACTAAAGCCCCTGCGCCTGCTGGCACCGCTTTAGTCCCGGCTGGTGACACGAGCCGGGATTAAATTCAAACCGTTCGGTTCCCGTGCGCGCGGAAATCGATCGTCGTCGTCGGAAGTTGCATCGCCGCGCGCGGCCGGCCGGCCACGGGAATCGATCACCCGGCGGGGAGGCCTGTTCACCTCCCTCACCTATATATCTTAACACCTCCTCCATTAGCCACATCTTCACATCCTCCATTAGCCATCTCCCAAAGAGCTCTCTTTCGCCCCGGCCCCAATGGAGCAGCTCGCGCGCACCCTCTCTCTACCTCGATCTCGGGTGTACTACCTCACTGCCGAAGAGATGCACTTCAAGATCATGGTCACTCTCCGTGCATCAAGAGTGGAGAGGTGGATCCGCGCCGTCAAGAGGGATTTCCTCGACGCCGCACCAATCAAGTGCGTATGCTTGGACTGCGATTTCACCGACCCTCGTGAGGGTAGAGATAATCAGCGCGATGTTGTCCTTCAACTCTCGGTGGTGACCAAGAATTTGGTCTTTCAAATTTGTTGGGCTGATGAAGTGCCACAACTTCTCAAGGATTTCTTGCAGGACACGAAGCATGGTGAACACGAAGCATGAATATATATCTAACACATCATATAAACAAGCAGAAAATATAGATTTCCAAACATGAATATTGCTAATATATATCTCGCACAACATAACCAGCATAATAACAAGCTGGACATGGAAGCATATTCAATATATATATGACCACATATAGGTACATGTATCGGTGTAGAATTTGGAAGCATTGTAACATAGAAGCATCAGTTTGTTTGTACGCAGCATAAGACAATCTATGTAGAAGCATACCACATTAAAATGTATAATATGACAACGGTTCACGCCAATTGTACAAAATATGTACAAACTTCATCATCATCGGTGCATAATTCTTGACACATGAAGCATGAATACGAATCCCACACAGCAAAACAAGAATTACATGGAAGCAGTAAATTTCTAATATTACCAAAAATTATGACTAGTATTGTACAAAAACTAGCCGATGCACTATATGACCACAAATTGGTTATGATTCGGCTGGAAAATTGGTTTAACATATCCAAATGGTAGAGGACTACAAAGACTTACTTCTCATAAATTTCAGAAACAGAACACATATGGAGACCTACGTCAAGCTATTACCTTCTCAGATCGCGTAGCCAATGACCGTACTGAGACGGTGATAGTAAACGGTAGAAGTAGCCACCGGCAGATTGAGCCCTTAGCTTCGGCTGGATTGAGCTCCTCGCACAACTACCGCGCCGGCCGCTGGTTAGTGTTGCTGTCAGGTCGTCATGTGTGATGTCGGCGCAGAAGACAACCCGGCCGCCACCGCCGGTGACCGACCTCGATTAAGAGGTGCGGCGGGGGATTTGGGCGATCCGATGAGAGAATGGGTCGATGGGAAGTTGATCGACAAGATGGGGATGGTCGGTCGGTCGGCGGCGGTGGTTGATTTGGATGCGCCGATCTGGGGCGTTGGGGAAACTGTGGCCGTCAAATACATGAGTAGTTAACGGGTAAAAAGAATTGCCCACGAGTCGTTCGATTGGAAGCTTGATGTACGTCTTTGGAGACGTCCGACGAAACCACTCCCATCGGCCTCCGTTATAGAGTGTTTACCATAAAAAAGCCGAAGAACGTAAAACATACAAGAATCAGAAAGTAGTCTAATGGTATGGCCACTCATCCTAGCTAGGTTTGCAGGTTCGAACGATGACACCTCATTATTCTTTTACAAATTTTCTCCCGTCCACAGAGATCGTGCCGCCGATATGATGGAGAGAAAGAGAGGGGTGAATCACGAGCATGGAAGGCATGGCCGCTGCCGCCGAGTCTGGTACTCCTCTATCCTTGTTTATCTATGCGTTCCCTCTTTTCTCCTCTCTTTTTAATTGCTGGCGCGAGGATTTGGTTGTTTGTGGTGCCGCAGGTGGGGCGGTAGCTTATAGAGATATGTAGGGGGAGCGCGGGTTTTTGCAAAAAGGCTTCAACGGGTGGATGCTTTGGTTGGCGCCTGTGAGATGGGGTTAGTTCTCAGGGCCGATAGGGGTTCGATTCCATGGAGAGTTTTTAGTCTAAGTGTTGGCCTGGTGGATGCATGTTTCGGCGCCGGAGCTTAGTAATTAGCCCTCAGTTTTCAATATTTTGGGGTGGTGAATGCTTTGCTTAGCTCCGTTGATAGCGATTTAGTTCTCATTTCCTTGTTTTGTGGTCTTAGTGGTTTGGTTCCTGGTGTTGAACACTATAATTTGTGTAGGGTTCAGCTTGGTGTGGTAGCATATTGGTTAGATCAGCGTTCAAGATTGAAAAGGCCTCGGTGAAGAATCGTACAAAAGAAGATGCCACATGTGTTCATCTTGTTCTTGCCGTGGCGAAGAAAGAGATGGGGATGAGGAATGGGACCCAATGCACTGGAGCAGGTAAAAAGGAAGAGTTCTCCCGTGGTCCCCGTTGGCGATCTCGCGGGCAGCACCAGCCGGAGTTCTCTCGTGGTCCGACGACGAAACTGAAAGATGCTACGGAATATGCGATCAGCTTTTGCTATTTTAGGAAAGTGCGTGGTCTCCGTGCGCGACTAAAAGCGGAAAGACAACCTGGTCGGAGCGACTTCGTTTTAGCGGGAATCGAGGTCGACCTCGATGCAGCAAAGCCCGTATAATAATAGTAAAAATAAGCATACTTGAAAACGGCCCACAAACGACTACTGGCCTGAAGGAAGTCAGGCCAGCCCATCTCCCTCGTTCAGCGAAACATGAGCAGGCCCAATATAACAGAGACAATACTCAACAGAAATCCTTTGTCGGAATTCTGCGGGCGTGGTTGGTGAGATAAGCCTCGTCGCTCTCGCGTCCACTTTGCACTCACTCACAGTCTCGTCTTCTTCCTCCGCGCGCGACGATCGATGGAGAAGGCGGCGTCCTTCCTCTCCTCCCTCCTCGGCGGCGGCGGCGATGCACCGGCGGGAGACCCAGCAGCGACGGTGGCGTCGATCCTGATATACCCGATCAAGTCCTGCAGGGGCGTCTCCGTGCCCCAGGCCCCGGTCACCTCCTTCGGTACTGTCTTTCTTTTTCCGTCTCCGTGTTTTGCAGTTCTCTGATCTGAGGCTGACGGCGGCGGCGGCGGCGTGCAGGGTTCAAGTGGGATCGGCAGTGGCTGGTGGTGAACGCCAAAGGGAGGGCCTGCACGCAGAGGGTGGAGCCCAAGATGGCGCTCGTCGAGGTGGAGCTCCCGCCGGAGGCCTTTGACGAGGGCTGGCAGCCAACGCCGGACTCCTGCCTGGGTACCACTGCTCTTCTTCTTCTTCCTCTGTTTCTTGTTTTCATTTGACAGTTGATTCGTTCCAACTAATTTAGTTGTACTAACAATAGACTCGGAATTAAGGCGTATAAACCTCAAAGAAAAATTGGCATTACTGCTGATTTTGTCATAAGCTTGGATTTAACAGCCGATTTGTTCAGACTAGTTCAATTCTCCATGGAATGTTTTACCTTCTTCTGTTGCTGAATGCAGTCATAAGAGCGCCAGGGATGGACCCATTGAAGGTCCCTCTTGCCGTGGAGCGTGCCACGCTCGACGATGTCTCCCTGTGGGAGTGGTCTGGCTCTGCCTATGATGAAGGAACTGAAGCAGCCGAATGGTTCTCCGCGTACTTTGGGAAGCCAAGTCGGCTCGTGCGGTTTAAAGAAGGTCGACAGAAATGCCTCTGGATACCTTTCTATTTTTCATAGTGAGTTTTTGCAATGATATCATCTCTGTCACTTATGGACAACGGTATGTGTTTCATATGTTTGGCAGAGACCGAAATCAGACCGACTAATCCCGACTATGCTCAAGGATACAAGATAACGTTTACGGATTGTTTCCCATTCCTTATAGCCTCCCAGGTACAGTCCAGAGTTTAGAGTTATTTGAACTGTTCTATTTATGAAGGCTATGTGCATATGTTGCTAAACACACAACTCATGTTGACAGGGCTCACTGGATGCACTAAACGAGCTTCTTGAAGAACCTGTAACAATCAATCGATTCAGACCAAAGTAAGCGGCGCACTGTGCTTAGCTACATTCTACTGCAATTACACTGCGTGCTTTCTTACAGGCATAGTTTCTTTTGGCAGTATTTTAGTGGATGGATGCCACCCATACTCAGAGGATCTCTGGAAAACCTTAAAGATAAACAAGCTAACATTTGAAGGTGTGAAGTTGTGCGACCGTTGCAAGGTAAAATTACTCTCCTAGCTTAAAACATAATTCTGCAATCATTGTCTGGAAAATAAACATGACAACGGACAGTCAAATGGTTGCTTCTTTTTCTTTTCCACTCTTCTTTCAGTATCAAAATAAGCAACATACTAAAGTCAGAGGTGTCGAAAATCCTCTTTAGTCCTAGAGTTATTTGAGGTGCCAGGGAGTGAGTCATGAGTGCTTAGTGCTGGTCTCCTAAGGCAGTCTTTATGATATTGAGAAGTACGCATGAGCTTGCGACTAACTCGACAATGGATGCTTGATCGCGATAATTTCTATAAAACTGATAATAATTAACTTGTTCATTTGTCGCATATAAACTTTACACCACCAGAATTAAATTCTATCAAGAAAGACATGTACACTCAATATTCACAAGGCAATATTAACAGTAGTATACTCTATGCTTAGTTTCTGAATTTGCTTTTTCAGGTGCCTACTGTGGATCCAGAGAGAGGAACATTTGGTACTGAACCAACTGAAACTATGCTGACATTCCGGTCTGGTGAAGTGATCCGTCCGAGTCACAAGAACAAACAGAAGGTAATCATCCCCTACGACCTATTCTACTGCTACTACCTTCAAGAGTAGAACATGTTGTTAACCGCTCCTATTTTTATCTTGTTTTGTAGGTTTATTTTGGGCAAAATCTGGTCTGCAAGGAATCAGTGTCAGCAAAGGGCAAAGGGAGGATCGTCAAGGTCGGTGACCCAGTTTATGTTCTGCAGACATACCCTTCTTCGAATGAAGCTCCAGCCTGAGCAAGGGCAGGGTAGCATATGTGTTTCTGTATTCTGTGTGTCTATCAGTTGATTATCGCACATTCTGCAAACAATTTACAATAAACTCGATAAATGTGGCTGTTATGCTCTCCATTTCAAACAATATCATCATGTAGCTCTTTGATTTGTAGATTATACAATAGAATAAAGCTTGACAAGCGTGTTCGTTATGTCCTCCACTTCAAACTGTCTTCTTTTAAAGTAAGGTAGAAGCTTTGGAAAACTTAAAACGGAGGCCGAGCTACACGTAGCTCTTTATTTGCCAACACTCAGACTTCGTATTTTAAAGTTTCAAAAAATCCGAAACAAAATTCTATGGATAGCCAATGATGTATACTACAACGGTGTGAAATCTCAATACAAACTACTTCATATTCTGGGTTACACAAAAATGACAAATTCTGGCAAATTTTATAGTGAACAGTGCACATTTCAAGACTATAAAATTTGTCAGATTTTGTTAATTTTGTGTAGCCTAGAATATAAATCTGTTTGCGTTGAGATTTTACACCATTGGCTACCTCTTGAATTTTCTTTAGAATTTTTTTGACACTTTGAATATGAGTTCCACGAGTTTGAAAATAAAGAGCTACATGTAGCTCGGCCTCTAAAACGCCACGCTCAGAAGCTTTGCCTTGTATATTTACATAGCGGGAATAAAGAGGATATACATGCCCAGAGACAAGAAAGAGAATAAGAAAAACTTGGCTAGGAAAGGGTGCAGTTTAGGCTACGATATCCCCAATAATCACTGCAGTTCAGTTATTTCAGACCGTTTCAAACTGTTATTTTAGAATATTTCAAGACAAATTAAAAGAAAACAAGAGCCCAGAAACACAGGCCCACGTCGTTTGCTAGCCCAGCAATAACGCACCTCGCGACACTATGCATCGTCAGTCGTTGATCGACTGAGACTTAACAGATAATAATCAGTCAATGTTTAGCAATTCCGTTAGAATTTATATTTTTCAATGATCACTGCAGTTCAGTTAGCTAAGCCTTCATTCTTGGAGGCTTGTTAACTGATGTTGTCGGCTTGTCGCCTTATGAAATTTACTAAGATGGAAAATTATGTAAAATTATTCTGAATATTATACAAAACAATAAGTGTCAAAAGGAATGAAAAGTTAGAATACTACACAAAAACAACCTTGGTCACATTCAGGACAACATGTATCTGATCTGTATATCTGTACTACCTCTGAACTTGAGAGGCAAATGCTGTCCAGCTTCCAAAACAATTGATGGCTATGCTGCATCCTCTGCGGCTGTTCTTCACATCACAGTGTAATGGCAGCCACCATAGCCTGAGAAGCAAGATCAAGAAAGCAACAAATGATTACAAGAACTGTTACACTAATTGGTCATTACTGAAAATATTTTCAAGAATTAATGTAACGCAGTGGAGGAGGAACATAATGGTGGCCAGCTTACTTGGATCCTTGGTGATGAGCATGGCAGTGATGCCAAAGTCGCAGGTGGCGCCAGTGGACTTGGCGTGCTGCCAGTAGCTGTTGAAGGCGTAGGAGGCATGCGCCGTCATGGTGTCCGGCTTGAAGCAGGCGCCGTCGGCCTTGAGGGAGTCGCAGTCGGCCCCGGACTTCTAACTGAGATATTTCGATTTCAAGTAAATTGCGGGTGGGTTGCATTGAGATTTTTCAAGTTTTGTGAAAAAAAAAAAATAGGTAGTACAAGTTAATTTTTCCTAGGCTTAAAAAATGTTCACGACTGGTATTTAAATTAATTCCTGGTAAATAAAAGCCTTTTCTTTTTCTTTTTGGGAACCTGTTTACAGGAGAGCTTGTGTTCAACTCTACTCTCCAAGCAGGAGAATAAAGGAAAAGAAATTCCACTCAGCATTGCTACTGTTGTACGTACTAAGATGGAAGCATACTTGAAAAAGGCCAACAAACTACAATGGCCTGAAGGAAGTCAGGCCAGCCCATCTCCCTAGCTCACGCAACGTTAAGCAAAAACATGAGCAGGCCGGGTTCAAAGCAATATAAACACGGGAAGAAGGTACGTAGGTACTCCAAGATTCGTGCGCACACGTGTCATTGTTTTATGCGGGTCTAACCTATTGAGAAAATAGACCTGGTCTCATAGGATTTTTTTTCGCTATACGGTGTGTCAACGGACCAATTAGCGTATGTGACGTCATCCACTTAGTTCTTAGTCGGCTGAGTCCTAGTCATACTTTATTTCCTGATCAATTAGCGTACCGCCAACAGATTGCAGTCGGCTGAGTCCAAAAAATGCCGATCGAACAGAATTTGTCGGATTCCTCGAGGCTCTGCTTATGCGGGCTTTGCTTGGTGAGATAAGCTCACACTCTCTTCTTCTTCCTCCGGGTCCGGGACGATCGATGGAGAAGGTGGTGTCCTTCCTCTCCTCCCTCCTCGGCGGCGGCAGGGGCGGCGAGGAGCCAGCAGGAGAGCCGGAGGCGACGGTGGCTTCTATCTTGATATACCCGATCAAGTCCTGCAGGGGCGTCTCCGTGCCCCAGGCCCCCGTCACCTCCTTCGGTACTGTGGTCTTTCTAAATTCTTAGTCTGGGTGTTTTGTGGAGCTCGGATCTGAGGGTGAGGGCGGCTGCGTGCAGGGTTCAGGTGGGATCGGCAGTGGCTGGTGGTGAACGCCAGAGGGAGGCCCTGCACGCAGAGGGTGGAGCCCAAGATGGCGCTCATCGAGGTGGAGCTCCCGCCAGAGGCCTTTGACGAGGGCTGGCAGCCAACGCCGGACTCCTGCTTGGGTACTACTGCTCTTCTTCCTCTGGAGTCTCAGTGTGTTACTTATTACTGCTGCTGTTTGGTCAACAAGCCATGCTGGTAGTAAATTTGATCAAAGGATCTTCATTGCTACGTGAATTGTTTGTGATGCCATTTCGTTTTTCTATAAGTATTTTTTTAGAGATTATTTGTTTCTTATATTTCTGAAGTTACCAATTTCATTAACCCTTTGCTAAATGCAGTCATAAGAGCACCAGGGATGGACACATTGAAGGTCCCTCTTGCCGCGGAACGTCCTACGCTTGACAATGTATCCTTGTGGGAGTGGTCTGGTTCTGCCTATGATGAAGGAACTGAAGCTGCCGAATGGTTCTCTGCGTACTTTGGGAAGCCAAGTCGGCTCGTGCGTTTTAAAGAAGGTCCACAAAAATGTCGCCCATACCTTTCTATTTTTCCATAGTGAGTTTTTGCAATGATATCATCTCTGTTACTTACGGAGAACTGTACGTGTTTCATATGTTTGGCAGAGACCGAAATCAGACCGACTGATCCCAACTACGCTAAAGGATACAAGATCACATTTACGGATTGTTTCCCGTTCCTGATAGCCTCCCAGGTACAGTCCAGAGTCCAGAGTTCTGTTAGTTGTTTTTACGTTGCTAAACACAAAACTCAAGGTGACGTTCCGTAAGTGAAGGGCTCGCTGGATGCACTAAACGAGCTTCTTAAAGAACCTGTATCAATCAATCGATTCAGACCAAAGTAAGCAGCACACTGTGTTTAGCTACATTCTACTACAATTACATTGCGTGCTTTCTTACATGCATAGTTTCTTTTGACAGTATTTTAGTGGATGGATGCCACCCATACTCAGAGGATCTCTGGAAAACCTTAAAGATAAACACGCTAACATTTGAAGGTGTGAGGTTGTGTTACCGTTGCAAGGTAAATTACTCTCCTAGTTTGAAACAAAATTCTGCAATCATTGTCTCAAAACAAACATGAAACAGACAGCCAAATGGTTGCTTATTTTCTTTTACACTTCTTTCGGTATCAAAAGAAGCAACGGAATAAAGTCGGAGGTTTCAAAAATCCTCTTAAGCCCTGGAGATATTTCAGGTGCAAGGGAGAGACTGCTGTGTGCTTAGTTAATAGTCACCGCTCCTAAGGCAGTCTTCATGATATTGAAAAGTATGCCCGGGCTTGCGACTAACTCAACAAGAGATGCTTGATCGCGATAATTTCTATAAAGCTGATAATAATGGACTTGTTCATTTGTCGCATATAAACTTCGCACCACCAGAATTCAATGCTATCAAGAAAGACGTGCACACTTAATATTCACAAGGCAATATAAATAGGAGTATACTCCATGCTTAACAATTGTTTAGTTGCTCACCACGTGTACCACATGGTAGAGTATACTCCATGCTTAGTTTCTGCATTTATTTTTTGAGGTGCCTACCATCGATCAAGAGAGAGGAATATTTGGTACCGAACCAACTGAAACTATGCTGACATTCCGGTCGGGTGAAGTGATCCGTCCGAGTGACAAGAACAAAAAGAGGGTAATCATCCCCTATGATCTATTCTACTGTTGCTACCTTCAAGAGTAGAAAATGTCGTTAACAGCTCCCATTTTTATCTTGTTTTACTAGGTGTACTTTGGGCAAAGTCTTGTCTGCAAGGAATCAGTGTCAGCAAAGGACAAAGGGAGGATCGTCAAGGTCGGCGACCCAGTTTATGTTCTGCAGACATACCCTTCTTCCAATGAAGCTCCGGCCTGAGCAAGGGCATGGTAGCATCTATATGTTTCTGTATTCTGTGTGTCAAAGAGACAACATGTTGGTTGATTATCGCACATTCTGCATTGTCCATCTATATGTTTCCGTATTATGTGTGTCGAAGAGACAACATGTTGGTTGATTATCGCACATTTGCATGGTAGCATCTATATGTTTCTGTATTCTGTGTGTCGAAGAGACAACCTATCGTTTGATTCCTATTCATTTGCCGGTAAAGGAAGGAATTCTTATATATATTTATCGAGGAAATTATACTCATATCGACATTATGAACTGCCTGTGCTTAGTTGTTCTTGGGGGAAGCCCACTATAGCACATTCTGCAAAATCAATTTACAATAAACTCGACTAGTGTGTTTGTTCTGCTCTCCATTTCAAACAATTCATCATATATTTCTTTAGCTTGTGGATCATAAAATAGAATAAATATTTACAATCGTGTTCGTTATATATACCCTCCACTTCGAACAAATTTTTTTTCAAAACAAGGTAAAAGCTTTGACTAATGCATTTATATAGCGGAGTAAAGAGGATACATGGCCAAAGCCAAAAGCCAAGAAAGAGAAAAAGCAAAACCTGGCTAGGCCATGGTGCGGTTTAGGCTACGATCAGCCAAATGATCACTGCAGTTCAGTTATTTCAGACCGTCGTTTCAAACTGCTATTTTAGAATATTTCAAGACAAATTACAAGAAAATAAGAGCCCAGAAACACAGGCGGGCGGACGTCGCGACACTATGCATCCCCAGTCGTTGATCGACTGAGACTTAACAGATAATCAGTCCGACTGATGTTTAGCGATTCCGTTAGAATATATATTTACTAAGGTTGTCGCCTTATAAAATTTACTAAGATGGAAAAAATATATAAAATTATTCTGAATATAATACAAAACAATAAGTGTCAAAAGGAATGAAAAGTTAGAAGACTACACAAAAACAACCTTGGTCACATTCAGGACAACATTTATCTCTGTATATCTGTACTACCTCTGAACTTGAGAGGAAAATGCTGTCCAGCTTCCAAAACAATTGATGGCTATGCTGCATCCTCTTTGGGGCTGTTCTTCACATCACAGTGTAATGGCAGTCACCATAGCCTGAGAAGCAAGATGAAGAAAGCAACAAATGATTACAAGAACTGTTACACTAATTGGTCATCACTGAAAATATTTTCAAGAATTAATGTAAAGCAGTGGAGGAGGAGCATAATGGTGGCCAGCTTACTTGGATCCTTGGTGATGAGCATGGCGGTGCCGCCGAAGTCGCAGGTGGCGCCGGTGGACTTGGCATGCTGCCAGTAGCTGTTGAAGGCGTAGGAGGCGTGCGCCGTTATGGTGTCCGGCTTGAAGCAGGCGCCGTCGGCCTTGAGGGAGTCGCAGTCGGCGCCGGACGCGCACGCGTAGTCCATGGCCTGCTGCACGATCGGCCCCGGCACCGACGGCTTCGCCACGCACCACTCGGCGTGCCCCGACGACGGCGACGGCGGCCCGGACGATGGCGGGAGCACAACCGGCGGCTGGAAGCTGCCGCCCGGCGGGGTCTGGGGCGACCCCGTCGAGGAATCCGGCGGCGGGTACGGGGCGTAGTCTGGCGGGCTTGGCGTCACTTCCGGTGGACTAGGTGTTCCTTCCGGTGGCCCTGGAAATGGCGTGACCTCCGGTGGGCTGGGCGCGACGTACGGTGGCCCTGGGAACGGCGTGACCTCCGGTGGGCTGGGAGCGACGTTCGGTGGCCCTGGGAACGGCGTGACTTCCGGTGGGCTGGGAGCGACGTACGGTGGCCCCGGCATCGGCGTGACCTCCGGCGGGCTAGGCACAACCTCCGGTGGCCCCGGGATCGGCGTGACCTCCGGCGGGCTAGGCTCAACCTCCGGTGGCCCGGGAAACGGCGTGACCTCCGGTGGCGACGGTATGACCTCCGGCGGGCTCGGGTACACGATCGGCGGTAGCGGCGCGATCTCCGGCGGGCTGGGCGCGACCTCCGGAGGGCCAGGGAGCGGCGCGATCTCCGGTGGGCTGGGCGCGACCTCCGGCGGGCCCGGGAATGGCGCGATCTCTGGCGGACTCGGTGCGATCTCCGGCGGGCTTGGCACGACCTCCGGGGGGCCCGGGTAGACGATTGGCGGCAGCGGCGCGATCTCGGGCGGGCTAGGCACGATCTCCGGCGGGCTTGGCACGACCTCCGGGGGGCCCGGGTAGACGATCGGCGGCAGCGGCGCGATCTCAGGCGGGCTAGGCACGACCTCTGGTGGCGGAGGCGAGTAGAACTCCATCGGCGGCGGAGGCGGTGTTGACGGCGGCGGAGGCGACAGATAGGCGAATGCCGGCGCCGGCATGACAGGCGGCGCGACCGGGGCACAGCCAGGGGAGCCCGGCGACGGCGAGGCGTCCTCGTGGTGAGCCAGCGAGTATGTGTCGGACTCGGAGTACTGGTCCAGCAGCTCGTCCACCGTCAACACTCTTGCTCCTGCTCAACAAACAGAGTAACAGACCATGTGTGTGTTTGTCAAGAAGTCCAAATATACTGTCATAAAACTCAGCAAAACATCATCAAAAACGAAAGGCCAAAGCCCTGCACTCCTCATTCTCACACAAGTGCACTTCTTCTACACATGCTACAAAGTGATGTAAGAAGGAAGAACTGGGAACATACCACATTGTGTCGCGAAGAAGGCGAACACGACAATGGCGATGGAGAGGAGACGATGCATCTTGCCTTCCTCCATGGACCATGGGAGGTGCTTTCTGTGCAGAGAAGGAGATGGAGCTGGGGCTGTTGATATAGCCATGGTGCATTGGCCTCAAAGGTTAAAGGGAGGAGACATTGTAAAGCTACTAGCGTAAGTGAAGTGAAAGAGTGAGCTTTTCTGTGCTTGGTAGTAGCTACACTGACCTCTGAGCATCGAGATGATTTGGATTCGTTGGTGGTTCGGAGGTTTTGGATTCGCTTTTGCACCTTTGCTCCTTTGGCAGTTTTGGCACAGGTGCTTTGCTTGCTGCCTAGAAAGAAATGGAGATGATCCTTTCTCACCAGCTCCTGTGAGCCCTTTGTTCTTCACTTGCTTGGGATCCACTCAAGCACAAATCACTATTTAGCAGATGATGATGTGTCATGGGTTTCGTATACATGTAAGAATCTTATTAAGGTTTGTCGAAAAAATGGTGAAAATTTGTTTCCAATTGCGCAAAGCCTTAGGTCAGGCATTGCATTTCACACGCAATCTAGATGACTGAATGAGTAGAGAACGTATGAGTAGACCAATAGCAGAGCACCACACAGTTCTTAGTCTGACATTCTCATGAAATTATTAGTACCAAGAGCAGGAACATAACTCCTTGTTGGATTTGCTACTAAATCAATACAATCAAGTATTGTGAAAAGATGGTGCTAATTTGCAACTGGCTTGAGTTGAAGACACTCATAATATACTCATCTGCTAATTTGCTCCTAAATCCATGCAATTGAACAAAGCATTTGGATTGATTTGCATTTGACAGGCAATCAAGATGACCTGATGGTACACCAGCTTGTCAAAAAGTAAAGAATGTATTAGCAGGGGAATAACAGAGCCACAGACCAGAAACATAAACTGCTTGTTTGATTTGCTACTAAATCAATACAATCAAGCAACAACTTGTGAAACGATGTCACCAACTTGTCACCAGTTTACAGAGTTCAAGACACCAACAACGGAACAAATGATTTCTAGGCTAACCAATTTTTACTCTTGGTACAAAAAGATAGGACAAATGATGATGAAAATCCCCAAGTCGGATTAATACATTCTTTCAACTGCTGTGGCTCAGTCAATAACTAAATAACAAATCGACAACAGGGGATACAGGATCATCAGCTGCACGGCGTCTATCCTATGGATGCGCAGGTGAGGCTGAGCCTGTTGGTCATTCACATCAGGCTGTTTACTGAGCATGGAGCCAAGCTTGTTCATAGGACCATGTGTGCAGCAAGCCCTGATACTCTTAGATCAAATGCTGCATCTACCGAGCTCATCTGTTCACACAAGTTTTGAGACAAGAAAGACAATGTTAGATTGGAGCTCTGTAACATAGGAACAAATAAGCATGTGAAGTTCCTTCTTGGAAACAAAAAAGTATCAGGCTCACGGGCCAAATGAAAGCTGACCTGGAACCAAACTCTCGGCACATTCTCGGTCAAAACTAAGTTATAAATGCTACGGTACTGGCAGAAGCTCAGCAACCTTGGTTCTTGTTACAAACCCATATTTGGACGTGGTGAATGGTAATAAACAAAAAGTAATGCTTCAACTGAAATTAATACATACACGTTTGTGTACTGTCCAGGGCTTGGCTGATAACCCTCAAGTCATTAGCACCATGAGATTTGTCAGATTGTGAAAAAGTTACTAGCAGGAAGAACAATGTAAATACCTACTTGGAACTCCTGATGTGCGCGAAATCAGCAGGGAATAAACACCAACAAGATGCCGTGAAAATGTAGAAGGTGCAATATAGTAGGAACCATCTCACATATGCAACTACTGAAAGAATATATTTGGTTTAATGTCTGTTTCGCCCTTTCAAAGTTCGCATATGTTGTTCTAGTTGTGTTACAAGTTCATCACAAAGGATTCTGTTTGTGCCCAATGATGTTCAAGAGATCATTGGTATTGGAAACATTAAAATCAGAACTTACCTGGCTAGTTTCATCATGAACAACCAGGTACTTGGGCAGCGACAACCGTCTTTCTTCCTACACATGTCAATAAACATTTTAGAAATTAGGCTTGTAATCTGGATAATCTCCCAAATTCCCAGGTTACACCATAAGAACGGTAACTTAAGAAGAAGAAAAGATTACGGAATAATACCATTGACATTGCTTCATCATCCCACATCAGATAGACCTCACTCGTAGCGGGTTGAGTACCAGACGCTTTACTATTAGTGGCAGGTGCAGGTGGAAGTCCAACTGGAGGACCTCCTGTACCTGGAACAGATGCATGCACAAGTAAATTCACAAGGGGCATGCCTAACACCAAGAACAAAGATGAATATCAGATGCAAATATAGAATGTCAATACAGAATTGTCCATTCACATAAGAGAGCTACATATATTGCCCCTAATCTAAGTAATATATCTTTAATAACATAGAAAATATTGACTAGATCCTCTCGAGAGGTGTTCCAAATAAGATTAAATTAGTCCATATTGTTCTCTGATTCCATCTACATACAACAAATTCATGGTGTATGTGCTATTTTTGTCCATCACGGACGAAAAGCTAGCGCATCTCAGTGGGTTCACAAAGGTAGAGTCAAAAATTCTGGGATAATCAACATACCTTGGTTATTGGCTACATATCCAAATCCTGCATTAACAACTGATGCTGGAGAACTGGCTGGAATAGTTGCAGGTGAAACAGATAAACTGAATGGGGAATGTGCTGCCCCATTGCCAGTTGTGTTCACAGGAAACAAAGGCTGGGAAACCTGAGGGGTAACAGGTGAAGGAACCCCAGTAGCAGTCATAGCGAATGATGTCTGAAGTAAATTAGCAGGTGCTGATGTCATAGGATTGGGCATATTTTGAATGGGGAATAGTGGTTGCTGTGGTGCCTGCCCAGGAACCATTTGAGGAACTGGCATTGCTGGTTGTTGAGTAAACCAAGCTTGTGGTGGCTGAGGAGGCCAAAGAGGAGGTCGAACCATCATTGCAGGGTTATACCTGTAAATAAATGTGACGAAAATGTGAAAATATTCCAAAAGGAGCACGTACAAATCCATGATGTGATTACACAAGTTGTAATGGATAGCAGACCCATTTTAAAGTAAACTGCTACTTAAGTAAAAGAAGGGTAAAGAACGCATACATAGGTCGGGGTACACCATACGGCCGTGGAGGGAAAGCCATGCCTAGTGGATGATTAGGCATAATAGGAGGCCTTATTGTCGGCACTTCTACTTTGGCCACCTTCGATGAAGGTTCTTCCTCTGCATGTGGAACACGTGTAAAGGTTAAACAACATGCTCTTCGACTGCCGGAGAAAAAAAACATGGCAAGTTCAACACTTGAAGAAAATTACATGCAAAGGTTAAATAAGAGGCTGTTGGAGAGAATGACATGGCAAGTTCGGCACTCGACAGAAACTACAAAGGTTAAATAACATGCTACTGGAGAGAAATAACATGGCAAGTTCGGCACTTCAGGAAAATTACATGTAAAGGTTCAAAAAAATGGCATTGGGGAGAAATAACATGTCAAGTTCAGCACTCGGGGAAAATTACATGTACAGGTTAAATAGCATGCTATTGGAGGAAAATGAGAAATGGCAAGTTTGGCACTTGAGGAAAATTACTTGTAAAGGATAAACAACATGCTACTGCAGAGAAATATCATGCCAAGCTAAACTCTTCAGAAAAAAAAATGGTTTCCTTTCAGGTGAATTCTTTAGTTTACTTATTGATAACTGTGCTCACATGTGAGTTGTTTAGACAACATTAAGGAACCCAATAGTTTCCACCATGATTGGTCATCATCATTAGCGAGACTAGATAACAGCCACAAAGGGATTACGAGTCGCTGTGTCGCAGCTTGTCGCTGGGGTACCGACTCACAGACTAGTCTTGTAGACATGTGGTCGAGTTGTAACTACCAAATAAATACGAAGTAAATAGGCTACTAATGGTAGTATACTACAATATATTTATGGCACAGGGGAGTAGCGAGCAACCTAATACTGTGACAATTGCGTCCAGTGGGCAGGGCCTCCACTTGTGTGATGGCATAGGCGAGCTGGTGGCTGCCAGGTGAGAGGCGGCGCAAGGGGAAGGGCAGCCAGAGGAAAGGCGGCTGGGTGGGAGGGGTCTGTTTCGATCTTGAGGGGTAGGGTTTCATGGGCAGGCCTTTTTGTCCCGGAACAGAACTAGTCGCTCGACTCAAAAACAGAGACTCGCCGTGATTTGTCGTCAGCTAGTCAACTTGTCAATCGACAACTTCAACAACTAGTCATGTCGCTCCAGGTTGCGACAGGCCGACAAGTCGCGCAAAAAGCCGCGATAAGTCGAGCGACTCACAATCCTTGACAGTCACGATGCCATTCAAGATAACATTAACTGAGCAGCTACCCTGGTTTCTAAATAAAGTTAGCTGCATCAGAGACGTAGCTGTTGGCGGTACCTTCTCCGTAGTGCGCAGCGAGTATATTCGAAGGAATCCCTTGCATGCCGAAGATCTCAATCTCGGTGGAATCCCTCTCGGGCTTGGCATTTGGAACCCTGCAGCCAAAACAGTTTGTACATGAGTGAGTAATAACGAACGGGGCCAATCAATCCAATCCGCGCATAATATTGCGATAAGCAGCATGCCCACAACAGATGGAGAGGCGCCCATCTCAATCACGAGGGAGGACGTAAAACTCACATAGCACACAAATTATACATTACTAAATATAAAGATCGCGGGCAACGCCGGGATCTAATCGCGCGAGCAATTGGAGGCACCAGATTAAAAAATCCCAAATCTGATCTGAGCACCTCCGGGCAGAGGCGGACGCAGATCCGTGGGTGGGAGGGGGAGGGGAGGGGGATGCGTACTTTGTTACGGACTCCTTGTGGACCTGTAGGACGTGGATGGCCATGCCGCCGGCGGTGGAGAGCTTCTTGTGGCAGACGTGGCACTTGAAGTGCTTGGCCTTCTGGTGCTGCACCAGGATCTTCTCGTCGTCGAACTCCCGGTCGCAGTAGTAGCAGAACACCTTCTCCACCCGCTTCTTCTTCTTCCCCATGCCTCCCGCTCCCAATCCCCCTTGGGGCGGCCGCGCCGGCGAGCTAGGGTTTCGGCGACGCCGCGGCGGAAGGTGGGAGCACGCGAGTCGTCGTCGGTGCGATTTGGTGGAAGGGGTCTGTCCGGAGACTTGGAGGGGCCTTGTGCAAATATGACGTGGTGGAGTCGGATTTGGCGCTTTTCTCTTTTGGTCCCTTGTGTTTTGGGTATTTCCCGTCACGGGCCGTGCTCGAGCCGGTGACGTTATTGCGGGTTTGGGCCTGGACGGTTTCGTCTGGTGAGGTACTGGGCTTTCGGTGTGGTCTGGCCAAGTACCCAGATGGGTTGTCTTTTTCTTTTCCGAAACACACTACAACTAGACGCAAATAAACTCACTCATAACCGATCTTGTCTGAAGAAAAAAGCTCTTTGCATCTGAGTGCTCCCACCTGCCCCCGTTGAGAGTCGCCGGAGTTCTCCCGGCTCCTGTCCCTCTCACATCCGGCGGCTCGGCCGACCGGTGTGGTGATGGATTAGGAGGCCGGCTCCCTGTACAGAGTAGAGTTAGGGCTATGTCTAGGTTTGGTTTTCCCCGTGTGGGGTCTGGCGTCATGCCGTCTTCAAGCTCTTCTCCGGCACCTGCGAGCGGCGGCCGGAGGAAGCCATGTCCACCGCCGTGTTGTTTTCCATGGTGGAAAGTGATGCTGCTAGTTGGATTTGGTGCGGGCTCCTTCAATAAGCTCGCTCTCTACGCTCCAGGTCGTGATCTGGAGGCAGATGGTGGTGGAATTCGTCGATCTGCTCGATCCGTTCATCCGCGTCGCCGTGGTGGCGGAAGGAGGTGCGATCTGGTGCAGTCTGCTGCTCCACAGGGATTTCTCGAAGCTGCATCGAGCGGAGTTCAACAACGGCAGCGATCTTGCGTTGTCGTTATCCTTGGCAGGCGTGGCCGCTCCGTGATGTGGTGCTGCGGGCGCCACAGAATATTCAACCTCCAGGCCGGCGAGCCAACTCGGAGGCCCTTCAGCGGCTCTGCTGCGGTGTCCTGCGTCGCGCCATCTCCAAGTGGTGCCGTCCCTGGCGATGGTGCCGACGGCCGTAGTGTTGAGCTGACCTTTCTCGGTGGTGAAGGACAGGATTGCTTTTTCCAAGTTTTATATGAGGTCCTTTCTGTAAAAGTGGACTATGTTGTACTTCTTTTTATTTTTCAGATCCTCTTTGTAATTTATCCCACCGAATAAAGCAGCTCTGGACCCTTCGGGTCCTATCCCTTGTTCAAAAAAAAAAAAAAAACTCACTCATATGAATCGCTCGCACGTACAACCTATCCCTTTTTTTCATAAAGGAAATATATCTATACCTATTACCTATACCTAATAATAAAGGAGCTAAGGTTTCCGTGGTTCGGTCCGTCGGTTTCTGCTAAAAAGTTTCGTCAACGCTTTTTTTGGGACCGTTTTACCCTCCCACCAAAGTACATATTATGTACTTTTGCCATGTACCGGTTCGGTTCTTTCTACCGACAGAAAAATCCCTGTCTTGCCCGTCGCTATCGTCCGCGGACTGTGGGAGCCGGGAGGAGGTGCTCAGGCATCCGCCGCTGCGGAGTGCGCCTTCGTACAGCAGAAAAAAAGTTCGACAACACCCGGCCGCCCATCGCCCGCCGTAGTCGATGTGCCGCCCCGTGGTGGACCTGTGCCCGTCGGGGTACACGACCAGTGCCTTGGCTTGCGCGTCCGGCAAACATCTGGAGGATTCGCCTGCGGCCGCGATGGTGGGAAGGGACCTGACGGAGCGACGATGAAGCGGGAGGTGCACGGGGAGGGAGAGCAAGGCTCGAGCCTGCCTAAATTGATGCGGATCGTTTGTCTTTGGTAGGTACTTCCTGATTTTTTTCCGCGGGAGAATCAATCAATTGATTGATACTGTATGAGAAACTACGGACACCGAGCGGCGTGAACTCGCGTATGCATTCCCTCCCAAGTTTGATAATACACGGACTGACTGACCAACTGATTTCGTACTGCCAGAGAAGAAAGGGGATCTTCAGCTCACCTGCTAAGGTACAGTCAAGTCGGCGGCAGAGAGAAGAAAAAGGATTTCATTTGCAATGCTGCTGCAGCTGGTAGCCTATTTATTTGCAATTCAGATCTGTGTGATGTCTATATACAGCCTAGCAGAAATTTGGTATCCCACTGCAATGTGAAGGACAATATATGCCGAAAAATAAATTAGTTTTCTCACACTTCTTCCGCTCGATGAGACAAAAGCCAAATCATGTGTGGATGCGTTGGTGGCCTGGTTCACATTAATTCAATGGGCCGTGCAAATTCGTTCTCATGAAATCCGTCACGTACAAATAATACCTTGGATCTTGCCGTGTTAGATAGTCCCACATCGCTACATTATACCTTTCTCCACCGGTTTATATACATCAGATTTCTAGAATCCGTGGGTGGGAGGGGGAGAGGGGGTGGATGTGCGCGCGTACTTTGTTACGGACTCCTTGTGGACCTGTAGGACGTGGATGGCCATGCCGGCGGCGGTGGAGAGCTTCTTGTGGCAGACGTGGCACTTGAAGTGCTTGGCCTTCTGGTGCTGCACCAGGATCTTCTCGTCGTCGAACTCCCGGTCGCAATAGTAGCAGAACACCTTCTCCGCCCGCTTCTTCTTCTTCCCCATGCCTCCCAATCCCGCCGGCGAGCTGAGCTAGGGTTTCGGCGACGCCGCGGCGGAAGAGCACGCGAGTCGTCGTCGGTGCGATTTGGTGGGGAGGAAACCAGGAAGGGGCCTTGTGCAAATATGACGTGGCGGACTTGGATTTTCTCTTTTGGTCCCTTGTGTTTTTGGTATTTGCTGGTATTTCCCGTCACGGGCCGTGCTCGAGGGCGGATCCTATACACCGACCTGGTCGGTGTATACGCGGGTTGCCGCACACCCCTGGTCGGCTATTGGGCCCGGCCCATTTCGGCCTTTTTCCTTCTTTTTTCCGTTTTCTGTATATTTTTTCTCTTTTCTTTTTTTGTTTTTTCCCTGTTTTTCGTTTCATTTTTCCTTCTCCTTTTTTTCAAATTCGTAAAACGTTCAAATTGTGAAAATGTTTAAATTTAAAAATGTTCAAATTTGAAAACCATTCAAATCTGAAAACCGTTCAAATTTGAAAACCGCTCAAATTTGAAAACCGTTCAAATATGAAATTTGTTCAAATTCAAAAATTGTTCTAATATGAAAATCATTCAGATTCGAAATTTTTTCAAATATAAAATTTGTTTGAATTTAGAAATGTTCAAATTCGGTAATTGTTCATAGAAAAAAATACATTTTTGTTCAAATTTAAAAATGTTCAAATCTGAAAAATTGTTCACTTTCAAAAAATGTTAAATTTTAAATTTGTTCATATTTTCAAATTCGTTCATATTCAGGTTGTTAAGATATTTTCAAACTTTACAAAACTTTTAAAAAAGAGCAAAAGAAATAATACATCTGAAAAAAAGAAAAAACGAAAAAGGGATTACCTGTTTTGGGCCTGGCCCAATAATGCTCCTGCACGGGGCACGGGGTGTGCGGCACCTCCTCCCGCACCGAGCGGGTCGGCATATAGCACCTCCCGTGCTCGAGCCGGTGACGTTAATTGCGGGTTTGGGCCTGGACGGTTTCGTCTGCTCAAGTACTGGGCTTTCGGTGTGGTCTGGCCAAGTACCCAGATGGGTTGTCTTTTTCTTTTCATAAACACATTACACACGTAGACGCTTACATGTACGCACATAAACTTATTTCTATAAACATGTATGCACATTTTACCTTTATGAGCAGTTTTGAAAGACTGCGTCCAAGAAACTTCATCCGACGGGTTTTTAAATTGACGAAGTCACCACAAGCGTCTCGCTGCCGACGACAATGTCGCCTCCTACTAAGAATATTCCATCTTTAATGAGACATCAAATGTCAAACTTAAGGTTTGAACTCTGGTGGGCTGAGGTGCCACTTCCCTCCTAACCACCCAACCTGTGGTGCCACTGCCCTCCTAACCACCCAACCACAGGTTGGTCCTCTCCGACGTATTTTATTTAGTCAAAGATAATATAACCCACACCTACATGTCATCATGTCATCGTAGACTTAAATTTCTATTTCTCCCAAAATTTACACAAAATAACTAATACAATATCAGCTAGTATTGTAGCCGCCAAGATTAGATAGACTACTAAGACTAGTCACAATGCATAGTATCATATAGAAGTATCATGCGTATGATACTACTACATGTTACTATCTCCACAATGCATGGTATCATATACTAGTATCATAGTCTTCATATATTAATTGTTTTGTAGAATCTCAATGCAAATATGTGTATAAGATTTACTTGACATTATTTTTTCTAGTAGTATGTGCTATGATACGGTATCTACCTATGATACTAGTACACTCTCTTTCATCCTTAATTGCACTGCCACATCAGCATTTTGCATGCATGGAATGCATGATACTACCTATGATACTCCCATTGTGGGTAGTCTAATGCGGCCACCAAGAAGAAGATTGGATCGATACACACAAGTTGCTACCTTGTTTGCAGAAGGAAATTTGGCTCAGATACTAGATCCACAAGTTGTTGACTCGGAAAGCAAAGTAGTGGAAGAAGTGGCCAAGCTTGCATTGGCATGTGTAAACTTATCAGGAGAGGATCGTCCAACCATGAGAAATGTGGAGTTGACACTAGAAAGTCTTCAAGCATCCAAGATGCATGTTTTTGGTGATGCAGTTGTCAAGGCATCCGAGGAGGATGGTGCTGCAACGAGCTCCCAAACTTCTCCATCTCTTCCTCGGAATAGAAAAGAATCAAGCAGACAATACATCATGGAAGAAGAGTTCGTGCTATCCGCAAAGTATCCTCGGTAGTATTATTTATAAAATGAAATATGTAAGTAGAGTGGATAATAATGTAGCCGTCCTATTGTTTATGTGGCTTAATTGTATATATAGGCATCATGTGTCCATAGCATGCCGATATTACTTGTGTACTAGTGTTAGAGAAGAGTAGCTTCCTCCCAATGTAAGTCAATGTCGTGTTGCATCCTAATCAGCTCTGTGCATCAGTTGTTACTACTTACTACAGGCTATGTGGCGTCCATGGCGAGCTGTACGCCTCGATCGTCTAACCACAACTAGCAGAATGCCCGTGCTTCGCTACGGAGCAAACGACCGTTAATATATTTTAGATGTATCAAGGGTGGAAAGTCTTTCATTTTTCAAATTTGGAAGCCCTCCAAATTTTTTGTAGTGATGCCGATGTATAATGGGTGCCAGGCTTCCCCTAAAAACCATAACGAACTTGCGGTTAATTAGATTTTTCAAAGCATCAATTTCATAATGGAGTTTGATATTAATACATATGAGTGTCAACAATACAAGATTCAACATAATGTTCTAACAATAACGAAAAATAAGCTCAGTTTAATCTTTATCATTTCGAACAGATAAAAATGAGAGTCTATAATTTATGATCCCCAAATGTTTCGTGGATTTATTTAATAATGAGAAAATTGTAAACGTATTTAAATTGGGTACATAACCTTTCTATAACTCCTTAAAAAACCAGAGCATGAACATATACCATGGATCAACAGAAAACTTGTTGAGATAGTAAGTAGATGTGACCGAGGCAAAAGTATCGGGAGCGAAGGACGAGAGGGATAATGACTATCAGTTATGGGTGGTATTTGGTTTGTAATTTCTAGATATGTGACACCATACATTCACAAGTTTCATCTTAATAGTAAAGATTTGTTAATTCTAGCTGATTTACACGGAGGGATTTTTTGAGATAGTAAGTCGATGTGACCAAGACAAAATTATCGAGAGCGAAGGACGCAAGGCATAAGGATTGCCTAAGAACGCCTACGCCTACTCGTCGTCGTCGTCGCTGTCGATCACGACGGGCTCCAGTACCGGCCATGACCAGTTGGCAAGCGGCGGAACATACACCGGTGCCGCCGGCGGTGGTGGAGATGGAGCAGCCCACGTCTGTGGTGGTGGTTGAGCAGCCCATTCCGGTGGTGGAGGTGGAGCTGCCCACGGGTTGTACGGCGAAGGTGGAGGCGGCGGTTGCACCGGTTGCGGGGCCGAGTCCTCGAGCGCCCGTCGTAGGGCCTCTTCCTCCGTGAGGCCCGGCGGCATGATGTCAGTGGCGTACCAGGGCAGCGGCGGCTGCACCGGTCGGTCCACCTCCGAGACGAGGACGCCGAGCCTCGTGATCTTGTCGTCCGTCATTGTCGTCGGGTACTCGAACTCCCGGCCCTCCGCCATGGCCAACTGCCATTCCTGGAAAATGCAGGCGACGCAGTCTTCGCTGTCATCTTTGGCCTCCTCGTTGTGGTATGCCAGCGCGTAGTTGTAGTTGTCGTCCTCCTCGTCGTCCGTGGAGGTGCGGCGGCTCCTGTGTTCGCTGAAGAGGCGGCGGTGGATAGTCAAAAGGGAACTCTATGTCGCCGAGGAAGCCTGCCATCCTCCTCGGATCCTTCTCGGTCTTGCGCGGTGCGCCGGTGTTGGAGTCGATGGCGCAGGATCGGTGTTGTGGATCGGATCTCTGCGCTCGGAAGCGCCATCCGCAGCTCCATACGCACGCCGTATGACGCCCGCCACAGGCACGCACGTCCCGTGCCTTCGCCCACCGCCGCCCACGTCCGGTGAACGATGGTGCCACAGACATCTGCCACGGCGTTGTGATGTGAGGAAGGTGAATGATAGAGAGCCGTCCATTGTCGATGCAGACGCGAATCCTTTCGCCCGCGCCATGTCTGATGCGTGCGGCAGCGCGACATTGATGCGGCGCACGCGCGATTTACATTTGAGCGGTCATTTTCGCACCGATTTTCGCTGCGGGTGCTGGTTCCGACACATTTTCGGCCCGCTCAGATACAAATGGTGCCTTAGCGTCTGTTTGCGTCGCCGCTCGAGCTCCACAAAACACATGCGCACATGTACATTAGTGGAAACCTTGGCCTACATGAGATACCCAGCCAAGCCGTGGACAAGAGCAGTTCCCACCCGCCCTGCTTCTGATTTGGCTGCCCGTCGCTGCGCTCCGTCAGAAAGGTTCTTCCTTGCCAAACTGCGTGATCGCCATCCCAAACCCGCGATTCCATTTTCGCTAAGTAGCCTGCCTGCCTCGCTGGGTCGTGGGTATGTGCTTCGTTGTGTCTAAGGAACGGGAAAGAAGGAACTGAGATTGAATTAGGGAAAGCGTGGCAAGAAAATCGGAGGCAGTTAAAATGCCTTATATCACGAATGTGCTAACGCAGAAATTCAGAGCCAACAGCCACCCCCGATTTTTTTTCCACACAAGAGAGCTACGCGTCAGATAAGGTAGGGCGCAGGTTTTTTTTCAAGATTGCGTTGAGATAAATCATCTTGGTAGGATAAAGACGTGTTAGTTGAGAAATAGTAGGTGTTTGTTGTGCCATTTGAAATTTTGAAAAGCTACGCCTAATGGTGTGGAGTTGTTTGTTGCGTTGAGATAAATCATCTTGGATAGTAGACGTGGGGGTATTATTGTCCATCCTGAAAATGTGACACCAGGCATTCACCAGTTTGCTCTTAATAGTAGAGATAAGTCAATAAAATCGGAAGCATGCATTATAGTATATCTTTTGAGGTAGTATATAGTTCACGTGTCACGATTTCATGAGTAACATGTACACGAAATTAACTACTCTCTTTAGTTTAAAATAATTACCTAAAAGTAGATGTATCTAGATATAACTACTACTACTGTAATTGTTTTCATAGTATTGACTTGGCCTGGTCCTCGCTTGAGTATGAAATTCCATGCAATATCGTTAGACACTGGTCATTGTGCATAGTATCATATACTAGTATCATGCATATGATACTTGTCTATGATACTATTACTATAGTGGGTGGTATTATAGAGTAGTATCATAAACTTCTAAATTTATTGTTTTATAGAATCTCAATGTAAATCTACATACAAGATTTATTTTCCATTTACTTTTCTCGTAACATGCGCTATGATATAGTATCCACCTATGTTACTCTAATCCTATCCCTCCTCCTTAATTAGATGCCACATCATCATATTTGTAGGCCTAAAATGCATAATAATACCTATGATACTACCACTATGACCAGCCTTAGGAGTTGAGATGTAGATAAAAAATGGGGAGATGCAACAAGCCGCCGCGGGATCTAGATAGACGCCCGAGCATGTCGTGTCCCTGCCGATTCTGCTAGCCAACCGTTGTCTCCCCAAGTCTCCTCTGCGGGATCAAGATAGACGCCCGGGCACGGCCGCGTCCCCGCCGGTTCATCACCTCCTGGCGGCGGCGCTTGTATACGAGTCCGACCGTCCTTGCAGTAGTTGAGCTGGCATCTTCAGGCGCCGGAGACCTGGGGATCCTCTCCCCCTTCCGCCACTCCGGAGGTGTCATACAACACTCGGCAATGACTGATACTGAACACCTTGAAGGTGAGGAGGTCGTGCCCATCGAAGGTGCAGATGAGAAGATCTCCCGCGTTCAGGTGGTGCTCGTGGAAGAACGTCTTCCACCCGCGCGAGAGCCACAAATCGCCCGCTTTGTCGTAGTATATCTTCAGGATGAAGTCGTCCTGACATTAGTCTATGACCCGCATCCTCATGCACCGAGGGCGGCGCCCGCTCAGCGCGCGACATCTTTTCACGCTATTGGACGTGAATCAACTTTTTTTCTTCTGCAAATAGCTAGAATGCGACGTTATTGGTGGGGTAAATAGCTGCAGTGTGACATATCTATTAAGGGAAAATCTACACATAAGCGCCGCATGGCTAGCCATCCCGTGCGACGTGCGTTGCGATTAGTAAAAAGCGCATCGCGCTCCTTAGGACCGATCACATCTTATCCTGTTGGTGTCCCGTGGCTTATCCCTTCTCCACCACACTAACTCTATCTCTCAAACGACCTCCAGGACCGCGCCGGAAAGGGAAGAGAGGAGACCACCAGCGGGTGCAGCTGCCGCCGCCGAGCACGCATCAGCAAGAGGCCGCCACGAGAGCACGCCGACGAGCACAAGGATCCAAACACGTGAGAAGGCGGCTGATTATGCTCGTGACCGCCGCCGAGCACACACGCCGGGAGTGGTCGCCGTAGTCGACCATCAAGGGAGGAAGTGCAGCGCCGAGAGGTGGAGAAACGTGTGGGGAGGCACGCGAGGGGGCCGTCGCCGACCACACAAGGAGCTACCGCCCCAGGAAGAAGACGATTATTCATGTGCGTATGAAATCTTAGGACTTAATTGCCAAGTTAATTAAGTGGAATTGCCGATTTTTATTAGTACTACCTCCATACCAGATTAATGGGCAATTACACACTTCGAAAAACAAGTTTGACTACTAATTTGGTCAATAAAATATAAGATATATATCACAAAAATTATATTATTGAAAATATTTTTTGAATACGAATCCAACGGTATAATTTTTGTGGCATATATCTCATATTTTATTGACCAAATTTATTGTTAAACTTGTTTCTCGAAATGCGTAATTGCCCATTAATCCGGTATGGAGGTAGTAATAACTATCGGATTAATTATTCAAGTTGCCTTTTTTTACAAATTGCTTGATTAATTAGCTAATTGTCTGATTAATTTGCGATAATCACTATGCTCTTTTAGCTAATTACCTGATGAATTAGCTAACTGCTCGATTAATCAGTCGCTAATTGCCCGGTTCTTGGTCTTCATCAACAAAATCGCCTCGTCAACACCGCCGTCACTACATCGTCCACTAGGATGGACACACGCCCTCTGACAGTACTACTACAAGACGACACGACATCGATGACGGCATCGACCGCGTCTGACGTAGAGCAACTACATCGACACTACAACCGCGCACATGGTTCTAGCAAAACCGTTGTGGGCTAAGTGGTTTCCCCCATTCTTGGCAAACCTGGTGGTGTCACCTACGACCGCGTCCTCTGACATCTGCAAGACACCCCCGGAATGCACCCTCTGACATCCCCAAGGTGCCTCTTCCACGACTGCAACTCCGTCCAAAAAAAAACCGGCGATTGCAGCTACACCGACTACGACGAGTACTACATTGACAATTTCTACCTCGACCACGGCTACATCATCGGCTACCTCGATATCAACATCACGGCTACGTCTACAATGACACATCAACAACTCCAATCCACAACATTCACATCATCACTTGCATCCATGATACTTCTGTCGTGACCGCGGGAGGGAAGAGAGGAGAGATAGGGAAAACACCGGAAAGGGAGACAATTTAGAGGAGTTTATATTAAGGGGGAATGTTAGGATTATGTCTTTTCATATATGTAACGGAATATGCTATGAGCATAAAGCATATTCCTATCTAGTCAATCCCCCTGATTCAGTTAAATCCCTGTAATCGTGTGTTACCAAATATGGCCTACTGAGCTGACTATATAAACACATATCCGGTGCTGGACAAAGCATCGCTTCCACCACATACAAAAACTCACATTCTTCTGCAAGGTAATGTGCATAATCAATCCTCCATATGGTTTTGCTAGGTTAATTTTGCAGATTATCTAGGTTAATTTCGATTTGAGATGTCAGTAGTGTTGTTAGAATTTTGATTTAAGATGCCTACCGGTTGTCCTCCATCTTGTTCTAACTATATGGCATTACAAAATAGTTTTTTTAGCTTGAAATTAAATGGAGACATTGCTGCAGAAATCCTATTTCCATACATGTTCTGCACATAGTACTTTACTTTAGTGCAGCTTAATGCAGCAACCTTTACCGAGAACTCGTGCTGGCTACAGTTTTAGTGAAATGCTATTTGTAAAAAGTTTGTTTATTACTGATGGACATAAATCATCTCTTGAGGAAGTCTGTTTATTATAGATTTATTTTGTTTATTACTGAAGGGACTTAGCCATGTTATGTTTAGCATTCCATCAACGACTTATATATGTTGATATGCACGTGCTTCTTCTCATATTGCTCCTGTACATTGCTGCCCTCCTGGAATTTCTATGCAATGACATAACCATTTTTTGGGCTTATTTGTAGGTATTCTCTCATTGATTACTCGTATGATGAACTCCACCGTGCCTGGTTTATGGAGGAGGAAGGAAGGTTTTTGACCAGCTCCACCTGAGGTCCGGTGGGGTTAATGACAAGATGAAGTATGACGAGCGATACACGAAGCATATCCGGCTGACTCAGGGCGCCATACTACCATGGCGCGACAGCTCAGGGCGCCATACGTGCACACTCGTGGGCCCCAAGCCGACGACGTGGCAGGTCAACGCTTATCGCACTGAGCCCTTGACTAAGGCGTTGTACCATGTAGCACGGTGCCCCCGTACTGAGCGTTATGCAAAGGGGTTATTTGCTGAAATAGTTACGAGCTGAGTTCATTTTGTAAATTTCTTTAACAAAAGGGTTAGTTTTGTCGAAACGGCCTCAGAACCTGTAGCGCTTTGTAAATGGACCACGTGCTAATTTTGGCTAGTTATTTGGTACACTAGATTGCATCCGTTAGAACCTAACGCCAATTTGTTTGGTTAGATGTGAAAACACTGTCGTTCTATGTTCAGTCACAAAGCACATGTTTAATTGCTATTTTAGGTACACATGTGGTATGTCTTACCATCACACAAGGCATACACAAGATCAAAGCAAAGCATAGAAGCATACTACACATCATATGAACATACTACTAACTTGCTTACTACTAGCACTACAAACGTGCACTTAGTTCACCCTAAGCCCTAAGCAGTATCATACTTACACTAGGGGCACACACTACTAGCACGAAAGAATTGTTCAATAGCCTTGTCAGGCCAACAATACAACCGGATCATCACAAAAGCAACTACACAAGCAGGCAGATAATATGGGAGGCTCCCTATAATGACGACCATCATAATGAGTATCTTCCCAATGGCTCTGGTGGTGAAGCCGTCGTCCACGGGGTAAAGATGATCGTGTGGTCGACGGCCATCTCTGATTTTCGGGCGAACTCGCTCCATCCGAAACCTGATAGTTAGGAAGGTTATTTGGACTTCTTTCCTATGTATTTGGGAATTGAGGGAGCACTTCTAATTTCACGCGCCCTCGGCTACATAGATCTTCTTCATAATTGGGTCGTGTTATGTACACCCTGAATTTTACATTCAGTTCCATGCACTCTGCATTTTACCTTCAGATCCGTGCACTGTACTTTACATCAAACTACCAACTCACATGCTTATCTGCTATAACCAGGTTTAATCACCACCAATCCTCCATCAATTGGTGAAAAACGAAGAACAACCTGAGTAATAAGTAATAACCGATCAGCGGCCGATGTGGCTACCGCGTAGCAGAAGATGCTCCTCCCTCCTGCGCAAGATCCGGCGAAGAATTCGAGGTTATCACTTATCTTGCACGAATCAATGAGGACCGGCGTTCGCCGGGGAAGAGATCGATAGAATAAGATGGAGCGGACGACTCACATGGGGAAAACGAGGCAGAGCAGCGTGAGCTGCAGCGCGAGCACGAAGCATGCGACGCCGGTGACGACGTAGGCGCGGCCGAGGAAGGCGTTCCGCCCTCCGAGAAGCCCAGAGGTGGAAAGCACAACCGCCTTCTTCCCCGCGAAGCTGTAAGAGTTGTAGTTGTTCCGCACCTCCACGGCGAGGAGCTCGCCGGCGCCCAGGTCCGCCTCCACCCTCCCGTACAGCCTGAACCTCGGCAACGCCGCGGTGCGCATCCACACCATCAGGTCCTCCTGCTCGCTCAGCTGCACGCCACCACAATCCCCATCCATCATCGTTGATACAGAGGAAGAAGATGGAAGTAAAAAAAAAGCTCTGAAATTTGCAGAGGAACTTACGGGTTTTGTCGGATCGAGCTGCCCGCCGCCGACGAGGCTGCTGTTCTGAAAGTTCTTGGGGAAGACGTGGTTGCCGAACACGTGGCCTCTGTCGCTCCGCCATGAGATCCCGCTCTTGATCACCGTCAGCGCCTCGGTGTGGCCGCCGCGACCACGGCGATGGGCGAAGCTGTATGTGTCGTTGAAGAGGCTCCACGCCACGAGCCCGCAGGGGACGATTGGGCTGCCGTTGGCGGCATAGGCTTCGGGCTTGCAGAACTCTGTAATGGCAGATGCTTGCTTGGGGTCTCTCAGCTGCATGTCGCTGCGGCTCGTCGTGTACCTGAGTTTGTCCCAAATTATCATTCGTCAGGAATCCAAATTCATTCGTACTTTGAAAGTTTGAATTTGTATGATCTTTTCAGTGAGATAAGTGACTAAATTTGCTGTACCTTCTGTGGTTTTGGTAGAACTTCTCAAGTTGGTAATATATGAAGATTGGCCTCTTCATATCCCTGGGGACCTGCAATTAAATGAAAAAATATGTTACTACGGAAACATTGAGTGGCGGAAACATTGAGTGGTTTACACTTCGTATTGATTATACAGAGTTTTTTCCATTTACCTTGAGAACAATTGTGCAGGTCTTATCTATTGACGCATTTTGGATGTAGGCGACTTTGTTGTGAAGCATGTTCCCTGGTACACATTTCGTGTCATATCGGTAAACTACTTCAACGACCTGCAGGAAACGACATCTTGCATGAAGCAAAAGGTTTAAGCTGCTTGAAAGCGGGATATTATTCCGAAGTTTGATGAAGCAAAAGGTTTAAGCTGAAGTACAGATTTGCATATAGAATAGCAGAAAGCACAATGAAAGAATATACCTTGTTTGAAGCTGCGATGCAAGCAAGGCCAATCGGAATGAAAACTAAGCCCACAAATGCAAGCACAGGAATGACCTGATTGTCCAAAGTTAATTCAGAAAGTTCGAAGTCGCGAAACATAAAACATGGCGATAAAAGTTTCAAACAATGAGGTAAGGTGAAAGAACTGAGCTCACCATATGGGGTGACAGTATAGGCTTGCATGCTGGAAGTTGTTGCTGAGTAAATGCATGATCTTCGGAGTCAATAGAATGGTTGCGGATTAGTACTTATCATAAATTTCAGCCAAGAAAATATCATTTTTTTCGAAATGGGGGTAGCCCCGGCCTCTGCATCGGTTGATGCACACAACCTTTTATTAAAAATATGAATATTTAAGAGTTACAGTTCATGGATCAGCGAGGGTCAATACAAATATCAACCATCTAAAAATAAGAAACATGCTAAGCAGTCTAAGCATCTTCTAATATCAACCATCTAAAAATAAAAAATAAAAAAATAAATATCATGAAGTTCCAATCAAGTACTAGAATATAAATTCCAGATAGTAAATAAATACTACTAGTACAGTACTTGTAGGTTTGGTGATCAGGCTCATCTAATTTCAGGGAAAGGAAGTTTCAACTTTAGTTATGAACGATGAGTTACAGATGAAGGTTAAATTTACATAGGTATGCTAATAATTTCTCATACACCCTGTGTCTGTGTGATAGTAGTACTAAACTACTAATCATCCAACAGAACAGTTGAGAACATTTCAAGTAAGCAATTAAAAGGACTACTACCTCCGGACATAATTAATCGACGCGCCAGCAGGCAAATTATACGCGTGCGTAGCTCTCCCTCCGCGTCGATTAAATCCGACCGGAGGGAGTATATGTTAAGAATCAAGTAGCTACCGTTAGTAAGAACATTTCAAGTTTCTCATGAAAGGAAGGAACCGTCCAAGTATGAGAAAATGATAATATGAATCTGATTCTTAGGGGAGAGAATTACACTGAGGCTTGTTGCGCTTCGTTGAAGCCGTGGCTGCCGCAACATCACTGCCAGCGCTTGGTCCCGCGGCACCACTGTTCACTTGCGACATCGCGAATCTCTCTCTCTAGCTCCTGCCCACGGAAGAACTCCAATGATGAACTCCTGGCCTGCTACCGCTTCAGGAAATAAGCAACATGGATGTGGGCATGCGGCGAGAGCTTCATGCCCCAAGCGTCAGAAGAAATTAAACTAACGGTGATGTAGTGCAAAGAGGGAAAAGATTTGAAGAGGTTTAGGAGTAGACATGAAGCAAGGAACTGAGAAGACTAGAATAGTGAGACAAGTTGTCCTTGTCTGTAACACTAGAAAGGCAAGCATCACCTACCTGAACCTAACCGTCCGCATCCTCTCAAGTCTCAGGTCACCTGCTCCCGATAGGATTGATTGATATATCTAAGTATCCACTAATATGATGTTGCTTTTCTCAGACCTCAACTGACTGAAGAAGGCAAACTCAATGCGAGGGGCCGCACATGACACACCCGGTTTGATTGCAAATGAAGTTTGTAATTGCAAACCCAGGGATATCTCGCGGAATCGATTAATAGACTAGACCATCAAAACATATAAAAGCTGGACAAATTTCCTTGAGTTTTTCTTTTCCATAGGAAATCAAATGGAGGTGAAATGGAAGACGAAAATCATCCTTCTATCTATTTTTTATTTATTTCACAGACCTAAAGTTGTGCTTAGGGGTGAAAAGGGACCAGATGCGCATTGAATAGTGTTTTTCTCATATCTCCAAATTTCCAAAACGAATACGGATGTAAATATAGATGTCGTCGAATACGGTATGGAACAGATGTTGCTCGAGTACCTGTTGCGAACCGATGTTTTCTCAATTCGAAATGGATACGCATCACGAAACAATTGTCTGGTATCTTATAGTGAGCAATTGTATAATGATATACTACCTCCATTTTAATGAATAAAGCTTATAAATTTAGATAAAAATTAAACTTACGGAGTTTGAACAAGTATAAATAAGAAAATATAAACATCAATAACATGAAAAATAATTATTATGAAAATGTATTTTTATTTTGAATCTACTACGGATTAGTATTAATTTAGTATCGTAAATGTTTAGTTTTATCTGCAATGTCGGTCAACTTAGTTAATATTGACCTTTACTAAATTTATAGGCCTTGTTCATTGGGATGATATGGAGGGAGTAGTACACAATACTTTCAAGTTTAATCATAGAAAAATACATTTTACCACTTTGTTAGTATTTTTTGGTTGAATAATTTGCACATCTGCATATAGAATTACCAAAATAGGCTACATAATTTTATCCGGTTACGGATATATCCACCAACATTTGGTTCAAAATCCAATACCATAATTATTTTGTGTATTTGTAAAACAGATCCAGATATTTAACATATCCATTTTCATGTTCATCTGAATTCGAATACTACCATGACTATTTTCTGTTTCCCAAACATAAATATTTAAAATGTAAATGAGCCTCATCATGCATCAACCAGCCAGAGAGACCACCCATCAGACGACCAAGTCCAGCTCATCACGGATTCTCCACCGTTTCTTTGTCGCAAATTTAGGTAAAATATAGGCTAAAATACGCCTAAATTCAATTAACGTGGGACAAGTATTTAATGCCAGAGGGACATTAGTAATGGCTACTTATAATATTAATACCGAGTAGGGCTAGCTCTTGGTTTTAATTCTGTTATAGGATATAATATAACTATGGGATTTGCGATTAGAGCATCTCCAGCCGCGTCCCCGAAGCGTCCCCAAAGCAATTTGGGGCGCGCCGGACCAAAAAACCGTTCCAGCCGCGTCCCCCAAAGCCCATTTTTGTCCGGCGCGGTTCGATACGGTGTCCGGCGTCCCCGTGTCTCACGGGGACGCTGGGCACGCGGACACAACAACGGCGAACCGCGGGCCCGACGCGTCGCGGCTGGAAGGCTAAAACCCGTCGCCTACCTTTGGTCAAGCGACGCAGACGCGTCTCCTCGTGCATGGCCGCGTGGCCGTCCGCGCCGGCGTTGCGTGCAACCACCCCGCCGCCGTTGTACATTAAGACGCCCTGCGTTCGTCTCAATTTCTCACCGCTCCCAAACCTTCTCGTCGCCGCCTCCCCCCTGGATCTTCTCCTCGCCGCTCCAAAAATGTCGACCTCGTCCTCCCGTAAGATCCGCGGCGAACGGCTTCGGCCGCGGCAGCCTAACCATGCTGAGGCGTGGGCGCTGTACCACGCCGGCTATACAATCCCGCCGGACATGCGGATGCCAAGCACGGCGGCCGGAAGATGGCCGTGAACGGCATTGGCGTCCGCCGCCGGCGGCACGGACCAATGGAGGGATGGCATCGGGCTCGGCGGGCTCTCACCGCCGAGCGGGAGACGTCGGCCAACAACAACGACGGTGGAAGACGTACGACCCGAGGACTGCCCAGGGCTGCGGGCGGCGTTCTTGGCGTCCATGAACGACAAGGACGCCTGGAGGGGCGACGACATGGCGATCGCCATGTCCATCCGCGACTCCGGCAAGCCGCTCGTGGACCTCACCGACGACGGCGAGGCAGGACCAAGCGGCTTGGTGAAGGACGAGCCCGTCGACGAGCGCGTCAGCAGGAGGTCGTCACCGACGAGATGTACAACTTCCACAGTACTACGACGCCTCCGGCCGCCCAAGTACTTGTAGATTAGGTTTAGTTTAAATTTAGTCAAATTTCATTTGAATCTATGTAAGTTTGGACGAATCTAATCGAATCTCGTTAAGTTTAAAATTTCCGAAATTTTGTTTGGGGGACGACTGGGGAGCGACGTCCCCCAAACGCGACACAATGAAACACGTCCCCGAACCACTCAATCCGGCGCGTTTTGGGGGACGGTTTGGGGGACGCGGCTGGAGATGCTCTTAGGCCTTTCTCAATGGGTCTCAATGGGTGTTTCTTAGCGCCATATCCTAAATACTTTGCTGATGTGGCACTCTATTTATTGATGGAAGAGAGTGGTCTTGTATCTTGCTCCCTCCGTCTCAGATTAATGCACGTAGTTTAAGACAAAGTTTAACCACTAATTTGGTTAATAAAATATAAATTATATATCTACAAAATTTATACCATTAGATTCATATTCAAAAAAGGTTTCAAATAATATAACGTTTTTAACATATATTTTTATATTTTATTGACCAAAATAATGATCAAAGCAATTTTTTGAATTACGTGCGCGTTTGTTAAACAGAGACAGAGGAAGTAGCTAAGATACAACACTTGCACAGGGCCATAGGCAAAAGGAATTAGTAGCCGTGCATGGACTTTTGCGCCGATTGTATCTTTGCCAGGTACAATTATAATTTGTTGGCACATTTGCCAAAACACACCACCTAACTGAAAACGGAAAGTTTTGCACTTTTTGGGATGACTGGTTTTTAATACAAAGTGCAAAACTTTTTTTGTTTTTAGCCAGGTGGTGTGTTCTGACAAATATCACACAAAATTGTAATGGTACCAGGCAAAGATATAATTGGACGGTGTTTTTTTAGCAAATGTCATAAAATAATAGTGTACTTGGCAAGTTTCCCCCTTATATTCGCCAAATATAAATTTTGCCATGTTGGTTTTCCTCAAAAAAAAAAAATTACCGGCTGTCACGCATGAGTTCTAGAAGGTCAAGAGATAAATTTCGAGCGGGGACTCGGCAGAGATCGCATCTGAATGAGAGACGAACAAAACTTAGGAAGAAGAACGCATCTAACCGTGAGATATGCGGAGCAAGGACTCTGCGTCAGATGGAAAGAGTCTCGTGAAATTCCTCCCATCGGCGCAAGAGATTCTAATCCGCATCAGATCGACCGCCGCCGCCCTCTATCCCCTACACCAGCTCGACCCGTCGTCGGCGGTTTGCCCCCACCGGCTACACCGGTGGTCGTCACCGAGCTAGGAAGCGCGATTAACTCTACGGTGAGATGTCAACCCCGCGTAAGCGATAGTGCCAGCAGGAACCCGCTACCCTCTTGTCGCTCGGCGACGACATGCTCGCCGAGATCCTCCGCCGCCTCACATCGCTGTCCTCGTTTGCCAGGGCCGCCTTCACCTATAAGCGGTTGCGCAACATCATCTCCTTGTGCTCCTACGCTTCCATCGTGGCCAGCCGCATCATGTCGCTGGCTTCGCCCGTGGGCTACTTCATATCAGTTATCGGCGACGCCACCTCGTCCTTCCACCGAGCGCTCCTCGGCTCCGACCGCGATGTGGCTAGCATCGTTCGCTACGGCAAGTTCCAGTTCGCGGACTTCGACGACTATAGCTGGCGCCTGATGGACTGCCGCCATGGCCACCTGCTCCTCAGCAGCGACATCTGCATGGCCGTGTTTGACCCCCTCGCCCACGAAAGCACTTTCCCATACCCCATTGCACGAGCAGGATTAGCCATAATTGGGCGGCAGTCCAATTATGCAGTCCAATTATGCGTTCTGACAAATATGCCATAAAATTATAATAGTACCTAACAAAGACATAATTGGTCGGTGTTTTTTTAGCAAATGTCAAAAAATAATAGTGTCATTGGAAATATTTCCTCCGTATATTCTGCCAATTTAATAAATTTTGCCATGTTGGTTTTCCTCAAAAGAAAAAATTGTCGGCTGTGTCACGCATGAGTTCTAGAAGGTCAAGAGATAAATTTTGAGCGGGGACTCGGCAGAGATCACATCTGAATGAGAGACGAACAAAACTTAGGAAGGAGAACGGATCTAGCTGTGAGATTTGCGGAGCAAGGACTCTGCGTCAGATGGAAAGAGTCACGTGAAATTCCTCCCATCGGCGCAAGAGATTCTAATGTGCATCAGATCAAACGCCGCTGCCCTCTCTTCCCTGCACCAGCTCGATCCGTTGTCGGCGGTTTGCCCCCCACCAGGTATACCGGTGGTCGTCACGGTTAACTCTAGGGTGAGATGGCAACCCCGCATAAGTGCCAGTGCCAGCGGGAACCCACTACCCTCATGTCGCTACGCGACGACATGCTCGCCGAGATCCTCCGCCGCCTCACGTCGCTGTCCTCGTTTGCCAGGGCCGCCTTCCCGTGTAAGCGGTTGTGCACCGTCATCTCCTCGTGCTCCTACGCTTCCATCGTGGCCAGCCGCATCATGTCGCCGGCTCCGCACGTGGGCTTCTTCATATCCGTGATCGGCGGTGCCACCCCGTCCTTCCACCGAGCGCTCCTCAGCTCCGACCGCGGCGTGGCTAGCATCGTTCGCTACGGCAAGTTCCAGTTCGCGGACTTCGACGACTATAGTTGGCGCCTGATGGACTTCCGCCATGGCCTCCTGCTCCTCAGCAACGACAGCTGCATGGCCGTGTTCGACCCCCTCGCCGACAAGCACTTTCCCATACCCCACTGCACGAGCAGGATCAGCCATAATTGGGCGGCAGTCTATGCCACAAAATTGTAATGGTACCTGGCAAAGACATAATTGGGCGGTGTTTTTTAGCAAATGTCAAAAAAAAATAGTGTCCTTGGCAAATTTTACCCCGTATATTCTGCCAATTTAATAAATTTTGCCATGTTGGTTTTCCTCAAAAGAAAAAATTTTCTGCTGTGTCACGCATGAGTTCTAGAAGGTCAAGAGATAAATTTTGAGCGGGGACTCGGAAGAGATCGCATCTAAATGAGAGATGAAGAAAACTTAGGAAGGAGAAGGCATCTAACCGTGAGATATGCGGAGCAAGGACTCTGCGTCAGATGGAAAGAGTCACGTGAAATTCCTCCCATCGGTGCAAGATATCCTAATCCACATCAGATCGACCGCCGCCGCCCTCTCTCCCCTACACTAGCTCGATCCATCGTCGGCGGTTTGCCCCCACCGGCTACACGGGTGCTCGTCACCGAGCTAGAAAGCGTGATTAACTCTAGGGGTAGGGTGAGATGGAAACCCCGCATAAGCGCCAGTGCTAGCACGAACCCACTACCCTCATGTCCCTCGGCGACGACATACTCGCCAAGATCCTCCGCCGCCTCACATCTCTGGAATCATTCGCCAGGGCCACCTTCGCCTCTAAGCGGTTGCGCAATGTCATCTCCTCGAGCACCTACTCATCCGTCATCGCCAGCCGCATCATCTCGCCGGCTCCGCTCGTGGGCTACTTCATATCGGTGATCGGCGACGCCACCCCATCCTTCTGCCGAGCGCTCCTCGGGTCCGACCGCGACGTGCCGCCATGGCCTCCTGCTCCTCACCAGCGACAGCTGCATGGCCGTGTTCGACCCCCTCGCCGACACTCACTCTCCCATACCCCACTGCACGAGTAGGATCAGCCAATGAAAGTCGTCGTCGTTCCATTGCATCCTCCTGGCTAGCGCGGCCACCGACGCGACGTCGTTCCACGTGCTGTTCATGGAGTGCACGAGCGGCGGCAGGGTGCGGCCGCACATGTACAACTCGCGCACTGGCGAGTGGCAGTCCCACCCGCTGGTGCCCAAAGAGATCTAGCCGCCGCGGAGGGTGGAACCGCACTCGAACCACAACCTGCCGATGCACGCCGGCGGCGGGCGTGTCTAATGGAGGACGCACGAGGCGGTGCTCACCTCGTTCGACGCCGGATCCATGGAGTTCTCCCACGTGCCCCTCCCGGGCGAGCTGAACCACCTGTCGTCGTATGCCGTGGGGGACACGGAGGACGGCCTCCTTGGCACGCTCTACCACCAGGACAACACTGACAACCCTTTGGATGCAACGATATAGAGCAGCATAGGTTCTAATATCCCTGGAGCTACGAGTATGGGGCAGTATAAAGCACGTGCTTAAGCTCTGCTAAGGAGGCATCTGCCTCATTGTTCCAAACAAACTTGTCAGAATTTTTTAGGATCAACGCAACTGACTAATCGTTGGACGTCCTTCAGACATACGGGTCTCGTAAGAATCACTATGATCTTTTCCTGGTTAGCTTCGATGACCCTGTGAGAGACAACGAAACCAAGTAACTTGCCGACTAGCACCCCGAAGAAGCAGTTGTTGGAATTCACCATCATCTGGAACTTTTTCTCAAGTCATCAAACGGTTTCTTGTAGGTCGGCAATGAGGTGATCTTACTTTTTTTGACATCTCTGCGATATCTTCGATGTAAGTATGGACCCCAATTTAACCCCCCCCCGCGCGCTAGGGAACACCGTTCCCAACGAGACAATGGTTCAAATTGAATGCTACCGCCGCTCCTTACGTGCAACATAGCCGCCACTTTCCTTTGCCGCGGCCCCTTCTAACCTAGACGGCTCGGTGGTGGAGTCCCAATAGCAACACGGGGATCGCATGGGAGAGACCATTACATCAGTGAGAGAGTGCGATATGATGAATGGTGAGAAACTGACAGTGATAGAGAGATACTTCAGTGAGAGAGATCTGCTCCATTGTTTGTTATTGTAAGATTCGTGCAGTCTCAACTCTCAATAGATGCTTCGGTCGCTTAAAAGCACACTCGTTTTTTACAATATTCGTAAAAATACATTAGAGGTTTCAGTCCTACTCAGTTTGATTCCGTCTATTTATCACCGTCAAATCAGGGTGAATAGACAACTATTAAAAATGCCAACCACTCTAAAACTTGCAAAATTTTGAAATGAATACGGATGCCAATATGGGTGTCCTCAAATATAAATACGAAGACGATGTCGTTCGAATACAAATGAGTGTCAGATGCTTTCTCAATTCAGAACATATACGCGATAACGAAATATTAGTTTTGTATCTTATATTGAGTCAACCGTATAATGATATAATACACAGTAGTTTCAAGCTTAATCATAAAAAATACATTTTACAACTTTGTTAATAGTTTTGGTTGAATAACTCGCATATCAGCATAAATTTACTAAAATAGCTAGGCTGCACCATTTTATACAGGTGCAGATATATCTTTTTACATGTCCACATTTGGTTCAAAATACAATACCATATTTTATTTTATGTATTTTTAAAATAGATCCTGATATTTATCACACATCCATTTTCATGTTCGTCCGGTTCCTATTTTTAATTTTCCGAATACAAATGTTTCAAAATGTACATGAGCCTAGGTCATCATGCTTGACCTGCCGGACCATCCATCAGAGGATCTAAGTCCAAGTCCAACTCATCATGGATTCTCCCCCTCCTAAAAAAAATTCTTGTCGCAAATTTAGGTAAAATGAAGGGTGAAATATGACTAGATTGCCACAAGTATAACTCTATAATTCTCTAATTATAATAATATTTTGCTGGTAAAAAAGCCATGTTGGCTTTTCCGTCAAAAAAAATAATTGCCGGGCTGTGTCATATGCATGAATTCTACAAGGTCAAGAGGTAAAATTTTGAACGGGACTCGGCGGAGATCGCATCAGACCGAGAAACGAACAAGACTTAGAGATTGACCATGTGGTATACTTGGTGAGCAACTAAGCAATTGTTAAACAAACAAAAAAACAAGACTTAGAGATTGCATCTGGTAAGGCATCAACTAGCAATACACGGAGCAGGACTCTCACGCACTAGGAAGGAAGGAATCACCTGAGCTGGACGGCAAGGTCACGTCCTCCCCTCGGCGCGCACACAAAGATTCTCTCCCGCACATCAGATCCAGCGCCGCCGCCAAACCTCTCCATCCCGGTACGCGCTGATACACCGGTGGTCGTCACCGAGCTAGGAAAAGCGTGCGATTAACTCTGGGTGAGATGGCAACCCCGCATAAGCGCCAGTGCCAGCAGGAACCCACTACCCTCATGTCCCTCGGCGACGACATGCTCGCCGAGATCCTCCGCCGCCTCACATCACTGTCCTCGTTCGCCAGGGCCGCCTTCGCCTGTAAGCGGTTGCGCAACGTCATCTCCTCGAGCACCTACTCATCCGTCGTCGCCAGCCGCATCAGCTCGCCGGCTCCGCTCGTGGGCTCGACGTGGCTAGCATCGTTCGCCACGGCAAGTTCCACTTCGCGGACTTCGGCGACTATAGTTGGCGCCTGATGGACTGCCGCCATGGCCTCCTGCTCCTCACGAGCGACCGTTGCATGGCCGTGTTCGACCCCCTCACCGACACACACTCAACCATACTCCACTGCACGAGCTGGTATCTTAATTAGTGGAGTAGTACTAGTATTTGGTTGGTGAATCGGTATCCGCGCGCACGCGTCCGTCCGCGAGAGAAAGAGGAAGGAATTAATTAATGGAATTCGGCTGGCGGATTAATTGCGCGCGCGGCGCGGGCGTTCCATCGGAACGCAGCACCGATTCATCCGTTGCATGCGGCGCACCCGAATGTCGATCGGCGCGCAGGCGCGTGACGTCAGCGCCAGGATGCAGGGTCGTGACCGAGGCCGCGCCAGCGCCAGGCTGGAACCAGCCAGCCGACTTGTTGTCTGTCTGCTCCACGCGCACAAGCACGCGCACGCGCGCATACAAATTAAATGCGGCTCTTCTTTTCTGAATAAACTAATCAACCCACTCCACACGAATAGAAAATTCCCATTTGATTTCTTCCATCGCCCACTCCACTCCACACGTACTCTACGGTACGCAACTTAGCTTCTTTGGCGCAATTAACCAACTCGCTCCCCAACGATGAATGAAACAAAAGAAAAAAAGGGAAAACCATTCATCTCTTGACGACTACGTACTACAATTACTACTAGTGCTAGTACTTAACACAAAACAATTTCTAATGCTGGAATGATCACTGTAGTATTTTAAAAAACAGAGGGAGTATTTAAGAATGTTCATGACCTTCTCCAATCTCAGCGACTTTTCAAACAGTATACCGTTGGATCCGTATATTCAGTACAAGCTTCCCGTACTCACTCAACGACCACGCGATGCCGACGCAGAGGGGCGAACCCATCGCGCGTTCGTCGTCCATCCACTTCGGCAATACTTGAAGAAGCCCCGATTCAATCTCAGGGTTGCCGCAACCCGCCGCACCTACTCCACCTCATGCCACCTCTGCGTCGCGGCGAAGGCTTGCTGAGGAGGCGACGCATGTCGCTGATGTAGAAGGCGCCAATGCGGCGGCCTCCACGCCTGCTCCTCCTTCAGGGCAATCTATTTGCCTTTTGAGATAACACAAAAAACAATACTAAAAAGCCAGGGTGGCACTATATTTTGGCGCGGCAAAATATATAAGTTTTACCTTTGCGTGCCGATGTCGACAAGCTCATCTACATTGGCATCGAGGGCCTTGAGGGCAAGCAACTTGACCTCATGCGTGTCATCCAACCCGACCTCATCCTTACAATTTGGAAATTGTGAAGCAGCTGATATCAATCAATACATGTCCATGGCCAACCGCACGGTATATAAGGTAGTACTAAAGTGCATACAAATGGTTCTTCACTTGAATATTTATAACACAAATAGTATAGTGCTCATGTAACAGTGTATACAAGCCCTTTTAATGCCACATTAAAATACGTTTTTGTCAAGTTCAATACCATTTGGTGCAAACTATCCATAATCCTTAAATCATACTATGTAGATGGTCCCAAAAACAATCTATGCAATTTTGGGATCGACCATTTAGATTCCTTAGTCATTACCAGGACATAATCAACAGGAAAGTTATGCACAGCAGCCCAAACAATAGTCCAGCCATCACAATGCTGATAAATTCAGAAAACCAGAACAGTGTTCATGGAAGAAGAAAAGAACTAACAAGTACCGATGTAATATTATGTGGAAGAGATGTACCAGTCCATCCGAAATACTAGTCAGTCTCAAATTGGGTTCTAACAACTTCACTGTGTTGCCATCAATACAGCAAGAAGAAATATCAAAACTATTGAGCTTTACCGCACTAATCCTCTAGCTGGCAGGATTATATGTGCATGTACTCTGGACTATAACATGAGTGCATTGATGCTCAATTTCAAGCGAACAGTATAAGCTGGAACAAAACAAAAGCATATACGGTGAAAGACTATCCAAACTATTAACTGACAGTCTCAATTCCTGACCCGTGAATATTAATCTACGGAGAATTTTGAGGCAGAATTAGTACTTTGGCACGAATGAGTACAAGATCCTAAATTAACAAGAATCCTAAAATTAACCAATCTGAACCAAGTAAATGAATAACAACTCACAGATGAATGTACAAATGAGAGCTCTCAGGATCCAATCGTACACAGCAAAATCGCAATTCTCTTTCACTCTGTGGGTGGTGCCATGCAAGATCGAGGAAAGGAGTCTCACCGGCGAGCGCGGCCACTGCTGCGACGGAGCGGGCATATGGTTGAGAAGAGGACCCTCGCCGGCATTCACGGCCACTGGAGGGCTCCACCAGCACGTCGACGCTGCAGAATGCCTGGACCAGCGCCATCGCGAGGGAATCGACCGTGAAGAAGGGTCTGCAGCTGCGCCGACGAGTGTGATGGCCGGCACTGCCGGTGTCGCCTCGGCTGTGCGGGCGACGCGGTCCGGCGAGCTCGACGGAGCGCCGCGCATCGCTGCACGCGCGCGCCGGCGAGCAAGCCAGCCACGCCTGCATGATTCCGGCCGTCGTGACGGGGCGCCGCCGCCTCTCGTCGCGGGAGAGGAGAAAATGCGGCATATGGTTGGGAGAGGAGAAAATGCGGCACTGGCTGACTTTGGTCCAGGTTCCACTCTGCCCGCGACTTTTCTTTTTTCCTTTTAGAAAATTCTTTTATTTGCTGAAGCCTTTGCTCAGAGCATCTCCAACAGACGCGCTATATCGTGGCGCGCTAAAAGCAAAAATCTGCGCGCGCTATACCGTTGCGCGCCGGATCGATTTCTCCTCCACCGGGTGCGCCATTTTGCAGCGCGCGTTGGCGCGGTAAAATAGCACCTCCGCCGAACGCGCCATTTTCCAGCGCGCGGACGCGACGCAAACAGCAAACACACACAAATATGCATCCAAGAAGATCAAATAATATATAAAAATTCACAAATATATTGTACCATCCAAATACAATACATTGTTCACAACAATACTTCACACCAAATACAACACATACAACAATACAACATGGTTTTGAGACAATACAACGCATATGGAACTATTGTTGTCCATTCCAATTCCACCATTCTTCCATGAGATCTTTTTGAAGATCATCATGTGTGTCGTTGCACCGAATGGCATGGTATGAGGCAATGAATCGGGCAATCCTATGTGCGGACCTCGTCACTTGCACGGAACCCCCATCAAGTCGTAGTGGGTATGATCCACATCTTTTCCGCGATCATCCTCTATAATCATGTTGTGCATGATTACACACGCGGTCATGATATACCAAAGGCATTCTTGATCCCAAAATCTAGCCGGTCCTCTAACTATGGCAAATTGGGCTTGCGAGCAAATGGGCGAGCACCATGGGCGCGCCATGTTGCAAGCAAGCTCGACGACAACGAGGACGACATGTCGACGCCTGCGCGGAGGAGAACGCGACGGCGGCGAAGGGGCACGGAGAAGGACCGCCGGCTACAACCGTCGGATCGCAGCGGCACGGGCGGACGTCGCCAGAGGAGGTCGGGCGACGTGGATCTGACGGCGGCGCGCGGCGGGGAGTCGCGGCGGCGGCTGGATTTCGCCGGCGTAGGTGGGGAAATGAAAGCGGGCGCGGGGAGAATTTTCCACCGTTGGCTTTTTCGCACTTGACGACGATGCCGCATGTGTAGCCGACGCGCGGATATGCCGCTCGGATTGTGCAAAAAGCCGCGCGCCCTAAAATTTTTACAGCCGCGTTTACCTCTGGAGACATTCTGTCCCGCGCTATATCGGACGTTTTATGCGGCGCGGGTATGCTCTCAAGATAGGCTACCTTTCCAACCTGGTGCGAGGTTTCCACTAGGCGGTTTGCCTTCCCAACAATACCTTGCCGATTTTAGTTCAAAAAAAAATTACCTTCCCGACACATGCATATTTTTTGCTTTCCTTTTTCTGAAACCTTTTATGCCGATGAAGGTTTGAAGCTTCATCGTGTAGAATAAGGTATCCACGCTCCTTTGAATTCACATGCATGCATGTATAATCTACGTACACCTGTCGCTTTTATATTTGCATTTCATATATAGGACCAAGTACCTCGAGTCACCGCGGTAGAAAGCCACATCAAGACAATGTACTACCTCGAACTCCATGCACACTAGCTAGCCGGGGTCAAAGACGACATCATAAGGTGGTGTGCGATAAGCGATGCTCCACATTGACGCATGCATGAAACATGTCGAAGCCATCATCGAAAAAGTTAGCTACTCCTTTCCAATACGGTAAGTAACATCAGGTAGTTTCGACGCTACATCGGAGATCACTAGCCTCTTTTTTGGGTTTTCAATATGCATATAAACTACTGCAACATAAACAAAGTGTAAACTCACATGGAATCAACATAATAAATGAAATGATAGGGTGTAAACGACGTCCTCGGGGCCCGCCGAATAGGGGGCACTTAAAATGGTGATGGTCGAAGAAAACCCTTGAACTTTTTCACGGGGCCTTAATATGGGTATGTAATAGTGGTTCAAAGAGGAAAAGCCAATACACAAGTCTGAAATGAAACTTGCTTCATGAACAAGACTATCATGCAATATTTGAAAAAAATTATATTGGCAACCTACCACTTCAAGGCGGTTGGGACAACTCTTGTTGGAAATTATCATGTTTTTCATCCTTGCCTTGGTTGACAAGAAAATGGTTCAATTGTCACAGTTAGCTTCGTAGCGCCATTGTTTGTAGTCTAAGTAGTTGAGATGCTTTAGTGTAGAATTTCGGGGCGTCATCATGCCCCTCGGGTTCTTCTTCCAGCCTGGCCCATCTAACATTCTTCATAACAATGACACAACTATTTTGTTTTGACACGTACTCACACTCCCCAACCACCTCCATCACATGTTTTCGGCCTTAACCATCGGACAAGTAGTGGTTCAATTATCTCCGGCGCTAGCATGCCCCCACCACCCCTATGTTTCATCCCCGCCTTCATCTCTCATAGAAACTTGCCAGCGTAGGGGTACTTGGGGTGTAGTAATCTAGGCTAGGTGAGTGGTGCAGGTTTTTGTGTCAGTGATGGATGACGCGAACAAGGGCACCTTTCGTCGTTGACGGGTGCTTGCCACGTGCCATGAGCGATGGTCAAAAATAAGGTTTTGCTCCGCACACAGGGCGTTCACTAAAAATTTATCGCCGAGCTATTCGACCAATGCCGCCGCTAGTCTGGTGCCATGTACATGCTAGGTTGATAGTCCTTGCCACCGCCGAGCAGTGGTTTTACGCTGATCTTTATATGAAAGAATGGTAGGCACGTCTCAAGGATGTTGACGAAGTACGTTGTTGGCTGTCTCGTTGTGCGGTGGACTCTAAGCCTATGAACAATGGTAAGTACATCTTAAGGAGATGGCTGGTACTAAGGATACTCATGTATGTGTGACCTAGACCCATGCAAGTTGAGGAGTTTACTGGTACTCTCTTATACAATACATAAGATGTGCATGCGGTGTCTCACCAAGGCCGCGTTTTGCTTTTAGGAGTTGGAATTTTATGTTTTTGACTAGAGTGGGCACGAGTCAAACTTTTAACCTAATAAGCAGGAGACGAAAACTAAGACCGTTACATGTCCGGCCAATGACATCGGTAGAAGCCATCTCCCACGAATCGCCCACATCGCTGATCTGGACCGTGGACGCCCTACCGATCCAACGGGTGAAAACAAGCCCCATCTATCCTAACGAAAGCTCAAGCTCCTAGATCCCCACTCCACCCACCGCTCTCCTCGTATTCACTCCTGGATCCCCACCGCCTCGGTTCCCCTCCGCATTATCTCCTCCACCCAACGCCCGATACCGCCGCCGCCTCACTGTTCCCCTCTCGCCATTTCCCTCATCCTCCTGGCCACCCCAGACGACGGAGCACTAGCGGGATCATCCACGCTGGAGCAATGGCGAGCTAGCCCAGCGTAGGGGCCAAGCGGGCCAAGGGCAGGGATGGTCGGAGCTGCAACCGTCGTCCAACGCGGGCGATGGCCACTAGGCGGGAGGACCGGGGCACGAGCTGATGGTCGCCTTCGCGAGGTGCTGCTGCAGGTCTGCATGGGGATCTACTGCCGGCGACCTCCTAGACCACCGCCGCGAGCTGCCGCTGCCGGTGACGATCTCGACTTACTGCTGTGCCGGCCACCATTCCGTGTCACAACAGGATGCATCTCGCGGTGAGCTCTCTCTCCTCTATGTTGCCTTGGTAAAGTTTCTTTCTTTCCTTTTTAATTGGATGTGTAGGTGAGTACGCAGTACATAGACGCTTGTGTGTATATTAATTCCACAAGTTTTGTTTCAGATCTGGCCAATAGATCGATCTCATCAGCAGCGTATATCATGTTTGTTTTTGGCCGTGTATGTTTAGAGGATTGAACGAGCCTTTGGTGATCCTCAACTTCTCTAGGATGTTGCTCTGTTTTCTGTAGCATCCTTATTATGAATTAAATCCATGTGCAGCATAAGGAATCCGGGCGGATCCGCTTAGGCCCTGTGCAGACCGTCGCTCTCTTCTAGCCGATCGAGGATGGTGGCGGACCAGTGGAAGTCTTGCGTAGGCAGTTGTGCTAGCAGTGTTTGTCAGGTATCATGTGTGCTAGTACGACTGAACCCAAATGTGGCCACTGAAGAATCTTGCCTAGTCGCATGCTGCTAGCTGCATGCTTACAACTATATTGGGTACTACTACATATGTGGATCCATAGATGGTAGTGTCGTACTGTATGTGTTAGCTGCATATGCCAAGTACAAGCTCGCATACTGCTACTACTAAGAAACCACTTTGGTTAATTATGTCGGTTAAAATCAAAACTGATTATTGGCGTGTTGTTTTGATTTGTAAATATAAGAGTTGTATACTGCACTATTTGCTTGTGAATATATAGATAAATGATAAATATTGGTTCTTTCTTTCGTACTGAATTGAAACATGTAGGCCAGTATGTAGTAGATAAAAGCATCTAGTGCATGCAAATCCATCTCACTAATTCAGTGTCGTTTGAATAGGCAGGTTCGTACTATATTTTCTGGTGATGCATACATGAATAGGCAGGTCTTTTCCTCCTTTGTTTGTTATTTCCGTCTGTTGCTTGATTAGTTCCAATATGTGTTTTGTATGTTAATGGTTGTTTGATCAGTAGTTGTGCTAGTTGTAATTTTTGCTCCCGAGATATTGTGGAAGCTAATGTGTATAAACCTCAATGTAGCATCCTCAAATTTAGGTTACAATATTAATGACAAATTGATAACTGTATGGTCATCCGAAGTTTAGCTGGTGATTGCATAGTGGATTGTGTTGTCATTTCATTCCTAAAATCATCAATTATATCTGACCTGCTGCTACTTGCAGTTATAAGAGCACCAAAAATGGACACACTGAAGACCCCTCTTGCTACCGAACGTGCCACGCTTGATGATGTCTCTATGTGGGAGTGGTCTGTTCAGCATATGATGAAGGAGGTGAAGCAGCTGAATGGTTCTCCGCCTATTCGGGGAAGCCAACTTGCCTCGTGTGGTTTACCGGTGTGGAACTTTCTATTTCTCTAGAATAAGTATTCTCATCGCGATATTCTGTGTTACTTATGCAATTTTTGTTTTAATATCTTTGGAAGTTTTTGTTTAAAGGTGCACACTGTTAATGAAGAAAAAGGAGAATTTGGCACCGACCAACTAAAACTATGCTGAAATTTTGGCTCCGGTGAAATGATCCGTCCAAGCCATAGGAACAGAACAGAAGGTAGATATCCCCTTAAACATAATGTACTGTTACTACCTTCAAGAGTAGAGTTAGGTCGTTTAACCGCTCCCGCTTTTTTTCTCGTTTTGTAGGTGTACTTTGGGAAAAATTTAGTCTCAAAGGGAAAACGGATGATCGTCAAGGTCAGAAACTCAGTTTATGTTCTAGAGACATACCCTTCCCCTAATGAAGCTCCAGCCTGAGCTTGGGCATGTTAGCAGCTGCATGTACTACCTTCATTCCTTAATATAGGACGCTTTGTTCGCCAATACGTCCTATATCATGGAATAGAGGTAATTTTTTTCGTGAGCGGGAGGTCAGAAGCTCGCTGTGGCCCAAGACTGGTGGAGGGGAGGTGTGGAAGGTAATATGGTGGTCACATTCGTGAGGTGCGGCTATCGGTCTCCATGGGGAGCTGCTGTTGGCGACCACCTGGACCACCTCCCTTAGCTACTGCCGGCGGTGATGTCCTCGACCTCCTGCTGCTGGACAACATTACTTGTCACAATATGATGCCTGGCCAACAATCTGCTGCAGTTGAGCTCCCTCTCCTCCATGTAGACTTCCTAATAAAGCGATCTCTTAGGTCCCTTTGAATCTGTTCTAGTGTACCTGATTGGGATTGGCATGCATCGGACTGTGTCAGATTAGAGACGGGCACCTCATGCTCAGAGATACCCCGATCATGGAAGCACATGAAAATGAATGCTAATCATTCGTTCTGTTTTTTCTATTGAATTGACGTTTAGGTCAATATGTAGTAGATAAAAGCATACGTGTATGCAGTAGACATGAATCCATCTCGCTGAAGCCAGTGTCGTTTGAATAGGCAGGTTCATACTATATATTTGCTGGTGATACATACATGTTTCCTTCACAAAATTGGAATGTTGTGTACATTTACAAGAAATGGATGCTCTACATTTTTTTTTGACTCTGTTTAGATGCTTTTTGGTTCAAATTGTATTGGATTTTCCTGCTCATGCATATTGTTTGTAATATAGGCAATTTATTTGGATAATGATACAGCGTCCAAGCTAGCACATTTTTAGTTTGGTCATACTACTGACTTTCTATTTATGTTTTTTCACTAAGATTTGCTTGCTAAAGTGATGCAGCTATCCTTGGCAGCGGCTATTGGTCCCTGCGAGCTATGTACTGGAGCCTCTTGTTTCTAGCTCTGTGGCGCTCTCGCAGCTGGCACAGGTTCAATTGGTTCGGATGTGCCCCTGGAGCTGCCACCGGTCTCCCTCATCGATGGCACGTTCGTACATATGTGGTGTTTATTTCTCCAGGTGTTACTCCCTATCTCTAGCTCTTCTCCTCTGTTATGATCACTAGCAATTTGTAGCTAATAGATGCATTGAATTACTGCCTAGCTAGTCAATGACATATGGCTCACTCAACTTCCCCTGTTTTGCTCTGCTCTGTTGTAGACTATGATATGTAGGAGCAGCCGTACTCCGGCTCGGTACATAATTTGCATTCTTGATGTTGAGGTAGTCTTAGTTTCTTGTTGGAGCTGAATGGTTGTTTTTCGGTAGCTGCTAAGAAAATTGAATTAGTTAACAATGCATGATCCATATCTCAGCGTTACCTTCTTTGCTAGTTGATAGGGTGCAAATGTTTTAGTTCTGCATATGTATTCTCAAAGCATCATCTCGATGATTCGTATGACCATAATTGCTGATTTATGGGCATGTTTGTGCCCGAATGGTGTTGCTGCAATGATGTACCTAGTATATGCAAACAAAGACATTTCTTACATGTTGTGTGCTTTTACTTGATTTTGCGTCCCTCTTATTTTCCTAACAATCAGACTGAATTTTGTGCTTGTTTGGAACTTATCTACTACCAGACCTGAGACCCTGTCGAGCATGTGAAGGTGGATCTAGCATCGTCATAGGCGTACCTGCATGCTGCTGGGCATGTGGCCTCCTGCTAGTAGATGGTCAGCTCCCGCGCAGCCAGTGTGTTGTATTCGCCTCCTTTGAAGTAATAGCGCACTTACTGGCGCTGTCTTCGAAGAAGGTAGTACTTCTGCAACGACCCTCTGTGTTGTGATGGATGGACTGATGAATGAGCTGTTTTCATCAATAGCTTATACATTTCTGTATTCTTTGGATGAATTCTCACAGTGGATAGTTTGTTCGTTGGCTTCCATTTTGAACTGATTACACGTATATTGCATGCTTTCTCCTTAATTCGCATGTGGTTGTACTTTGTTTCAATGTTGCAATGGTTTTCTCTACTTAAACATAGATTTGTGGCAACTTTTAGGTGTCTCCCAATCTTGTTACTTGAGACTGTTTTTGAGTTTAGAGTGTTTCTTCTCTCCTCCTACCCTGTGATCCTATGCTACTGGTGCTAGTGGCGCTTTACTACTGAGAATGATGTACATTGTTATGTAATGCTCTAGCTCCTGGTTTCTGATTTACTAGGTGATGATGATACTTGCTTTCACTTGCTGATTTTCTTATTTTTTCGAGAAAACGCGAAGGACCTTTGCAGAGGGGTTTAGGAGTTGCGTGCTTTGCACCTTCGAGCCAGGTGATGATGGAATCATCCTTGTCACTTGGTGTTCGACATGGTATGTGCAGCCAGGCCAGGCCTCGTGCCAGATCTGTTTGGTGAAGGGATGCTCGATGAGCAGGTGGCGCATTGTTTCAGGCTCTTCGTCGACAACAGGCATCGCGTGTGGTGCTGCAAGCCCCTCCTTGCCAGGGGATCCGTTTTCCAGCAGCGGTTATGGAAGGCCAACCAGTGGATAAGCTTGACGCGGGGCAGCGCCCAAGTTTTCCAGATGTGCTTCTTTTTCATTTACTGTGTTCTTACGCTGCTACAGGTGTTTTTTCATACTCTCCCTGATAGTTATGAAGTTGAGTTGCTGGGTTTCTTAAGTTGATAAGAAGGCTGCTTTAGAAGTGTTAACTACCTGTGACTTTATTTTTGATATGCCAAGTAGTGGCTTTTGTCTTGGCTTTAGCTGTTTGTTGAATGTTGGCTTGAGTTGGCTGAGTGTTTTGGATAGAAATATGTGGCTTTCTAGTAGGAGAACCGCGAGCTGGCGGACGCCATCGCTGCTAGGGACGAGTTGTAATTTTCAAAATATGTTGATTTTGTAGACTTCATCAATGTCAACCTTAAACCTGGAGTTCTAATATAAAAGGGTTTTGTATGCAATGTTGCTGGTTGAAATTGCTGGCGCTGATCTGGACTAGATAGTTTCTGATTCAACACACTATATGGTGCCTAACATGAATCCTGTTTTTTCCCTTTTTGCTGGATATCTTGCTGCTTATCTTGATACGAATCTCGTTGAGTCTAGTGTTTTTGGGTGTTCGGTGCCATAGCTATTAATACACTGAAAAAGTTGATATGTGTTGGTAAAGTTTGTGTGTGCATTAGAGGTTTTGTATGTGGTGGTAAAGTCTTGCTGGTTTAGTATCCATTTCTTTTCTACAGTTTGAGGAGTAGAAGTTACTAGGTGGTGACAACACTCCTTTCTTGCTTCCTTCTACTCCATGATAGCTATCTTCTAAGGTGATGTGTGTCTTTTGGTATGCCGAGTGGCTTTGTTGTTGACAACACTCATTTCTTGATGCCTTATACTACTTGCAGCTATCTTTTGGTATGCCGATTGGCTTTGCAGCGTATGTGGTTTAATGGTTGGATGCAATTGGTTTTCTTTTAGCATCTTCGAACAAATATGGGTTTAGCTGGATTAAAACACGAAAGCTAAACCACATACCTAAATAAGTTTCCTTTTGACTAATTATGATGCTTACCTTATTACATATTTCAGATTTTTAGGATTAAATTTCGGTGTGAGCAAGTCCACGTACACCCAGATACGTTTCATTATTGGTTAGATCTAAACATCAGCTTGTGGTGTGCAAAATTAGCTATCGCTAGCTGCTCAAGATGCATAAATACAACTTGCTATCGCTGCCCCTTTGCTCTTCATTGCAGATATATATAAAAAAATTGAAATACGACATGTTTATATAAACGTGAATCAAGATTTAAGATCAATATCTACTGATTTCCATTCCATTTTAATTAGGAAAGTGTAGCATTATCTTAATGCATGAATCGGTTCAGAAATGTTTGACAATAGTTATTTTATTGGCCAAGGATTCTGAGTTCTCTTTATTTAGTTTACTTTAGAATCGGAATTTATCTGTTAGTTCTTGTGTGTAGCATTTGAATTGGTGCCGGTTCTATATTTCTATCTTACTTAGTTAGCATCTGAATCTTTTAGGCACGTGAAATCAAGTGAATAATCTAACTTCCATCTAATTAGTAATTGTTCATTTTAATTTTGAATTTTAGGATCGTTGAGTTGCTTGATTACCTTCTAAATGAAGGACATTTCTTATTTTTACTGAACCTTTTAAGACTGAAAATTTATGATAAAATGTCCTGTGTTTAATGGTCATTTCTTTTTTAACACAGAAAGTTTGAGCGGGAAGAGCTGCGTTGTGTGCTCACGGGTGGTGAACATGCCAGAAACCCTGCTACCGCGGCCTGGGCCGAGAGTCATGCGAGTATCCCCTGCCCTGACCTAGCCGATGACCCAAGCCTGATGCTACGGCCATGTATGTCTTCATTGAGTGTGATTCTGCCATAGTGAGGTATGCTTGCTGTGAATGAGGCTCCTACACCAAGATTCGATTTTGTTTACTACTTACTGCGATGTGATGTTCGGCATCTTTGATTATTGTGTGCGCTTGATTTCGGATGTCGAAATCAATTGAACATATGTCTTAATCTCTACTACTGTGTTTATTTAAATGCAACAGAGCATTGCACAGTTTGTGAACTGATTATATTTTTAGAGGAATAAAGCAACTGTTCTGTACATGTGGTTTCTATGATTTTTATCTTTTGAATGGGGTTTTCATCTTAAAATATCAGTGGCCTTTGCTATTATACACTATCAGTGGCCTTTACGTTAATTATGCAGCAACACATACTTCTATATGTGATTGTAGGCCTTTGCATATTTTTTGAAGATGGGTTACTAAAATAACTGCTAGTTACAGGTCAGAAGTTTACGCATGTCCTCTGTACTCCAAAGCTGCCATTCTCCGAAGCATAAAACTTATTTTTATATTGTCGTTTTGCGATTCTGAAGACAATTTCATGTTTATGCCAATTTCTATGATGTATGGTCCCTTGTCTTTTTTGTTTCCAGCTAGTTTGATTCACTTGCTGAATATACGCTAGGTTATTTTTTTCCAACGATTCAATTGATGTGCCAAGTTGGTGATGGTGTACGTGCTATGTTTTGTGAAATAGTCTACTATGATTGATTAAAATTTTAATCCTGACTTTTGTTCTGGTTCTTTTTTCTTATCTTTAGTGCCACGATGTTCACAATAATTCCACAAGTGACTTGTTAATATAGCAAACATGTAGAAGTACGAGTGCTCTGTGTTGTGTGGGTTAAGTAAACCGCTCTTCTTTTTTCACTTTGCCAATTTCAGTGTACTGACCATGTGTTGTTCTTTTTTTTCTCAAGGGTAAGGAGTTAGGGAAGCTGGAACCAATAGCCATACTACTTGGAAGCTGGATGACCCAGGGACGTCCGTGACATGTCTTGGTCTCGCCATCGTGCTAGTTGGTTCTCCTTTTTTGCTGATATCATCAATTGCGCGATGGTAAGCTTTATGTGGCTTCTGAAAGCTGAATTTGAACCTCCAAGATATGCTAATCTGCATGAAATTGTTTGTTTGGTATAGCTGCCATATTAACTTTGGGAAATGCGCTTACAAGAGTATCCTAACTAGTTCCTTGTTTCTGCTTGTTAATAGTGTTATTCCGCATGGGATCTTGATCTTTTACTATTTCAGAAAAGAAGCCGTGATGCTTAGAATTATAATTTCATCTATTTTACATGGTACGAAATCTTGGTAACATGTAGATGTCCAAGTGCTTCCATGTTTACAGTAGGAGATCTGATTTATTTTTTGCCAACCTAATGGCCTTAAATTACTTGGTAGTGTGGCACTAGAAGTAATATGGTTATGTGGACATGTTCAAAATTTTCTTATGGAAAGCAAATCTAGTATTTGCATGTGAGGTTGATTGATGTGATTAAATTTTTTTCTATGTGTATTTGGAAATGCTCTGCCAATGCGCCCATTCATCTCGCCAATGGTCTGATCATATTAGCTACGATATCGATGGATTTATATGTTCTGCAGATCTTGTTTTCATAAACTAGTTATTAGCTTTGTTGTTGTGCTGATTCTGATTATGAAATAATAATTAAGAGCAGAGTGTGTTGTACTTGACCATGTGTTGTTCTTCTTCAAGGGCAACGAGGAGGCAAGATGGGACCAGTAGCTGCACTACTTCAAATACGGAGGACCCAGGACCCAGGGACAATCGACACAGGATCCATGCCTTTGTTTCGCCATCTACCTTTTCTGATTCTACGTACCTAGCTGAGTTGATGATCAACAGTTGCACAATGGTAAGATTCCTGTATACCCCATATATAAATGTCAGTTTAAACATTTGAGTTGTGGCGTATGTGCATGAAATCGTTTATTTGATGCAGCTACCATCTGAACTCTAGTGGAATGTGCTTACAAGATGATCATAACTAGTGCCTTGTTTCTGCTTGTTATTAGCGCGAGTTCGTATGGTTGTATGTGTCTCGAGATGTGCAAATGTTGTCATTTTTGCAGTCAGAATTCTACTATACTTTTTGCCAAACAAATGACAGAAACGATTAAACTAATGACAAACAAATTATTTTCCAAACAAATGCCGCCGCCGTCACCATGGGTTCCTTGTATGTGATATTTAGGATTCGGTGGGGTTCAATTTAGTTGCTAGCCGCTGTCCGGAACTTAGTGTACTAGTTGCATTTGTGGGTATTTATCGCTGTCTAGGGGAGGTTAACACATACATATGTGCATGATGTCCTTTCCTTTTTGTTTCAAATTTACCAGCAATCACCACATGATGGGTAAATCTAACCCAAGTGTTGCCCTGGAAATAAATTAGGATCCGAGTTTCTTATATATTCTTATTGTTTATTGCTAGAAGTTAACCTGTGTCTTTCCCTCGTGCGGTTGTAGGCCTTGGTGTTGAAAATCGATGGCATTCCTCTACGTCTCCGTGTTTTGGGTAAGCTACTGCTTTCCCTCTTATCTCCTCTAGGTTTTTGTTTTGTAATCTGGGCTTTGGCCGATGAGTACTACTTTGGTTCCTTGTATGTGTTATTTAGGATTCGGTGGGGTTCAATTTAGTTGCTAGCCGTTGTCCTGATCTTAGTGTACTAAGTGCATTTGTGGGTATATATCGCTATGATGTTGCTGAGGTTAGAATTTATGTCGAAATACTCAATGCATGGCCAGGTTTATTCCCTTTGTATGGGTGATCCACCTTCTTCACTATGGAGATGATTTAACTCATAACTTAGGCCACTGCATACAAGATTGTGAAACCTGCTTCTATTTGGGTCTCAAATACTCGCCCCCTATAAGTAATTATATAAAGTAGTATTGGTAAACATGGCAATGATGTCTTGTTTCTCTTTTCTGCAGGTCTGCGCTTGGTGTGGTGCAAAGGTTGGGCGAAGACTACATGGCTTTGCATGACTCCCATGTTGATCGTTGACCAGAGGTTGGGCGAGGATGACATGGCTCTACCGTTGACTGTTGAACGCAGCTATGTGTTTAGTTCTGCTAGCCTTCGGATGCTTACGTTGGTTGCTGCCTGTGGCCTGTGATTTATGTAATAATAATGTCCCAGCTATTTCTGTCCAGTTGATTGGAACTTGTAGTAATAATTGTGTACTTGTTCCCTTGAATTTTCCTTTAATTAAAATTAAAATTGTTTCTGATTTGTGTGTTCAAATGAGGCACGACTGAGATATGCTTTCGAGTTTAGACACTTGTATTGCTTGCCATTTCGTATGTGGTGTGAATGTCCTAAAATCAATGGACGCAACTGGCCAAATTTTCCAACATAACTACTACTATGAAATGGTTTTGAGGTTATGTACCAATCAGTTGTTCCTAGCCTGTGTCTACAGATGAAGGCGGGATAATCTGGATTGCATGTTAGCCTGTAAGTACAAGCAGAGCCCCATCTTTGGAGTACTTTTATTTATTTATTTTCCCCATCGATTAGTCCCCCTTCCGCTTTTAGATTATGAATTGTTGCCTATACATTTGTTGAGGTAAAGAACATGGGTATTAGCCGAAATATTCTAACTAATTTTCCTCTAGCTAGCTGATATATTAGTGTCAGGAACATCCATTGGGAAAGTCAGGGTCTAATGAAGCTATCACCATCGATTTGTTTTTGTTGCAACTAAAGCTGAAAGAGCATTCGATGATGTAGCAATTTGGTCCACACTTTTTTTTGGTTTTACACTTTGAGCTACCTCTGTCTTGAATTGGGATGTTTTTCCGTGCATGAGTAAGACCAGAATGGATATGCATATTTGATCTGAATATAAATGGAATGCACGAATGTAAATAGCAATGTGGTGGTTCTAGTCCTGACTATAGCAATGTGCAAATAATTAAGTACTACATATGTGGTGGTTCTAGTCCCGACTATATAACTCTGGCCACTAAAAACTGATAAATTTGCAAATTATTAACTTAGAAAACCGTCAATTTAAAGTAAACATGGTAAAGTTTGTAGTGAATAAAAAAGTGGAGAAGCTTATCTTATTCCTACTTTTCCAGGTAGCTGTATCAATTGTATTTTGAGTCTGCAGACGCAGGTATATAATGCACATGGAGGGAGGCCGTCCAACTAACTTGCTAACTAAGAACCGAGCTGTCAGCCGCACACGATTCATTGGTTGGTTGTCTTGGATTCCACCCCAAAATTAAGCAGACCAATGACCTTCTCCATGGCGCTGCAATTATGGAAGCCAACACAGCAATCCGTGGATTACCCATCCCACCCGTCCATAGGAGCAACCAAGAGAAAGGACAAACGGTTGGATCCAGATCCCCCAATCCTATCAGAATCCCAACATGTTTTCCCTCCAGAGTGAGCCTATAAGTACAAAGCCATACCAAAACCGCGGGCGGCATCGCGTGCGTGACTTGTGACTTGGGCGGCTAGGGAGCAGTGGACACTCTGTTTTCGTCCATGTGGCTGGTTGCAGCAGCAGGTGGCTTGGGCGGCTAGGGAGCAGTGGACACTCTGTTTTCGTCCATGTGGCTGGTTGCAGCAGCAGGTGACTTCCCTGGACTTTGTTTCTGTCTTTTCCTTGTTATTTTTGTTCCCAAAGCATGTCAGCATCTACCCCTTCGCTTCTCTGTAATAAGAAGAAAAGAGACCACGGAATGGAACTAGAGACCATGGTGCTCCGGATGGATTGGGCGGCTAGGGAGCAGTCGTCACTCAGTCTTCGTACCTCCACTGCGAAGCTGTAAGAGTTGTAGCTGTTCTGCACCTCCACCGCGAGGAGCTCGTCGGCGCCCAGGTCCGCCTCCACCCTCCTGTACAGCTTCCTGAACATCGGCAATGCTGCCCTGCGCATCCACACCATCAGATCCTCCTGCTCGCTCAGCTGCACGCCACCATAATGCCAGGAAGAAGATGGATGTAAAAAACTCTAAATTTTGCAAAGGAACTTACGGGTTTGGTCGGATCGAGCTCTGACCATAAATATGCGTCGCGCCGCTGGAGATGCCTTTAGGCATGGTCCCGTCGTCTTCATGCACGCTTTCTTGTACGGTCAATGGGAAAATGAGTTTATTTTAGTCTATGTCACGAGCAAGCTGCACCCAGCCCAAATAGTTTAATCTATGTCCTATCGCTCAAATAGTGTAGTCTATATCCATAGGACGGCTCCACACGCATGTAGTAGTATGTTCTATATTCATCTACCGTATACCAGGACGGCTCCACACGCATGTAGTAGTATGATTATCGCCGAATTTGTTTCAGCAATTTCCGTACTTTTGGTCGCCGAACTTGTTAAATTTTATGTTAAATTTGTTTGAAATATGTCAAATGGTCGAGGTTGGGGGTTTCCTACCGGGGGGACGGCTGGAACTTCGGCGCTCCCCACGCCAAATCTTCCTCCACTGAGTCGTCTTCCTCATCGCCTTCCGCGCCCCGCCGAGTCGTTAGTGAGAGCGCGTGAGTGAGAGAGAGAGAGAGGGGGCGGTTACTCTAGTGGAGACCTGCGCACGGGAGTAATTTCCGTGTCTCCCACGATATGCAACCGAAAAATCCGTTTTTCCGAAACATGGCGGCATTTTGCATACATATATTTTCATATAAAAACTTTTTCATCCGAGGTTGTATGTAATCGAAAAAGGCGTTTTATCGAAACATGGCGACATTGTTCTAGAAATCTCGAAATTCATGTTTATTAATTTTCCTAACAACCAAAGCATGTAACACATAGCCATCTCAAAGGATTTTATTTTTCAAAATTTATATCATTTTATTTTATTTTTTTACAAAACTGAAAAGGCGATCTATGGGGGTGGGGGTGGAATTTTTGGCGTTGGTGGCGCATCATGCCATAGCAATGGCGCATCCCTAAAGTAGTTCACGATTGGTAGTGGATAATAGTGGCGCACCACTAGCAATATGTGTTACTTGGGGCTAGCTGTTTTCCTAGTAGTGGATGGTGCAGTGATGTTGTACCCATTTTTTTATTCAGGGAAAGAACAAACAGATAAGAAAGGAAATGATGTCATCTGACTAGTGGCCCACCTAAAATTTACAAGGAAAGCCCAGAATCATAACCAATTTATGTGTATCTCCTTTCACCGTTATCGGCCGCCACATCAGCCTGACAAAGGGACCTACACGTCAGCTTTGCGATGAAGCGAGCGTTAGATGCGAATCAGTGTTTTTGTTATGTATTAGCGCTGAAGTAGTGATTTTTTGAAACTCCAACATAAATTGGTGTCTTTTTGTTACACATGTTTGAAGTGTGGTGGTTTTGTGTAATTTTCTCGAAAATAAAAGAAGGCTATTTCTCCATTGTATCATGTGTCTTTCCTTATCAACCTAATTTTCTACCAAAATTAATTAATTTCCTGCTAAAAGTAACAATAAGAGATAATGCATTGTATCACCTATATTTAATGTCTTTTTCTATATAAAGTGATCTGCTACAGCTTCTCTCAGAGTGTACATGGCACACTCTGGGTTTTACCTTCAGATCCGTGCACTGTACTTTACATCAAACTACCAACTCACATGCTTATCTGCTATAACCAGGTTTAATCACCACCAATCCTCCATCAATTGGTGAAAAATGAAGAACAACCTGAGTAATAGGTAATAACCGATCAGCGGCTGATGTGGCTACCGCGTAGCAGAAGATGCTCCTCCCTCCTGCGGAAGATCCGGCAAAGAATTCGAGGTTATCACTTATCATCCATGAATCAGTGAGGACCGGCGTTCGCCGGAGAGGAGATAGAAGAAGATGGAGCGGACGGCTCACATGGGGAAGACGAGGCAGAGCAGCGTGAGCAGCAGCGCGAGCGCGAAGCATGCCACGCCGGTGACGACGTAGGCGCGGCCGAGGAAGGCGTTCCGCCCTCCGAGCAGCCCCGCGGTGGAAAGCACAACCGCCTTCTTCCCCGCGAAGCTGTAAGAGTTGTAGTTGTTCCGCACCTCCACGGCGAGGAGCTCGCCGGCGCCCAGGTCCGCCTCCACCCTCCCGTACAGCTTCCTGAACCTCGGCAACGCCGCGGTGCGCATCCACACCATCAGATCCTCCTGCTCGCTCAGCTGCACGCCACCACAATGGCCATCTATCATCGTTGACACTTGACAGGAAGAAGATGGAAGTAAAAAAAAGCTCTGAAATTTGCAGAGGAACGAACGGGTTTTGTCGGATCGAGCTGCCCGCCGCCGACGAGGCTGCCGTTCTGAAAGTTCTTGGGGAAGACGTGGTTACCGAACACGTGGCCCCTGTCGCTCCGCCATGAGATCCCGCTCTTGATCACCGTCAGCGCCTCGGCGTGGCCGCCGCGACGGCGGCGACGTGCGAAGCTGTATGTGTCGTTGAAGAGGCTCCACGCCACGAGCCCGCAGGGGATGATGGGGCTGCCATTGGCGGCATACGCTTCGGGCTTGCACAACTCTATATTGGCAGCTGCCTGCTTGGGGTCTCTCAGCTGCATGTCGCTGCGGCTCGTAGTGTACCTGAGTTTGTCCCAGATTTTCATTCGTCAGAAATCCAAATTCAGTTGTTATTTGAATTTGTCTATGAGGTCAGTGAATGTATTTGTCGTACCTTCTGTGGTTTTGGTAGAACTTGTCAAGTTGGTAATATATGAAGATTGGCCTCTTCATATCCCTGGGGACCTGCAATTAAATGAATAAGATGTTACGGAAACATTAAGTGGTTTACACTTCGTTTTGACGATACATAGGGGAACTCCGAGGGAGCCCCTATACATGCAGAATCTGCCTAAGTGTAGGAACCCCGAGAAGCCGGACACACGGGGGTAGCCTTGGATATAGAACCATCTCAAATCACTTTTGTGCATTCCATGTGGACACACACAAGTTTTGGGACCATTCCCTAGATCCGATGCTCGATTTCCGACGAAACCCTAGTTCGTTGACCGCGCGGTCTACCCCTATGATCCCATCCCATGGTCCCCGGTGGGCATATGCCTCCATTTGAGCTTGGTTAGGTCATAGGTACATGTGAAACAAGGATCATCACATATGATCTCAAGTTTCTCTCCGGTTCAACTCAGGAGTTCTATACATGCAGATCGCCTAAGTGTAGTAACCCCCGTCCGAGAAGCCGGACACACTGGGGGTAGCCTTGGATATAAAACCATCTCAAATCACTTTTGTGCATTCCATGTGGACACACAAGTTTTGGGGCCATTCCCTTGATCCGATGCTCGATTTCCGATGAAACCCTAGTTGTTGACCGCGCGGTCTACCCCTTTGACTGCATCCCATCGGGGTCCCGGTGGGCATATGCCTCCATTTGAGCTTGGTTAGGTCATAGGTACATGGTAAAACAAGGATCATCCCATATGATCTCAAGTTTCTCTCCGGTTCAACTCCGAGGGAGTATACATGCAGAATCGCTAAGTGTAGGAACCCCCTGTCCGAGAAGCCGGACACACACGGGGGGTAGCCTTGGATATAGAACCATCTCAAATCACTTTTGTGCATTCCATGTGGACACACAAGTTTTGGGACCATTCCCTAGATCCGATGCTCGATTTAGACGAAACCCTAGTTCTGACCGCGCGGTCTACCCCTTTGATCGCATCCCATCGGGGGTCCCCGGTGGGCATATGCCTCCATTTGAGCTTGGTTAGGTCATAGGTACATTTGGAAACAAGGATCATCACATATGATCTCAAGTTTTTCTCTCGGTTCAACTCGAGGGAGTTCCCCCTATACGAGAATCTGCTAAGTGTAGTAACCCCCTGTCGAGAAGCCGGACACACTGGGGGTAGCCTTGGATATAAAACCATCTCAAATCACTTTTGTGCATTCCATGTGGACACACACAAGTTTTGGGGCCATTCCTACATCCGATGCTCGATTTGACGAAACCCTAGTTCGTTGACCACGCGGTCTACCCCTTTGGCGCATCCCATCGGGGGTCCCCGGTGGGCATATGCCTCCATTTGAGCTTGGTTAGGTCATAGGTACATTTGGAAACAAGGATCATCACATATGATCCCAAGTTTCTCTCCGGTTCAACTCCGGAGTTCCCCTATACATGCAGAATCTGCCTAAGTGTAGGAACCCCCTGAGAAGCGGACACACCTGGGGGGTAGCCTTGGATATAAAACCATCTCAAATCACTTTTGTGCATTCCATGTGGACACACACAAGTTTTGGGGCCATTCCCTACGCCCTGCTACTTTTCTCCCGCCCTTTTTTCCGCTCACCCCGCTGCTTCTCCCGCCCTTTTTCCCGCCATGATTTCCCGCCAAGTTTTCCCGCCCACCCTTTCCCGCTCATTCTCTTCCGCCAAGTTTTCCCGCCCATTCTCTCCCGCCAAGTTTTCCGCCGTTTCAGCCCCTCGTCGGCCTATATATCCATGTCTTCTCACTAACCCAACATTTCTCCCTCATCACTTCTCTCATCCAACACCACAAAATCCTCTGAGCTGCCGCCGAGATGGCTCCTCGTCGCCGTAGCAACACGGGCTTCATGTTCGCTGCGGCCTGCGGGACATTTCGCGGCTGAAATCACCGCCGGTGGTACGCGTGTGTGGCTCGGCACCTTCTACACGAAGGAGGCTGCTGCCCGCGCATACGACGTTGCGGCTTGGAGGTTTGGCCGGCCGCGCACGAAATGAACTTCCCGGAGGTCAGGTCTCTGACGGAAGCTCGAGTCTCTCTCTGAGCCGCTACTTCGGGGTGAAGCGCGGCGGTCGGCGGCGGATTGATTGGCGGACGAGCGGTTCATGGCACGGTGGCGCAGAGACCATCCCGGAGCCGTCGAGGCGAGCGCGCATTCGGAAGGACAAGCGTACGGAGAGAGAGGAGGGCGGGAAGCGGCGAGGAAGGCTACGGTTGAAGCGAGTACAAAGGAGAGGCGTCGACATGGGGGGAGGATGATGAACGGTGGTCGTGGATCTTCACAACCACCGCTTCAGAGGACACCACGAAGATTTCGACTTCTCTGATTAATATGTGTGTGTGTCGAGTCCGTGTGTCTAGCGTTAAGTGCTTTATTCGTGTGTGGGTGTAGTTCTTTAAATGTTTTGGTTTGTGTGTGCGTCTAGTTCTTTAAGTGTTTTGGTTCCTGTGTGGGTGTAGTTCTTTAAGTGTGTTGGTTCCTGTGTGTGGGTGTAGTTCTTTAAGTGTTTCGGTTCGTGTGTGGGTCTAGTACTTTAAGCGCTTTGGTATGTGTGTGGGTCTAGTTATTTAAGTGTTTTGTATCGTGTTGGGTCTTAAGTTCTTAAATGTATCACTTTTCTCTCCAGTTCACCTCCGAGGGAGTTCCCCTATACATCCAGAATCGCCTAAGTGTAGGAACCCCCCGAGAAGCCGGACCTTGGGGGGTATCCTTGGATATAAAACCATCTCAAATCACTTTTGTGCATGCCATGTGGGCACACACAAGTTTTCCGGCGATTCCGACGCTCGGTGGTGTAACTTGGAAACCCTAGGGCGGGGACCCACACATCTACCCCTATAGCTTTCTCCGTGCGAGGGTTTACCAGTGGACTTTTTTATTTATTTTGCTTTGTTTAGGACATATGTACATGGAAACCATAGGTTGGGCATACTTTACCATAAAATAGGCTCCGTTCGAGCCATGGCGGGGGTTTCCACATAGGATCTGGATTTTACCTGGTAGCCCATTATGCGGAAATCGTCAACGCCGGGTACATCCAAGGTTAGCCAAACCTTACATCACACTTGTACATGTATGTTAGGGGCAGAAGCCAACAATTCGACGCTCGGTGATCTGTTTCTTGGGAAACCCTAGGGTTAGGGTTAGGGCTAGAGTTAGGGTTACGGTTAGGGTTAGAGTTAGGGTTAGAGTTAGGGTTACGTTAGGGTTAGGGTTAGGGTTCGGGAAACCGTAGCGGGGACCCCGCGGATCTACCCATATGTACATCGATAGCAAATGTTGGGCCTAGTGGCTCCGGTTGACCCGTCTGCGAAGAGCGTCACCCATGCATGGGACCTACATATGCCATCTACGAATTCTTAAAAAATAGAACCATTTTTTACATAATTCATACTAGTAAATAAATAATAGAAACATATTATAAAGTAATATGAGAGAGGGAAAAAAATAAAAAAATAAAAAATAAAAAAATACTATATGCCGAGGGTGGCCGTCGGCATAGGGTGCCCATGCCCTATGCCGAGGGTGGCCGTCGGCGTCTGACACGCCGTGAACGGGCGACGACGGCGCGGGCTGGGCCAGAGGCGATGCCGGTGCTACGCCGAGGGCCAAGGTGACGCCGACGGCTGCCCTCGGCGTAGCCTCCTCTACGCCGACGGTATTTGTACGCCGACGGTCGGGTTCGTGAGCTGCCCCGGCGAGGCCGTACGCCGACGGCCCCGATAAAAAGCCGTCGGCGTACAGTTTGGCCGTCGGCGTCTTCTCCCATTCCTGTAGTGCCGGATAGATCCGAGTTTGCTACTGTAATGAAGATTTCCTAGCAACTTTCCTAAAAAAAATATTTCCTAGCAAGTAGCAGAAGGAGCATGCATGCACCTTGTGCACATCTCAATCGATCTGCCGTTGCCGCGTCATTGTCCATGAGAAGGACTGCTGCCATAAACGAGTAGCTCCTCCTGCTCCAAGTTGTCGTCAAGGTCCAAGTCCTAGCTATCATAATAAATATGGGTGAAACGGATAGGATATAAATTTCATAATGGTTTTTTTCATATTAGTTTTTCTATATAGATGTTTTTAATAAGAATGTGGAGCATATGTTATTTAAACACAAAATAGATTTTCTTATTTCAAAAAGGGTATGAATAACAAAATAATACACCTATATCTTACAGTGAATCAATTGTATAATGCTATAATACTCAATTGTTTCGAGTTCAATCATAGAAAATTAAATTTGACAACTTTACTAATATTTTTGGTTGAATAATAGGCATGTCGAGATAGAGTTACTAAAGTAGGCTAACATAATTTTGTTCGGTTACAGATATAAACATTTGCAATCCACATTTGGTTCAAAATCCCATACCACTTTTGCTTTTGTATTTGTCAAACGAATCCATATATCCGAATTCGGATATTAGACTAGTAGGAAAAATCCTACCAATGACGTACCCATAGCGGTCATGAGAGTTCTGGGGCGTGGGGCGAAACCAAAACCCAGGAAAACATACACGAAAAAAAGAAGAGATAAGGGATGATGCCATTTGACAAGTGGGTCCCCCTAAAATTTACAGGAAAACCCAGAACCAATTTATGTGTATCTCCTTTCACCGTTACCAGCCGCTACGTCAGTCTAACAAAGGGACCCACGCATCAGTTTTGCGATTAAACGAACATTAGATGTGAAGCAGTGTTTTTTTATTACATATTAGCACTGAAGTGGTAGTTTTTGAAAAGTGGTGCCTTTTTGTTACACATGCTTGAAGCGTGGTGTTTTTTTTTTTGTAATTTCCTTGAATAAGAGAAGGTTATTTTCTCCATTGTATCATGTGTCTTTTCTTATCAATCCAATTTACTAAAATTAATTAATTTACATTAATTGCTAAAGGTAATAATAAGAGATACGGAAATTCAATTCGGCTCCCGGGTGCGTATGCTCCCTCTACTAAAAAATTATATTTCGAAATGTCGAAAAATTTGGACAAAAAATTCTACATGTACATCTTCATAATATACGTGCGTTCGTCAAGTTTCAAAAAAACCAATGTTTTGTGTGGTCTATATAAAAAGAGAAAATTTATCTTGTGAAAATCATTATTTTTAGCACTGATTTTGTCTTTTTACACACGTCACATGACAAGTCGATTTTTTATGAAACGACTTTGTGAGCACGTGAAGATGTACGTGCGAACTTTAAGTTTCAATTTTTTTAAATTTAAAATGTATATAAGATGCATTTCGAAATATAGAGAGCATATGGACCCATGTTCCAAAACACTGCTCCCAGTGTACATGGCACACTCTGGGTTTTACCTTCAGATCCGTGCACTGTACTTTACATCAAACTACCAACTCACATGCTTATCTGCTATAACCAGGTTTAATCACCACCAATCCTCCATCAATTGGTGAAAAACGAAGAACAACCTGAGTAATAAGTAATAACCGATCAGCGGCCGATGTGGCTACCGCGTAGCAGAAGATGCTCCTCCCTCCTGCGCAAGATCCGGCGAAGAATTCGAGGTTATCACTTATCTTACATGAATTAGTGAGGACCGGCGTTCGCCGGGGAAGAGATAGAAGAAGATGGAGCGGACGACTCACATGGGGAAGATGAGGCAGAGCAGCGTGAGCAGCAGCGCGAGCGCGAAGCATGCGACGCCGGTGACGACGTAGGCCCGGCCGAGGAACGCGTTCCGCCCTCCGAGAAGCCCAGCGGTGGAAAGAACAACCGCCTTCTTCCCCGCGAAGCTGTACGAGTTGTAGTTGTTCTGCACCGCCACGGCGAGGAGCTCGCCGGCGCCCAGGTCCGCCTCCACCCTCCCGTACAGCTTCCTGAACCTCGGCAACGCCGCCGTGCGCATCCACACCATCAGATCCTCCTGCTGGCTCAGCTGCAGCCCACCAAGCATCATCGTTGGGACTTGAGAGGAAGAAGATGAAAGTTTTAAAAAACTCCTGAAATCTGCAGAGGAACTTACGGGTTTTGTCGGATCGAGCTGCCCGCCGCCGACGAGGCTGCCGTTCTGAAAGTTCTTGGGGAAGACGTGGTTGCCGAACACGTGGCCCCTGTCGCTCCGCCATGAGATCCCGGTCTTGATCACCGTCAGCGCCTCGGCGTGGCCGCCGCGACGACGGCGACGTGCGAAGCTGTATGTGTCGTTGAAGAGGCTCCATGCCACGAGCCCGCAGGGGACGATTGGGCTGCCGTTGGCGGCATAGGCTTCGGGCTTGCAGAACTCTGTAATGGCAGCTGCCTGCTTGGGGTCTCTCAGCTGCATGTCGCTGCGGCTCGTCGTGTGTACCTGTGTGTTTGTCCCAAATTTTCATTCGTCGAAGCATGCCACGCCCTAGCCTGAAGGTGCCCTAACATTTCTTATGAAGCATCTTAATTAGCTACTGTACTAGTAGTAGTATTTGGTTGGTGAATTGGTATCCGCGCGCGCGCGCGCGCGCACGCTTCCTTCCGCGAGAGAAAGACGAAGGATTGACTCGTTTTGCTTAAGGAATTAATCAATTCGGCTCGCGTATTAATTGCGTTCCATTCGTTGCATGCGCGCGGCACACCACCCGAATGTGGCGGATGAATGAAGGAAGGGAAATCGTTGCAGGCGCGCGACGTCCATGGTTCCGGGTCGTGACCGAGGCCAGGGCTTTTCCTCTCTCGCCAGGCTGGAACCAGCCAGCCAACTTGTATGCTCCACGCGCATACAAATTAATGCGGCTTCGGGTCGTGCTCCTCTTTTCTGAATGAATAAACTAGCCCAACCCATCTCATGGTTTTGGTTTGGTGAGATCAATTCAATCCGTATCCCTGCACTGCATCCCGCCCGCTCGCTCCCAATTAATCCTCCTACTTTACTCTCTCTCAGCCCACGAATAATTTTTTTAAAGAATCCCATTTGATTTCTCTTCCATCACCCACGCCACACGTACGGTACGCTACGGAACTTAGCTTCTTTGGCGCAATTAACCAACTCGCCCATTACTACCCTCCCGAACGATGAATGAGAAAGAAAAAGAAAAAAATAAAACCCTTCATCTCTTGACTACTAGTACGTAATTACTACTTCTATGACTTCTCAAACTAACACATACAACTACGTTGCTTCGGTCCAAGTTAATCAGCCTCAGTATCAGCAAAAACAACTACTCGTATAAATAGTAGTAACGTCAATAGATAAGGCTGGTGCCAATGCGGTAGCGCCTCTCCTAATTCCTTCCATCGTGCCATTCAACTCAACCAAATGCCATGTCATTCGTTACCTCCCGAGTACTACTAGTTAACTCAAAACAATTTTTAATGCTATATATAATGCAGACTCTTTTAAAACAGAGGGACTAGTTAAGAGTGCGCATGACCTTCTCCAATCTCTACGATTTTCAAACATTATACCCGTTGGATTCATATATTCAGCACAAGCTTCCAAGACTCACTCGCCAACCACGCCATGCCGACAGAGAGGGGCGACGCCATCGTGCGTTTGTCATCCATCTAGTTCGCCAGGGCTTGAACAAGCCTAGGCTCAACCTCTCCGTGGCGACGACGGCTTGTCGAGGAGAGCGAGGACTCGCGCTTGACAAGGCAACATGGAGGCGACGCGTGTCGCTGATGTAGATGCCGCCAGTGCGGCAGCATGTCTGCTCCTCCTTTAGGGCAATATGTTTGCCTTTCGAGACCATGTAGACGGTCCAAAAAACAATCTATGCAATATTGGGGTCGACCATTTAGATTTATTATTCATTACCAGAACATTATCAGCATGACAAGTTATGCACATCCCAAACAATAGTCGTACGGCCATCACAATGCTTATAAATTCAGAAAACCCTAAATGCATCTCCACCGGTCCTTCCCAAAAAATGGCTGGCATGCACGTCGACAGCAGGCTATGGGGAGCGCCGGCTGCATGCACTTACCATTTGGGGACCGTGTGTCACTCCAGTTAACCCAATAGAGGCGTCGGCACCATGCATGTACATGCAAGTGGGGACAGAAAAAGTAGGAGAGAAGAGAATCTTTAGATGGCTGTGTCACATGCAAGTGGTGCACATGCAACTTGTCACCAAAAATTGGACGCCGGTGCTCCCAATCGGCTCCTTCGTGAATGGATTGCTACGGGCGTGCCAGCGCTTTTTATTAGGATCTAAAATGGCCGGCGCTTTTTCGGGACCGCTGGTGTAGACAGTTTCTCTCTCTAGGATCCCCAAACTGCTATTAAGAGAGCTATGGGAAGGACCGGTGGAGATGCTCTAACAGTGTTCGTGGAAGAAAGAAAAGAACTAACAAGTATCGCTGTAATATTATGTGAAAAAAAAGTACCAGTTAATCCAAAATAGAGAGTCTCAAAGTGGGTTCTACACTTCTACCAACTTCACTGTCTTGCCATGAATACAGCAAGAAGAAATGTCAAAACTATTGAGCTTTACCGCACTAATCAACTGTACTAGCTTGCAGGATTATATGTGCAGTACTCAGACTATAACAGGAGTGCATTGATGACCGATTTCAAGTGAACAGCATAAGCTGGAACAAAACAAAAAGCATACACGTGAAAGAATATCCAAACTATTAACTGGCAGTCTCAATTCCTGACCCATGAAGATCAATCCTACGGATAATTTTGAGGCAGAATTACTACTTTGGCACGAATGAGTACAAGATCTTATATTAACAATTAAGAATCCTAAAATTAGCCAATCTGAACTAAGTAAATGTATAACACCTTACGGTGACGAATGAATGTACAAATGAGAGATCCCAGGATCCAATCGTACACAACAAAATCGTAATTCTCTCACAATGTGGGTGGCGCGCGCCAAGCAAGATCGAGGGGAGGAGTCTCGCCAGCCGGCGCGGCCTTGTTCCCGGACTGCTGCGACGGAGCGGGCACATGGTTGATGGTTGAGGAGAGGACCCTCACCGGCGTGCAAGGCCGCTGGAGGGCTCCACCTGCAGAATGCCTGGACCTGCGCCATGGCGAGGGAATCGACCGTGGAGGAGGGCCCGCAGCTGCGCCGACGAGTGTGATGGACGGCATCGCCTAGCCGGTGTTGCCTTGGCCGAACGGGCGACGCGGTCCGGCGAGCTCGACGGAGCGCGGCGCATGGCTGCACGCGCGCGCCGGCGAGCAAGCCAGCCGTGCCGGCATGATTCCGGCCGTCGTGACGGGGCGCCGCCGCCTTTCTCGTCGCGGGAGAGGACAGAACATGAGTGGGAAGATGACAAAATACGGTAGGCTTGGGGTTGGATTTCTACGCTGACCGGACTTTGGTTCCGTGTAATGGGCTCATGGCCCAAGTTCCCTTCTGCCCGCGACTTTTCTTATTCTTATAGTATATAAATCAGAATATATTTATTTTGTTTGCTGAAAATATGTTACCTTGCCAACCTGGTCCGAGGTTCGAGAGTCAAGACTGGATGGTTTGCCTTCCCAACGTTAGTACCTTTCCAACACATCCATATGTTTTGCTTTCGTTTAAAAAGAAAAACTTTTATGGCATTGAAGCCTTCATTCAAGGGTATGTTTGGATGCTTCCCCCATGCACCTTGCCAAATTTTGGTGCACGATTCAGCTGCCGCCGACTTGCCTGCGTACTGGTGTGAAAAAAGCGCCATTAATTATTCATAGACGACTCGGGGTTTCCAATTGTTTGGAGCGCAACCAAACATCACATGAAGTTCACCGACGTGCCAACGTTTTGGTCATTGGCGTAGAAAACAACATCAAGACAATGTACTACCTCAAACTCCATGCACTAGCTGGGGTCGAAATATGTCGACGCCATTATCGAAAATGCTAGCCAGTGTTTTCTGATATGGTAAGTAACATCGGGGTCATGTGCAAAAAGAGATGCTTCATACCGACACATGCATGAAATATGTTGATGCCATCATGGAAAAAGCTAGCTAGTGTTGTCCAATATGGTAAGTAACATTGGGTAGTTCCGAGCGCATGTCAGGGACCGCTAGCCTCTTTTTTGACAACCTATTGCAACATAAATAGAGAGTAAACACACATGGGATCGCCACTTTGAATGAAATGCCGTGGTGTAGACATCGTCCTTGGCGCCCGCTGAATAGGGGGACACATAAAATGGTGCGGGAATGGTGGAAAACCCTTAACCTTTTGCATGGCACCCTAATATGGGTATGTAAGGATGGTTTAAAAGAGGAAAAACAAATGCACAACTCTGAAATGGAACTTGCTTCATAAACAAGACTCCCCCACAAGAAAAAAAAACGTATATTGCAAAACTCCCACTTGAAGCCCGCCGAAACAAGTCATGTTGAAAAGTAGCATGTTTTGGGGTTCGGCATGTTCACATGACCCATTCTATTATAAAGAAAGTGCAAGGACACATAAAATCTCCCATTATAATATAAGAAAGTGCAAGTAAACATAAAATCTCCACCTTCGATGGAAATCTAAAGGTAGACTTAGTAGGGCAACGAAAAGTCGTTTCGCAAAAAACCATGCAAGCAATGGCCGAAAAACCTCTCACTCTTGCATGGGGGTTATAATATAGGTATATGTGGCCGCCGTGCATAGGAAAAGCCAAAGTATAACTTTGAAGTGCCATTTTATTCACTAATGGGACAATATTGCGTAAATATTCTGAATCTAAAGTGCATGTAATACCCAGCTGAAAAATCCACCGACACAACTTTTGTTGGAACCTAGAATCTTTTGGATTAGTCGGTTTCACATGTCCTACTATAACATAATCGAATAGTAAATTCACATGGAACCAGAACTTTCAATGAAAATCTAGATGGCGTGGGGCACAAGAAACATGATTATATATGAAATCTTACGAGAAAGGTTCGCAACCCCCCCACCCCCGTTTTGCATGGGGCCCTACCATGGTTATTTAAGAATGGTGGTAATAGGACAAAAAACAACTTTGAGGTGGCACTTGGTTCACAAGAAATGGTTCAATTGTCGTAGTTAGCTACTGTGATTGTTTTGAGTCTAAGGAGTTGAGATGCTTCCCCGTGGACTTTTAGGGCGTCATCATGCCCCTCGAGTTCTTCTTTTAGTCTGGCCCATTCATCTGGCAATCTTCCTGACAACGACAAAACTATGCCGTCCCAACGCTTACCGTACACAACTGCCTCCAGCGCTTGTTTTCGGCCTGGACCGTCAAACAAATACTGGTTCATCTATGGAGCGCATGTTTTCGGCCTTGACCATCAAACAAATACTGGTTCATCTCTGGTGCTGGTATTTCCCCCAGCCGCCCCTACAATTGATTCTCGGCTATGTTTCTCATAAAAAATTGCCAGCTTGGGCGGGCTCGAGGTGCAGTTACATATCGAGGCTAGGTGAGCCGTGTAGGTTTTTGTGTTATTGCCTGGATGCTCGACAAACATGCCGTGAGCGGCGGTCGTGAACAAGAAAGGTTTTGCTCGGCACGCGGGACGTCTACTACGGAGCAGTCCAACCGAGGATGTATGGCGGTGGGCCGCGCCGGAGACCGAAACTCAGACCTCTACCTGTCCGGCCAATGACATGGGTAGAAGCTATCTCCCACGGATCGCCCCGCATCGCTGATCTGGATCGTGGACGTCCTACCGATCCAACGGATGAAAACAGCCTCACCACTCTCCTCGCATTCACTCCTGAAGCGTCGGTTCCACCCAACCTAACGAAAGCACAAGCTCTCTCTCCTCGCATTCACTCCTGAAGCCTTCTCGGTTCCTTCCCCTCCGCCATTATCTCCTCCACCCAACTCCCGAGACTGCCGCCGCCTCTCGCGATTTCCCTCCTCCTGGCCACCCCAGACGACGGAGCACTCGTGGGAGCATCCACGCTGGACCAATGGCGAGCTACCCAGCGTAGGGGCCATGGGCGGAGCTGCACCCGTAGTCCAACGCGGGCGACGGCGATGTGCTGCTGCAGGCATGCATGGGGATCTGCTGCCGGCGACCTCCTGGACCACCTCCGCGAGCTGCCGCTGCTGCTTCCGGTGACGTCCGCGTCTTGCTGCTGCCGGCCACCAATCCGTGCCACAACAGGATGCATCTCACGGTGAGCTCTCACTCCTCCATGTTGCCTTGCTAAAATTTCTTTCTTTCCTTCCCTTCCCTTCTAATTGAATGTTTAATTAGGTCCGTATGCAGTAGATAGATGCTTGTCCGCATATTAATCCAACAAGTTTCATTTCAGATCTGATCGGCGGATCGATCTATTCAGCAACACATATGCGTGTGTGTCTTGTTTAGATGAGTGAATGAGCCTTGGGAAATCCTCAACTTCTCTAGAACGTTGCTCTCTGTTTTCTGTGGCATCGCGATTGTGAATTAAATCCATGTGCAGCACAGGGGATCTAGGCGGATCGGCTGAACAAAGACCCTCTGCAGACCGTCGCTCTCTTTCTGGCCGAGGATATATAGTGGCCGGTGCAGACCAGTGGAATTCTTGCGTAGGCAGTTGTGGTAGTAGTGTTTGTCAAGTATCCTGCGTGTGGGTGCTAGTGCTAGTACGACTGAACCCAAGTGTGGTAACTGAAGAATCTCACCTCGTTGCCTGCTGCTAGCTGCATGCGTACAAAGTATATTAGGTACTACTCTATATATGTAGATCGGTAGCTCCTAGTGTTGTACTGCACATGTTAGCTGCATATGCAAAGTACAAGCTCACGTACTGCTACTACTTGGAAGCCACTTCGGTTATTATGTCGGTTAAAATAAAAATGGATTTAATTTGCGTGTTGTTTTGACTCGTACAACTTAATCTTCAGATAAGATGAGTTCAGATTCAAGAAATGTGAGTTGTTTCAGAAGAAATTCTTGGTTTTAGTAACACACTACTTGCCAAAAATTAAGAGGTCTGCAGAGCTATATATTGTTGCATTGTTGGTCAGATGACATGTCCATTGCGAAGACACTTTAGAGCTCCGCATTGCATCTCTATAGTTGGTTGTGCCTCAGTAATATGTATTGAGTTGGTCTTAGATAATTCATCAGAAGGTTGCAAAGTGCTTAGTACAAGCTTTTTAATCTATGGTCCTATTCCTCCTCTGTTTGTTATCTACTGTTCATTTGTTCCAATATGTGTCACTGTATGTTGACAATTTTTTGATCAGTAGTTGTGCTACTTGTAGTTTGGCTCCCAAGATATTGTCGGAGCTAAGGTGTATAAACCTCATTGTAGCATCCTCAAAGAAAATTTGGCCAGTGTTTCTTATATTCTGTCATTTGTAACGGATGATTTGTTCAGACTTAATTCAATTTCATATCTTCAAATTTAGGTTCCTACATTAATGACACATCGATAATTGTATGGTCCCCCAAAGTTTAGCTGGTGATTACACTGTGGATTGTGTTGCCATTTCATTCCTAAATTATCAATTATATCTGGCCTTCTCCTACTTGCAGTTATAAGAGCACCAAAAATGGACACACTCAAGACCACATCTTGCTGCAGAACGCGCCACGCTTGATGATGTCTCTGTGTGGGAGTGGTCTGTTCTGCATATGATGAAGGAGCTGAAGCAGTCGAATGGTTCTCCGCCAATTTGGGGAAGCCAAGTTGGCTCGTGCGGTTTACAGGTGTGTAACTTTCTATTTCTCCAGAATAAGTATTCTCGTTGAGATAATCTGTTTTACTTATGCAATTTTTGTTTTATTATCTTTGATAGTTTTATTTAAAAGTGCACACCGGTAATGAAGAAAAAGGAGAATTTGGCACCGAGCCAATGAAAACTATGCTGAAATTTTGGCTCCGGTGAAATGATCCGTCCAAGCCACAGGAACAAACAGAAGGTAAATATCCCCTTAAACATATTGTACTGTTACTACCTTAAAGAGTAGAGTAAGGTCGTTTAACCGCTCCCGCTTTTATCTCGTTTTGTAGGTGTACTTTGGGAAAATTTTAGTCTGCAAAAAATCTGTGCCAGCAAAGGGAAAAGGGATGATCGTGAAGGTTGGAAACCCAGTTTATGTTCTGCAGACATACCCTTCCCCTAATGAAGCTCCATCCTGAGCTTGGGCATGCTAACAACTGTATGTACTATCTCCGTTCCATAATATAGTATGCTCTGTTCGCCAATACGTCCTATATCATGTAATAGAGGTAAAAAAAATCATGAGCGGGGCGGTCAGAAGCTCGCTGCGGCCGAAGACTGGCGGGGGGGAGGTGTGGTCGATAATATGGTGGTCGCATTCACGAGGTGCGGTTATCGGTCTCCACGGGGAGCTGCTGCTGGTGAAAACCTGGACCACCTCCCTTAGCTGCCACCGGCGGCGATGTCCTCGACCTCCTGCTGCCGGCCAGCATTCCTTGTCACAACATGATGCCTCACCAACAATCTTCTGCAGGTGAGTTCCCTCTCCTCCATGTATACTTCCTAGAGCGATCTCTTAGGTCTCTTTGAATCTGTTCTAGTGTACCTGATTGGGATTGGCATGCATAGGACTGTCAGATTAGAGACGTGCATAGGACTGTCAGACAGAGAGACCTCGATCATGGAAGCACATGTTTTAGATAAAAGCATTTCGTGAAAATGAATGCTAAACATTCGTTCTGTTTTTCCAATTGAATTGGCATTTAGGTCAGTATGTAGTAGATAAAAGCATCCGTGTATGCATTATACGTGAATCCATCTCACTGAAGCCAGTGTCGTTTGAATAGGCAGGCTCATACTATATATTTGCTTGTGATACATACATGTTTCCTTCCCAAAGTCACAATGTTGTGTGTACATTTACAAGAAATGGATGTTCTACTTTTTTTTGACTCTGTTTAGATGTTTTCTGGTTCAAATAGTAGGCTTTCCTGCTCATGCATATATTGTTTATAATATAGGCAATTCATTTTGGATAGTGACCATGCTTCCAAACAAGCACATTTTCAGTTTGGTCATACTACTTACTTTTTATTATGTTTTTTCACTAAGATTTGCTTGCTAAAGTGCTGCAGCTATCCTTGGCCGCATCTATTGGGACCTGTGTGCTGTGTACCGGAGCCTCCTGTTGCTGGCTCTGTGGCGCTCTCGCAGCCGGCACGGGTTCAATTGGTTCGGATGTGCCCCTGGAGCCTGCCACTGGGCTCCCTCGTTGATGGCACGTTCGTACACATGTGGTGTTCTCCCTTGCTGGCAGGACAACATTTCTCTGCTCAGCATCGACGCACTACGATCGGTGTCAACAACAATCCTTCTCAGGTCTAACTCCCTATCTCTAGCTCCTCTCTCTTATGATCACTGGCAATTTGTAGCTAATAGATGCATTGAATTACTGCCTAGCTAGTCAATGGCACTAGTATGGCTTCACTCGATTTCCCCTGTTTTGCTCTGCTCTATTGTAGAGTGATATGTAGGAGCAGCCGTGCTTCGGCTCGGTACAGAATCTGCATTCTTGATGTTTAGGTAGTCTTACTTATTGGAGTTGAATGGTTGTTTTTTGGTAGCTGCTAAGAAAAATTGAATTAGTTAACAATGCATGATTCGGATCTCATCATTCCCTTCTTTGTTAGTTGATAGGGTGCAAATATTTTAATTCTGCATATGTATGCTCAAAGCATCATCTCGATGATTCACATGACCATAATAGCTGATTTATGGACATGTTTGTGCCCGAATGATGCTGCTGCTGTGATGTACCTAGTATCTGCAAACAAACATATTTGTTACATGTTGTGTGCTTTTAGTTGATTTTGCGTACCACCCTATGTATCTGCTCCTATTTTTCTAACCATTAGACTGAATTTTGTGCTTGTTTGGAAATTATCTACTACCAGACCCGAGACCATGTTGAGCATGTGAAGGTGGATCTAGCATCGTCATAGGCGTACCTGCATGCTGTCGGGCAGGTGGCCTGCTGCTAGTAGATGGTCAGCTCCCGCGCATTCAGTGTGCTTTATTTGCCTCCTCTGCAGCAAGAGTGCACTTACTGGCCTGTCTTCGAAGAAGGTAGTACTTTTGCAACGGTCCTCTGTGTTGTGATGGATGGACTGATGAATGAGTTGTTTTCATCAATAGCTTATACCTTTTTATGTTCTCTGGATGCATTCTCACAGTGGATAGTTTGTTTTTTTGGCTGCCATTTTGAACTCATTACACATATATTGCATGCTTTCTTCTTAATCAGCATGTGATTGTACTTTGTTTCAATGTTGTAATGGTTTTCTCTGCTTAAGCATAGATTTGTAGGAACTTGTAGGTGCCATCCGGTTGTCTTCTCAGCTCCCGCCGCGTGCCGGTGCCTCTGGTGCCGCACGAGGGCGACAAGTGCCGTTACGAGATGCGGCGGCATTGGTTTATCCTGCTGCCGGATCATTAGTAATATTATATTTGAAACTAGGTGCGGTGGCATTGGTTCATCCTTGATATTTATCAAGTTGAGATGCTGGGTTTCCTAAGTCGATAAGAAGGCTGCTTTAGAAGTGTTAACTACACGTGACTTTATTTTTGATATGCCAAGTAGTGGCTTTTGTCTTGGCTTTAGCTGTTTGTTGAATGATGGCTTGAGTTGGATGAGTGTTTTGGTCAGAAATATGTGGCTTTTCTAGTGGGCTTCGTTGATTTTGTTGACTTAATCAATGTCAACCTTAAACCTGGAGTTCTAATTTAAAAGGGTTTTGTATGTAATGTTGCTGGTTGAAATTGCTGGAGCTGATCTGGACTAGATATCAAAAGTGCCTATGCTAGTTTCTGATTCAACACACTATATGTTGCCTAACATAAATCCTGTTTTTTCCTTATTGATGGATGTCCTGCTGCTTATCTTGGTACGAATCTCGTTGAGTCTAGTGTTTTTGGGTGTTTGGTGGGGTGCCATAGCTATTAATACATTGAAAAAGTTGATATATGTTGGTAAAGGTTGTGTGTGCATTACAGTTTTTGTATGTGGTGGTAAAGACTTGCTGGTTTAGTATCCATTTCTTTTCTTCAGTTTGAGGAGTAGCTGGGTGTCTTTTGGTATGCCAAGTGGCTTTGTTGCTGACAACACTCCTTTCTTGATGCCTTATACTCCTTGTAGCTATCTTTTGGTATGCCGATTGGCTTTGCAGCGTATGTGGTTTAATGGTTGGATGAAATTGGTTTTCTTTTAGCATCTTGGAACAAATATGGGTTTAGCTGGATTAAAACATGAAAGCTAAACCACATACCTAAATAAGCTTCCTTTTGACTAATTATGATGCTTACCTTACTGGGAGGTTCTAAGTTGTATATTTCAGATTTTTTAGGTTAGATCTAAACATCCACTTGTGGTGTGCAAAATTAGCTAGCGCTAGCTGCTCAATATGCATAAATCAACGTGCTACCGCTGCCCCTTTGCTCTTCATTGCTGATTTATATTAAAAATTTGAAGTACGACGTGTTTATATGAATCTGAATCAAGATTTAAGGTCAATTTCTACTGATTTCCATTCCAATTTAATTAAGAAAGTGTAGCGTTATCTTAATGCATGAATCGGTTCAGAACTGTTTGACAATAGTTATTTATTGCCCAAGGATTCTGAGTTCTCTTTATTTAGTTTACTTCGGGATTGGAATTTGTTAGTTGTTGTGTGTAGCATTTGAATTGGTGTCGGTTCTAGATTTCTGTCTTGCTTAGTTAGCATCTGAATCTTTTAGGCACGTGATGTGAATAATCAAGTGAATAATCTAACTTCCATCTACTTAGTAAATGTTGATGTTTAATTTTGAATTTTAGGATCGTTGAGGTGCTTGCTTACCTTATAAAGGAAGGACGTTTTTTATTTATACTGAACCTTTTAAGACTAAAAATTTATGATAGAAATTTCTGTGTTTAATGGTCATTTCTTTTTTAAGACAGAAAGTTTGAGCGGGAAGAGCTGCACTGCGTTGATGGGTAGCGAACATGCCACATGCCCTACTACCGTGGCCTAGGCCGAGAGGCATGCGAGTACCCCTGCCCCGACCTAGCCGACGACCCAAGCCTGATGCTACGGCTGCATGTCTTCATTGAGTGTCATTCTGCCATAGTGAGGTATACTTGCTTTGAATGAGGCTCCTACACCAAGATTTGCTTCTGTTTACTACTTACTGCGATATGATGTTCGACAACTTCGATTATTTGGTGCGCTTGATTTCGTATGTCGAAATAAATTGAACATATGCCTTAATCTTTACTTCTCTGTTTATTTAAATGCATCACAGCATTGCACAGTTTGTGAACTGATTATATTTTTAGAGGAATAAAGCAACTGTTTTGTACATGTGGTTTCTACCATTTTTATCTTCTGAATGGGGTGTGCATCTTAAAATATCAGTGGTGTTTGCTATTATACACTATAAGTGGCCTTTACCGTTATGCAGCAACACATACTTCTGTATATGATTGTAGGCCTTTGCATATTTTTTGAAGAAGGGTTACTAAAGTAACTGCTAATTGTAGGTCAGAAGTTTACGTGTGTCGTCTGTACTCCAAAGCTATCATTCTCCGAAGTATAAAACTTATTTTTATAGTGCCGTTCTGCCATTCCGAAGACAGTTTCTTGTCTATGCCAATTTCCAAGATGTATGGTCCCTTTTTTTTCCAGCTGGTTTGATTCACTTGCTGGTTATTTTTTCCAACGAAGGGTAGGTGCTATGTTTTCTGAAATATTCTACTATGATTGATTAAAATTTTAGTCTCGACTTTTGCTCTGGTTCTTTTCATATCTTTAATGCCATGTTGTTCACAATAATTCCACATGTGACTTGTTGTTAATATAGCAAACGTGTAGATGTACGAGTGATGCCGTGTTGTGTGGGTTAAGTAAACAATTCTTCTTTTTTTACTTTGCTAATTTCAGTGTACTGACCATGTGTTGTTCTTTTTTTCTTAAAGGCAAGGAGGAGATGGAAGCTTGAACCAATAGCCATACTACTTGGAAGCTGGATGACTCGGGGACGTCTGAGACATGTCTTGGTTTCGCCATCTAGCTAGTTGGTTCTCCTTTTTTTCTGATATCATCAATTTCCCGATGGTAAGCTTTATGTAGCTTCTGAAAGCTGAATTTGAACCTTCGAGACATGTTAATCTGCATGAAATTGTTTGTTTGGTGTAGCTACCATATTAACTTTGGGAAATGTGCTTACAAGAGTATCCTAACTAGTCCTTGTTTCTGCTTGTTAATAGTGTCAGTCCGTATGTGATCTCGGTCTTTTACTATTTCAAAAAAAGAAGCCGTGATGCTTAGAATTATAATTTCATCTATTTGACATGGTGCGAAATCTTGGTAACATGTAGATGTTCAAGTGCTGCTATGTTTATATTAGAAGATCTGATTTATTTTTTGCCAACCTAATGGCCTCAAATTATTTGGTAGTGTGGCACTAGAAGTAACATGGTTATGTGGACATGTTCAAATTTTGCTTAGGGAATGCAAAGCTAGTATTTGCATGTGAGGTTGATTGATGTGATTCAGTATTTTTCTACATATATTGGAAATGTTCTGCCGATGCCCCCATTCATCTCGCCAATGATCTGATCATATCAGCTACGTATATTGATGGATTGTCATGTTCAGCAGATCTTGTTTTCATAAAATGGTTATTAGCTTTGTTGTGCTGATTCTGATTATGAAATAGTTAAGAGTAGAGTGTGTTGTACTTGACCATGTGTTGTTCTTCTTCAAGGGCAAGGAGGAGGCAAGATGGGTCCAAATACGGAGGACCCTGGGACAATCGAAACAAGATCCATGCCTTTGTCTTGCCATCTACCTTTCTGATTCTATGTACCTAGCTGATGATCAGTAGTTGCACAATGGTAAGATTCCTGTATACCCCATAAATGTCAGTTTAAACGTGTGAGTTGTGTTGTATGTGCATCAAATTGTTTATTTGGTGCAGCTACCATCTTAACTCTAGTGGAATGCACTTACAAGATGATCGTAACTAGTGCCTTGTTTCGGCTTGTCATTAGTGCGAGTTCGTATGGCCGTATGGGTCTCGAGATGTGCAAGTGTTGTCATGTTTGCAGTTAGAATTATACTACACTTTTTTGCCAAAAAAAATGACAGCAGCGATTAAATTATGTCTAGTGTGGCACTAGAAGTGCTTTGGTTACATTGCTAGGTTCACATTTAGCTCAGGGAGAGGAAAGCTAGTATTGGCATGATTGGTGATTGTACACAAATGTGTACATTGCCTTTTCGGTTACATGTTTTTTTTCTATTTATGGCGATTTCGAGGTGTGCACGTGTTGTGGATGGTGTTGGATATATCCAATCTAGCAGTTTAATCTTAGTGCTGTGCATGGTGTTGGATATATCTAATTCATATTTTTTTTGTTATTGTACTATTTCTAGTTACATAATGGATAAGAATGGAGTTTGTTGTACTGATCATGTGTTGTTCATCTTCAAGGGCAAGGGGAGGACTAAATGGCAGGCAAGCGGGAACCAGTAGGTGCACTAGTAAGCTGGAGTACCTAGGGATAACGGAGACATGTCTAGGTTCTTCTTTTCTGCTGATAAGAGTTAGTTGCGCAACGGCAAGTGTCATGTAGCTTCTGAAAACATTTTCTTTCTTCTAGAGCATGTCAATTTCTTGGAATAAACACCTAAGATTCTATAACTACTGTTAATTGTGTTATATTATGTATCTTTTGCAGGATTTCCTACCACTGGACTGTTGCATTTGAGTGCATCTTTGTAAGTAATAAGACTACCGTATGGTCCGGTGGCTGCAATGTTTGGTCTCAGGTATAGCCTCTCCGGTGAGCTCGTGGTTCATCCTTTAATCTCCGGCTCCCATGTGCTCCGTTATGCCATGGATATCTAGCCGTTGAATGAGCGGATCTAACTATATTGGGGACATCATGTCGTTCCTTCTTTTTTTAAAAAAAATATCAAGTGCACTTTAATATTGGATAGCCTTTTGCAATCTTATGCATCCTTTTTTTAGGAGAAACAGTGGGAAAATCTTATACTTGCACACATTCAGTAATGCATCCTTGCAATGTTTTGTTTGTATTATACATGTTGAATTAGCTCTATTGAAGCCTTAATCAAGCTAAGCATAGTGGCAAGATCACACTTTTTTATACTTCCATTGTGTTATGTTCATTTGGTTTTTGTCACTATATATTGATGAACTGCATCCAGTCTCAAGTGTGCAAGTAGATGGAATCCACAACATTGGATCAGTTCTGCTGCTGCTGGCATTACTGAATTTTGCGTGTTGAATTTTGTGGCCGATGTTGAGTCATAAAAATAATTGATAGTCTTAGGGTAAAAATATATTGTGGATTTAGTTATGCACTTGAAAAAAGAATGTATTGATCTTGCTTCTATATTTTTCGGCGTCGTTTCATTGAGTAGTACAGCAGCCATAATACAATGTCTAGGGGAGGTTGGCACATACATACATATGTGCAATCACCACATGATGGGTAAATCTAATCCAAGTGTTGCCCAGGAAATAAATTAGGATCCGAGTTTCTTATATATTCTATGTGCAATCTTATTGTTTATTGCTAGAAGTTAACATGTGTCTTTCCCTCATGTGCGGTTGTAGGCCTCGATGTTGAAACACGATGGCCTTCCTCTACGTCTCCGTGTTTTGGGTAAGCTCATGCTTTCCCTCTTATCTCCTCTAGGTTCTTTTTCTGTAATCCGGGCTTTGGCTAATGAGTACTACTTTGGTTCCTTGTATGTGATATTTAGGATTCGACGGGGTTCAGTTTAGTTGTTAGCCGTTGTCCTTATCTTAGTGTACTAATTGCATTTGTGAGTATATATCGCTATGCTGTTGCTGAGGTATTACTTATGTGAGAATTTTTCTTCTCCCCTTGTATCCTCTATGTGCTCTGCTATAGCACAGCCATTGAGGCTTGGGTATTCTGTGCTCCAGCCATCTAGGACTCGGTGGTCTTTCGAGAGACTTGTATTAATATCATGTGATGGCTGTTGGGTGTCCTCTTTGTAGTTTTATGTTTTGACATGACGTGGTATTAATATTGTGAGCCAGGTTTATTCCCTTTATAGGCTGATCTGCCTTCTTCACTATGGAGATGATTTAGCTCATAATTTAGGCCTCTGCATACGCAATCGTTAATCATGTTGTTTTTCGGTTCTCAAATACTCACCCACTTTAATAAATTATATAAAATGGTATTGGTGATAAGCATGTTAATGATGTCCTGGTTTTGTTATCTGCAGGTTGAGCATGGTGTGGTGCAGGGGTAGGGCGAGGACGGCGTGGCTCTCAATGACTCCGATGTTGATTGTTGACCGCAATTATGTGTTCAGTTCGGCTAGCCTCCAGCCACTTCTCTCCGTTGTTGACTGTGGCCTGTTATTTATGTAATAATAATGTCCCAGCTGTCGTTGTAATATTTAGGGGAGCTGTGTATTTCGTTATTTTTTGTTGAGTTGAGTGGAACTTGTAGAAATAAATGTGTAGTTGTTTCATTGAATTTGTGTTCAAAGAAAATTAAACTTGTGATTTGGCTGAATGGTTGGTTTAAATGTGACATGTTCGAGCTGTGCTTTGGGCACTTGTATTGCTCGCCATTTGGTATCTGGTGTGAATGTCCGAAAATCATTTTTAGTGGTTTTGAGCTGATGGATCAATCAGTTGCTCCTGTATTTTCTGAGTAGTGAGGGGTAATCTGGATTACATGTACATGAGAGCAGGGCCTTCTTTGGATTACTTTTTTTCCCGTTGTTTGTTCCCTTTTTTATGAATTGCCGCGTACACATTTGTTGAGCTACAGAACATGGGTATTTTCATGGGCATTTTGGTACCCCGAAGAACTCTACCTGTATAAATAGCTGGAAATTTTACTGCCGTCTAATTTTCTCTAGCTAGTTGATATATTAGGGCTAATGAAGCTTGCGACGTCCATTTGTTTTAGTTGCAACCTAAAGCTGAAAGAGAACTTATGATGTGTCAATTTGGTCTGCACTTTTTTGGTGTCACACTTTAAGCTACATGTGTCTTGAATTGGGATGTTTTTTCTGTGCATGAGTAAGAATGGAATGGATGTCTATTTGATATGAATATCAATAGGATGGATGACTGTAAATAACCATTTCCAAATAATATAGCAGGACATATGTAGTGGTTCTCGTTCTGACTATATAACTATGGCCTCTAAAGACTGATCAATTTGTAAATTATTAAATTTGGAAAATCTACTTTCAATTTAAAGAAAAATTCGGTGGACTTTGTAGAAGGTCATGTTGTTCCTAATTCTCCAGAAAGCCATATAAATTTTATATTGAGCATGAAGAAGTACGTATGTAACGTAGAAGGAGAGATCCGGAGAGCCGGAGCCGGAACCGGTCCAGCTAAAGTAACTCAAGAAACCGAGGAGCCGGCGCAGCTAAACTAACTCAAGAAACCGCTGCTGCAATTATTGGAGGCCAGCAGAGCAATCCGTGGATTACCAATCCCAACCGTCCATAGGAACAACCAAGAGGAAAAGGAGTAACGTTGGATCTAGATACCTACTAATCATATCAGAATTCCAACCTCTCTTCCCTCCAAAACAAGTATTCATCTATATGAAAACCAATATTATGTAAGCTCGAAATTTCAGAAATTGTATTTTAAACAAAGAGAATGGAAGTAAGTTCATTTCGATCGACTAGGCACACCCAGCTAAACTGCTACACTGCTTGGAGAGCATGTAGATGGAGAGCTGAAAATATAGGGATATGAATGACCATGTACTACTTAGCTGAGACGTCTAAGGAAAATTGATTGATCATACAACTATACTACTACATTGCTTTGGAGAGCATACAAATACCGTCCAACTACCTTGGCTAAGTCAGAAACCGAGCCGCCGGCCGCATATGATTCATTGGTTGGTTGTCTTGGATTCCACACCAAAATTAAGCAGACCAATGATCTCTTCCATGCCGCTGCAATCATGGGAGGCCAGCAGAGCAATCCGTGGATTACCAATCCCACCCGTCCATAGGAGCAACCAAGAGAAAAGGAGAAACGTTGGATCCAGATGCCCCCTAATCGTCTCAGAATGCCAACCCGCTTTCCCTCCAAAAGAAGCCTATAAGTATGAGGCCATGCCAAAACCGCGGGCGGCATCGCGTACGTGACTTGTGACTTTGGACTTTGGCGAGGTCGAGGGCGAGGCCGAGGCCATGGTGCTCCGGATCATTCAAGCGGCTAGGGAGGAGCAGTGAACACCTCGTCTTCATCCTGGGTGGATCAATCTAGCAACAACGTAGCAGGAGGTACAGTGACTACTGACTAGGTTCCTCTGTTTTTGTCTCTCTCTTGTTAATTTGGTTTCAAATGCTAGCGACGCTAGGCCATATCACTTGGGCGGTTCGGGAGCAGTCGACACTCCGTCTTCGTCAATCGTCATGGTTGATGGTTACAGCAGCAACAGAACAACGGGATGTACGGTCACTCCCCTTGCCTTGATTCCTCTGTTTTCTTCATTCTCTTGTTAATTTAGTTGATATTGCTTGTTACTGAGACGTAATGAACACACTTATAAATTTTATTGCTAAGAACAGAATGTGCAGTAGTTGCCTCCTGCTATCTCTTCAACACATATAAAACAGTAAGGAACGTCAATCATCAATGAGCTTTTCTCAGACCTCAAATATAATGTCGTCCAAAAATCCTGGCGGCAGCGAAGACCACCTCATCATCTTCGTCCACAATGACCATACCGCTAGAGTTGCAGTCTATTTTTTTTTGTTTGCACCGCATGTGCCCAATAATCCTGGCTTCAGGCTTGCAGAACTCTGTAATGGCAGCTGCCTGCTTGGGGTCTCTCAGCTGCATGTCGCTGCGGCTCGTCGTGTACCTGAGTTTGTCCCAAATTTTCATTTGTCAGATGCACTCGTTATTTGCATTGATTTATCAGTGAAATCAGCGGATAGATTTGTTGTACCTTCTGTGGTTTTGGTAGAACTTGACAATTTGGGAAATATTTGGCCTTCAACATTGTTGCACAAAGGCTGTCTGGATTTTGGATAAACCTCCAGACTTGTCTCGAGAGCATAGCAATATTAAAACCGTGCAGGTCACGGAAACCCAAACCACCCTGACCTTTTGGTTTGATTAATTTCTTCCAACTCAGCCAATGGATCTTGTTCTCCTTATCTTGTTGGCTCCACCAATATTTTGCTATCATAGCACTAAGCTCATCACAAAAGTCCTTTGTGAGGTAAAAACATGACATAAGAAATGTTGGAATAGCTTGGGCTACAGCTTTTATCAAAATTTCTTTCCCCGCTTTAGACAACAGCTTTTCCTTCCATCCCTGTATGATTTTCCAGATTTTATCTTTTATATAAGCAAATGCCTTCCTCTTTGAACGACCTATATACACAGGCATCCCCAGATATTTCTCATTCCAGTCCTCACTTTCAATACCCAACTCAGATTTGATCATATCCTTGACTCGCCGTTTTGTATTCGCACTAAACAACAATGATGACTTCTCTGAATTTATGCATTGGCCTGAACAATTCTCATAGAGACAAAGAATTTCCTTTAACACCCTTGCTTCCTCTCGCCATTTTGAGCATGCGCGCCGGGACAAGAAAACTGAGCGAGGGTGCCCTCCCAACACCACGAAGGTGCTGAGAGATATACTCACCAGCAGAATCAGCACGGAACACGCGAATGGGTGAGGAATACTGAGTGCGGACCATGGCCGCAAAATGCTGATAAATAGAGAGCACCTCACTGCGAGAGCGCATGAAAAACACCCAGGTGTACCGTGAAAATCATCAATGAATAAGATATAGTATCGATGGCCCCCTTTCGAAGCCGGACCCCAAACATCTGAATGGACTAAATCGAACGGTCGCTGAGAGACAGACACACTAGTAGGATAGGGAAGCTGAATCTGTTTGCCTAACCTACAACCCGGTGTAACGACCCATCTCCAGAGACAGAAGGCCACGATGAACCAAAGACGACAGGCGAGAGTCACAAAGGTGACCAAGACGATGATGCCACTGCTGAAAGGAGCCGGTGACAGAGGCAACTATCGGAGGAGAACTGGCAGATGAAGTGACAGAGTTCCTGTTTTCTGCTGTTTTTGGTTTCAGAAATCCTAGTAACGACATTGGCGGACCCTTCGACCAGCTCGTCCTTAGCAATCGGCTCCGACAAGCTCCTCTGTACCGCTGCAACGACACCCTCCGCTCCGTTTCGGTGGCTTCTCGCCTCCTCTGTCTCCTCTAACACACCCATCTAGACCATTCGACGGCCTCCTCTGATCAACATAACTGCACACAACGTCATTCGACACCCATCTAGACCATTCCAGGCACCTACGACGCCGGGCTGCCCGGAGGACTTGGGGACGAGCGAGTGCCGGAGCAGTCTGAGCTCATGCCTCAACGTCAGCGACAACTACCGCAGCGGCTACGTGTGTCGGTGCCATCACGGGTACCAGGGCAACCCGTACGTCGCTGAGGGATGCAATGACATCAACGAGTGCCAGCTGCCCGGGACGTGCTTTGGCGAGTGCACAAACACGCCCGGGAACTACGCATGCCACTGTCCGCGCGGCTCCCGTGGCAATCCCCACATCAAAGATGGCTGCGTCAAATCATCCATAGGTGAGCATCACCGTGAGATTTGGGAGATATAGATTGACTGGGTTCTTGCTCTGCTTCGCATCAGAGAATTCTCCCTCAACCATGACACATTCTCTCTCACACTTTCAGGTTTGAGTGTCGGCATAGGAATCGGCAGTGGTACTGGGCTCCTACTCTTGGTCCTCGGTGCCATCTTCGTGGCCCGCAAGCTAAAGCAGCAGAGGGCAAACGTATTGAAGCACAAATTCTTTAGGCAAAACAGGGGACATCTTCTGCAGCAACTGGTGTCGCAGAAGGCGGACATCGCCGAGAGGATGATCATCCCCTTGGTGGAGCTGGAGAAGGCCACCAACAACTTCGACAAGGCTCGCGAAATCGCCGGCGGAGGCCATGGCATGGTGTACAAAGGGATCATGTCCGATCAGCACGTCGTGGCCATCAAGAAGTCCAAGGTCACGATCCGGAGGGAGATCGACGAGTTCATCAACGAGGTGGCCATCCTCTCGCAAATTAACCATGTGAACGTGGTGAAGCTCTTTGGGTGCTGCCTTGAGACGGAGGTACCACTGCTGGTATACGAGTTCATCTCCAATGGGACCCTTTACCATCATCTCCATGTCGAGCAACCTAAACCATCTATCATCGTTGACACTTGACAGGAAGAAGATGGAAGTAAAAAAAAGCTCTGAAATTTGCAGAGGAACGAACGGGTTTTGTCGGATCGAGCTGCCCGCCGCCGACGAGGCTGCCGTTCTGAAAGTTCTTGGGGAAGACGTGGTTACCGAACACGTGGCCCCTGTCGCTCCGCCATGAGATCCCGCTCTTGATCACCGTCAGCGCCTCGGCGTGGCCGCCGCGACGGCGGCGACGTGCGAAGCTGTATGTGTCGTTGAAGAGGCTCCACGCCACGAGCCCGCAGGGGATGATGGGGCTGCCATTGGCGGCATACGCTTCGGGCTTGCACAACTCTATATTGGCAGCTGCCTGCTTGGGGTCTCTCAGCTGCATGTCGCTGCGGCTCGTAGTGTACCTGAGTTTGTCCCAGATTTTCATTCGTCAGAAATCCAAATTCAGTTGTTATTTGAATTTGTCTATGAGGTCAGTGAATGTATTTGTCGTACCTTCTGTGGTTTTGGTAGAACTTGTCAAGTTGGTAATATATGAAGATTGGCCTCTTCATATCCCTGGGGACCTGCAATTAAATGAATAAGATGTTACGGAAACATTAAGTGGTTTACACTTCGTTTTGACGATACATAGGGGAACTCCGAGGGAGTTCCCCCCTATACATGCAGAATCTGCCTAAGTGTAGGAACCCCCTGTCCGAGAAGCCGGACACACCTGGGGGGGTAGCCTTGGATATAGAACCATCTCAAATCACTTTTGTGCATTCCATGTGGACACACACAAGTTTTGGGACCATTCCCTAGATCCGATGCTCGATTTCCGACGAAACCCTAGTTATGGCGCGGTCTACCCCTATGACTGCATCCCATGGTCCCCGGTGGGCATATGCCTCCATTTGAGCTTGGTTAGGTCATAGGTACATGTGGAAACAAGGATCATCACATATGATCTCAAGTTTCTCTCCGGTTCAACTCCGAGGGAGTTCCCCCTATACATGCAGAATCCGCTAAGTGTAGTAACCCCTGTCCGAGAAGCCGGACACACCTGGGGTAGCCTTGGATATAAAACCATCTCAAATCACTTTTGTGCATTCCATGTGGACACACACAAGTTTTGGGGCCATTCCCTTGATCTGATGCTCGATTTCCGATGAAACCCTAGTTCTGTTGACCGCGCGGTCTACCCCTTTGACTGCATCCCATCGGGGTCCCCGGTGGGCATATGCCTCCATTTGAGCTTGGTTAGGTCATAGGTACATGGTAAAACAAGGATCATCCCATATGATCTCAAGTTTCTCTCGGTTCAACTCCGAGGGAGTTCCCATGCGACCTAAGTGTAGGAACCCCCCGTCCGAGAAGCCGACACGCCTGGGGGGTAGCCTTGGATATAGAACCATCTCAAATCACTTTTGTGCATTCCATGTGGACACACACAAGTTTTGGGACCATTCCCTAGATCCGATGCTCGATTTCCGACGAAACCCTAGTTGTTGACCGCGCGGTCTACCCTTTGACTGCATCCCATCGGGGTCCCCGGTGGCATATGCCTCCATTTGAGCTTGGTTAGGTCATAGGTACATTTGGAAACAAGGATCATCACATATGATCTCAAGTTTCTCTCCGGTTCAACTCGAGGAGTTCCCTACATACATGCCAGTGTAGTAACCCCGTCCGAGAAGCCGACACACACGGGGGTAGCCTTGGATATAAAACCATCTCAAATCACTTTTGTGCATTCCATGGACACACACAAGTTTTGGGGCCATTCCCTACATCCGATGCTCGATTTCCGACAAACCCTAGTTCGTTGACCACGCGGTCTACCCTTTGATGCATCCCATCGGGGTCCCCGGTGGGCATATGCCTCCATTTGAGCTTGGTTAGGTCATAGGTACATTTGGAAACAAGGATCATCACATATGATCCCAAGTTTCTCTCCGGTTCAACTCCGAGTTCCCTATACATGCAGAATCTGCCTAAGTGTAGGAACCCCTGTCCGAAGGACACACCTGGGGGTAGCCTTGGATATAAAACCATCTCAAATCACTTTTGTGCATTCCATGTGGACACACAAGTTTTGGGGCCATTCCCTACGCCCTGCTACTTTTCTCCCGCCCTTTTTCCGCTCACCTTTCTTTGCTTCTCCCCGCCCTTTTTTCCCGCCATGATTTCCCGCCAAGTTTTCCCGCCCACCCTTTCCCGCTCATTCTCTTCCGCCAAGTTTTCCCGCCATTCTCTCCCCAAGTTTTCCCGCCGTTTCGCCCTCGTCGGCCTATATATAGCCATGTCTTCTCTAACAACACCAGCAACATTTCTCCCTCATCACTTCTCTCATCCAACAGCACCACAAAATCCTCGAGCTGAGCTGGCTGAGATGGCTCCTCGTCGCCGTAGCAACACGGGCTTCATCGGCGTTCGCCGCGCCTGCGGGACATTTCGCTGAAATCACCCGGTGGTACGCGTGTGTGGCTCGGCACCTTCTACACGAAGGAGGCTGCTGCCCGCGCATACGACGTTGCGGCTTGGAGGTTTGGCCGGCCGCGCCACGAAATGAACTTCCGGAGGTCGTCTCGACGGAAGCTCGAGTCTCTCTGAGCCGCTACTTCGCTCACAGGTGAAGCGCGGCGGTACAGTCTGGCCGGCGGATTGATACCACCGAGGCGGACGAGCAGTTCATGGCACAGTGGCGCAGAGACCATCCGGGCCGTCGGAAGCGCGCATTCGGAAGGACAAGCGGACGTACAGAGAGAGGAGGGCGGGAAAGCGGCAGAGGAAGGCTACGGTTGAAGCAGAGTACGCCAAAGGAGAGGCGTCGACATGGGGGGAGGATGATGAACGGTGGTCGTGGATCTTCACAACCACCGCTTCAGGAACCCCCAGCGAGGACGAAGATTTCGACTTCTCGATTAATATGTGTGTGTGTCGAGTCCGTGTGTCTAGCGTTAAGTGCTTTATTCGTGTGTGGGTGTAGTTCTTTAAATGTTTTGGTTTGTGTGTGCGTCTAGTTCTTTAAGTGTTTTGGTTCCTGTGTGGGTGTAGTTCTTTAAGTGTGTTGGTTCTGTGTGTGGGTGTAGTTCTTTAAGTGTTTCGTTCGTGTGTGGGTCTAGTACTTTAAGCGCTTTGGTATGTGTGTGGGTCTAGTTATTTAAGTGTTTTGTATCGTGTCTGGTCTTAAGTTCTTAAATGTATCACTTTTCTCTCCAGTTCACCTCGAGGGAGTTCCCTATACATCCAGAATGCCTAAGTGTAGGAACCCCACTGTCCGAGAAGCGGGACACACCTTGGGGGTATCCTTGGATATAAAACCATCTCAAATCACTTTTGTGCATGCCATGTGGGCACACACAAGTTTTCCGATTCCGCTCGGTGGTGTAACTTGGAAACCCTAGGCGGGACCCCACACATCTACCCCTATAGCTTTCTCCGTGCGAGGGTTTACCAGTGGACTTTTTATTTATTTTGCTTTGTTTAGGACATATGTACATGGAAACCATAGGTTGGGCATACTTTACCATAAAATAGGCTCCGTTCGAGCCATGGCGGGGGTTTCCACATACAGATCCTGGATTTTACCAATGGTAGCCCATTATGCGGAAATCGTCAACGCGGGTACATCCAAGGTTAGCCAAACCTTACATCACACTTGTACATGTATGTTAGGGGCAGAAGCAAGTTTTCCAACAATTCGACGCTCCGGTGATCTGTTTCTTGGGAAACCCTAGGGTTAGGGTTAGGGCTAGAGTTAGGGTTACGGTTAGGGTTAGAGTTAGAGTTAGGGTTATTAGGGTTAGGTTAGGTTCGGAAACCGTAGGCGGGACCCCGCGGATCTACCCATATGTACATCGATAGCAAATGTTGGGCCTAGTGGCTCCGGTTGACCCGTCTGCGAAGAGCGTCACATGCATGGGACCTACATATGCCATCTACGAATTCTTAAAAAATAGAACCATTTTTTACATAATTCATACTAGTAAATAAATAATAGAAACATATTATAAAGTAATATGAGAGGGAAAAAAATAAAAAATAAAAAAATAAAAAAATACTATATGCCGAGGTGGCCGTCGGCATAGGGTGCCCATGCATCGAGGGTGGCGTCGCGTCGTAACGCCGTGAGCAGACGGCGCGGGCTGGGCCAGAGGCGATGCCGGTGCTACGCCGAGGCCAAGGTGACGCCGACGGCTGCCCTCGGCGTAGCCTCCTCTACGCCGACGGTATTTGTACGCCGACGGTCGGGTTCGTGAGCTGCCCCGGCGAGGCCGTACGCCGACGGCCCCGATAAAAAGCCGTCGGCGTACAGTTTGGCCGTCGGCGTCTTCTCCCATTCCTGTAGTGCCGGATAGATCCGAGTTTGCTACTGTAATGAAGATTTCCTAGCAACTTTCCTAAAAAAAATATTTCCTAGCAAGTAGCAGAAGGAGCATGCATGCACCTTGTGCACATCTCAATCGATCTGCCGTTGCCGCGTCATTGTCCATGAGAAGGACTGCTGCCATAAACGAGTAGCTCCTCCTGCTCCAAGTTGTCGTCAAGGTCCAAGTCCTAGCTATCATAATAAATATGGGTGAAACGGATAGGATATAAATTTCATAATGGTTTTTTTCATATTAGTTTTTCTATATAGATGTTTTTAATAAGAATGTGGAGCATATGTTATTTAAACACAAAATAGATTTTCTTATTTCAAAAAGGGTATGAATAACAAAATAATACACCTATATCTTACAGTGAATCAATTGTATAATGCTATAATACTCAATTGTTTCGAGTTCAATCATAGAAAATTAAATTTGACAACTTTACTAATATTTTTGGTTGAATAATAGGCATGTCGAGATAGAGTTACTAAAGTAGGCTAACATAATTTTGTTCGGTTACAGATATAAACATTTGCAATCCACATTTGGTTCAAAATCCCATACCACTTTTGCTTTTGTATTTGTCAAACGAATCCATATATCCGAATTCGGATATTAGACTAGTAGGAAAAATCCTACCAATGACGTACCCATAGCGGTCATGAGAGTTCTGGGGCGTGGGGCGAAACCAAAACCCAGGAAAACATACACGAAAAAAAGAAGAGATAAGGGATGATGCCATTTGACAAGTGGGTCCCCCTAAAATTTACAGGAAAACCCAGAACCAATTTATGTGTATCTCCTTTCACCGTTACCAGCCGCTACGTCAGTCTAACAAAGGGACCCACGCATCAGTTTTGCGATTAAACGAACATTAGATGTGAAGCAGTGTTTTTTTATTACATATTAGCACTGAAGTGGTAGTTTTTGAAAAGTGGTGCCTTTTTGTTACACATGCTTGAAGCGTGGTGTTTTTTTTTTTGTAATTTCCTTGAATAAGAGAAGGTTATTTTCTCCATTGTATCATGTGTCTTTTCTTATCAATCCAATTTACTAAAATTAATTAATTTACATTAATTGCTAAAGGTAATAATAAGAGATACGGAAATTCAATTCGGCTCCCGGGTGCGTATGCTCCCTCTACTAAAAATTATAAATGTGAAAAATTTGGACAAAAAATTCTACATGTACATCTTCATAATATACGTGCGTTCGTCAAGTTTCACAAAAAAACCAATGTTTTGTGTGGTCTACATAAAAAAGAAAATTTATCTTGTGAAAATCATTATTTTAGCACTGAATTTTGTCTTTTTTACACACGTCACATGACAAGTCGATTTTTTATGAAACGACTTTGTGAGCACGTAGCACGTGAAGATGTACGTGCGAACTTTAAGTTTCAATTTTTTTAAATTTAAAATGTATATAAGATGCATTTCGAAATATAGAGAGCATATGGACCCATGTTCCAAAACACTGCTCCCAGTGTACATGGCACACTCTGGGTTTTACCTTCAGATCCGTGCACTGTACTTTACATCAAACTACCAACTCACATGCTTATCTGCTATAACCAGGTTTAATCACCACCAATCCTCCATCAATTGGTGAAAAACGAAGAACAACCTGAGTAATAAGTAATAACCGATCAGCGGCCGATGTGGCTACCGCGTAGCAGAAGATGCTCCTCCCTCCTGCGCAAGATCCGGCGAAGAATTCGAGGTTATCACTTATCTTACATGAATTAGTGAGGACCGGCGTTCGCCGGGGAAGAGATAGAAGAAGATGGAGCGGACGACTCACATGGGGAAGATGAGGCAGAGCAGCGTGAGCAGCAGCGCGAGCGCGAAGCATGCGACGCCGGTGACGACGTAGGCCCGGCCGAGGAACGCGTTCCGCCCTCCGAGAAGCCCAGCGGTGGAAAGAACAACCGCCTTCTTCCCCGCGAAGCTGTACGAGTTGTAGTTGTTCTGCACCGCCACGGCGAGGAGCTCGCCGGCGCCCAGGTCCGCCTCCACCCTCCCGTACAGCTTCCTGAACCTCGGCAACGCCGCCGTGCGCATCCACACCATCAGATCCTCCTGCTGGCTCAGCTGCAGCCCACCAAGCATCATCGTTGGGACTTGAGAGGAAGAAGATGAAAGTTTTAAAAAACTCCTGAAATCTGCAGAGGAACTTACGGGTTTTGTCGGATCGAGCTGCCCGCCGCCGACGAGGCTGCCGTTCTGAAAGTTCTTGGGGAAGACGTGGTTGCCGAACACGTGGCCCCTGTCGCTCCGCCATGAGATCCCGGTCTTGATCACCGTCAGCGCCTCGGCGTGGCCGCCGCGACGACGGCGACGTGCGAAGCTGTATGTGTCGTTGAAGAGGCTCCATGCCACGAGCCCGCAGGGGACGATTGGGCTGCCGTTGGCGGCATAGGCTTCGGGCTTGCAGAACTCTGTAATGGCAGCTGCCTGCTTGGGGTCTCTCAGCTGCATGTCGCTGCGGCTCGTCGTGTGTACCTGTGTGTTTGTCCCAAATTTTCATTCGTCGAAGCATGCCACGCCCTAGCCTGAAGGTGCCCTAACATTTCTTATGAAGCATCTTAATTAGCTACTGTACTAGTAGTAGTATTTGGTTGGTGAATTGGTATCCGCGCGCGCGCGCGCGCGCACGCTTCCTTCCGCGAGAGAAAGACGAAGGATTGACTCGTTTTGCTTAAGGAATTAATCAATTCGGCTCGCGTATTAATTGCGTTCCATTCGTTGCATGCGCGCGGCACACCACCCGAATGTGGCGGATGAATGAAGGAAGGGAAATCGTTGCAGGCGCGCGACGTCCATGGTTCCGGGTCGTGACCGAGGCCAGGGCTTTTCCTCTCTCGCCAGGCTGGAACCAGCCAGCCAACTTGTATGCTCCACGCGCATACAAATTAATGCGGCTTCGGGTCGTGCTCCTCTTTTCTGAATGAATAAACTAGCCCAACCCATCTCATGGTTTTGGTTTGGTGAGATCAATTCAATCCGTATCCCTGCACTGCATCCCGCCCGCTCGCTCCCAATTAATCCTCCTACTTTACTCTCTCTCAGCCCACGAATAATTTTTTTAAAGAATCCCATTTGATTTCTCTTCCATCACCCACGCCACACGTACGGTACGCTACGGAACTTAGCTTCTTTGGCGCAATTAACCAACTCGCCCATTACTACCCTCCCGAACGATGAATGAGAAAGAAAAAGAAAAAAATAAAACCCTTCATCTCTTGACTACTAGTACGTAATTACTACTTCTATGACTTCTCAAACTAACACATACAACTACGTTGCTTCGGTCCAAGTTAATCAGCCTCAGTATCAGCAAAAACAACTACTCGTATAAATAGTAGTAACGTCAATAGATAAGGCTGGTGCCAATGCGGTAGCGCCTCTCCTAATTCCTTCCATCGTGCCATTCAACTCAACCAAATGCCATGTCATTCGTTACCTCCCGAGTACTACTAGTTAACTCAAAACAATTTTTAATGCTATATATAATGCAGACTCTTTTAAAACAGAGGGACTAGTTAAGAGTGCGCATGACCTTCTCCAATCTCTACGATTTTCAAACATTATACCCGTTGGATTCATATATTCAGCACAAGCTTCCAAGACTCACTCGCCAACCACGCCATGCCGACAGAGAGGGGCGACGCCATCGTGCGTTTGTCATCCATCTAGTTCGCCAGGGCTTGAACAAGCCTAGGCTCAACCTCTCCGTGGCGACGACGGCTTGTCGAGGAGAGCGAGGACTCGCGCTTGACAAGGCAACATGGAGGCGACGCGTGTCGCTGATGTAGATGCCGCCAGTGCGGCAGCATGTCTGCTCCTCCTTTAGGGCAATATGTTTGCCTTTCGAGACCATGTAGACGGTCCAAAAAACAATCTATGCAATATTGGGGTCGACCATTTAGATTTATTATTCATTACCAGAACATTATCAGCATGACAAGTTATGCACATCCCAAACAATAGTCGTACGGCCATCACAATGCTTATAAATTCAGAAAACCCTAAATGCATCTCCACCGGTCCTTCCCAAAAAATGGCTGGCATGCACGTCGACAGCAGGCTATGGGGAGCGCCGGCTGCATGCACTTACCATTTGGGGACCGTGTGTCACTCCAGTTAACCCAATAGAGGCGTCGGCACCATGCATGTACATGCAAGTGGGGACAGAAAAAGTAGGAGAGAAGAGAATCTTTAGATGGCTGTGTCACATGCAAGTGGTGCACATGCAACTTGTCACCAAAAATTGGACGCCGGTGCTCCCAATCGGCTCCTTCGTGAATGGATTGCTACGGGCGTGCCAGCGCTTTTTATTAGGATCTAAAATGGCCGGCGCTTTTTCGGGACCGCTGGTGTAGACAGTTTCTCTCTCTAGGATCCCCAAACTGCTATTAAGAGAGCTATGGGAAGGACCGGTGGAGATGCTCTAACAGTGTTCGTGGAAGAAAGAAAAGAACTAACAAGTATCGCTGTAATATTATGTGAAAAAAAAGTACCAGTTAATCCAAAATAGAGAGTCTCAAAGTGGGTTCTACACTTCTACCAACTTCACTGTCTTGCCATGAATACAGCAAGAAGAAATGTCAAAACTATTGAGCTTTACCGCACTAATCAACTGTACTAGCTTGCAGGATTATATGTGCAGTACTCAGACTATAACAGGAGTGCATTGATGACCGATTTCAAGTGAACAGCATAAGCTGGAACAAAACAAAAAGCATACACGTGAAAGAATATCCAAACTATTAACTGGCAGTCTCAATTCCTGACCCATGAAGATCAATCCTACGGATAATTTTGAGGCAGAATTACTACTTTGGCACGAATGAGTACAAGATCTTATATTAACAATTAAGAATCCTAAAATTAGCCAATCTGAACTAAGTAAATGTATAACACCTTACGGTGACGAATGAATGTACAAATGAGAGATCCCAGGATCCAATCGTACACAACAAAATCGTAATTCTCTCACAATGTGGGTGGCGCGCGCCAAGCAAGATCGAGGGGAGGAGTCTCGCCAGCCGGCGCGGCCTTGTTCCCGGACTGCTGCGACGGAGCGGGCACATGGTTGATGGTTGAGGAGAGGACCCTCACCGGCGTGCAAGGCCGCTGGAGGGCTCCACCTGCAGAATGCCTGGACCTGCGCCATGGCGAGGGAATCGACCGTGGAGGAGGGCCCGCAGCTGCGCCGACGAGTGTGATGGACGGCATCGCCTAGCCGGTGTTGCCTTGGCCGAACGGGCGACGCGGTCCGGCGAGCTCGACGGAGCGCGGCGCATGGCTGCACGCGCGCGCCGGCGAGCAAGCCAGCCGTGCCGGCATGATTCCGGCCGTCGTGACGGGGCGCCGCCGCCTTTCTCGTCGCGGGAGAGGACAGAACATGAGTGGGAAGATGACAAAATACGGTAGGCTTGGGGTTGGATTTCTACGCTGACCGGACTTTGGTTCCGTGTAATGGGCTCATGGCCCAAGTTCCCTTCTGCCCGCGACTTTTCTTATTCTTATAGTATATAAATCAGAATATATTTATTTTGTTTGCTGAAAATATGTTACCTTGCCAACCTGGTCCGAGGTTCGAGAGTCAAGACTGGATGGTTTGCCTTCCCAACGTTAGTACCTTTCCAACACATCCATATGTTTTGCTTTCGTTTAAAAAGAAAAACTTTTATGGCATTGAAGCCTTCATTCAAGGGTATGTTTGGATGCTTCCCCCATGCACCTTGCCAAATTTTGGTGCACGATTCAGCTGCCGCCGACTTGCCTGCGTACTGGTGTGAAAAAAGCGCCATTAATTATTCATAGACGACTCGGGGTTTCCAATTGTTTGGAGCGCAACCAAACATCACATGAAGTTCACCGACGTGCCAACGTTTTGGTCATTGGCGTAGAAAACAACATCAAGACAATGTACTACCTCAAACTCCATGCACTAGCTGGGGTCGAAATATGTCGACGCCATTATCGAAAATGCTAGCCAGTGTTTTCTGATATGGTAAGTAACATCGGGGTCATGTGCAAAAAGAGATGCTTCATACCGACACATGCATGAAATATGTTGATGCCATCATGGAAAAAGCTAGCTAGTGTTGTCCAATATGGTAAGTAACATTGGGTAGTTCCGAGCGCATGTCAGGGACCGCTAGCCTCTTTTTTGACAACCTATTGCAACATAAATAGAGAGTAAACACACATGGGATCGCCACTTTGAATGAAATGCCGTGGTGTAGACATCGTCCTTGGCGCCCGCTGAATAGGGGGACACATAAAATGGTGCGGGAATGGTGGAAAACCCTTAACCTTTTGCATGGCACCCTAATATGGGTATGTAAGGATGGTTTAAAAGAGGAAAAACAAATGCACAACTCTGAAATGGAACTTGCTTCATAAACAAGACTCCCCCACAAGAAAAAAAAACGTATATTGCAAAACTCCCACTTGAAGCCCGCCGAAACAAGTCATGTTGAAAAGTAGCATGTTTTGGGGTTCGGCATGTTCACATGACCCATTCTATTATAAAGAAAGTGCAAGGACACATAAAATCTCCCATTATAATATAAGAAAGTGCAAGTAAACATAAAATCTCCACCTTCGATGGAAATCTAAAGGTAGACTTAGTAGGGCAACGAAAAGTCGTTTCGCAAAAAACCATGCAAGCAATGGCCGAAAAACCTCTCACTCTTGCATGGGGGTTATAATATAGGTATATGTGGCCGCCGTGCATAGGAAAAGCCAAAGTATAACTTTGAAGTGCCATTTTATTCACTAATGGGACAATATTGCGTAAATATTCTGAATCTAAAGTGCATGTAATACCCAGCTGAAAAATCCACCGACACAACTTTTGTTGGAACCTAGAATCTTTTGGATTAGTCGGTTTCACATGTCCTACTATAACATAATCGAATAGTAAATTCACATGGAACCAGAACTTTCAATGAAAATCTAGATGGCGTGGGGCACAAGAAACATGATTATATATGAAATCTTACGAGAAAGGTTCGCAACCCCCCCACCCCCGTTTTGCATGGGGCCCTACCATGGTTATTTAAGAATGGTGGTAATAGGACAAAAAACAACTTTGAGGTGGCACTTGGTTCACAAGAAATGGTTCAATTGTCGTAGTTAGCTACTGTGATTGTTTTGAGTCTAAGGAGTTGAGATGCTTCCCCGTGGACTTTTAGGGCGTCATCATGCCCCTCGAGTTCTTCTTTTAGTCTGGCCCATTCATTTGGCAATCTTCCTGACAACGACAAAACTATGCCGTCCCAACGCTTACCGTACACAACTGCCTCCAGCGCTTGTTTTCGGCCTGGACCGTCAAACAAATACTGGTTCATCTATGGAGCGCATGTTTTCGGCCTTGACCATCAAACAAATACTGGTTCATCTCTGGTGCTGGTATTTCCCCCAGCCGCCCCTACAATTGATTCTCGGCTATGTTTCTCATAAAAAATTGCCAGCTTGGGCGGGCTCGAGGTGCAGTTACATATCGAGGCTAGGTGAGCCGTGTAGGTTTTTGTGTTATTGCCTGGATGCTCGACAAACATGCCGTGAGCGGCGGTCGTGAACAAGAAAGGTTTTGCTCGGCACGCGGGACGTCTACTACGGAGCAGTCCAACCGAGGATGTATGGCGGTGGGCCGCGCCGGAGACCGAAACTCAGACCTCTACCTGTCCGGCCAATGACATGGGTAGAAGCTATCTCCCACGGATCGCCCCGCATCGCTGATCTGGATCGTGGACGTCCTACCGATCCAACGGATGAAAACAGCCTCACCACTCTCCTCGCATTCACTCCTGAAGCGTCGGTTCCACCCAACCTAACGAAAGCACAAGCTCTCTCTCCTCGCATTCACTCCTGAAGCCTTCTCGGTTCCTTCCCCTCCGCCATTATCTCCTCCACCCAACTCCCGAGACTGCCGCCGCCTCTCGCGATTTCCCTCCTCCTGGCCACCCCAGACGACGGAGCACTCGTGGGAGCATCCACGCTGGACCAATGGCGAGCTACCCAGCGTAGGGGCCATGGGCGGAGCTGCACCCGTAGTCCAACGCGGGCGACGGCGATGTGCTGCTGCAGGCATGCATGGGGATCTGCTGCCGGCGACCTCCTGGACCACCTCCGCGAGCTGCCGCTGCTGCTTCCGGTGACGTCCGCGTCTTGCTGCTGCCGGCCACCAATCCGTGCCACAACAGGATGCATCTCACGGTGAGCTCTCACTCCTCCATGTTGCCTTGCTAAAATTTCTTTCTTTCCTTCCCTTCCCTTCTAATTGAATGTTTAATTAGGTCCGTATGCAGTAGATAGATGCTTGTCCGCATATTAATCCAACAAGTTTCATTTCAGATCTGATCGGCGGATCGATCTATTCAGCAACACATATGCGTGTGTGTCTTGTTTAGATGAGTGAATGAGCCTTGGGAAATCCTCAACTTCTCTAGAACGTTGCTCTCTGTTTTCTGTGGCATCGCGATTGTGAATTAAATCCATGTGCAGCACAGGGGATCTAGGCGGATCGGCTGAACAAAGACCCTCTGCAGACCGTCGCTCTCTTTCTGGCCGAGGATATATAGTGGCCGGTGCAGACCAGTGGAATTCTTGCGTAGGCAGTTGTGGTAGTAGTGTTTGTCAAGTATCCTGCGTGTGGGTGCTAGTGCTAGTACGACTGAACCCAAGTGTGGTAACTGAAGAATCTCACCTCGTTGCCTGCTGCTAGCTGCATGCGTACAAAGTATATTAGGTACTACTCTATATATGTAGATCGGTAGCTCCTAGTGTTGTACTGCACATGTTAGCTGCATATGCAAAGTACAAGCTCACGTACTGCTACTACTTGGAAGCCACTTCGGTTATTATGTCGGTTAAAATAAAAATGGATTTAATTTGCGTGTTGTTTTGACTCGTACAACTTAATCTTCAGATAAGATGAGTTCAGATTCAAGAAATGTGAGTTGTTTCAGAAGAAATTCTTGGTTTTAGTAACACACTACTTGCCAAAAATTAAGAGGTCTGCAGAGCTATATATTGTTGCATTGTTGGTCAGATGACATGTCCATTGCGAAGACACTTTAGAGCTCCGCATTGCATCTCTATAGTTGGTTGTGCCTCAGTAATATGTATTGAGTTGGTCTTAGATAATTCATCAGAAGGTTGCAAAGTGCTTAGTACAAGCTTTTTAATCTATGGTCCTATTCCTCCTCTGTTTGTTATCTACTGTTCATTTGTTCCAATATGTGTCACTGTATGTTGACAATTTTTTGATCAGTAGTTGTGCTACTTGTAGTTTGGCTCCCAAGATATTGTCGGAGCTAAGGTGTATAAACCTCATTGTAGCATCCTCAAAGAAAATTTGGCCAGTGTTTCTTATATTCTGTCATTTGTAACGGATGATTTGTTCAGACTTAATTCAATTTCATATCTTCAAATTTAGGTTCCTACATTAATGACACATCGATAATTGTATGGTCCCCCAAAGTTTAGCTGGTGATTACACTGTGGATTGTGTTGCCATTTCATTCCTAAATTATCAATTATATCTGACCTTCTCCTACTTGCAGTTATAAGAGCACCAAAAATGGACACACTCAAGACCACATCTTGCTGCAGAACGCGCCACGCTTGATGATGTCTCTGTGTGGGAGTGGTCTGTTCTGCATATGATGAAGGAGCTGAAGCAGACGAATGGTTCTCCGCCAATTTGGGGAAGCCAAGTTGGCTCGTGCGGTTTACAGGTGTGTAACTTTCTATTTCTCCAGAATAAGTATTCTCGTTGAGATAATCTGTTTTACTTATGCAATTTTTGTTTTATTATCTTTGATAGTTTTATTTAAAAGTGCACACCGGTAATGAAGAAAAAGGAGAATTTGGCACCGAGCCAATGAAAACTATGCTGAAATTTTGGCTCCGGTGAAATGATCCGTCCAAGCCACAGGAACAAACAGAAGGTAAATATCCCCTTAAACATATTGTACTGTTACTACCTTAAAGAGTAGAGTAAGGTCGTTTAACCGCTCCCGCTTTTATCTCGTTTTGTAGGTGTACTTTGGGAAAATTTTAGTCTGCAAAAAATCTGTGCCAGCAAAGGGAAAAGGGATGATCGTGAAGGTTGGAAACCCAGTTTATGTTCTGCAGACATACCCTTCCCCTAATGAAGCTCCATCCTGAGCTTGGGCATGCTAACAACTGTATGTACTATCTCCGTTCCATAATATAGTATGCTCTGTTCGCCAATACGTCCTATATCATGTAATAGAGGTAAAAAAAATCATGAGCGGGGCGGTCAGAAGCTCGCTGCGGCCGAAGACTGGCGGGGGGGAGGTGTGGTCGATAATATGGTGGTCGCATTCACGAGGTGCGGTTATCGGTCTCCACGGGGAGCTGCTGCTGGTGAAAACCTGGACCACCTCCCTTAGCTGCCACCGGCGGCGATGTCCTCGACCTCCTGCTGCCGGCCAGCATTCCTTGTCACAACATGATGCCTCACCAACAATCTTCTGCAGGTGAGTTCCCTCTCCTCCATGTATACTTCCTAGAGCGATCTCTTAGGTCTCTTTGAATCTGTTCTAGTGTACCTGATTGGGATTGGCATGCATAGGACTGTCAGATTAGAGACGTGCATAGGACTGTCAGACAGAGAGACCTCGATCATGGAAGCACATGTTTTAGATAAAAGCATTTCGTGAAAATGAATGCTAAACATTCGTTCTGTTTTTCCAATTGAATTGGCATTTAGGTCAGTATGTAGTAGATAAAAGCATCCGTGTATGCATTATACGTGAATCCATCTCACTGAAGCCAGTGTCGTTTGAATAGGCAGGCTCATACTATATATTTGCTTGTGATACATACATGTTTCCTTCCCAAAGTCACAATGTTGTGTGTACATTTACAAGAAATGGATGTTCTACTTTTTTTTGACTCTGTTTAGATGTTTTCTGGTTCAAATAGTAGGCTTTCCTGCTCATGCATATATTGTTTATAATATAGGCAATTCATTTTGGATAGTGACCATGCTTCCAAACAAGCACATTTTCAGTTTGGTCATACTACTTACTTTTTATTATGTTTTTTCACTAAGATTTGCTTGCTAAAGTGCTGCAGCTATCCTTGGCCGCATCTATTGGGACCTGTGTGCTGTGTACCGGAGCCTCCTGTTGCTGGCTCTGTGGCGCTCTCGCAGCCGGCACGGGTTCAATTGGTTCGGATGTGCCCCTGGAGCCTGCCACTGGGCTCCCTCGTTGATGGCACGTTCGTACACATGTGGTGTTCTCCCTTGCTGGCAGGACAACATTTCTCTGCTCAGCATCGACGCACTACGATCGGTGTCAACAACAATCCTTCTCAGGTCTAACTCCCTATCTCTAGCTCCTCTCTCTTATGATCACTGGCAATTTGTAGCTAATAGATGCATTGAATTACTGCCTAGCTAGTCAATGGCACTAGTATGGCTTCACTCGATTTCCCCTGTTTTGCTCTGCTCTATTGTAGAGTGATATGTAGGAGCAGCCGTGCTTCGGCTCGGTACAGAATCTGCATTCTTGATGTTTAGGTAGTCTTACTTATTGGAGTTGAATGGTTGTTTTTTGGTAGCTGCTAAGAAAAATTGAATTAGTTAACAATGCATGATTCGGATCTCATCATTCCCTTCTTTGTTAGTTGATAGGGTGCAAATATTTTAATTCTGCATATGTATGCTCAAAGCATCATCTCGATGATTCACATGACCATAATAGCTGATTTATGGACATGTTTGTGCCCGAATGATGCTGCTGCTGTGATGTACCTAGTATCTGCAAACAAACATATTTGTTACATGTTGTGTGCTTTTAGTTGATTTTGCGTACCACCCTATGTATCTGCTCCTATTTTTCTAACCATTAGACTGAATTTTGTGCTTGTTTGGAAATTATCTACTACCAGACCCGAGACCATGTTGAGCATGTGAAGGTGGATCTAGCATCGTCATAGGCGTACCTGCATGCTGTCGGGCAGGTGGCCTGCTGCTAGTAGATGGTCAGCTCCCGCGCATTCAGTGTGCTTTATTTGCCTCCTCTGCAGCAAGAGTGCACTTACTGGCCTGTCTTCGAAGAAGGTAGTACTTTTGCAACGGTCCTCTGTGTTGTGATGGATGGACTGATGAATGAGTTGTTTTCATCAATAGCTTATACCTTTTTATGTTCTCTGGATGCATTCTCACAGTGGATAGTTTGTTTTTTTGGCTGCCATTTTGAACTCATTACACATATATTGCATGCTTTCTTCTTAATCAGCATGTGATTGTACTTTGTTTCAATGTTGTAATGGTTTTCTCTGCTTAAGCATAGATTTGTAGGAACTTGTAGGTGCCATCCGGTTGTCTTCTCAGCTCCCGCCGCGTGCCGGTGCCTCTGGTGCCGCACGAGGGCGACAAGTGCCGTTACGAGATGCGGCGGCATTGGTTTATCCTGCTGCCGGATCATTAGTAATATTATATTTGAAACTAGGTGCGGTGGCATTGGTTCATCCTTGATATTTATCAAGTTGAGATGCTGGGTTTCCTAAGTCGATAAGAAGGCTGCTTTAGAAGTGTTAACTACACGTGACTTTATTTTTGATATGCCAAGTAGTGGCTTTTGTCTTGGCTTTAGCTGTTTGTTGAATGATGGCTTGAGTTGGATGAGTGTTTTGGTCAGAAATATGTGGCTTTTCTAGTGGGCTTCGTTGATTTTGTTGACTTAATCAATGTCAACCTTAAACCTGGAGTTCTAATTTAAAAGGGTTTTGTATGTAATGTTGCTGGTTGAAATTGCTGGAGCTGATCTGGACTAGATATCAAAAGTGCCTATGCTAGTTTCTGATTCAACACACTATATGTTGCCTAACATAAATCCTGTTTTTTCCTTATTGATGGATGTCCTGCTGCTTATCTTGGTACGAATCTCGTTGAGTCTAGTGTTTTTGGGTGTTTGGTGGGGTGCCATAGCTATTAATACATTGAAAAAGTTGATATATGTTGGTAAAGGTTGTGTGTGCATTACAGTTTTTGTATGTGGTGGTAAAGACTTGCTGGTTTAGTATCCATTTCTTTTCTTCAGTTTGAGGAGTAGCTGGGTGTCTTTTGGTATGCCAAGTGGCTTTGTTGCTGACAACACTCCTTTCTTGATGCCTTATACTCCTTGTAGCTATCTTTTGGTATGCCGATTGGCTTTGCAGCGTATGTGGTTTAATGGTTGGATGAAATTGGTTTTCTTTTAGCATCTTGGAACAAATATGGGTTTAGCTGGATTAAAACATGAAAGCTAAACCACATACCTAAATAAGCTTCCTTTTGACTAATTATGATGCTTACCTTACTGGGAGGTTCTAAGTTGTATATTTCAGATTTTTTAGGTTAGATCTAAACATCCACTTGTGGTGTGCAAAATTAGCTAGCGCTAGCTGCTCAATATGCATAAATCAACGTGCTACCGCTGCCCCTTTGCTCTTCATTGCTGATTTATATTAAAAATTTGAAGTACGACGTGTTTATATGAATCTGAATCAAGATTTAAGGTCAATTTCTACTGATTTCCATTCCAATTTAATTAAGAAAGTGTAGCGTTATCTTAATGCATGAATCGGTTCAGAACTGTTTGACAATAGTTATTTATTGCCCAAGGATTCTGAGTTCTCTTTATTTAGTTTACTTCGGGATTGGAATTTGTTAGTTGTTGTGTGTAGCATTTGAATTGGTGTCGGTTCTAGATTTCTGTCTTGCTTAGTTAGCATCTGAATCTTTTAGGCACGTGATGTGAATAATCAAGTGAATAATCTAACTTCCATCTACTTAGTAAATGTTGATGTTTAATTTTGAATTTTAGGATCGTTGAGGTGCTTGCTTACCTTATAAAGGAAGGACGTTTTTTATTTATACTGAACCTTTTAAGACTAAAAATTTATGATAGAAATTTCTGTGTTTAATGGTCATTTCTTTTTTAAGACAGAAAGTTTGAGCGGGAAGAGCTGCACTGCGTTGATGGGTAGCGAACATGCCACATGCCCTACTACCGTGGCCTAGGCCGAGAGGCATGCGAGTACCCCTGCCCCGACCTAGCCGACGACCCAAGCCTGATGCTACGGCTGCATGTCTTCATTGAGTGTCATTCTGCCATAGTGAGGTATACTTGCTTTGAATGAGGCTCCTACACCAAGATTTGCTTCTGTTTACTACTTACTGCGATATGATGTTCGACAACTTCGATTATTTGGTGCGCTTGATTTCGTATGTCGAAATAAATTGAACATATGCCTTAATCTTTACTTCTCTGTTTATTTAAATGCATCACAGCATTGCACAGTTTGTGAACTGATTATATTTTTAGAGGAATAAAGCAACTGTTTTGTACATGTGGTTTCTACCATTTTTATCTTCTGAATGGGGTGTGCATCTTAAAATATCAGTGGTGTTTGCTATTATACACTATAAGTGGCCTTTACCGTTATGCAGCAACACATACTTCTGTATATGATTGTAGGCCTTTGCATATTTTTTGAAGAAGGGTTACTAAAGTAACTGCTAATTGTAGGTCAGAAGTTTACGTGTGTCGTCTGTACTCCAAAGCTATCATTCTCCGAAGTATAAAACTTATTTTTATAGTGCCGTTCTGCCATTCCGAAGACAGTTTCTTGTCTATGCCAATTTCCAAGATGTATGGTCCCTTTTTTTTCCAGCTGGTTTGATTCACTTGCTGGTTATTTTTTCCAACGAAGGGTAGGTGCTATGTTTTCTGAAATATTCTACTATGATTGATTAAAATTTTAGTCTCGACTTTTGCTCTGGTTCTTTTCATATCTTTAATGCCATGTTGTTCACAATAATTCCACATGTGACTTGTTGTTAATATAGCAAACGTGTAGATGTACGAGTGATGCCGTGTTGTGTGGGTTAAGTAAACAATTCTTCTTTTTTTACTTTGCTAATTTCAGTGTACTGACCATGTGTTGTTCTTTTTTTCTTAAAGGCAAGGAGGAGATGGAAGCTTGAACCAATAGCCATACTACTTGGAAGCTGGATGACTCGGGGACGTCTGAGACATGTCTTGGTTTCGCCATCTAGCTAGTTGGTTCTCCTTTTTTTCTGATATCATCAATTTCCCGATGGTAAGCTTTATGTAGCTTCTGAAAGCTGAATTTGAACCTTCGAGACATGTTAATCTGCATGAAATTGTTTGTTTGGTGTAGCTACCATATTAACTTTGGGAAATGTGCTTACAAGAGTATCCTAACTAGTCCTTGTTTCTGCTTGTTAATAGTGTCAGTCCGTATGTGATCTCGGTCTTTTACTATTTCAAAAAAAGAAGCCGTGATGCTTAGAATTATAATTTCATCTATTTGACATGGTGCGAAATCTTGGTAACATGTAGATGTTCAAGTGCTGCTATGTTTATATTAGAAGATCTGATTTATTTTTTGCCAACCTAATGGCCTCAAATTATTTGGTAGTGTGGCACTAGAAGTAACATGGTTATGTGGACATGTTCAAATTTTGCTTAGGGAATGCAAAGCTAGTATTTGCATGTGAGGTTGATTGATGTGATTCAGTATTTTTCTACATATATTGGAAATGTTCTGCCGATGCCCCCATTCATCTCGCCAATGATCTGATCATATCAGCTACGTATATTGATGGATTGTCATGTTCAGCAGATCTTGTTTTCATAAAATGGTTATTAGCTTTGTTGTGCTGATTCTGATTATGAAATAGTTAAGAGTAGAGTGTGTTGTACTTGACCATGTGTTGTTCTTCTTCAAGGGCAAGGAGGAGGCAAGATGGGTCCAAATACGGAGGACCCTGGGACAATCGAAACAAGATCCATGCCTTTGTCTTGCCATCTACCTTTCTGATTCTATGTACCTAGCTGATGATCAGTAGTTGCACAATGGTAAGATTCCTGTATACCCCATAAATGTCAGTTTAAACGTGTGAGTTGTGTTGTATGTGCATCAAATTGTTTATTTGGTGCAGCTACCATCTTAACTCTAGTGGAATGCACTTACAAGATGATCGTAACTAGTGCCTTGTTTCGGCTTGTCATTAGTGCGAGTTCGTATGGCCGTATGGGTCTCGAGATGTGCAAGTGTTGTCATGTTTGCAGTTAGAATTATACTACACTTTTTTGCCAAAAAAAATGACAGCAGCGATTAAATTATGTCTAGTGTGGCACTAGAAGTGCTTTGGTTACATTGCTAGGTTCACATTTAGCTCAGGGAGAGGAAAGCTAGTATTGGCATGATTGGTGATTGTACACAAATGTGTACATTGCCTTTTCGGTTACATGTTTTTTTTCTATTTATGGCGATTTCGAGGTGTGCACGTGTTGTGGATGGTGTTGGATATATCCAATCTAGCAGTTTAATCTTAGTGCTGTGCATGGTGTTGGATATATCTAATTCATATTTTTTTTGTTATTGTACTATTTCTAGTTACATAATGGATAAGAATGGAGTTTGTTGTACTGATCATGTGTTGTTCATCTTCAAGGGCAAGGGGAGGACTAAATGGCAGGCAAGCGGGAACCAGTAGGTGCACTAGTAAGCTGGAGTACCTAGGGATAACGGAGACATGTCTAGGTTCTTCTTTTCTGCTGATAAGAGTTAGTTGCGCAACGGCAAGTGTCATGTAGCTTCTGAAAACATTTTCTTTCTTCTAGAGCATGTCAATTTCTTGGAATAAACACCTAAGATTCTATAACTACTGTTAATTGTGTTATATTATGTATCTTTTGCAGGATTTCCTACCACTGGACTGTTGCATTTGAGTGCATCTTTGTAAGTAATAAGACTACCGTATGGTCCGGTGGCTGCAATGTTTGGTCTCAGGTATAGCCTCTCCGGTGAGCTCGTGGTTCATCCTTTAATCTCCGGCTCCCATGTGCTCCGTTATGCCATGGATATCTAGCCGTTGAATGAGCGGATCTAACTATATTGGGGACATCATGTCGTTCCTTCTTTTTTTAAAAAAAATATCAAGTGCACTTTAATATTGGATAGCCTTTTGCAATCTTATGCATCCTTTTTTTAGGAGAAACAGTGGGAAAATCTTATACTTGCACACATTCAGTAATGCATCCTTGCAATGTTTTGTTTGTATTATACATGTTGAATTAGCTCTATTGAAGCCTTAATCAAGCTAAGCATAGTGGCAAGATCACACTTTTTTATACTTCCATTGTGTTATGTTCATTTGGTTTTTGTCACTATATATTGATGAACTGCATCCAGTCTCAAGTGTGCAAGTAGATGGAATCCACAACATTGGATCAGTTCTGCTGCTGCTGGCATTACTGAATTTTGCGTGTTGAATTTTGTGGCCGATGTTGAGTCATAAAAATAATTGATAGTCTTAGGGTAAAAATATATTGTGGATTTAGTTATGCACTTGAAAAAAGAATGTATTGATCTTGCTTCTATATTTTTCGGCGTCGTTTCATTGAGTAGTACAGCAGCCATAATACAATGTCTAGGGGAGGTTGGCACATACATACATATGTGCAATCACCACATGATGGGTAAATCTAATCCAAGTGTTGCCCAGGAAATAAATTAGGATCCGAGTTTCTTATATATTCTATGTGCAATCTTATTGTTTATTGCTAGAAGTTAACATGTGTCTTTCCCTCATGTGCGGTTGTAGGCCTCGATGTTGAAACACGATGGCCTTCCTCTACGTCTCCGTGTTTTGGGTAAGCTCATGCTTTCCCTCTTATCTCCTCTAGGTTCTTTTTCTGTAATCCGGGCTTTGGCTAATGAGTACTACTTTGGTTCCTTGTATGTGATATTTAGGATTCGACGGGGTTCAGTTTAGTTGTTAGCCGTTGTCCTTATCTTAGTGTACTAATTGCATTTGTGAGTATATATCGCTATGCTGTTGCTGAGGTATTACTTATGTGAGAATTTTTCTTCTCCCCTTGTATCCTCTATGTGCTCTGCTATAGCACAGCCATTGAGGCTTGGGTATTCTGTGCTCCAGCCATCTAGGACTCGGTGGTCTTTCGAGAGACTTGTATTAATATCATGTGATGGCTGTTGGGTGTCCTCTTTGTAGTTTTATGTTTTGACATGACGTGGTATTAATATTGTGAGCCAGGTTTATTCCCTTTATAGGCTGATCTGCCTTCTTCACTATGGAGATGATTTAGCTCATAATTTAGGCCTCTGCATACGCAATCGTTAATCATGTTGTTTTTCGGTTCTCAAATACTCACCCACTTTAATAAATTATATAAAATGGTATTGGTGATAAGCATGTTAATGATGTCCTGGTTTTGTTATCTGCAGGTTGAGCATGGTGTGGTGCAGGGGTAGGGCGAGGACGGCGTGGCTCTCAATGACTCCGATGTTGATTGTTGACCGCAATTATGTGTTCAGTTCGGCTAGCCTCCAGCCACTTCTCTCCGTTGTTGACTGTGGCCTGTTATTTATGTAATAATAATGTCCCAGCTGTCGTTGTAATATTTAGGGGAGCTGTGTATTTCGTTATTTTTTGTTGAGTTGAGTGGAACTTGTAGAAATAAATGTGTAGTTGTTTCATTGAATTTGTGTTCAAAGAAAATTAAACTTGTGATTTGGCTGAATGGTTGGTTTAAATGTGACATGTTCGAGCTGTGCTTTGGGCACTTGTATTGCTCGCCATTTGGTATCTGGTGTGAATGTCCGAAAATCATTTTTAGTGGTTTTGAGCTGATGGATCAATCAGTTGCTCCTGTATTTTCTGAGTAGTGAGGGGTAATCTGGATTACATGTACATGAGAGCAGGGCCTTCTTTGGATTACTTTTTTTCCCGTTGTTTGTTCCCTTTTTTATGAATTGCCGCGTACACATTTGTTGAGCTACAGAACATGGGTATTTTCATGGGCATTTTGGTACCCCGAAGAACTCTACCTGTATAAATAGCTGGAAATTTTACTGCCGTCTAATTTTCTCTAGCTAGTTGATATATTAGGGCTAATGAAGCTTGCGACGTCCATTTGTTTTAGTTGCAACCTAAAGCTGAAAGAGAACTTATGATGTGTCAATTTGGTCTGCACTTTTTTGGTGTCACACTTTAAGCTACATGTGTCTTGAATTGGGATGTTTTTTCTGTGCATGAGTAAGAATGGAATGGATGTCTATTTGATATGAATATCAATAGGATGGATGACTGTAAATAACCATTTCCAAATAATATAGCAGGACATATGTAGTGGTTCTCGTTCTGACTATATAACTATGGCCTCTAAAGACTGATCAATTTGTAAATTATTAAATTTGGAAAATCTACTTTCAATTTAAAGAAAAATTCGGTGGACTTTGTAGAAGGTCATGTTGTTCCTAATTCTCCAGAAAGCCATATAAATTTTATATTGAGCATGAAGAAGTACGTATGTAACGTAGAAGGAGAGATCCGGAGAGCCGGAGCCGGAACCGGTCCAGCTAAAGTAACTCAAGAAACCGAGGAGCCGGCGCAGCTAAACTAACTCAAGAAACCGCTGCTGCAATTATTGGAGGCCAGCAGAGCAATCCGTGGATTACCAATCCCAACCGTCCATAGGAACAACCAAGAGGAAAAGGAGTAACGTTGGATCTAGATACCTACTAATCATATCAGAATTCCAACCTCTCTTCCCTCCAAAACAAGTATTCATCTATATGAAAACCAATATTATGTAAGCTCGAAATTTCAGAAATTGTATTTTAAACAAAGAGAATGGAAGTAAGTTCATTTCGATCGACTAGGCACACCCAGCTAAACTGCTACACTGCTTGGAGAGCATGTAGATGGAGAGCTGAAAATATAGGGATATGAATGACCATGTACTACTTAGCTGAGACGTCTAAGGAAAATTGATTGATCATACAACTATACTACTACATTGCTTTGGAGAGCATACAAATACCGTCCAACTACCTTGGCTAAGTCAGAAACCGAGCCGCCGGCCGCATATGATTCATTGGTTGGTTGTCTTGGATTCCACACCAAAATTAAGCAGACCAATGATCTCTTCCATGCCGCTGCAATCATGGGAGGCCAGCAGAGCAATCCGTGGATTACCAATCCCACCCGTCCATAGGAGCAACCAAGAGAAAAGGAGAAACGTTGGATCCAGATGCCCCCTAATCGTCTCAGAATGCCAACCCGCTTTCCCTCCAAAAGAAGCCTATAAGTATGAGGCCATGCCAAAACCGCGGGCGGCATCGCGTACGTGACTTGTGACTTTGGACTTTGGCGAGGTCGAGGGCGAGGCCGAGGCCATGGTGCTCCGGATCATTCAAGCGGCTAGGGAGGAGCAGTGAACACCTCGTCTTCATCCTGGGTGGATCAATCTAGCAACAACGTAGCAGGAGGTACAGTGACTACTGACTAGGTTCCTCTGTTTTTGTCTCTCTCTTGTTAATTTGGTTTCAAATGCTAGCGACGCTAGGCCATATCACTTGGGCGGTTCGGGAGCAGTCGACACTCCGTCTTCGTCAATCGTCATGGTTGATGGTTACAGCAGCAACAGAACAACGGGATGTACGGTCACTCCCCTTGCCTTGATTCCTCTGTTTTCTTCATTCTCTTGTTAATTTAGTTGATATTGCTTGTTACTGAGACGTAATGAACACACTTATAAATTTTATTGCTAAGAACAGAATGTGCAGTAGTTGCCTCCTGCTATCTCTTCAACACATATAAAACAGTAAGGAACGTCAATCATCAATGAGCTTTTCTCAGACCTCAAATATAATGTCGTCCAAAAATCCTGGCGGCAGCGAAGACCACCTCATCATCTTCGTCCACAATGACCATACCGCTAGAGTTGCAGTCTATTTTTTTTTGTTTGCACCGCATGTGCCCAATAATCCTGGCTTCAGGCTTGCAGAACTCTGTAATGGCAGCTGCCTGCTTGGGGTCTCTCAGCTGCATGTCGCTGCGGCTCGTCGTGTACCTGAGTTTGTCCCAAATTTTCATTTGTCAGATGCACTCGTTATTTGCATTGATTTATCAGTGAAATCAGCGGATAGATTTGTTGTACCTTCTGTGGTTTTGGTAGAACTTGACAATTTGGGAAATATTTGGCCTTCAACATTGTTGCACAAAGGCTGTCTGGATTTTGGATAAACCTCCAGACTTGTCTCGAGAGCATAGCAATATTAAAACCGTGCAGGTCACGGAAACCCAAACCACCCTGACCTTTTGGTTTGATTAATTTCTTCCAACTCAGCCAATGGATCTTGTTCTCCTTATCTTGTTGGCTCCACCAATATTTTGCTATCATAGCACTAAGCTCATCACAAAAGTCCTTTGTGAGGTAAAAACATGACATAAGAAATGTTGGAATAGCTTGGGCTACAGCTTTTATCAAAATTTCTTTCCCCGCTTTAGACAACAGCTTTTCCTTCCATCCCTGTATGATTTTCCAGATTTTATCTTTTATATAAGCAAATGCCTTCCTCTTTGAACGACCTATATACACAGGCATCCCCAGATATTTCTCATTCCAGTCCTCACTTTCAATACCCAACTCAGATTTGATCATATCCTTGACTCGCCGTTTTGTATTCGCACTAAACAACAATGATGACTTCTCTGAATTTATGCATTGGCCTGAACAATTCTCATAGAGACAAAGAATTTCCTTTAACACCCTTGCTTCCTCTCGCCATTTTGAGCATGCGCGCCGGGACAAGAAAACTGAGCGAGGGTGCCCTCCTCAGCAAGGACACCACGAAGGTGCTGAGAGATATACTCACCAGCAGAATCAGCACGGAACACGCGAATGGGTGAGGAATACTGAGTGCGGACCATGGCCGCAAAATGCTGATAAATAGAGAGCACCTCACTGCGAGAGCGCATGAAAAACACCCAGGTGTACCGTGAAAAATCATCAATGAATAAGATATAGTATCGATGGCCCCCTTTCGAAGCGAAGGGAGCCGGACCCCAAACATCTGAATGGACTAAATCGAACGGTCGCTGAGAGACAGACACACTAGTAGGATAGGGAAGCTGAATCTGTTTGCCTAACCTACAACCCTGACTGTAACGACCCATCTCCAGAGACAGACCCCAGAAGGCCACGATGAACCAAAGACGACAGGCGAGAGTCACAAAGGTGACCAAGACGATGATGCCACTGCTGAAAGGAGCCGGTGACAGAGGCAACTATCGGAGGAGAACTGGCAGATGAAGTGACAGAGTTCCTGTTTTCTGCTGTTTTTGGTTTCAGAAATCCTAGTAACGACATTGGCGGACCCTTCGACCAGCTCGTCCTTAGCAATCGGCTCCGACAAGCTCCTCTGTACCGCTGCAACGACACCCTCCGCTCCGTTTCGGTGGCTTCTCGCCTCCTCTGTCTCCTCTAACACACCCATCTAGACCATTCGACGGCCTCCTCTGATCAACATAACTGCACACAACGTCATTCGACACCCATCTAGACCATTCCAGGCACCTACGACGCCGGGCTGCCCGGAGGACTTGGGGACGAGCGAGTGCCGGAGCAGTCTGAGCTCATGCCTCAACGTCAGCGACAACTACCGCAGCGGCTACGTGTGTCGGTGCCATCACGGGTACCAGGGCAACCCGTACGTCGCTGAGGGATGCAATGACATCAACGAGTGCCAGCTGCCCGGGACGTGCTTTGGCGAGTGCACAAACACGCCCGGGAACTACGCATGCCACTGTCCGCGCGGCTCCCGTGGCAATCCCCACATCAAAGATGGCTGCGTCAAATCATCCATAGGTGAGCATCACCGTGAGATTTGGGAGATATAGATTGACTGGGTTCTTGCTCTGCTTCGCATCAGAGAATTCTCCCTCAACCATGACACATTCTCTCTCACACTTTCAGGTTTGAGTGTCGGCATAGGAATCGGCAGTGGTACTGGGCTCCTACTCTTGGTCCTCGGTGCCATCTTCGTGGCCCGCAAGCTAAAGCAGCAGAGGGCAAACGTATTGAAGCACAAATTCTTTAGGCAAAACAGGGGACATCTTCTGCAGCAACTGGTGTCGCAGAAGGCGGACATCGCCGAGAGGATGATCATCCCCTTGGTGGAGCTGGAGAAGGCCACCAACAACTTCGACAAGGCTCGCGAAATCGCCGGCGGAGGCCATGGCATGGTGTACAAAGGGATCATGTCCGATCAGCACGTCGTGGCCATCAAGAAGTCCAAGGTCACGATCCGGAGGGAGATCGACGAGTTCATCAACGAGGTGGCCATCCTCTCGCAAATTAACCATGTGAACGTGGTGAAGCTCTTTGGGTGCTGCCTTGAGACGGAGGTACCACTGCTGGTATACGAGTTCATCTCCAATGGGACCCTTTACCATCATCTCCATGTCGAGCAACCTAAAGCATCATTGCCATGGGTGGATCGGCTAAGAATTGCAACGGAGACCGCCAGAGCTCTCGCGTATCTTCACTTGGCCGTGTCATTCCCAATAGTACACCGAGATGTCAAGTCTCAGAACATTCTCTTAGATGACACTCTCATAGCCAAGGTGTCGGACTTTGGAGCTTCGAGGTGCATTCCGGTCGATCAAACGGGGGACGATACCGCAATCCAAGGGACATTTGGGTACCTAGACCCCATGTACTTCTACTCGGGGCAGCTCACCGAGCAGAGCGACGTTTATAGCTTCGGTGTTCTCCTCATGGAGCTTCTCACAAGGAAGAAGCCATGCTCGTATCGATCATCTGAAGAGAAAAGCCTAGTTGCATACTTCACGGCTTTGCTCGCAGAAGGCGATCTGGCTAGTGTGTTGGATCCCCAAGTGGAGGTGGAAGGGGGCAAGCAGGTTGAAGAAGTAGCTATATTGGCAGCGGCGTGCGTGCGGATGGAAGGAGCCCAGCGGCCGACCATGAGACAAGTGGAGATGAAGCTCGAGAGCCTTCGAGTGCCCCATGAAAGTATTGCAATGTGTGACATCGATGCACCAAGTCATGCAGTGATCGAGATTACAGGTACGAAGGATGAGGCGAGCAGACAATATAGCTTGGAAGAAGAGTATTTGCTATCATCGAGATACCCGCGGTAGTGAATAACATGTATGGCTTGCATCATGTATTTTTTCTCTCTTTTTCTACCGAGATAGCGAGGCTTGTATTAACTAGTAAATAATACTCCCTTGCGGGGCCTGACTAAAATAGATTGCATACAATTTTTAAATCAAAGTCAAAGTTTATAAATTTTGAAGATGCATATTTATAGAAGTATCTACATGTCCATTGCTAATAAGTTAATATTAATATTATTAGAATTATTGGAAAATCTATTTTTATGCATTTGGTATCAAAGACATTTGTATTATTTTCTATATTCCTAGTTAAATTTTACAAAGATTGACTTGTACGAAAAAATATACACTGTGCACAAGAGGGTACACACTGAAGTGGAAGGGTACATGCCTTCACATTAATTTTCAAAGAGGGTGCAATGCATCGATTGACAAATGTCTCATCATTCATCAACATCTTAGCGCATTGGATGTTGAGAGACTAACCGAGTGATGCAATGTGGTCGGTCTTATTGGAAAAGCAAGACAACAAGATCGATCTTGAGAGGGAAAGAGTTGCGGAGAAGAAACAAGGAAACAAGACTTCATGATCTTGACGGCCGACAGGTCCAACATGGATCCGACGGTGAAGACATGCCATAAGATATATCGTCAACATATTTTGTAGAAAATAGGGATTGTATGGCAGCGGTGGCGATAGAAGATCAAAAACCGGTGGCGACAGAAGAGCCAACATCTTCCATTAGATTTCTATGATTTCTAAGATAAGATATGTATGCGGTGTTGTAATATATTTGGACGAACCTAGCGTGGCATTTTGATGGCCAAGCCATTTAATTTATATCTATTTTTATATTTGTTTGATTTTGCGTATTTTAAAAAATTAAAACAAAACTCATTTGGGTGTCGTATTCGAACGCTGACTAGATGAAGCCCAACCCAATACGGCGTCACAATGTGTCGGTGCTCCCAATAGCACTAAATAGACGATGAAAGACGTCTTGTAGTTGGTAGTAAGGGCATCTTCAACGGCCCGATGCATTTTCCGACACGATTTATGTCCGTTTCGGTCCGTTTAGGTCAGACGCGAACATGAAAAGGCTCTTTTTTTCAACTTGTCCATATGCGTCTGCCTCTGCCTCAACGGTAGTGCTCATTTTTTTACCGCAAAAGACACCAGTATTAATCCTGCATTAATTAGGGAGGAAAGAGAGGGGAAGTGCCTTTATGTAGCCAGTAGTGACTAGCTCATGGATTATGCATAAACTAGAGAGGAGAGAGGGGCCAAGCAGGTCACATACGCGTAGACAGTGTCCATCCAAACATAAATGACTCATATTTGATCTGGGTTTGCATCCCTCGTGGACCCGTGCAGACTTATTTTTGACAAAACCTCGATTGCTTTGCATCCGTTTGAGAGCAAGTACAATAAAGCCTAGTCAGCTGGCTACAAAAATTAAAATAATATATTTATGCTTAGTTGAAAGAGAGAGAAGAGGAGAGAGAATGTAAGTATATTAAAATAATATATTTATGCAAGAGCTAGCTCTAGCACGTGCTCCTAGGCAAGGTGTGTGAATGTAAGGTGGGACATCCATTGAAAAAGTAGTACATTTTTATAGGCAACTATTGTACTTGTTAGCTACATATTAACTATAGATGACATGGCATCTTGTTTATAGCCAACAACCGGCTATACTATTGAAATTACTCTGAGAAGATGATATTCGGTATCTCTGAACATCAATTGGTGTTGATCAAGTTGGCCGACAAGCCAACACATGCATGCATCCACGCAGCTCACTAGCTGCAAGTGGTGACTAGTCTACTAACATGATAACATCTATTGGCAACATGTGGCTTGGTTGGTCCTATTCCCACTTGTGTTTTGATCGGGTTTTTTTCTATTTGGAGTGGATTTATTTTTGCTAGATGATCATCATATACTCCAGTTGTGTTACATCTGTGGGGTTTATTACCCAACATGGGTACATATAGAATTTTGCCTCATGTGGCTATTTTGGATGACTAGGTGTGGCTTTAACTGTTTCGACGGGTTGTGTGTATCTTGGTTATGCAGAGACCATGTGTATTGCTTAAAATTTTATGTAATAAAAGTGTCTTTTATCGGAAAAAATTGTGGCATGGGGAATTGGACGAGGACGAAATCTCTCTCCGATTCAAAAATAGTTGATTCATCGAGATATACAATTTTCATATCCATGGTTTTGGATTTTCAATATATAAAAAACTTCAGTCATCGGCGAATATACACGACATTTTAAAAACTAGAGAGAGATGAGGAGAGGACGTATGAACTGATGTCGACTCCAGGAAAGAGTCAACGCATGCATGCACATTGTCACTGTAGATCCGAGTTTGCTACTGTAATGAAGATTCCCTAGCAAGTAGCAGAAGGAGCATGCATGCACCTTGTGCACATCTCAATCAATCTGCCGTTGCCGCTTCATCGTCCACGAGCAGGATTGCTGCCATAGGCATGGTCCCGTCGTCTTCATGCACACTTTCTTGGACGGTCAATGGGAAACTGAGTTTATTTTAGTCTATGTCACGTGCAAGCCGCACCCAGCCCAAATAATTTAGTCTATGTCCTATCTCCCAAATAGTATAGTCTATGTCCATAGGACGGCTCCACGACGCATGTAGTATGTTCTATATTCACCTACCGTATAACAAAAAGACTACCTTTAGCAATGAGCCCTGTAGGCATCTCTAAACCAATAAAATGCCAAGTTGAGGCGAGATCATATGCCGCCCGGTTCACTTAATTCACTCTCTGGTCGGCGAGTATCTACTCCTGCTCTAATATCGGAGTAGGTCACAACTATCATAAATACCGCCTCGTAACAGATCGGATGTGAATTTGATAATGCCTAGTTTTTACATAAGGATTTTTATGGTGTGGATGTTGTTTAAGTATGACTTAGATGTTTCTAAATTTGAAAAGGATATGAATAGCGAAATAATAGACCTCTATCTTATAGTGAATCAATTGTACACTCGAAAAGTCATACTGGATCCTGGGCACCAGTGCTCTTGCCAAATTAAAAATTCGAAAATTATGTTTATATATTTAAAAAAATTATGTAACAAAATTCTAAAAGTACCTATTGATGTACCCCACTAACCTACAAAATCTCAATTTCAAATATTTTGTTTTTTGACCTATACAAAAATGACAAAATCTATTTTCGTTTTGTAGATTTGAATCACTATACTCAGATCTATGCATTTGTTATTTTTGTGCAGCCTAAAATACACATTATTTTCAGTTGAAAATTTACACGATTGTGGGATACAATACCGGCTACATCATGATTTATTTTCAGATTTTTATGAAGCTTAGAAATATGATTTTTAATTTATTTTTCGAAGTAAGATCACTGGTGCTCATGTTGCACCAAATCTCTGTCAATTATTTCAAGTTCAATCATAGAAAAATAAACTCGACAACTTTATATCCGTGCACTGTACTTTACATCTAACTAACTCACAGGCTTATCTGCCATATCTAGTGTTAGACCATCGACCAGCCTGGCCCATTAGCCCAGGCGCCGGCGGTGGTTAGGGTTTAGGCTTAGCCTCCAAGTCAACTTGTAAACTTGTAACACAAGATGTACTCTCTCATATATATATGTATCATCGGCACGAGGTAGGATCATCAATTCACCCGTGACCATATTGTTTCATGGTATCAGAGCAGGTCATCCTGACCTAGCCGCCGGCCTTCCCCTCTCCTCTCTAGGTCGCCGCACCCCTCCCACCTCCCATCTCCCCAAACCCTAAAACCCTTCCCTCCACCATGACACCTGAGGAAATCGCGGCCAAGGAGCGCGAGCTCGATGAGCGCGCCCGTGCCCTTGACGCCCGCGAAACCCAGCTCTCCCAGCAACTCCTCGCTGCCACCACCGCCGCTGCCAACGACGCCACCACCACCATTACACCCTCTACCGATCTCATCCCTCCTCCAGCTGCCCCTAGCCCAAACCCCACAACCTATGCCACATCCATCAAGCTTCACGTCCCAATCACCCTCAGCCTTGACGACGCCAACTACACCAGCTGGCGCGAACTCTTCCTCGTCGCCCTCGGCCGCTATGGCCTCATTGCCCATGTCATCGGCGAATCTACCCCCTCCGACACCGGCCCAAACACATCTTGGGGCCGCGACGACTTCACCGTCCTCTCCTGGATATACGGCTCCGTCTCCGTCGACCTCCTCAACATCGTCATGCGTCCAGGCGCCACGGCACGCGTCATCTGGGACGCCATCGAGGACCTCTTCCGCGACAACAAGAAACATCGCGCGATCCAGCTGGAGGCCGACTTCCGCAACACGCTGCAGGGAGACCTCTCCATCAGCGACTACTGCGCCAAGCTGAAGGCCCTCGCCGACTCCCTCGGCGACGTCGATCAGCCCGTCTCAGATGAGACCCTCGTCCTCACCCTCCTCCGTGGTCTTAACGAGAGCTTTGCACACCTCCGCTCGTTTCTTCCGTTTCAGGTGCCTTTCCCAACGTTCCTGCAGACGCGCTCAGCCCTCATCCTCGAAGAGAGGCAGAAAAAAGTTGACGTCAAGAATGCCGCGGGCACGGCGCTCTGGGCTTGCGGACAGAGTGTGCAGCCTCCCCATGGAGGCCCCCGTCCTCCACCTCCACCGCCTCCGTCGTCCGGGGGCGCCGTGACCTCCGGGGGCGCCGGTCGCGGCACTGGCCAACTCTCCGCCAACACCTTCTACCGTGGCGGCCGCGGTCGCGGCCGTGGCGGCCGTGGGCGAGGCCGCAGCGACTCCCCCTGGCAGTACAACCCGTGGACGGGCGCTCCTACTCGCGCCCACCTCCAGCAGCAGCAGCAGCAGGCACCCTGGTCGTCAGCGTCATGGGCGCCACGGCCCTGGACCGCGCCGACCACTGGCGTCCTCGGCCCGCGCCCCGGCTACACACCTCCTCAGGCATACGCTGCCTATGGGCAGCCCTCCTACAACTACCCATCGCCACCGCCACCGACATACAACCAGCCGGCGCTGGACCCGGCCCTCGTCAATGCACTCAACAACATGCAGCTCTCGGGAGGCGATTGGTTCATGGACTCTGGCGCATCCTCTCACATGGCATCCGATCCCGGTAACCTATCCTCTCTAAAACCCTCTACATCTCAATTTGTCACTGTCGGAAACGGCTCTTCTATTCCAATCACTCACACGGGTTCCAAAACATTATACTCTCCTTCCAAACCACTCTATCTACACAATGTTCTTGTCGTCCCTAACATTATCAAAAATCTGATTTCTGTTCGGCAATTCACTATCGATAATTTCTGTTCTATCCAATTTGACCCTTATGGTTTTTCTGTGAAGGATCTTCTCACCGGGACCGTGATTCTTCGATGCAATAGTACCGGCCCACTGTACTCCATGTGCCAAGCTCTCCACCATGCCGCCTTCGTCCTCCAGCACCATCCTGACCTTTGGCACCGCCGCCTCGGCCACCCCGGCGCCACCACCATGTCACGCCTCGCTCCCCATACCTGCCACAATAAAACAGGGCCGTCCCTGTGTCATGCTTGCCAGCTAGGGAAAAATGTTAGGAAACCTTTTTATTCATCAAATTCTAGAACCTTCCGTCCGTTTGAATTATTACATTGTGATTTATGGACATCCCCTGTACCCAGCACATCTGGTTATTGCTATTATCTTATCATAGTCGATGATTTTACTCACTACTTCTGGAGCTTCCCTTTACGCAAAAAATCTGAAGTTTATGCCACCTTTGTCGCCTTTCATGCTTTAATTCTCACCCAATTTCAGCTTCCTATTCTCTCCATCCAATGTGACAATGGCAAAGAATTTGACAACTCCAACCTTACCACATTCTTCACTACTCACGGCATATTACAACGCATCTCCTGTCCCTACACCTCCCAACAAAATGGCAAGGCCGAACGCGCCATCCGCACAACAAACGATGTCATACGAACCCTTCTAATCCAAGCATCCATGCCACCAACACTTTGGGCCGAGGCACTCCATACTGCCACCTATCTTATCAATATACGTCCTACCTCTTCAAACCCACAAACTACACCATACTTCTCCCTATTCGGCCACACACCGCGTTACCAAGACCTTCGAGTCTTTGGGTGTCCATGCTACGTCAACACATTCTCCACCTCCAAAAACAAACTCTCTCCTCGAGCCACCAAATGTGTCTTCCTTGGCTATCCCACTAAACATCGAGGCTACCGCTGCCTCGATCTCCAAACACGAAAAATTATAATATCTCGCCATGTTACATTCGATGAACAAACTTTTCCATACTCTTCATCTACATCCACCCAATCTCCTACTATGTCTACAACTGACATCCTAAACCACTCCCTCGAGACACTCCAGCCTACCGTCGCAATACCCACTCCTGCTGCGCCCTCATTGCCTGCCGCGACCACATCCCCTGCCGCGCCTACCCCTGCCGCGACCACATCCCCTGCCGCGCCTACCCCTGCCGCGCCAGCATTCCCTCCTGTCGCGGCAGCGTCCCCTCCTGCCGTGCCCTCTTCTTCTGCCGCGGCAGCACCTGCTCCTGCCGTGGCCAACATCCCTGCCACCACTAATAAACCTCTTCTCGTATACTCCCGCCGTCCTACACCACCTCAACCAGCCACATCTACTTCCTCTCCACCGCCATCATCTCCTCCTTATCGCACACGTAGCACCACTGGTCGTCTTCCACCTCCTATTGATAAACTCAACCTTTCCGCAGTAATATCCTCTCCTCTTCCACATAACTATCTCATCTAGGTTCACCAATCCTCCATCAATTGGTGAAAAATGAAGGACAACTTGGGCAATAACCGATCAGCGGCCGATGTGGCTACCGCGTAGCAGAAGATGCTCCTCCCTCCTGCGCAAGATCCGGCGAAGAATTCGAGGTTATCACTTATCATCCATGAATCAGTGAGGACCGGCGTTCGCCGGGGAAGAGATAGAAGAAGATGGAGCGGACGACTCACATGGGGAAGACGAGGCAGAGCAGCGTGAGCAGCAGCGCGAGCGCGAAGCATGCGACGCTGGTGGCGACGTAGGCGCGGCCGAGGAAGGCGTTCCGCCCTCCGAGCAGCCCCGCGGTGGAAAGCACAACCGCCTTCTTCCCCGCGAAGCTGTACGAGTTGTAGTTGTTCTGCACCGCCACGGCGAGGAGCTCGCCGGCGCCGAGGTCCGCCTCCACCCTCCCGTACAGCTTCCTGAACCTCGGCAACGCCGCCGTGCGCATCCACACCATCAGATCCTCCTGCTGGCTCAGCTGCAGCCCACCAAGCATCATCGTTGGGACTTGAGAGGAAGAAGATGAAAGTTTTAAAAAACTCCTGAAATCTGCAGAGGAACTTACGGGTTTTGTCGGATCGAGCTGCCCGCCGCCGACGAGGCTGCCGTTCTGAAAGTTCTTGGGGAAGACGTGGTTGCCGAACACGTGGCCCCTGTCGCTCCGCCATGAGATCCCGGTCTTGATCACCGTCAGCGCCTCGGCGTGGGCGCCGCGACCACGGCGACGGGCGAAGCTGTAGGTGTCGTTGAAGAGGCTCCATGCCACGAGCCCACAGGGGACGATTGGGCTGCCGTTGGCGGCATAGGCTTCGGGCTTGCAGAACTCTGTAATGGCAGCTGCCTGCTTGGGGTCTCTCAGCTGCATGTCGCTGCGGCTCGTCGTGTACCTAAGTTTGTACCAAATTGTCAATCGTCAGGAATCAAAATTCGTTCGTTATTCGCATTTGTATGGATTTGTCGGTGAGATCAGTGTGGGTAGAGAATTGGAGTACCTTCTGTGGTTTTGATAGAACTTGTCAAGTTGGTAATATATGAAGATTGGCCTCTTCATATCCCTGGGGACCTGCAATAAAATGAAAGAAAAGATGTTACTACAGAAACATTGAGTGGTTTACACATCGTATTGATTATACAGAGTTTTTTTCCATTACTCCTACCTTGAGAACAATTGTGCAGGTCTTATCTATTGCGCGCACGCCCCGTCCGCCCGCCCGCGAGAGAAAGAGGAAGGATTAATTGCGCGCGCGGCGCGGGCGTTCCACCGATCCATTCGTTGCATGGGGCGTGACCGAGGCCGGTGCTTTTCCTCTCTCGCGCGGGCGCCAGGCTGGATGGTCTGCTCCACCTACACGCGCACGCGCGCATATACAAATTAATGCGCATTCGGGTCGTGCTCCTCTTTTCTAGCCGCCGAACCCATCACATGATTCAATTCGTATCCCGCCCGCTCGCTCCCGATCATTAATCCTCCTCCTCCTCTCCTCTCAGCCCACGAATAAAAAATCACATTTGATTTCTTCCATCGCCCACTAATTTGCCACACGTACGGTACGGTACGCAACTTTGCTTCTTTGGCGCAATTAACCAACTCGCCCATTATTACCCTCAGCTCCCCAACGATGAATGAAACAAAAGAAAGAAAAAAAACTTCTTGACTAGTACTACTACGTAATTACTACTCCTCTAAATCTCTACTACGACTTTTCAAACAAGCCTCGGCTCAATCTAGTTCGCATATATATGTTTTGCCTTCCCAACGTTAGCACTGGTACTAGATGTCGACAAGTTCCAGAGGTTGGCTTGGCCGACGCGGGCTGTGGTAGCGGGCGGGCGACGCGGCAGTTTACCATCGACCTTGTTGATTGGTTCCGGCAGCGTGGTGACTCGGACAAGCTCGGGGCTCTCCTCGGCCAACGTTCCCCAAAGAAGGCAATCCCGCCGGGCGCGGCAGGTGCGGATTGAGGTCCACAAGGCAGTTGTGTCTGCGGGGCTGCTCCTCCGAGTTTTGGTGTGTGGATGCCATCTCCTTCCCTTCCGGCGTCTTCAACAGCGGCGGCTGGTGCTCGTCGGCGTCCTGCACAGAGATCTTCAGGGCATCTTTGTAATTTTCTTCTTTCGCAAGGTCTTTTGTGCAAAGTGTCGGCACAACTGGTGTTTCTGGAGTGTTCGTGATGTTGCTGCGTTGTAACCAAATGTTTTTTTTAATGTATGCATGGTAACTTCCATCGAAAAAATAAAACACATGCTTACTTTTTTGCATTGCTTTTTTTTTGGACTTTTTACACCCTTAACCTTTTTCTTGGGGCCCTAATATTGGTATGTAAGTGTGATTTTAATAGGAAAATCCAATACACAACTCTGAAATGGAATTTGGTTCATAAACAAGACCACCCCGCAGGAAAATTACAGAAATGTACCATGTATTAGAGCTAATGCATGTGTTGCCTTTTATTTCCATTTCCTTTATATGATTTATGACTTTTCAAAAAAAAAGTACAATCTTGAAACCCATGTAGGTTTATAGTACCGACATATATAGGAAAAGCCAAAGTATAAATTTGAAAAGACATTTGCTTCACTATTAGGACAATCTTGCATAAAGATTATAGATTTGATGTGCATAACTCCCACTTGAATGCCACCGACACAAATTTTGTAGGAACATGTAATATTTTTTGAGTTGGTAACTTTCATATGCATTGTTCTAACATAATTTTGTAGCTAGGTGTAGTAGGCTATGTGAGTTGCACATGTTTTGTTGTCAGCGATGGATGAGGCAAACACAGCGTCATCGACGGGTGCTTGACACGTGCCATGGGCGATGGTCGAAAAAAGGTTTTGCTCAGCACACAGGGCATTGACTAAAAAATTATTGCCGAGCTACCTGACCAAGGATATATGGTGTTGGACGACCATGCCATCGCTAGTGTGGTGCCATGTACATACTAGGTTGATAGTCCTTGTTGCCACTGCCGGGCTATGGTTCTCCGCCGTTCTTATACGAAAGAATGGTAGCTAGGTGTGTCACAAGGACGTTGACGAAGTTGGTTGTCGGGTGTCTCATCGGGCGGTGGATTCTAAGACTAGTCACAATGCATAGTATCATATAGAAGTATCATGCGTATGATACTACTATATGTTACTATCTCCACAATGCATGGTATCATATACTAGTATCATAGTCTCTATATATTAATTGTTTTGTAGAATCTCAATGCAAATATGTGTACAAGATTTACTTGACATTATTTTTTCTAGTAGTATGTGCTATGATACGGTATCTACCTATGATACTAGTACACTCTCTCTCATCCTTAATTGCACTACCACATTAGCATTTTGCATGCATGAAATGCATGATACTACCTATGATACTCCCATTGTGGGTAGTCTAAACCTACGAACAATGGTGGGTACAACTCAGAGCATGGCTAATAGAATAGCTGGCTGCTGGCTCTACACTTGTGCCATGTCACCTAAAGCCTTTATAAAAGCCCACTTGTATAACAGGCTGGTTATTAGATTGGCTATAGTCTAGCATGTGTATACAATTTACTAGGATCCACTTTAAACTGCAACTTTGTGGCCATTTCAAACACCATAGATATATATGCCATTCATGTCAACAGGATGTGACGAGACAAACTGATTAATATTCAGACCACATTTAAACATTACATAAATTAGCAAGTGAACTGTAGATGTAGATGCATAAGGAATTAAGAAATCATACCATACTTCCACATCGAGTCAGCCAAATTTCCATGCTTGAACCAAGGAGACGCAGATCCACCAAGGGCCTTGAGCCCGAGCACCTGCTGCACTTGGTTGCTGCAGCCTGGCGGGACTACGCTAGTACTAGTGAAGATCCAAGACCCTGTGTGGAAGGGAAGGTCGACGACGGGACGAACTGGGGCACCGGCGGGCAGGACGAGCTGAGGCCCTGCCGGCCGGACGAGATAAGGCGCCGGCGGAGGGACCTCCAGAGGATCCGGCGGCGGCAAATCAATGGTTCGGAAGGTGGTATCTGGGGGACATTTGGAGCATCGGTCGTATGGTTCTGAAGGGGATTTAGGGCCTTCTTCGATTAGGCGCGCAAGGAGCGATTTGGGACGAGGGAGAAAGGAATTGGCGCGCGGGAGGCGAGGGAGACGCACCGGATCAGCAGCGCCGGCGCTAGCGCCAGCATCGGGCTGCAAGCGAGCGGTTGTTTCTCGTATCTGGAGCTGTAGCCGGGCGATACACGGAGCGCCCGCTCCGTTCTCTCTCCTTTCGTCTCTCCCCTCCAGCTCGGATTTCAGTGACGTGGAAGGGCTTATAGCCTGCTGACTGTGATCTATAATACTTGCTCTCAAGGAGATCGATGGTTGGTGCTAAGGATACTCATGTACTCCCTCCGTGTACATATATAAGTTTGACAAGATAAATTATCATGTGTGACCTAGCCGCATCATTGACGCCCTATCCCATCCAACGGGTGAAAACTAGTCCCATCGAAAGCACAGGCTGCAGGCACTCCGCCGCCTCGGTTCCCCGGCCATCCGCCATTATCTCCTCCACCCAACTCCCAAGACCGCCGCCGCCTCCGCCATTATCTCCTCCACCCAACTCCCAAGACCGCCGCCGCCTCCGCCATTATCTCCTCCACCCAACTCCTGAGACTGCAGCCGCCTCTATGTTCCCCTCGCGCGATTTCCCTCCTCCTATCCACCCCACACGACGGAGCACTCGCGGGAGCATCCACGCTAGACCAATGGCGAGCTACCCAGCGAAGGGGCCATGGGCGGAGCTGCACCCGTCGTCCAACGCGGGCGACGGCCGCGGCCGGTCGGAGGAGCGGGGGACGAGCTGATGGTCGCCTTCGCTACAAGCCCTAATGGGGGTCTGCTGCCGGCGACCTCCTGGCCCACGTCCGCGAGCTGCCGCTGCCGGTGACGTCCGCGACTTCCTGCTGTGCCGACCACTATTCCGTGTCACAGCAGGACGCATCTCACGGTGAGCCCTCACTCCTCCATGTTGCCTTGCTAAAATTTCTTTCTTTCCTTCCCTCTTAATCGAATGTGTAGGTCTGACCGATAGATGGATGTCATCAGCAGCGTATATCATGTTTGTTTTTGGGCTTGGACTGAATGAGCCTTTGGTGATCCTCAACCTCTCTAGGATGATGTTGCTCTCTCTTCTCTGTGGCATCGTTATTGTGAATTGAATCCATGTGCAGCACAAGGGATCCAGGCGGATCCGCTGAACAAAGACCCTCTGCAGACCGTCGCTCTCTTTCTAGCCGAGGATGGTGGCCGGTGTATGCAGTTGTGGTAGTAGTGTTTGTCAAGTATCCTGCGTGTGGGTGCTAGTGCTAGTATGACTGAACACAAGTGTGGTCACTGAAGAATCTCACCTTGTTGCCTGCTACTAGCTGCATGCGTACAACTATATTACAGTAGGTACTACTATATATGTGGATTGGTAGCTGCTAGTTTTGTACTATACATGTTAGCTGCATATGCAAGTACAAGCTCGCGTACTGCTACTACTTGGAAAAGGCCACTTCGGTTATTATGTCGGTTAAAATAAAAACGGATTATTTGCGTGTTGTTTTGACTCGTACTACTTAATCTTCAGATAAGATTTCAGAGTCAAGAAATGTGAGTTGTTCAGAAGAAATTCTTGGTTTTTTTAACACGCTACTTGCCAAAAATTAAGAGGTCTGCAGAGCTATATATTGTTGCATTGTTGGTCAGATGACATGTCCATTGCGAAGACACTTTAGTGCCTGTCATTGCATCTCTATAGTTGGTTGTGCCTCAGTAGTAATATGCATTGAGTTGGTCTTAATTAATTCATCAGAAAGTTGTGAAGTGCTTAGTGCAAGCTTTTTAATCCATGGTCTTATTCCTCCTCTGTTTGTTATCTACTGTTCATTTGTTCCAATATGTGTCACGGTACGTTAACAATTGGTTGATCAGTAGTTGTGCTAGTTGTAATTTTGGCTCCCAAGATATTGTCGGAGCTATTGTGTATAAACCTCATTGTAGCATCCTGAAAGAAAATTTGTCCAGTGTTTCTTCTATTCTTTCATTTGTAACGGATGATTTGTTCAGACTTAATGCAATTTCATATCTTCTAGATTTAGGTTCCTATATTAATGACAAATTGAGAACTGTATGGTCACCCGAAGTTCAGCTGGTGATTACACTGTGGATTGTGTTGCCATTTCATTCCTAAATTATCAATTATATCTGACCTTCTCCTACTTGCAGTTATAAGAGCACCAAAAATGGACACACTCAAGACCCCTCTTGCTGCAGAATGCGCCACACGCTTGATGATGTCTCTGTGTGGGAGTGGTCTGTTCTGCATATGATGAAGGAGCTGAAGCAGACGAATGGTTCTCCACCAATTTGGGGAAGCCAAGTTGGCTCGTGCGGTTTATAGTTGTGTAACTTTCTATTTCTCTAGAATAAGTATTCTCGTCGAGATAATTTGTGTTACTTATGCAATTTTTTTAATATCTTTGATAGTTTTTGTTTAAAAGTGCACACCGGTAATGAAGAAAAAGGAGAATTTGGCACCGAACCAAGAAAACTATGCTGAAATTTTGGCTCGGTGAAATGATCTGTCCAAGCCACAGGAACAAACAGAAGGTAAATATCCCCTTAAACATGGAATTCTCGCTAGTTGTACTGCACATGTTATAGCTGCATATGCAAAGTACAAGCTTGCATACTGCTACTACTTGGAAACCAATTCGGTTATTATGTTGGTTAAAATAAAAACGATTTATTTGCGTGTTGTTTTGACTCGTACTCCTTAATATTCAGATAAGATTTTAGAGTCAAGAAATGTGAGTTGTTCAGAAGAAATTATCTGTTTTCGTAACACAATACTTGCCAAAAATCAAGAGGTCTGTAGAGCTATATATTGTGCGTTGTTGATTAGATGACATGTCCATTGTGAAGACACTTTAGTGCTCGACATTGCATCTCTATAGTTGTTTGTACCTCGATAGTAATATGTATTGAGTTGGTCATAAATAATTCATTAGAAGAGAACCAACCTGAGGTTGGGTGGTTAGGAGGGTGGTTGTACCCCCAGCCCACCAGAGTTCAAACCCCAGGTTTGACATCTGTGTGTCTCATAAAGGCGGAATATTCTTTCAGTGGGAGGCGACGTTCCCGTCGGCAAGGCGCTGGTGCGTCAATTTCAAGATCAATCCGGTCTTCCGGAGGTGCTCATAGGGGTAGGGTGTGCGTGTGTGCGTTCATAGGGGTGAGTGTATGTGCGTGTATGTGAGCGCCTGCGTTTGTACTGTGTTTCTCAAAAAAAAATCATTAGAAAGTTGTGAAGTGCTTAGTGCACACTTTTTAATCTATGGTTTTATTCCTCTTCTGTTTGTTATCTACTGTTCATTTGTTCCAATATGTGTCACTGTATGTTAAATTGTTTGATCAGTAGTATGCTAGTTGTAATTTTGGCTTCCAAGATATTGTAGGAGCTAAGGTGTATAAACCTAAACGTAACATCCTCAAAGAAAATTTGGCCATTGCTTCTTCTATTAGGTCAGTTGTAACGGATGATTTATTCAAACTTAAAACAATTTCATAACTTCAAATTATGTTTCCTATAGCAATGACAAATTGATAACTGTATGATCTCCCAAAGCTTAGCTTGTCTTCATTACATTGTCGATTGTAATACCGTTTCATTCTTAGGATTATCAATTTTATCGGACCTGCTGCTACTTGCAGTTATAAGACCACATGGATATTCTGTGTCGCAACAGGACGCCAAACCAACAGCAACGTCCGCAACCTCCTGCTTTCGGCAAGCATTCCGTGTGACAAACGGACGCCAAACCAACAACCTTCTGCAGGTGAGCTCCCTCTCCTCCTCCTCCATGTTGCCTTGCTAAAGAGATGCCGTAGGTCCTGTTGCATATGTTCTAATGTACCTGATTGGGATGTGCTGGACTGTGTTAGTTCTGAGATGGGCACCTCCCGTCATGGTTCTATCTTCAGGAGAGAGAGCCCTGATCATGGAAGCACATGTTGTAGGTAAAAGCATTTCATGTAGATCAATACCTTCCTACTGAATTGAGCACATGTTGTAGATAAAAGCATGTCATGTAGATCAATGCTAAAAATTGTCTCTTTCTTTCCTACTTAACTGAACATGTAGGTCAGTATGTAGTTTATAAAAGCATATGTGTATGCAGTACATGTAAATCCATTTCACTAAATCAGTGTCGTTTGAATAGGCAGGTCCATCCTTCATATTTCTTGGTGATGCATACTGTTTTCTTCACAAAATTTGAATGATGTGTGTAAATTTACAAGAATTGGATGTGCTTCATTTTTTCACTACATTTTATGAATGATGTGTGTACGTTTACAAGAAATGATGTGTGCATATTTGCAAGAAATGATGTGTGTACATTTATCAAGTTTAGATGCTTTCTTGTTCAAATATACATAATTTTCCAGTTTATGCATAGATTTGTTGTTATATAGTGAACTGATTTGGACAGTGATAGTTCTTGCAAGCTAGCTCCTTTTCTGTTTGGTCAAATTACTTACTGATCATATCGGTTATTCTTTTCACTAAGGTTTGCTTGCTACCGTGCTGCAGCTATCCCTGGCTGCGGCTGTTAGGGCTTACACGCTATGTACAAGAACCTTTGGTTTCACGGTGCTCCTGCTGCTGGCACGGTGGATGTGCCCCTGGTCTCCCGTGTCGATAGCATGTTTGTAGAATGTTTGTGTTCTCCCTCTTCGGCGGGACAACGCCTCTCTACGCAACACTAGTGCAATGAGATTGGCGTTGGCAAATATCCCTCTCAGGTTTAGTTCCCCTAGCTCCAGCTCTTCTCCTCTGTTATGATATTGTGGCAATCTGTAGGTAAGAGATGCACTGAATTACAACCTAGCTAGTAAATGACACTAGTATGGCTTCACTTGTTTTTCCCTGTTTTGCACTGCTCTGCTCTAGACAATGATGCGTAGGAGCAGCCATACTTGAGCTCGGTTCATAATCTGCATTCTTGATGTTTATAGGAGCAGTCTTACTTGTCTTACTAGAGTTGAATTGTTACTTTTTGGTAGCTGCTAAGAAAAATTGAATTAGTTACCAATGCCTGATATGTGCCTCAGCCTTGCTTTCTTTGTTGGTTGATAGGGTTTAAATATTTTAAGTCTGCATATGTATGCTCAAGCATCACTTTGATGATTCAGTATGACTATAGTAGTTGATTCATGGGCATGCTTAAGCCTTAATGATGTTACTGCAGTGATTTCCCTAGTATATGCAGACATATTTATTACATGATGCGTGCTCTTTCTTGATTTTTAGTACCTCCCTATGTATCTGCTCCATTATTTTCTAGCCGTCGGACTGAATTTTGTGCTTGTTTGGAACTCATGTGCTATCAGACCTGCGACCCGGTCAAGCAGAAGGTGGATCTAGCATCGTCATAGGCGCAGCTGCATGGGCAGACGACATCCAGCTAGTAGATGGTCGGCTCCACCTAGCCGGTGTGCAATAGTCGATGTTGCAGCAATAGCGCGCTTACTGGCCTCGTCTTCAAATAAGGTATTGCTTGACCCTCTGTGTGATGTGATGGATGGACTGATGAATGAGCTGATTTCATCAATAGCTAAGACCCTTTTTGTGTTCTCTGGATGCATTTTCATAGTGGATAATTGGTTCATTGGCTAAACTGAACCCTGCACTAAATGAGAAGTGGCGGCCATGTTGGACTATGCTCATCATATACTGCATGCTTGCTTCTTAATCTGCATGTGGACACACTTTGTTTCAATGTTTTAATAGTTTTTTCTGCTTAAGCATAGATTTGTGGCAACCCGTAGGTATCCCCGAATCTTGTTAACTGAGATTATTTTTTAGTTTAGTGTTTCTCTTTTACCTCCTACGGACCTTTTGATCATATGCTTCTGGTGCTAGTGGCGCTTTACTACCGGTACTAATGTACCTTGTTTTGTGATGCTCTAGCTCCTAATTTTTGATTTACTAGGTGTTGACACTACTTGCTATCACTTGCTGGTTTTTTTTATTTATTGTGTTCTGATGTTGCTATAGGCTTGGCTATATTATACTCTTCTTGATACTTATCCAGTTGAGCTACTGAGTTTCCTAAGTCGGTGAGAAGGCTGCATGAGCAGTGTTAACCACACATGTCTTTATTTTTAATATGCCAAGTAGTGTCTTTTATCTTGGCTTTAGCTGTTTGCTGAATGTTGGCTTGATTTAATTGACTTAATCAATGTTAACCTTAAACCTGGAGTAGAGGGTTTTGTCTAAAATGTTTCTAGTTGAAATTGTTGGAGCTGATTTGGACTAAATATTGAAAGTGTCTATGCAATTTCTGATTCAACACTATATATGTGTTGTCAAATATGAATTCTGTTTTTTCCTTATTGATGCATATCCTCTGCTTATCTTTGTACAAATCTCATTTAGTCAATTGTTCTTGGGTGTTCATCGCCATAGCTATGTAATTTTACTTAATAAAGTGAAGAGTTGATATGTGTTGGTTATAAAGATTTAAAATCTTATTACTTTCCAGTAGATCCTAGTACTATTTTAATTTCTTTCAAAAATTTGTTATTTGACTTTGTATGGTCGTGATTAGAACTTGCAACTTTGTATTTGGTATGATGATGTTAAAAAACAATCAGGTATGCTCGCCCAGAAATGAAGTTTCACGGATTTTTTTTTCTCCAATGTCCAATCAATTCTCTATATGGAATGGCCCATTGGCCCATGGATGTGTTCCTAGTCAACCTCTACCATGAGGTCAGCAAGACAGCGACTGAGTTTGAGTGACACTTCATCAACGTGTAGATGGATGGTAGCTCGTGCCAAATTTACCGAGGGCATACACAGCTCGTGCCTTGCTTTTGCTAATTCAACCATATAAGATTATGTTTTTGGATTGGGTCGTGGATTGCGGGTTGAGGCCACTTTGTTATTTTGCTCCTTTTGAACTCTGCTCTTGCAAATTATATCCATTAAATGTGTTTGATCGTGACTATTTTGTGTAGTGATGCTTGAAAGGATATATAGTGCCTGCTTTAGATAAATGACTTGATGTGGCGGTTTGTGTGTGCGTGAGAGGTTTGGTATGTGGTGGTAAAGTCTTATTGGTTTAGTATCTTGTACTTTTCTTTAGTTCGAGGAGGGTAGCAGTTACCAGGCGTTGACGACACTCCCATCTTGTTGTCTTCTACTCTCTGATAGCTATATTGTAAGGTGTTGGGTGTCTTTTGGTATGTCGAGTGGCTTTGTTGTTGACAACACTCATTTGTTGCTATACTCCTTGATAGCTATCTTGTAAGTTGTTGTGTATCTTTTGGTATGCCGAGTGGCATTGCTGCGACTATGGGCATGGTTTTTGAGTCGCAATTCAAAAGTGAGTCGCCTGAGGCTGCGACTCATGTATAGTCCACCAAAAAAGCTGTATAATCGCCATAAGTCGATGTATAGTCGCGATTCGCCGTGATTTTTGGAAAACGACTCGGCGACTATACAGCGACTATTCAGCGACTATACAGCGACTCAAAAACCATGACTATGAGCATATGTGGTTTGATGGTTGGATGCAATTGGTTTTCTATCTTGCATAAACACTCGTGGTGTGCAAAATTAGCTAGCGTTAGCTTCTCGAGATGAATAAATATGCCCATGTGCTCTTCATTTGCAGATTAATATAAAAAAAATCAAAATAAGACATGTTTATATGAATCTGAATCAACATTTGAGATCAATTTCCCCTCCTCTGTATTTCCTTTCTAAGGCTCCGTTTGGAATACGGGAAAAGTCAATTTTGCAGTTTTAGTTTTCTATGGAATTTTTTTCCTGTCAAACCGTTCGGAGTGAAGGAAATGACACCCCCAGATCCTTTGGAAAGGCAAGCTTTCCTAAGCTTTTTTACAAGAAATGAAACATCCACCGAGAGCTCATTTTTGGTGGAAGCCGAGGTATTGCTGCAGCGCTGGACTGAGCACAACCTATGAAATAATACCAGTAAGTTTGGGTGGGCTGGGTCTAAGTGGACTAGCGAAGACTAGAGAGCATATGTGGCCCATATGGTTTCAGTTCATCATGCACTCCTGGTTACAATTAATATTTTAGTCGACTATTTGAATTGGTGTAGGATTTATGTCTTGCTTAGTTAGCATCTCAATCTTTTAGGTACGTGATTTGAATAGTCGAGTAAATAATCTAGCTTCCATCTACTTAGTAAATGTTCATGTCTAATTCCAAATTTTAGGATTGTTGTGATGCTTGCTTACCTTATAAAGGAAGGACAGTTTATTTATACTAAACCTTGTAAGACTGAAAATTTATGATATAATTTCCTGTGTTTATTGTTCATTTCTTTATTTTAAGACAGAAAGTTTGAGCCGGAAGAGATGGGGTTCATGCCGATGGTTGGCGAATGTCCCACATGCCCTGCTGCTCTGGCTTTCCTACGGCCTGGACCGAGAGGCATGCGAAGACTGATGCTCTTGCATGAGCCTCCTGCACCAAGATTTGTTTTTTTGTTTACTAATTGTGGTATGATGGTGTTCGTAATCTTTGATTTATTGCGCTCGATTTTGTACTTTGAAATCAATTGAAACATGTGCCTTAATCTCTATTGTTGTGTTTATTTAGAAAAAGTAAGCATTGTTCAGTTTGTGAACTGATCATATTTTTGTCTTCTGAATGTGGTGTGCATCTTAAAATATCACGGGCCTCTGCTGGTATACGTTATCAGTGGCATGTATTGTTATACACCAGCACATACTTATGTATGTGATTGTAGGCATTTTCATGTTTTTGAATATGACTTTGTCCGGTAAGTGCTAGTTATAGGTCAGAAGTTTAACATGTGTCGTATTTACTTCAAAGTTGTCGTTTGTTGAAGTATAAAACTTAGTTTTATATTGCCATTTTGCGATTCAGTTGTCCATGCTAATTTCCATGATGTGTGGCACCTTGTTTTTTTGTTTCCAGCTGGTTCAATTCACTTTCTATATATACACTGGGTTATTTTTTCCCAACGATGCAATTTAGATGCCAAGTTGGTTATGGTGTAGGTGCTACGTTTTGTGAAATATTGTACTATGATTGATTAAACATTTAATCCTGGCTTGTCTCTTTTGTTCAAGTTCTTTTCTTATCTTCAAAGCCAAGTTGTTCACAATAATTCCACATAGGCGACTTGTTTTAAATTAATATAGCAAACATGTAGATGTACGAGTGCTGCCATGTTGCTTGGGTTAAGTTGATCGCTCCTCTTTTTCTCAAGGTGGAGGAGAGGGATCCTGGAATAAGGAGCTGCACTACTTAGAAGCTGGATAATCCGGGGACGAACCGAGACATGTCTTGGTCTCGCCATCTAGCTAGTTGGTTCTCGTTGTTTTTTGCTGATATTATCACTTGCATGATGGTAAGCTTCATGTAGCTTCTGAAAGCTGAATTTGAACGTCTAAGACATGTTTACCTGCATTAAATTGTTTGTTTGGTGTAGCTACCATATTAACTCTAGAAAACGCGCTTACAAGATGATCCTAACTAGTTCCTCGTTTGGTTCTTAGAAGTGTCAGTCCGTATGGGATCTTGATCTTTTACTATTTCATAAAATAAGCCATGATGTTTACAATTATAATTGCATATATTTTATATGGTGCAAAATCTTGTTAACATGTATATGTCCAACCGTTGACATGTTTACAGTAGAAGGTATGGTTTATTTTTTGCCAACCTAATGAAATTAAACTAGTTGATATTGTGCCACCAGAAGTACTATGGTTATGTGGCCATGTTCAAATCTTGCTCAGGGAAAGCAAAGCTAGTATTTGCATCTCAGGTTGATTGATTTTTTTGAAGCTTTCGGGGGGGGGGGGAGGATCCCCACCTGAATGTATTGCATCAAAAAATGTTTTGTTGGTTACAGAGGGAGAGGTAGTCACGCCACAGGTCGGCGTGTACCTTCATTTCCGCTTTCTTGAAGCAGTGGGACAAAAGTGTGAAGTCTGAGACAATGTTCCTAAGTGTCGTCTCCACTGGTTGATCAACCGCTCAGAACACTTTGCCGTTTCTTGCATCCCCTCTCTCTCTTCCCTCTCTTTCCCCATCCCTGGCCCCCAATTTCCCTCCCAGGACCGCCAATTTCAGTTTTCCCTCCCGCCATCGCACAGTTTCCCGCGCGACCGAGGCGTCCAGAAGCGAGGAAGGCGGAGATTTTCACGCCTAGGCGACGACTTGGGACGCCTCGGCGACGCCTTTGGACGCCTTAGGCTCAAGTCAAAGGCGACGACGACGCCTTCCAGTCTCGGACCGCTCGGACGCTTAGGCGACGCCTAGGCGACGCCTTTAAAACCATGCCTGGCACTCCGTTGACTAGAACTGCTGTTTTGCCGGTGTGTAGGAGTTTTTTGATCCAGGAGCAGAATTTTGGTGGGAAGCCCCTATGTTTCATAATTTTGAGGAGTGAATCCCAGTTGACTGAGTCGAAGGCTTTCCTGAAGTCTAGTTGATTGATGTGCTTCAGTATTTTCTAAGTAAATTAGAAACACTCTCGGATGGACCTATTCACCTCGCCAATGGTCTAATCATATCACCTATGTATATCATGGATTGACATGCTCTGCAGACCTGGTTTTGATGAACTAGTTATTAACTTTGTTGTTGTGCTGATTCTGATTATGAAGTAGTTAAGAGCAGCGTGTTTGTACTTGACCATGTGTTGTTTTTCTTCAAGGGAAAAGAGGAGGCAAGCTGGGACCAGTAGCTAGCTGCAGTACTTGGAATCTGGAAGACCCAGGGCCAACTAAGACATGCTTCATGCCTTCCTCTCGTCATCTACCTTGATACTTCTACCTGGCTGCTGATGATCATCAGTTGCACAATGGTAAGCTTGTATACACCATAATTGCCACTTTGAACCTGTGAGTTGTGTTGTATGAGCATGAAATCGTTTATTTGGTGTAGCTATCATCTTAACTCTGGTGGAATGTGGTTACAAGGTGATCTTAACTAGTACCTTGTTTCTGCTTGTTAGTAGTGTTAGTTCGTATGGATGTATGGGGTCTCGTCAGTTGTTGTTCCAGAACTGCGAGATGAAAAATGAAACCATGATGTTTGCAGTAATAATTCCATATAGGTGACATGGTGAAAAATCTTGCTAACCTGTAGATGTGATGGTGCTACCATGTTTGTAGTCAGATATACTTTACCTTTTGCCAAACAAATGGCACGAACAATTAAATTATTTCTATTGTGGCACTAGAAGTACTTTGGTTACATTTCTAGGTTCAGATTTAGCTAAGGGAGAGGAAAGCTAGTATTGGCATGATGGTTGATTGTACACAATTGTGTACACTGCATTTCCGGTTATATGTTTTTCTTTTATGGCGATTTCCAAGGTGTGCACGTGATGTGCATGGTGCTAGATATATCCAATCTAGTAGTTTAATCTTAGTGTTATGCATGGTGCTGGACTTATATAATTCATATCTTTGTTATTGTACTATTTCTGGTTATATAATAGATAAGAATAGAGTGTTCTGTATTGATCATGTGTTCTTCTTCTTCAAGGGTAAGGGGGAGGACAAAATAACATGTAAGGTGCACTACTTGTAAGCTAGAGTACCCAGGGACAACTGAGACATGTCTTGGTTCTTCTTTTTTGTTGATAAGCATTAGTTGCTCATGTATGTTGTTGTGGCTGCAATGCTCGGACTTTCATTGATTTGATATCTCTGTCTGGAGTTTATCATCTTAAAGTTGCTGGCTACTAAATGCATGGGAGTTTTGTCCCTGGACAATTGTTCCATTGATATAGTTTTCCTGCGTTATTTCTAGATTGTGTGTTCTGGTTAATGAGAGATGAACTGTCACTTTTATAAATAGTAGGATGTTTTTATTAATTTTTCTTGTGACATTCATACCGGCTCATGTGAATATAAAGGTTTGCATGATGCATGCAAATGGATTAGTTAAGTTTATTGTTGTTGCATATTATTTTCTTTGGCCATCGGTGGCGCCTCCGGGAGCCAATGCTAGTTGAGGTGGGCTACGGTTGAATCTTTGGGCTTGCCTCTTCTCCCCTTTTCATTTGTTTTTATGTTGCTTGATTTGATGCATGACGATAGTTTCACCGAGCCTGGCAGTTGGTGAGCCCCTCCTGCACTAAACGTGAGGTTTCTTCTCCCATCATTTTCTCCTTTTCTAGACACATGCAGAATCCGTTGCTTTTGTGGCTTAACTCAGCATTCTCATTTTCGCAGAAAGAAAACTCAGTATTCTCGTTGAGATGTTTTGGTGATATTCAAGCTTGATTAGTTTGAGTTCAACCATCTCCATCTCGGTCTTTAACACTTGCATTCGGTGGTATATGTTTTGTTTCCCATCATATGTGCATGGCCCAGCTTTGGGTTCCAGTTGCTTATATATTCTCTTGATTTATGTAGCTGTTGCGGCTGATGGAGGATATACGGTGATCGGCTCGGAGTTGTCTTGGTCGCTGGCACCACCACCCTGCCCCAGAAACCCAATAGCAGACGACATGTGGTGGCGTCGATGAGGATGAGCCAACATTCCAGCATAGACGGGCCCATGTGGTGAAGTTGCAGACTGGCAAGCTCATCTTTGCCAAGGTGACTTGGAGGCTGGGTGGCATCTGCAGCAATATTTCCAGGCCGTCATGTGCATTGTCCGTGCAAGGTGCATGCTGCATGTTATTGTTGAGAACGTGGGACTTGATTTGCAAGCTGAGAAGCTGGGCATATGTAGGTCTGGCTCCATCTGTCGAGTGCTTCTTTCCATCTGAGTTTAGTTTTGGAATACCAACTTGTGCCTTCTACATGTGTAGGGAACCCAAGGGAATGGATGTCCCACTGGAGCGTGCACCAGGAGCTCCCTTTCTACGATGACACCCGGAGCTCAAGGAAAAGCAGCAACCAGCAGTGGCTAGGAATCATAGCCTAGACCAGTTGTCAAGCAATGTTCATTCTGATGTTGCGGTGGTTTAGTTTGTGGTTGCCATTCCCAGGCTTTACCAATCTATGGATATGTTTCAGACCTACGTAGATGAGGAGCAATCTTTTGTTGAGATGTACAAGAAGAGGTTCTTGTGTTAATTGGTGACTATTTATGCTTCAGTTGAATTAGTTGAGATAGATATACAACCATTGTATGCACTTTATTTGTTCATTATGTGCTTTTTGTGGTGTGAATGTCCAAAAACAAGAGAGGTGATGCCAATGTTTTTTGTGATAATCAATCTGCAATTAGTTTTGCCGGATATCTAGCTAGTCCCAAAAACCATTTTTGTATATTCCGTGAATGTAGTATAAAGCATAATAGCTAGCCAATGTAACTTAAGTATATATAATATAATAAAGCAAAGAAAATAGATTGTTGCTACCTGTAGAAGATCGATCATGCTCTCATGCTTGTTATACATGGCAAGATAGCTAACTTGTCTACTTGTTGCACGCGACTACCAAATCTGGGCAGAAACAACAAGTATTCATCTATCCGAAAAACAATATTATGTAAGCTCGAAATTTCAGAAATTGTATTTGATATAAAGGGAAATGGAAGTAAGTTCAATTGGATCGACCAGACACACCCAGCTAAACTGCTACACTGCTTGGAGAGCATGTAGTAAGGGGATATGAATGACCATGTACTACATATCTCAGAAATCTTAAGGAAAACTGATCGACTAGGTACATCCAACTATACTAGTACTACATTGCTTTGGAGAGCGTTCAACTATACTAGTACTACATTGCTTTGGAGAGCGTACGCCGTCCAACTAACTTGGCTAACTCAGAAACCGAGCCGCCGACTGCACGCGATTTATTGATTGGTTGTCTTGGATTCCACCCCAAAATTAAGTAGACCAATGATGAAATACCAACACAGCAATCCGTGGATTACCAATCCCACCCGTCCATACGAACAACCAAGAAAAAGGAGAAACGTTGGATCCAGATGCCCCCTAATCGTCTCAACATTCTAACCCACCTTCCCTCCAAAACAAGCCTATAAGTATGAGGCCATGCCAAAACCGCGGGCGGCATCGCGTACGTGACTTGTGACTTTGGACTTTGGCGAGGTCGAGGGCGAGGCCGAGGCCATGGTGCTCCGGATCATTCAACCGGCCAGGGAGCAGCAGTCTTCATCCTAGTGGATCGATCCAGCAGCAGGAGCGCAACAGGAGGTACCGTGACTCCCCTGGACTAGCTTCCTCTGTTTCTGTCTTTCTCTAGTTAATTTGGTTTCTCCGGGTCGCTTGGGCATCCTCATAGTCGATGGTTCCTGTAGCAGCAGGACAGCAGTAGTTGCGATCACTCCCCTGGCCTTATTCAGCAGTAGTTGGATCGGATATAAATTTCATAATGGTTTTTTTGCATATTAGTTTTTTTATATAGATGTTTTTTGATAAGAATGTGGAGCATATGTTATTTAAACACAAAATAGATTTTCTTATTTCAAAAACGGTATGAATAACAAAATAATACACCTATATCTTACAGTGAATCAATTGTATAATGCTATAATACTCAATTGTTTCGAGTTCAATCATAGAAAATTAAATTTGACAACTTTATTAGTATTTTTGGTTGAACAAATCACAATGAAAGAATATACCTTGTTTGAAGCTGCGATGCAAGCAAGGCCATATGCTGTTTTTTCTTTTTCAAATAATATGCAACACGGAAAACGCAATAACTTGAGCTAGGAAACTCGGAATGACGTGAAACCAATTTCGTTGGAAAGAGGGCGACAAGAGCTACCTTCTCACATGATGAAATCATGGAAAATAGTAGATGATGATTTTCTCATGGTCATAGAGGTGTAACCTCTCAATATGGTATATCGGGAAAATCATCACCCTTGCGCGTGCAACATGCAATGCCACCGGTCTCCCTCATCGATGGCACGTTCGTACATATGTGGTGTTTATTTCTCCAGGTGTAACTCCCTATCTCCACCGGGGCGACGCAAACGGACATTTTTCGTCTGTTTGCGTCTGCGCGGACAAGAAATGCGCTCCAGCGGGTAGACGCAAAACGTCTGCAGCGTCCGTCCTACGTCGTGTGGCTCAAGCCGCTGGACTTGAATCAGGAGATGGACCGTGTGGCGCCCATCGCGGTGCGCGTCGCCGAGACGGGCTGGTTCGAGGGCGCCTCCGCCGCGCTGCTCAACGACACCTCCAGGGAGACTTCACGTAGTTATCTTAGATGTGTTAGGGTTAGCATTGTTCTTCGTATCATATGCTATCGTCGTGCAACCCTTAGACATCTAGCCGCCCTTATGCCTATCTTAGGCGTAGGGCGGCACCCGCTGATCATTATTTAGTAGATCCGATCCGTTATGGTTGCTCCTTGTTCTTCAAGGATTAGTTTAATATCGTATAGTTAGGCCTTACAAAGGGTTGAAGGATCCCGGCGCGCGGTGTAGTTTGCTAGCCCTAGACAGGATGTTCCGGGGATCTTCGTGTTGGTTTTTAGGCCTTGTCTAGGATCGGCTTACGATCACCGTGCGCCGCGAGGCTCAATCACGAGTAGGATGTTCCGATTATGCGGTGAAAACCCTAAATCGTCGTAGATCGTTTTAGCTTTATCTTGATCAAGCAGGACCACCATATATTCGTACACCTCGTGCGAATCATGGGTGGATCGGCTCTTTGAGCCGATTCACAGAACACTGAGAGCCGATCGAGGCTCGTATTTAATGTTTACGTGTATGCCATGCAGAAAACTAAGCGAGGCATCTCCATCACCTCCGACCAGGTATAGGTCAGGTGGCATGCACCAGCATCGGACGTGCGTGCCGGAGTCTTTGCGGGCCATCGCTCGGAGGGACCAGGGCCAGCCGCAGCCCTAAGTTGCTCCCGGCTCTCCTGTGTTGCCCGTCGTTGCTCGCCGGTGGGTTTCTGACCGCAACAGAAGGTCCCGAAGAATTATCTTCAAGAAGATCTCGAAGAATTGTCCTCAGGGAGGACCCGAAGAATTGTCCTCAAGGAGGACCCGACGAAATTTTCTGCACCGGGAACATTCCAGCGTTGTGTCACATCCATTTTCTCAGATTTGACTGAAAACATCATGGAAGTATTTATGGACGACTTCACTGTCTATGGTCAGAGCTTTGATGACTGCTTGAAAAATCTTGAAACGGTGTTGAAGAGATGTGCAAAAAATAATCTCACACTTAACTCGGAAAAATGTCATTTTCTAGTCAGAGAAGGAATTGTCTTAGGACATTTGGTTTCTGCAAGGGGGATTGAAGTTGATAAAGCCAAGGTAGAAGTAATTGCAAATTTGCCACCTCCTATAAATGTTAAAGGAATCAGAAGCTTCTTAGGGCACGCTGGCTTCTATAGGAGATTAATAAAGGATTTCTCCAAGATAGCAAGGCCACTTACTCATCTTCTGAATAATGATGTGCCTTTTGTTTTTGATGAAGCATGCATGGGATCATTTAACAATCTGAAAGATACTCTGCTTTCTGCACCAATTGTACAACCACCTGACTGGAAACTTCCTTTTGAGCTGATGTGTGACGCCAGTGACTTTGCAGTGGGAGATGTTCTTGGTCAACGAAAGGATAAAGCACTCCATGTGATATATTATGCAAGCAAAACAATGGATGATGCTCAGGTAAATTACACAACAACCGAAAAGGAACTCCTGGCAGTGGTATATGCTTTTGTGAATTTATTTGGTGGGATCCAAATGCATTGTTTATACAGATCATGCAGCTATTAGATATCTTCTAAGCAAGAAAGAAGCCAAGCCGAGGTTGATTCGTTGGGTACTACTTTTGCAAGAATTTGACGTTGAGATCAGAGACAAGAAAGGAGCTGAGAACTTAGTTGCAGATCACTTGTCAAGAATCACTCATTTAGAAACAGAAATCCCGGAGAGCAATTAATGAAGATAACTCATTCAGTTGCTAAGTGTCCTTGGTATGCTGACATTGCCAATTATCTAGTTTGCAAGGTGTTGCCACCAGACATAACTTACCAGCAAAGAAAGAAGTTACTGCATGATGTTAAGAAGTTCCATTGGGATGAGCCCTATCTGTTCAAGCATTGTTCTGATGGAATCATTAGAAGATGCATTCCTAAAGAGGAAGTTCATAATGTCATTTCACAGTGCCATGGGGGACTGTATGGAGGACATGCTAGTACCATGAAAACTCAAGCCAAAGTGCTACAAGCTGGGCTATATTGGCTAGTCTTTTTAAGGACGTGCATGAATATATCAAGTCTTGTGATGCATGTCAGCGGACGGGAAAGATTACCAGGAAGCATGAAATGCAACATCACAGTATCCTTGAAGTAGAACTATTTGATGTTTGGGGTCTGGATTATATTGGACCATTACCATCCTCAAAAGGATACAGATATATCTTAGTGGCAGTAGATTATGTCTCGAAGTGGGTAGAAGCAATACCGACTGTCCATGCTGACTCCAAATCAGTATGCAAGTTATTCAAACAAACAATCTTTCCAAGGTTTGGAGTGCCAAGGGTTGTTATAAGTGATGGTGGCTTGCACTTCAATAATAAAAAATTTGAAAAATTGCTTGCCAAATATGGTGTTCATAACCACAGGGTCACTACACCATATCATCCTCAAGCCAATGGCCAAATCGAATTGTCAAACAGGGAGATAAAGCATATCCTAGAGCTGAAGGAACCAGAGGAGCTGGTGCCATATTCACAAGATATTCAGAATCTCTTGTCTGAATTTGAGGGTTTGTTTGCTGAACCACACGGGCTGCCGCCAAGAAGGGAATTCGACCATGTCATTTCACTGTTACCCGGTGCAAGGCCAGTCAACATTCGTCCTTATCGATACAACCCAAGTCAGAAGGATGAAATCGAGAAGCAAATTGCAGATATGCTTAAGCAAGGGATTATTCGGTTCAGCACCAGCCCGTTCGCTTCGCCTATTCTCTTGGTGCAAAAGAAGGACGGCACTTGGCGATTCTGTATTGATTACAGATACCTCAATGCTATGACACTAAAGAACAGATATCCTCTACCCATTATCGATGAGTTGCTTGATGAGTTATCGGGTGCGGCATGGTTCACAAGCCTGGACCTCCGAGCGGGCTACCATCAAATCAGGTTGGCTGAAGGGGAAGAGTTCAAGACGACATTTCAGTCACACCAAGGTCATTACGAGTTTATGGTGATGCCTTATGGCCTGACAGGAGCTCCAGCCACCTTTCAGAATGCGATGAACAAGATATTCGCACCCCTCCTCAGACGATGTGTGTTAGTATTCATCGACGACATCTTGGTCTATAGTAAGACGATGACAGAGCATAGGGATCATTTGAGGGCAGTGTTCTCGCTATTGGAAGAGCACCAGCTGAAGGTCAAGAAGACCAAGTGCTCCTTTGCTCAACCCAAGCTCAAGTATCTGGGGCACATTATCTCTGCTGACGGGGTGTCAACCGACCCGAAAAATCTGGAGGCAGTACACAATTGGCCGGTGCCTACCAATGCAAAAGATGTGAGGAAATTCCTGGGGCTCATTGGATATTACCGCAAGTTTGTCCGCAACTATGGACTGATCAGTAGGGTGCTTACAGATCTGTTGAAGAAGAATGAGTTGTTCGTGTGGACAGTCAACCATCAAGAAGCCTTTGACACCTTGAAGCAGGCTCTGCTGCAGGCTCCAGTGCTAGCCTTGCCTAATTTTGCTAAAACCTTCGTGGTGGAAACAGACGCCAGCGAAAAAGGATTGGGTGCCGTGCTGATGCAGGAGCAACATCCTCTGGCCTTCTTGAGCAGAGCTCTCGGGCCGAGACTACGCGGCTTGTCGACATATGAGAAAGAAAGTCTCGCAATCCTTTTGGCCGTTGACCGCTGGCGACCCTACCTGAGACAATCCCAGTTTGTTATCCGGACTGATCAACGTGCCCTCGCTCACCTAGACGAGCAGCGACTCACTACTCCATGGCAGCACAAAGCACTGACGAAACTGCTTGGCCTACAGTATACAATCGAGTATAAAAAGGGGTGTACCAACCAAGTTGCTGATGCTCTGTCACGTCACCCAGCTCTCTCAATTGGGGAAGTGCTCTCCATCACGATGGGTACCCCGGCCTGGCTGGACGACATTGCTGCGGGGTATGGTAAGGATGCAATCGCTCAGCAGATTATCCGACAGTTGGACAAACCGGACTCTACAGTGAAGCACATGTCTTGGGATGGACACCTGTTGCGCTTCAAAGGGCGTGTATGGGTAGGCGGCAATCTTGCCATGCAGCAGCAAATCCTCCAAACACTGCATGCAAGTGCCATTGGCGGGCACTCAGGGATTCAGGCTACTTTACAGCGGATAAGGCAGTTGTTTGCCTGGCCACAGATGAAGGCGACGGTGCAGCGGTTCATTGATCAATGCAGCATCTGCAAGCAAGCTAAGACGGAGCGAGTGAAGTACCCGGGTCTCCTTCAGCCCTTAGCAGTGCCTGATTCTGCCTGGCAGGTGGTGTCGCTCGATTTTGTTGAAGGATTGCCCAAATCGTCGGGTTTTACAACCATTCTGGTCGTGGTGGACAAGCTCACCAAATATGCACACTTCTTGCCTCTCTCTCACCCTTATACAGCAGCTCAAGTTGCCCAGCTCTACTTCGATCAGGTCTTTCGCTTGCACAGCATGCCTGCGGCACTCATTTCGGACCGGGACAAGGTTTTTACCAGCAAATTTTGGCAGTCCTTGTTCAGGCTGAGCAAGACAGAGATGCGAATGAGCACGGCTTATCATCCGCAAACGGATGGGCAGACGGAGCGGGTCAATCAATGCCTCGAGACTTACGTACGTTGCTTTATCAGCACCTGCCCTGCAACGTGGAGTAAGTGGCTTCCGCTAGCAGAATTCTGGTATAATACGGCCTACCACACTGCGATCAAGACCAGCCCATTTCAAGCTCTGTATGGCCATGCTCCGAGATATCTGGGGATCACGGCTGAGTCGGTGCCGGTCACAGATCTGCAGCTATGGCTTCAGGAGCGCCAATTGGCAACGACAGTGCTCAAGCAACATCTACACCGAGCTAATAACCGTATGAAACAATTTGCTGACAACAAACGTTCAGATCGTGTGTTTCAGGTGGGTAATTGGGTATATCTACGTCTCCAGCCGTACATCCAGACGACCTTGGCCATGCGAGCCAACGCCAAGCTTGCCTTCCGCTACTTCGGGCCATTCCAGGTGGAGCAAAAGGTTGGGGATCGTTCCTACCGTCTCAAGTTGCCGGACAAGTCGAAGCTCCATCCAGTCTTTCATGTCTCGCTGTTGAGGAAAGGTATTCCACCAGAAGAAGTGCATGAGGAGTTGCCGGTGATCGACGATGAACACCCTCCCCGACACGTACCAGAGCAAGTTCTACAACGCCGTCAAGTGCAGCGTCGTCACAAGACCAAGGACCAGGTGCTGATTCAATGGTCAGGACTGCCAGCGTCACTTGCTACTTGGGAGAATCTCGCCGAGCTGAAGGCCAGGTTTCCTCGAGCTCCGGCTTGGGGTCAAGCCGCTCCTGAAGGAGGGGGGAATGTCATGGGCCTACCAACCCACGACGCGTCAAGTGGGCCGTCTCCACGGCCCAAGAGGGCCCGCAAGGACAACCCACGCTACAGCCCAGAAGAATGGACTACTTGAGGACGAAGTCAAGAGCGTTGGTGGCATCGAAGAACAGAACCAAGCCGAGACGGCTCTCTCTTGTCTCTCAGTCTGTATCTCCCTCTCCCATCCCAGGCTCCAATTCCCCTCCCCTTTCCTGCTGTATCTGATGAATCCTGAACCCTAGACCTATATTGGAAGGAATCGAGAGTATAGCTGTAACACACATCTGACTGAAAGACGACCAAGACAGGAAGGAGATTGCATCTGGATTCTGTGAAGGCATCAGCTGCCGATACACACGTACACGGAGCAGGACTCGCGCCAGGAAGGAAAGAGTCACGTGAGCTGGATGGGCAAGATCACCTCCTCCCCTACGCCACACCCCCTCCCGCATCAGATCGACCACCATCGCCCCCTCTTTCCTGCACGAGGTCGACGCGTCACGATACGCGCTGATACGCCGGTGGTCGTCACCGAGCTAGGAAGCGCGCGCGATTAACTCTAGGGTGAGATGGCAACCCCGCATAAGCGTCAGTGCCAGCAGGAACCCACTACCCTCATGTCGCTCGGCGACGACATGCTCGCCGAGATCCTCCGCCGCCTCACATCATTGTCCTCGTTCGCCAGGGCCGCCTTCAACATGTTCCGCGAGAAGCTAATGTCGCCGCCCACGAGCTTGCTCGCTACGGTTCTTCGCAGGGTTTTAGGGGTTTCTGGTTTTCGGATCCCCCAGATTTCTTAGTTCCTGTAATAGTTGAGGACCGTATTATTATTCAGTAATAAAGTTGCCTAAAGTTCAAAAAAAAAAACATTAGATGTGAAGCAGTGTTTTTTTATTATATATTAGCACTGAAGTGGTAGTTTTTGAAACTCTAACGTAAAGTGGTGCCTTTTTGTTACACATGCTTGAAGTGTGGTGTTTTTTTTTTGTAATTTCCTTGAATAAGAGAAGGTTATTTTCTCCATTGTATCATGTGTCTTTCCTTATCAATCCAATTTATTAAAATTAATTAATTTACATTAATTGCTAAAGGTAAGAATAAGAGATACGGAAATTCAATTCGGCTCCCGGGTGCGTATGCTCCCTCTACTAAAAAATTATATTTCGAAATGTCGAAGAATTTGGACAAAAAATTCTACATGTACATCTTCATAATATACGTGCGTTCGTCAAGTTTCACAAAAAAACCAATGTTTTGTGTGGTCTATATAAAAGAGAAAATTTATCTTGTGAAAATCATTATTTTTAGCACTGAATTTTGTCTTTTTTACACACGTCACATGATAAGTCGATTTTTTATGAAACGACTTTGTGAGCACGTAGCACGTGAAGATGTACGTTCGAACTTTAAGTTTCAATTTTTATTAAATTTAAAATGTATGTAAGATGCATTTCGAAATATAGAGAGCATATGGATCCATGTTCCAAAACACCGCTCCCGAGGAGATAGTAATACACTGTATCACCTATATTTAATGTCTTTTTCTAAATAAACTGGTCTGCTACAGCTTCTCTCAAAGTGTACATGGCACACTCTGGGTTTTACCTTCAGACTCTGGCCATCTACGAATTCTTAAAAAATAGAACCATTTTTTACATAATTCATACTAGTAAATAAATAATAGAAACATATTATAAAGTAATATGAGAGAGGGAAAAAAATAAAAAAAAAAAATACTATATGCCGAGGGTGGCCGTCGGCATAGGGTGCCCATGCCCTATGCCGAGGGTGGCCGTCGGCGTCTGACTGACGCCGTGAGCGGGCGACGACGGCGCGGGCTGGGCCAGAGGCGATGCCGGTGCTACGCCGAGGGCAAGGTGACGCCGACGGCTGCCCTCGGCAGCCTCCTCTACGCCGACGGTATTTGTACGCCGACGGTCGGGTTCGTGAGCTGCCCCGGCGAGGCCGTACGCCGACGGCCCCGATAAAAAGCCGTCGGCGTACAGTTTGGCCGTCGGCGTCTTCTCCCATTCCTGTAGTGCCGGATAGATCCGAGTTTGCTACTGTAATGAAGATTTCCTAGCAACTTTCCTAAAAAAAATATTTCCTAGCAAGTAGCAGAAGGAGCATGCATGCACCTTGTGCACATCTCAATCGATCTGCCGTTGCCGCGTCATTGTCCATGAGAAGGACTGCTGCCATAAACGAGTAGCTCCTCCTGCTCCAAGTTGTCGTCAAGGTCCAAGTCCTAGCTATCATAATAAATATGGGTGAAACGGATAGGATATAAATTTCATAATGGTTTTTTTCATATTAGTTTTTCTATATAGATGTTTTTAATAAGAATGTGGAGCATATGTTATTTAAACACAAAATAGATTTTCTTATTTCAAAAAGGGTATGAATAACAAAATAATACACCTATATCTTACAGTGAATCAATTGTATAATGCTATAATACTCAATTGTTTCGAGTTCAATCATAGAAAATTAAATTTGACAACTTTACTAATATTTTTGGTTGAATAATAGGCATGTCGAGATAGAGTTACTAAAGTAGGCTAACATAATTTTGTTCGGTTACAAATATAAACATTTGCAATCCACATTTGGTTCAAAATCCCATACCACTTTTGCTTTTGTATTTGTCAAACGAATCCATATATCCGAATTCGGATATTAGACTAGTAGGAAAAATCCTACTAATGACGTACCCATAGCGGTCATGAGAGTTCTGGGGCGTGGGGCGAAACCAAAACCCAGGAAAACATACACGAAAAAAAGAAGAGATAAGGGATGATGCCATTTGACAAGTGGGTCCCCCTAAAATTTACAGGAAAACCCAGAACCAATTTATGTGTATCTCCTTTCACCGTTACCAGCCGCTACGTCAGTCTAACAAAGTTACAAAGGGACCCACGCATCAGTTTTGCGATTAAACGAACATTAGATGTGAAGCAGTGTTTTTTTATTACATATTAGCACTGAAGTGGTAGTTTTTGAAAAGTGGTGCCTTTTTGTTACACATGCTTGAAGCGTGGTGTTTTTTTTTTTGTAATTTCCTTGAATAAGAGAAGGTTATTTTCTCCATTGTATCATGTGTCTTTTCTTATCAATCCAATTTACTAAAATTAATTAATTTACATTAATTGCTAAAGGTAATAATAAGAGATACGGAAATTCAATTCGGCTCCCGGGTGCGTATGCTCCCTCTACTAAAAAATTATATTTCGAAATGTCGAAAAATTTGGACAAAAAATTCTACATGTACATCTTCATAATATACGTGCGTTCGTCAAGTTTCACAAAAAAACCAATGTTTTGTGTGGTCTATATAAAAAAGAGAAAATTTATCTTGTGAAAATCATTATTTTTCTTTGTCTTTTTTACACACGTCACATGACAAGTCGATTTTTTATGAAACGACTTTGTGAGCACGTAGCACGTGAAGATGTACGTGCGAACTTTAAGTTTCAATTTTTTTAAATTTAAAATGTATATAAGATGCATTTCGAAATATAGAGAGCATATGGACCCATGTTCCAAAACACTGCTCCCAGTGTACATGGCACACTCTGGGTTTTACCTTCAGATCCGTGCACTGTACTTTACATCAAACTACCAACTCACATGCTTATCTGCTATAACCAGGTTTAATCACCACCAATCCTCCATCAATTGGTGAAAAACGAAGAACAACCTGAGTAATAAGTAATAACCGATCAGCGGCCGATGTGGCTACCGCGTAGCAGAAGATGCTCCTCCCTCCTGCGCAAGATCCGGCGAAGAATTCGAGGTTATCACTTATCTTACATGAATTAGTGAGGACCGGCGTTCGCCGGGGAAGAGATAGAAGAAGATGGAGCGGACGACTCACATGGGGAAGACGAGGCAGAGCAGCGTGAGCAGCAGCGCGAGCGCGAAGCATGCCACGCCGGTGACGACGTAGGCCCGGCCGAGGAACGCGTTCCGCCCTCCGAGAAGCCCAGCGGTGGAAAGCACAACCGCCTTCTTCCCCGCGAAGCTGTACGAGTTGTAGTTGTTCCGCACCTCCACGGCGAGGAGCTCGCCGGCGCCGAGGTCCGCCTCCACCCTCCCGTACAGCTTCCTGAACCTCGGCAACGCCGCCGTGCGCATCCACACCATCAGATCCTCCTGCTGGCTCAGCTGCAGCCCACCAAGCATCATCGTTGGGACTTGAGAGGAAGAAGATGAAAGTTTTAAAAAACTCCTGAAATCTGCAGAGGAACTTACGGGTTTTGTCGGATCGAGCTGCCCGCCGCCGACGAGGCTGCCGTTCTGAAAGTTCTTGGGGAAGACGTGGTTGCCGAACACGTGGCCCCTGTCGCTCCGCCATGAGATCCCGGTCTTGATCACCGTCAGCGCCTCGGCGTGGGCGCCGCGACCACGGCGACGGGCGAAGCTGTAGGTGTCGTTGAAGAGGCTCCATGCCACGAGCCCACAGGGGACGATTGGGCTGCCGTTGGCGGCATAGGCTTCGGGCTTGCAGAACTCTGTAATGGCAGCTGCCTGCTTGGGGTCTCTCAGCTGCATGTCGCTGCGGCTCGTCGTGTACCTAAGTTTGTACCAAATTGTCAATCGTCAGGAATCAAAATTCGTTCGTTATTCGCATTTGTATGGATTTGTCGGTGAGATCAGTGTGGGTAGAGAATTGGAGTACCTTCTGTGGTTTTGATAGAACTTGTCAAGTTGGTAATATATGAAGATTGGCCTCTTCATATCCCTGGGGACCTGCAATAAAATGAAAGAAAAGATGTTACTACAGAAACATTGAGTGGTTTACACATCGTATTGATTATACAGAGTTTTTTTCCATTACTCCTACCTTGAGAACAATTGTGCAGGTCTTATCTATTGCGCGCACGCCCCGTCCGCCCGCCCGCGAGAGAAAGAGGAAGGATTAATTGCGCGCGCGGCGCGGGCGTTCCACCGATCCATTCGTTGCATGGGGCGTGACCGAGGCCGGTGCTTTTCCTCTCTCGCGCGGGCGCCAGGCTGGATGGTCTGCTCCACCTACACGCGCACGCGCGCATATACAAATTAATGCGCATTCGGGTCGTGCTCCTCTTTTCTAGCCGCCGAACCCATCACATGATTCAATTCGTATCCCGCCCGCTCGCTCCCGATCATTAATCCTCCTCCTCCTCTCCTCTCAGCCCACGAATAAAAAATCACATTTGATTTCTTCCATCGCCCACTAATTTGCCACACGTACGGTACGGTACGCAACTTTGCTTCTTTGGCGCAATTAACCAACTCGCCCATTATTACCCTCAGCTCCCCAACGATGAATGAAACAAAAGAAAGAAAAAAAACTTCTTGACTAGTACTACTACGTAATTACTACTCCTCTAAATCTCTACTACGACTTTTCAAACAAGCCTCGGCTCAATCTAGTTCGCATATATATGTTTTGCCTTCCCAACGTTAGCACTGGTACTAGATGTCGACAAGTTCCAGAGGTTGGCTTGGCCGACGCGGGCTGTGGTAGCGGGCGGGCGACGCGGCAGTTTACCATCGACCTTGTTGATTGGTTCCGGCAGCGTGGTGACTCGGACAAGCTCGGGGCTCTCCTCGGCCAACGTTCCCCAAAGAAGGCAATCCCGCCGGGCGCGGCAGGTGCGGATTGAGGTCCACAAGGCAGTTGTGTCTGCGGGGCTGCTCCTCCGAGTTTTGGTGTGTGGATGCCATCTCCTTCCCTTCCGGCGTCTTCAACAGCGGCGGCTGGTGCTCGTCGGCATCCTGCACAGAGATCTTCAGGGCATCTTTGTAATTTTCTTCTTTCGCAAGGTCTTTTGTGCAAAGTGTCGGCACAACTGGTGTTTCTGGAGTGTTCGTGATGTTGCTGCGTTGTAACCAAATGTTTTTTTTAATGTATGCATGGTAACTTCCATCGAAAAAATAAAACACATGCTTACTTTTTTGCATTGCTTTTTTTTTGGACTTTTTACACCCTTAACCTTTTTCTTGGGGCCCTAATATTGGTATGTAAGTGTGATTTTAATAGGAAAATCCAATACACAACTCTGAAATGGAATTTGGTTCATAAACAAGACCACCCCGCAGGAAAATTACAGAAATGTACCATGTATTAGAGCTAATGCATGTGTTGCCTTTTATTTCCATTTCCTTTATATGATTTATGACTTTTCAAAAAAAAAGTACAATCTTGAAACCCATGTAGGTTTATAGTACCGACATATATAGGAAAAGCCAAAGTATAAATTTGAAAAGACATTTGCTTCACTATTAGGACAATCTTGCATAAAGATTATAGATTTGATGTGCATAACTCCCACTTGAATGCCACCGACACAAATTTTGTAGGAACATGTAATATTTTTTGAGTTGGTAACTTTCATATGCATTGTTCTAACATAATTTTGTAGCTAGGTGTAGTAGGCTATGTGAGTTGCACATGTTTTGTTGTCAGCGATGGATGAGGCAAACACAGCGTCATCGACGGGTGCTTGACACGTGCCATGGGCGATGGTCGAAAAAAGGTTTTGCTCAGCACACAGGGCATTGACTAAAAAATTATTGCCGAGCTACCTGACCAAGGATATATGGTGTTGGACGACCATGCCATCGCTAGTGTGGTGCCATGTACATACTAGGTTGATAGTCCTTGTTGCCACTGCCGGGCTATGGTTCTCCGCCGTTCTTATACGAAAGAATGGTAGCTAGGTGTGTCACAAGGACGTTGACGAAGTTGGTTGTCGGGTGTCTCATCGGGCGGTGGATTCTAAGACTAGTCACAATGCATAGTATCATATAGAAGTATCATGCGTATGATACTACTATATGTTACTATCTCCACAATGCATGGTATCATATACTAGTATCATAGTCTCTATATATTAATTGTTTTGTAGAATCTCAATGCAAATATGTGTACAAGATTTACTTGACATTATTTTTTCTAGTAGTATGTGCTATGATACGGTATCTACCTATGATACTAGTACTCTCTCTCATCCTTAATTGCACTACCACATTAGCATTTTGCATGCATGAAATGCATGATACTACCTATGATACTCCCATTGTGGGTAGTCTAAACCTACGAACAATGGTGGGTACAACTCAGAGCATGGCTAATAGAATAGCTGGCTGCTGGCTCTACACTTGTGCCATGTCACCTAAAGCCTTTATAAAAGCCCACTTGTATAACAGGCTGGTTATTAGATTGGCTATAGTCTAGCATGTGTATACAATTTACTAGGATCCACTTTAAACTGCAACTTTGTGGCCATTTCAAACACCATAGATATATATGCCATTCATGTCAACAGGATGTGACGAGACAAACTGATTAATATTCAGACCACATTTAAACATTACATAAATTAGCAAGTGAACTGTAGATGTAGATGCATAAGGAATTAAGAAATCATACCATACTTCCACATCGAGTCAGCCAAATTTCCATGCTTGAACCAAGGAGACGCAGATCCACCAAGGGCCTTGAGCCCGAGCACCTGCTGCACTTGGTTGCTGCAGCCTGGCGGGACTACGCTAGTACTAGTGAAGATCCAAGACCCTGTGTGGAAGGGAAGGTCGACGACGGGACGAACTGGGGCACCGGCGGGCAGGACGAGCTGAGGCCCTGCCGGCCGGACGAGATAAGGCGCCGGCGGAGGGACCTCCAGAGGATCCGGCGGCGGCAAATCAATGGTTCGGAAGGTGGTATCTGGGGGACATTTGGAGCATCGGTCGTATGGTTCTGAAGGGGATTTAGGGCCTTCTTCGATTAGGCGCGCAAGGAGCGATTTGGGACGAGGGAGAAAGGAATTGGCGCGCGGGAGGCGAGGGAGACGCACCGGATCAGCAGCGCCGGCGCTAGCGCCAGCATCGGGCTGCAAGCGAGCGGTTGTTTCTCGTATCTGGAGCTGTAGCCGGGCGATACACGGAGCGCCCGCTCCGTTCTCTCTCCTTTCGTCTCTCCCCTCCAGCTCGGATTTCAGTGACGTGGAAGGGCTTATAGCCTGCTGACTGTGATCTATAATACTTGCTCTCAAGGAGATCGATGGTTGGTGCTAAGGATACTCATGTACTCCCTCCGTGTACATATATAAGTTTGACAAGATAAATTATCATGTGTGACCTAGCCGCATCATTGACGCCCTATCCCATCCAACGGGTGAAAACTAGTCCCATCGAAAGCACAGGCTGCAGGCACTCCGCCGCCTCGGTTCCCCGGCCATCCGCCATTATCTCCTCCACCCAACTCCCAAGACCGCCGCCGCCTCCGCCATTATCTCCTCCACCCAACTCCCAAGACCGCCGCCGCCTCCGCCATTATCTCCTCCACCCAACTCCTGAGACTGCAGCCGCCTCTATGTTCCCCTCGCGCGATTTCCCTCCTCCTATCCACCCCACACGACGGAGCACTCGCGGGAGCATCCACGCTAGACCAATGGCGAGCTACCCAGCGAAGGGGCCATGGGCGGAGCTGCACCCGTCGTCCAACGCGGGCGACGGCCGCGGCCGGTCGGAGGAGCGGGGGACGAGCTGATGGTCGCCTTCGCTACAAGCCCTAATGGGGGTCTGCTGCCGGCGACCTCCTGGCCCACGTCCGCGAGCTGCCGCTGCCGGTGACGTCCGCGACTTCCTGCTGTGCCGACCACTATTCCGTGTCACAGCAGGACGCATCTCACGGTGAGCCCTCACTCCTCCATGTTGCCTTGCTAAAATTTCTTTCTTTCCTTCCCTCTTAATCGAATGTGTAGGTCTGACCGATAGATGGATGTCATCAGCAGCGTATATCATGTTTGTTTTTGGGCTTGGACTGAATGAGCCTTTGGTGATCCTCAACCTCTCTAGGATGATGTTGCTCTCTCTTCTCTGTGGCATCGTTATTGTGAATTGAATCCATGTGCAGCACAAGGGATCCAGGCGGATCCGCTGAACAAAGACCCTCTGCAGACCGTCGCTCTCTTTCTAGCCGAGGATGGTGGCCGGTGTATGCAGTTGTGGTAGTAGTGTTTGTCAAGTATCCTGCGTGTGGGTGCTAGTGCTAGTATGACTGAACACAAGTGTGGTCAAGAATCTCACCTTGTTGCCTCACTGGTGGAAAAAAGGGCTTTGGTCGCGGTTGGCAACTGCCATTAGTCGCGGTGGCGCAACCGCGACCAAAGCTGCGCGACTAAAGGCCCCCCTTTAGTCGCGGTTCCTTACGAACCGCGAAAGGCCCGTCCACGGGCCGCAGCGCGCCGGGCGGAGGACCTTTAGTCGCGGTTCTTAGCCAGCCGCGACTAAAGGCCTCCGCAGGTTTAGGGTTTTAGCCCCCTCCCCCTAAATCTGGTTTCTTTTTAATTTGTATTATTTTATTTCTTTTGGGTTTTAATTCTGAAGGAGTTTCACATATTTAGGCCAACGACTAAAGGCCTCCTGGGTTTAGGGTTTTAGCCCCCTCCCCCTAAATCTGGTTTCTTTTTAATTTGTATTATTTTATTTCTTTTGGGTTTTAATTTTGAAGGAGTTTCACATATTCTACGGTACTATATACATACATGCATATGAATGTACAATTTCAAACAAATTTGAAATTAGAACCAAAAAGAATTCAAGAGGAATATACAATATATATTCAATATCGGATCACCATATACAATATATATTCAATATCGGATGACCATATACAATTTTGAACAAGTTAGTTACAAATTCTGGTGCATATAAAGTTCTACGTCATCGTAATAGTGTTCTCCTCTAGGATCGATGACTTCCTCGCCAACCATCCAGCTAGTTCCTCTTGAAGTGGTCGGAAGCGAGCTTCTGGACTAAGCGTCTTCCGGAGGTTATTCCTCAGGATGTTGTTCTCACACGTCTGGTCCCGCTCATTGCAGTATCTCCGGATCCTCTCACAAACATAGTATCCACATAGATTGGTCCCCGGTGGCTGAGTATCCCCAGTCGTCCGCACTGCCATTTTAAAAGATAGCTCTTTTTGAATTCACCGACCTTGGTATCTACGAACCGTCTCCAAACCCTACGAGGCAAAGAAAATTAAATAAACAAGAGAGTTATTAATTAGTTACTTGATATTAGGAAATGATGAACGAAATAGGCCGATCGATATAGAGCGCAAATGAATGAAAATAATTACTTTTGCATTTTTCTCATGTCGCCCCCCCATATTTCAGAGAGTCGTGGACGAGAACCGAGGAGGTCTGAACTTTAATTACCATAAGAATCCAGTGGAACCTGCGGACACGATACATGCACATCATGCATAACTCATCGATTAGCCACATACCATGCATGGAGTAAACAAAAGAGAATGTGCTCAAGACAGAAACACTCACCCAAAATGGTAAGGAAATAGAATATCACTTTTAAGTTGCTGTTTTCTAATAAACCACAGGTCATCCTCCACGTCGGCGGTGGTGTTCTAACACATGTGAATTAACGATGTGTGGGTCAATGAACCCAACATCATGGATGTTCCTTATTCGCATTTCCCGCTTCTTCATTCTATAATAGCGTACACAACAAGATAGTTAGGACATGGCAATGAACGAGATGGGGTAGAAATTAATAAATCACTTACGGAACGTAGCAACGATGATAGATTTGTCGAGGTCGCGCAGATTGAACAGCTGGAACAATTCACTCAGATGAATTTGTACCCAGTAATGTTTGAAGTGATGCTCATATCTAACTTCCGCATAGATATAGTCTTTGGCGTTTTTATGTTTTATGTAACCCTTGTACCAATTTAGCAGACCTAGCATTTGTCGAGGTAGATCCCCTTCCTGCGGGCTCGACGAGAGGCCATTCTTCACATATGTAAATACTACGTCCTTCATTGGCGCCTCATCAAGGCCTAGCGTGCACGAAGAGTGATACCTAACTCGGCCGCTTGTTCTCTGGCACTCGTTACGTCAATCCATGTGCTGCCGCAGCTGCTACGATATCGGGGGCATCCGGATCGGCGGCTTGCACTATGAGCGGGCGATCGATTGTTTACTTTGTTCCCGAGCTGGGCAACTTCTTTCCCCCTTTCTAATTTTGACTCGGCCTCGTCTTCACGGCTTTCTTCTCCGCCAACTCTTTCCTGTTCTTGAACGCGAGTGCTTGCCTACGAAGTTCACGTAAATAGTCGTCGGGCAGATTCTTCGCGGCTTGGGACGGTGTGTTCAAAAATGACTTAGCCTTCTTTTCCTTGTCAGAATATACGGCTTGGGCTCGCCCTCTATTTTCCTCTTGACGCTCGCCTTCCATTTCTCTAAATCAGCAGCCGCGCCCGCCTCGACTTCCTCGGCACTACTTTCCCAAGGCCTCGTGGGGAGAGGCTTCAGTGATACCTCCGGTACCTTTGTTTTCTTAGGTACGTAAGGGTCCGGGTTAATAACCCAGGACTGCTTCGCTCGCCGGAGGTGGATTGGGGCGGTACGGGTCTGATCACCCGGACGGATCGGCGGCGTGGGCGACGTGAATGAGGTGTATTAGGTGAAGCACCCACACCGTCACCGTCCACCGTCCGCCACCACACACCGTCACCGCCACCGCCACCACCGCGGGGTGGACTTGTTGGCGCCTCGCCGGAAACTTGATAAATTTCTTCTGCCATAGAATGAACTGGCGCTTGACATCTCCAAGTCTTTTCACCCCTTCAGGTGTAGCAATGTCAATGTCCAGGTCCTCAAACCCTTGGACTATCTCCTCCCCGTCACACGAGCATAGCCATCTTGAATGGGGTTGTTGTGGTGGAGTGCTCCAGGTGGTAAAGCACTGCCGATGGCTACCTTCATGGACATGTTCCCGATAGGATAATACAGATGACATGCTTTCATCTCCTTTATATCGTCCACGGGGTAGCGAGGAGGCTCCGGTGCAGTAATTTCGACCACCGGAGCTCCGGTGCAGTAATTTCTATCGTCGGTGCACCATCTGAGGCCTCCCGTGGCCACGCTTCTTCTCCTCTGCTGGCTTCCGAGATCCATTGGATGATCTTCAAGCATGCTGCGCCCGAGCTGCATCTCTTTCGGCGACTAGTACACTCACGGTTTCATCACATCACATCCCGTTACCAACAACATCGCATCCCGATCCATCTTTCTCTTACGGCTTGTAACCGTACGGGTCATCGTTCGGGAACCCTATTTTCCACGGAATGGGCCCCATGCCTCGTATACGTCCTCCGTGTTCAGGATTCCCGAGGGCTTTGTCGGGCGTCGTTCTCTCTGTTGAACGATCCTCCCCTCTTGAGCCTCCCTCATTGCCTCAATAAGCTTTTGGGTGGGTGTAATTATTTTGCCCCGATAAACACACTCCCGTCTCCGGTTCAGCGATCCCCCATGCCCGTACCACCAGCTTTTGGCCCTTGGGTCCCATCCCTCCGTACTGGACGGCCTCGCGCCCTCAGCTCGTTCTCCATCTTCTCCCACTTAGGCTGCCAAAAGCGATACCCTCCTGGCCCCATTTTATGATTGTACTCCTTCTTGGCCGCATTTTCCTTATTTTTTCGATAGTTCAAGGAACTGCTCCGATTTCTTTTGCTTCACAAATTCTGGCCAATCATGTTGCAGTTTCTCATATTGTCCTTTGAAATCCAGTCTTGCCCTGGTTGACAAAGTCATGGGCTAGATTTTGCTTGTATTTCCGAATGCGTTGGCCATCCTAGAAAGAGCCTGTTTGACTAGCTTGCGCCTCTTCTTGTTTTCCGCAATCTTGTTACCCTCCTCATCGTATTTGCGGTATTCCGGAGGTAGAACGAAATGTTCCATAAGCTTGTTGAAGCAATCTTTTTTCTCTTATCGACAAAAGTGAAACCAACACGTGCCTTGGCTCATTCCACTCCTGGCGGGTGATCGAGACGTTGTCTCTAACAACGGCTCCGCATTGGCCGACAAACTTGGTGGCGTTCTTCGGCTTGCCGGTTTCTTCGTCGACAACATCGATGGTGCATGTTTCTCTGCTTTCATCGTCTTGGTTGCGCCACGCTTTGACGACGTACTCGATTTTTTCGACGATCCGCCGAGGCTAAAATAAGAAAGAGAGTCGCGCGTTAGTACACACACATTTATTCAAATCGGTTAGTTGTATCACCAGACGCTCAATATGTATATATATATATACCTCGGCGCGGAGGTGGTTGCTACTTCCAATTGAAGATCGTCGTTTATCGACGTTTCTTCGGCATCATCTTGCTTGACTTGGCCTTCATCTTCACACTCAAGGTTCAGATAAGAAGAGATATCATCTTCTTCTTCTCCGGTCGCACATATGGAATATCGCCTTTTATGATGCCGAACATATGGTCTTCAGCGTCCGGATCATAGTTGTCAGAATCGGGTCAGCTCTATCGTCCGCCATATGTCAGTCCTGAAAACATGTAGTCAAAACAAATTAATTAAGTGAAGAAGGGGTGGTGGCGGTGGCAAAGGGCGGTGGCAAAAAGGAGGGGGCCGGCGAGCTGGAAGGGGTTGGGAGAGGGTGTCGCGGAAGAGCGCGAGACGGGGCGGTAGACGACGGCGTCACGGAGAGGGAGGCGTATGCGGAGGGGGCGACGAGGGGCTCGCTCCCCCCTCAGTATACGCGCGCGGTGGCGGTGGTGAAAGGGCGGTGGCGAGGACACATAACCCTCGCGCGGTGGTTAAGTTATGTGTCCTCGGCGCCCTAGTGCGTGTGTGTGGCACGCCGTCCTAATGCGTGTGTGTGGCGCGCGCCCCCGGCCGGCCTTCGGGCCTCCGTCTCCCCCCTAGATCTAGTACGTTTTATTAAGTCAAGATTTTAAGTCAAAATTATTAAGTCAAAAAAAGTCAAAATTTTAAGTCTCAAATTACAAGTCTTCTTTTAGTTTTTTAAGTCTCAAAATTTTAACTCTCAATTATTTAGTTAATTTTAAGTCTCAAATTTTAAGTCTAAAATTTTAAGTCTCAAATTTTTAAGTCTCAAATTTTATGTCTTCTTGTAGTTTTTTAAGTCTCAAATTATAAGTCTCAATTTTTAGTTAATTTTAATTTCGAAATTAACAAAAACTAAAACTAAAAAAAAAGAAAAAAAATTGGCCGGGCCGGCCGGTATGCGCCGCGCGCGCGGCGCCCCTACTGTGGCCGGCGCGCCTCTCTCTGGCCGGCGGCGCGCCTCTCTCTGGCGGTGGCGCGCGCGGGGGCCCGCGCCTCTCTCTCTGGCGGCGGCGCGCCGGGGGTACGTGCGCGGCGGCGGCTGCGGCGACACGGGCGCGGCGCGGGCGGGCGGCGGCGGGGCGGTTTGGATCCTTACGGGGGCTACGGCGAGCTGGTGGCGGCGGTCGATGGCGCGCGGTGGCGGCGGTCGATGGTGCGCGGCGGGTGGCGGCGGTCGATGGCGCGCGGCGGCGTCTGCGTCGAGGAGGCGTCGGCGGCGTCGTCGAGGCGCGCGCGAGATCGTCTCCACACGAAGCGGAGGAAGAAGGGAACTGCGCGGCCGTTCGGCCGCCGATTTATAGCGGATGACCTTTAGTCGCGGTTGGGGCGACTTCTTAAGCGGTTGGTGACCCACCGCGACTAAAGCCTTTCGCCCATTTGAGGTTCACGGAAAATGACCTTTAGTCGCAGTTGGCAACTGACTAAAGGCTTTTTCGAAATTATTTCATTTCAGAAATGTTTAGAATACATATAATATATCAAAAAATTCATAAAAATAAAACTAATTCAATTCAAAATTTTAAAAATACAAATAATACATCAATAAATTCAGAAAAATAAAACTAATTCAATTCAAAATATTAAAAATACAAATTATATATCAAAAAATTAAGAAAAATAAAACTAATTCATTTCAAAATATTAAAAATACATATAATATATCAAAAAATTCATAAAAATAAAACTAATTCAATTCAAAATTTTAAAAATACATATAATATATCAAAAAATTCATAAAAATAAAACTAATTCAATTCAAAATTTTAAAAATACATATAATATATCAATAAATTCAGAAAAATAAAACTAATTCAATTCAAAATGTTAAAAATACAAATAATATATCAATAAATTCAGAAAAAAAAACTAATTCAAATAAAACTAATTCATTTCAATATGTTAAAAATACAAATAATATATCAAAAAACTAAGAAAAATAAAACTAATTCAATTCAAAATGTTTAAAATACATATAATATATCAAAAAATTCATAAAAATAAAACTAATTCAATTCAAAATCTTAAAAATACAAATAATATATCAAAAAATTCATAAAAATAAAACTAATTCAATTCAAAATCTTAAAATACAAATAATATATCAAAAAATTCAGAAAAATAAAACTAATTCAATTCAAAATTTTAAAACCCCCTCTTCCCGCCTCTTTCCGCCCCTCTTCCCTCCTCGTCTTCGCCATTTCTTCCCCGTCTTCCCGCCTCTTTCTTCCCCAATTGTTTCCGCCAATTTCTTTCGGCCTCTTTCTTCCCGCCAATTTTTTCCCGCCAATTTCTTCCCGCCACTTTCTCCCGCCTCTTTCTTCGCGTCTGTCTTCCCGCTCCCATTTTTCCCGCCATTTGTCAACATATAGGTAGCCCGCCTTGGCCAGCATCACATCTCTACAATCTCTCATCACTCTCTCATGGCTTCCACCGCACCACTCTAACCTAGGCAGGGAGGAGCTTTGCGCCGAACTACCCTTGCCCTCGGGGCTACCGCGTCCTGGCCGGAGCCTAAGCGCGGCGGCGTGCTTGGTCCCTCCCGTCTCGGTGCGCTGGGCCATTACGAACCACTACTACCTCGACCTCGGAGCAGCGGATGAATCCCCGTTGGCATCCCGATAACCAGCATCAGGGCCTTCTTCATCAATCGGCGTGAGAGGGCGCTGGGATGAGGACGGTGCCGCCTCCGGAAACTTCCACGAGGCCGGCCGTCGGCTATGGTGGTACGGCCGGACTAGAGCGTCATGGACTACATCACGGCCGGCGATATCCCCGCTGCGCTACCCTCGTTTGAGCCACGAGCGCCGCCCGACGACCGACGACAGCGCGGCGACGATGCGGCAACTTAGAAGGCGACGACTACCAGTACAACGGCGGCGGCTATGAAGACTACGAGTATGCATATTATACGCCTAGGCAGGAGTATGACTAAATCACTCCAAATTTCATGTATGCAGGAGTATGACTTAGTCACTCCAAATTTCCTGTATGCAGGAGTATGACTTAGTCACTCCAAATTTCATGTATGCATGCAGGAGTATGACTTAGTCACTCCAAATTTCATGTATCATCGGTGCTATCTCGAGTCAATTGAATCATTCGAAAATGGACACCAAACACATCACGGGTAATATAATTCACATGATTCATTCAACAAAGTTTGGTACAATAAATTATTACACATCATTTCTTCCCTTGTGTCCCTGCTTGCTTACGATTGTGCCGTATCCATGGAGCATCCTCATCATTTAACTTAATGCTTGGGTCGGTGTTCACTTTGAAGGGCGGAATTTCAGCAAACATATTATAATCTTCGACATGTCTGTCTTGTCCTCCACTCCCACGATGTTTCTTTTCCCCGAAAGAACAATGTGGCGCTTTGGATCATCGCATGATGTACTGATCGTTTTCTTATCTTTCCGTTTCCTCGATTTGCTACTCATGTCCTTCACATAGAAAACCTGAGCGACATCTTTCGCTAGGACGAATGGTTCGTCAAGATAACCAAGATTGTTGAAATCCACCATTGTCATTCCGTATTGCTGGTCCACCTTTACCCCACCTCCCGTTAGCTTGAACCATTTGCACCGGAACAAAGGGACCCTAAAGGAGGGTCCATAGTCAAGTTCCCATATCTCCTCTATGTAACCATAATATGTGACCTTTTGCCCATTCTCGGTTGCTGCATCAAAGCGGACACCACTGTTTTGGTTGGTGCTCTTTTTATCTTGGGCGATCGTGTAAAATGTATTCCCATTTATCTCGTACCCTTGGAAAGTCGTTATAGTCGAAGATGGTGTCTTGGCCAACATGTACCTGATCTACAACCTTATTGTCACTCATTAAATGTTTTCTCAACCAACCGAAAGTCTCCATGTGGGCCTTCCTAATCCAGGATTCAGGCTTCCGGGTTGTCCGAGCGTAAAATATTCTTGTGTTTCTCAAAGTACGGAGCAACCAAGCTGGAATTGGTCAGAACTGTGGTGTGCTTCAGTCAGAGAATGGCCGTCCATACATATCATTGATTTCCTTCCGATCGTGCCTTTTCCACTTAGTCTCCCCTCGTGCCGCGATTGAGGAAGACCAATCGGCTTAAGGTCAGAACAAAGTCAACACAAAACTCAATTACCTCCTCATTTCCATAGCCCTTGGCGATGCTTCCTTCTGGCCTAGCACGGTTACGAACATATTTCTTTAATACTCCCATGAACCTCTCGAAGGGAACATATTGTGTAGAAATACAGGACCGAGAATGGAAATCTCATCGACTAGGTGAACCAGGAGGTGCGTCATAATATTGAAGAAGGATGGCGGGAACACCAACTCGCGACAAGACATTGGATCACATCGTTAACCGTGGTAGAACTTGGATTGATTACCTTGAGAGATTGCATTGAGGAATGCACATAGCTTCACAATGGGCATCGAACATTTCCGGCAGGAGCCCCCTCAAAGCAATCGGAAGCAATTGCGTCATAATCACGTGGCAGTCGTGAGACTTCAGGTTTTGGAACTTTTTCTCCGCCATGTTTATTATTCCCTTTATATTGGACGAGAATCCTGACGGGACCTTCATACTGCTCAGGCATTCAAAAAAGATGACCTTCTCTTCTTTGGTCGAGCGTAGCTGGCACGACCTTGAAACCGTTCCGGATGCCGGTCATCAGGGTCTTTCAAACTTTGCTGGTCCTGCCGTGCTTCCTTTGTATCATTTGACTTCCCATACACGCCCAAGAAGCTTAGGATGTTCACGCAAATATTCTTCGTAACGTGCATCACGTCGATTGCAGAGCGGACTTCTAGGACTTTCCAATATTCTAGCTCCCATATATAGATTTCTTCTTCCACATGGCTACGTGCCCGTCAGCTCCCTTGGAACTGATTGTCCGCCAGACCCTTTCCAAAGATGACTTTCAAACCCTTGACCATATCAAATACCTCAGCACCAGTGTGTTCCGCAGGCTTCGGCCGGTGATCTGCCTTGCCGTTGTAATGCTTGCCTTTCTTTCTGGATGACCTTTCGGTAGACGATGCCCAAGGTACACGTTCTTCTTACAATTTGGCAAATGTACACTTTCAGTCTCATGTAAGCAGTGCGTGCATGCATTGTATCCCTTATTTGACAGTCCCGAAAGGTTACTAAGAGCAGGCCAATCGTTGATGGTTACGAAAAGCAACGCTCGTAGGTCAAATTCCTCTTCTTTGTGCTCATCCCACACACGGACACCAGGTCTGCCCCACAACTGTAAAAGTTCATCAACTAATGGCCTTAGGTACACATCGATGTCGTTGCCGGGTTGCTTCGGACCTTGGATGAGCACCGGCATCATAATGAACTTCCGTCATGCACAACCAAGGAGGAAGGTTGTAGATGCATAGAGTCACGGGCCAGGTACTATGGCTGGAGCTCTGCTCGCCAAAAGGATTCATGCCATCCGTACTTAGACCAAATCTTGTTTCCGCTGCAAAATCTTTGAACTCTCTGTCGATCTTTCTCCATTGCGTTCCATGCGGGGTGTCTCAACTCCCCGTCCGACTTACGGTCCTCTTTGTGCCATCGCAACAACTTGGCATGCTCTTTGTTCCTGAACAGACGTTTCAACCGTGGTATTATAGGAGCATACCACATCACCTTGGCGGGAACCCTCTTCCTGGGTTTCGGCCCTCAACATCGTCACCAGGGTCATCGCCTCTGATCTTATAACGCAATGGTGCATCCGGGCATTCATTCAAATTCTCGTATTCACCGCGGTAGAGGATGCACGTTGATGCATGCATGTATCTTCGGAACCTCTAAACCTAGAGGGCAGACAACCTTCTTTGCTTCGTACGTAGTGGCGGGCAACTCGTTATTCTTTGGAAACATATTCTTCAACATTTTCAGCAAGTTTTCAAATGCCGAGTCAGCTACACCTGCCTTCCATCTCAGCAAATCCAGTGTGCAGTTTTTCAGACCATCATCCGCGCCTTCCCGTGATCCTCTAACATGCGATCCAAATTCTCCCTCTCTTTTCAGTTTCGCAGCGTCTCCGTGCATCAGCAATGGTCCGACCAAGATCATCAACGGGATCATCACGTGCCTCTTCTTCACCTTCCCCTTCACCTTCCCCTTCACCTTCAGCATCCTCCATGAAAGTATCACCGAAATGAGCAAGATAGCTTTCATCGATGAAATCATCCCCTTCTTCATCTTCTTCCATTATAACCCCTCTTTCTCCATGCTTGGTCCAACAATTATAGCTTGGCATGAAACCGTGCCGAAGCAGGTGCATGTGAACATCTCTTGAGGAAGAGTAACCCTTCTGATTCTTACATTTAACACATGGACAGATAACAAAACCCCCCTGCTTGTTCGCATTAGCCACTACGAGGAAATCTTTCAAACCCGTCGAACTCGGAGAGTCGGTTACCGTACATCCATTGTCGATTCATCTGCATTATTATAATATAAAATATATAATTAACCATCATGCATTTGTTAAACTAACTAGCTACAAACAATATAAATTAAACAATGAACTACACACACATGCACATTTTATCAACGACACATCAAAGGTTCAAGTTGCTAACCGCGATCGAGGAGGAAAAAATAAATGAGAAAGCTCAAGTGTGGCTCCAACACTTCATATCATGTTTGTTTCATGCTCTTGGGGCATTTCATCAAACACCTTATGTGCATAAGAGGAACCAAAAGCAAACCTAACACCCACTTGTGAGCTTGTGAAGAGAATGGCACCAAATGGCTAAGTGTTGGCTGCTGGATGGGTATATATAGGGGAGGGCTTTAGTCCCGGTTGGCTTAACCGCGACTAAAGGCCTTTTTAGTCGCGGTTGGCCGGCCAACCGCGACTAAACACGTGCACCGGCTGGCCACCGAGCGCCCTGGGCCCAGGCCTTTGGTCGCGGTTCTCCTCCCGAACCGCGACTAAAGGTACCATTTGTCGCGGATCCTGCAGCATCGCGACTTATGGGGCTCACCCGAAGCCTGTTTTTCCACCAGTGCCTGCTACTAGCTGCATGCGTACAACTATATTACAGTAGGTACTACTATATATGTGGATTGGTAGCTGCTAGTTTTGTACTATACATGTTAGCTGCATATGCAAGTACAAGCTCGCGTACTGCTACTACTTGGAAAAGGCCACTTCGGTTATTATGTCGGTTAAAATAAAAACGGATTATTTGCGTGTTGTTTTGACTCGTACTACTTAATCTTCAGATAAGATTTCAGAGTCAAGAAATGTGAGTTGTTCAGAAGAAATTCTTGGTTTTTTTAACACGCTACTTGCCAAAAATTAAGAGGTCTGCAGAGCTATATATTGTTGCATTGTTGGTCAGATGACATGTCCATTGCGAAGACACTTTAGTGCCTGTCATTGCATCTCTATAGTTGGTTGTGCCTCAGTAGTAATATGCATTGAGTTGGTCTTAATTAATTCATCAGAAAGTTGTGAAGTGCTTAGTGCAAGCTTTTTAATCCATGGTCTTATTCCTCCTCTGTTTGTTATCTACTGTTCATTTGTTCCAATATGTGTCACGGTACGTTAACAATTGGTTGATCAGTAGTTGTGCTAGTTGTAATTTTGGCTCCCAAGATATTGTCGGAGCTATTGTGTATAAACCTCATTGTAGCATCCTGAAAGAAAATTTGTCCAGTGTTTCTTCTATTCTTTCATTTGTAACGGATGATTTGTTCAGACTTAATGCAATTTCATATCTTCTAGATTTAGGTTCCTATATTAATGACAAATTGAGAACTGTATGGTCACCCGAAGTTCAGCTGGTGATTACACTGTGGATTGTGTTGCCATTTCATTCCTAAATTATCAATTATATCTGACCTTCTCCTACTTGCAGTTATAAGAGCACCAAAAATGGACACACTCAAGACCCCTCTTGCTGCAGAATGCGCCACACGCTTGATGATGTCTCTGTGTGGGAGTGGTCTGTTCTGCATATGATGAAGGAGCTGAAGCAGACGAATGGTTCTCCACCAATTTGGGGAAGCCAAGTTGGCTCATGCGGTTTATAGTTGTGTAACTTTCTATTTCTCTAGAATAAGTATTCTCGTCGAGATAATTTGTGTTACTTATGCAATTTTTTTAATATCTTTGATAGTTTTTGTTTAAAAGTGCACACCGGTAATGAAGAAAAAGGAGAATTTGGCACCGAACCAAGAAAACTATGCTGAAATTTTGGCTCGGTGAAATGATCTGTCCAAGCCACAGGAACAAACAGAAGGTAAATATCCCCTTAAACATGGAATTCTCGCTAGTTGTACTGCACATGTTATAGCTGCATATGCAAAGTACAAGCTTGCATACTGCTACTACTTGGAAACCAATTCGGTTATTATGTTGGTTAAAATAAAAACGATTTATTTGCGTGTTGTTTTGACTCGTACTCCTTAATATTCAGATAAGATTTTAGAGTCAAGAAATGTGAGTTGTTCAGAAGAAATTATCTGTTTTCGTAACACAATACTTGCCAAAAATCAAGAGGTCTGTAGAGCTATATATTGTGCGTTGTTGATTAGATGACATGTCCATTGTGAAGACACTTTAGTGCTCGACATTGCATCTCTATAGTTGTTTGTACCTCGATAGTAATATGTATTGAGTTGGTCATAAATAATTCATTAGAAGAGAACCAACCTGAGGTTGGGTGGTTAGGAGGGTGGTTGTACCCCACCAGAGTTCAAACCCCAGGTTTGACATCTCTGTGTCTCATAAAGGCGGAATATTCTTTCAGTGGGAGGCGACGTTCCCGTCCGAGGCGCCTGTGGTTCGTCAATTTCAAGATCCAATCCACCGGCTCGGTCTTCCGGAGGTGCTCATAGGGGTAGGGTGTGCGTGTGTGCGTTCATAGGGGTGAGTGTATGTGCGTGTATGTGAGCGCCTGCGTTTGTACTGTGTTTCTCAAAAAAAAATCATTAGAAAGTTGTGAAGTGCTTAGTGCACACTTTTTAATCTATGGTTTTATTCCTCTTCTGTTTGTTATCTACTGTTCATTTGTTCCAATATGTGTCACTGTATGTTAAAAATTGTTTGATCAGTAGTATGCTAGTTGTAATTTTGGCTTCCAAGATATTGTAGGAGCTAAGGTGTATAAACCTAAACGTAACATCCTCAAAGAAAATTTGGCCATTGCTTCTTCTATTAGGTCAGTTGTAACGGATGATTTATTCAAACTTAAAACAATTTCATAACTTCAAATTATGTTTCCTATAGCAATGACAAATTGATAACTGTATGATCTCCCAAAGCTTAGCTTGTCTTCATTACATTGTCGATTGTAATACCGTTTCATTCTTAGGATTATCAATTTTATCGGACCTGCTGCTACTTGCAGTTATAAGACCACATGGATATTCTGTGTCGCAACAGGACGCCAAACCAACAGCAACGTCCGCAACCTCCTGCTTTCGGCAAGCATTCCGTGTGACAAACGGACGCCAAACCAACAACCTTCTGCAGGTGAGCTCCCTCTCCTCCTCCTCCATGTTGCCTTGCTAAAGAGATGCCGTAGGTCCTGTTGCATATGTTCTAATGTACCTGATTGGGATGTGCTGGACTGTGTTAGTTCTGAGATGGGCACCTCCCGTCATGGTTCTATCTTCAGGAGAGAGAGCCCTGATCATGGAAGCACATGTTGTAGGTAAAAGCATTTCATGTAGATCAATACCTTCCTACTGAATTGAGCACATGTTGTAGATAAAAGCATGTCATGTAGATCAATGCTAAAAATTGTCTCTTTCTTTCCTACTTAACTGAACATGTAGGTCAGTATGTAGTTTATAAAAGCATATGTGTATGCAGTACATGTAAATCCATTTCACTAAATCAGTGTCGTTTGAATAGGCAGGTCCATCCTTCATATTTCTTGGTGATGCATACTGTTTTCTTCACAAAATTTGAATGATGTGTGTAAATTTACAAGAATTGGATGTGCTTCATTTTTTCACTACATTTTATGAATGATGTGTGTACGTTTACAAGAAATGATGTGTGCATATTTGCAAGAAATGATGTGTGTACATTTATCAAGTTTAGATGCTTTCTTGTTCAAATATACATAATTTTCCAGTTTATGCATAGATTTGTTGTTATATAGTGAACTGATTTGGACAGTGATAGTTCTTGCAAGCTAGCTCCTTTTCTGTTTGGTCAAATTACTTACTGATCATATCGGTTATTCTTTTCACTAAGGTTTGCTTGCTACCGTGCTGCAGCTATCCCTGGCTGCGGCTGTTAGGGCTTACACGCTATGTACAAGAACCTTTGGTTTCACGGTGCTCCTGCTGCTGGCACGGTGGATGTGCCCCTGGTCTCCCGTGTCGATAGCATGTTTGTAGAATGTTTGTGTTCTCCCTCTTCGGCGGGACAACGCCTCTCTACGCAACACTAGTGCAATGAGATTGGCGTTGGCAAATATCCCTCTCAGGTTTAGTTCCCCTAGCTCCAGCTCTTCTCCTCTGTTATGATATTGTGGCAATCTGTAGGTAAGAGATGCACTGAATTACAACCTAGCTAGTAAATGACACTAGTATGGCTTCACTTGTTTTTCCCTGTTTTGCACTGCTCTGCTCTAGACAATGATGCGTAGGAGCAGCCATACTTGAGCTCGGTTCATAATCTGCATTCTTGATGTTTATAGGAGCAGTCTTACTTGTCTTACTAGAGTTGAATTGTTACTTTTTGGTAGCTGCTAAGAAAAATTGAATTAGTTACCAATGCCTGATATGTGCCTCAGCCTTGCTTTCTTTGTTGGTTGATAGGGTTTAAATATTTTAAGTCTGCATATGTATGCTCAAGCATCACTTTGATGATTCAGTATGACTATAGTAGTTGATTCATGGGCATGCTTAAGCCTTAATGATGTTACTGCAGTGATTTCCCTAGTATATGCAGACATATTTATTACATGATGCGTGCTCTTTCTTGATTTTTAGTACCTCCCTATGTATCTGCTCCATTATTTTCTAGCCGTCGGACTGAATTTTGTGCTTGTTTGGAACTCATGTGCTATCAGACCTGCGACCCGGTCAAGCAGAAGGTGGATCTAGCATCGTCATAGGCGCAGCTGCATGGGCAGACGACATCCAGCTAGTAGATGGTCGGCTCCACCTAGCCGGTGTGCAATAGTCGATGTTGCAGCAATAGCGCGCTTACTGGCCTCGTCTTCAAATAAGGTATTGCTTGACCCTCTGTGTGATGTGATGGATGGACTGATGAATGAGCTGATTTCATCAATAGCTAAGACCCTTTTTGTGTTCTCTGGATGCATTTTCATAGTGGATAATTGGTTCATTGGCTAAACTGAACCCTGCACTAAATGAGAAGTGGCGGCCATGTTGGACTATGCTCATCATATACTGCATGCTTGCTTCTTAATCTGCATGTGGACACACTTTGTTTCAATGTTTTAATAGTTTTTTCTGCTTAAGCATAGATTTGTGGCAACCCGTAGGTATCCCCGAATCTTGTTAACTGAGATTATTTTTTAGTTTAGTGTTTCTCTTTTACCTCCTACGGACCTTTTGATCATATGCTTCTGGTGCTAGTGGCGCTTTACTACCGGTACTAATGTACCTTGTTTTGTGATGCTCTAGCTCCTAATTTTTGATTTACTAGGTGTTGACACTACTTGCTATCACTTGCTGGTTTTTTTTATTTATTGTGTTCTGATGTTGCTATAGGCTTGGCTATATTATACTCTTCTTGATACTTATCCAGTTGAGCTACTGAGTTTCCTAAGTCGGTGAGAAGGCTGCATGAGCAGTGTTAACCACACATGTCTTTATTTTTAATATGCCAAGTAGTGTCTTTTATCTTGGCTTTAGCTGTTTGCTGAATGTTGGCTTGATTTAATTGACTTAATCAATGTTAACCTTAAACCTGGAGTAGAGGGTTTTGTCTAAAATGTTTCTAGTTGAAATTGTTGGAGCTGATTTGGACTAAATATTGAAAGTGTCTATGCAATTTCTGATTCAACACTATATATGTGTTGTCAAATATGAATTCTGTTTTTTCCTTATTGATGCATATCCTCTGCTTATCTTTGTACAAATCTCATTTAGTCAATTGTTCTTGGGTGTTCATCGCCATAGCTATGTAATTTTACTTAATAAAGTGAAGAGTTGATATGTGTTGGTTATAAAGATTTAAAATCTTATTACTTTCCAGTAGATCCTAGTACTATTTTAATTTCTTTCAAAAATTTGTTATTTGACTTTGTATGGTCGTGATTAGAACTTGCAACTTTGTATTTGGTATGATGATGTTAAAAAACAATCAGGTATGCTCGCCCAGAAATGAAGTTTCACGGATTTTTTTTTCTCCAATGTCCAATCAATTCTCTATATGGAATGGCCCATTGGCCCATGGATGTGTTCCTAGTCAACCTCTACCATGAGGTCAGCAAGACAGCGACTGAGTTTGAGTGACACTTCATCAACGTGTAGATGGATGGTAGCTCGTGCCAAATTTACCGAGGGCATACACAGCTCGTGCCTTGCTTTTGCTAATTCAACCATATAAGATTATGTTTTTGGATTGGGTCGTGGATTGCGGGTTGAGGCCACTTTGTTATTTTGCTCCTTTTGAACTCTGCTCTTGCAAATTATATCCATTAAATGTGTTTGATCGTGACTATTTTGTGTAGTGATGCTTGAAAGGATATATAGTGCCTGCTTTAGATAAATGACTTGATGTGGCGGTTTGTGTGTGCGTGAGAGGTTTGGTATGTGGTGGTAAAGTCTTATTGGTTTAGTATCTTGTACTTTTCTTTAGTTCGAGGAGGGTAGCAGTTACCAGGCGTTGACGACACTCCCATCTTGTTGTCTTCTACTCTCTGATAGCTATATTGTAAGGTGTTGGGTGTCTTTTGGTATGTCGAGTGGCTTTGTTGTTGACAACACTCATTTGTTGCTATACTCCTTGATAGCTATCTTGTAAGTTGTTGTGTATCTTTTGGTATGCCGAGTGGCATTGCTGCGACTATGGGCATGGTTTTTGAGTCGCAATTCAAAAGTGAGTCGCCTGAGGCTGCGACTCATGTATAGTCCACCAAAAAAGCTGTATAATCGCCATAAGTCGATGTATAGTCGCGATTCGCCGTGATTTTTGGAAAACGACTCGGCGACTATACAGCGACTATTCAGCGACTATACAGCGACTCAAAAACCATGACTATGAGCATATGTGGTTTGATGGTTGGATGCAATTGGTTTTCTATCTTGCATAAACACTCGTGGTGTGCAAAATTAGCTAGCGTTAGCTTCTCGAGATGAATAAATATGCCCATGTGCTCTTCATTTGCAGATTAATATAAAAAAAATCAAAATAAGACATGTTTATATGAATCTGAATCAACATTTGAGATCAATTTCCCCTCCTCTGTATTTCCTTTCTAAGGCTCCGTTTGGAATACGGGAAAAGTCAATTTTGCAGTTTTAGTTTTCTATGGAATTTTTTTCCTGTCAAACCGTTCGGAGTGAAGGAAATGACACCCCCAGATCCTTTGGAAAGGCAAGCTTTCCTAAGCTTTTTTACAAGAAATGAAACATCCACCGAGAGCTCATTTTTGGTGGAAGCCGAGGTATTGCTGCAGCGCTGGACTGAGCACAACCTATGAAATAATACCAGTAAGTTTGGGTGGGCTGGGTCTAAGTGGACTAGCGAAGACTAGAGAGCATATGTGGCCCATATGGTTTCAGTTCATCATGCACTCCTGGTTACAATTAATATTTTAGTCGACTATTTGAATTGGTGTAGGATTTATGTCTTGCTTAGTTAGCATCTCAATCTTTTAGGTACGTGATTTGAATAGTCGAGTAAATAATCTAGCTTCCATCTACTTAGTAAATGTTCATGTCTAATTCCAAATTTTAGGATTGTTGTGATGCTTGCTTACCTTATAAAGGAAGGACAGTTTATTTATACTAAACCTTGTAAGACTGAAAATTTATGATATAATTTCCTGTGTTTATTGTTCATTTCTTTATTTTAAGACAGAAAGTTTGAGCCGGAAGAGATGGGGTTCATGCCGATGGTTGGCGAATGTCCCACATGCCCTGCTGCTCTGGCTTTCCTACGGCCTGGACCGAGAGGCATGCGAAGACTGATGCTCTTGCATGAGCCTCCTGCACCAAGATTTGTTTTTTTGTTTACTAATTGTGGTATGATGGTGTTCATAATCTTTGATTTATTGCGCTCGATTTTGTACTTTGAAATCAATTGAAACATGTGCCTTAATCTCTATTGTTGTGTTTATTTAGAAAAAGTAAGCATTGTTCAGTTTGTGAACTGATCATATTTTTGTCTTCTGAATGTGGTGTGCATCTTAAAATATCACGGGCCTCTGCTGGTATACGTTATCAGTGGCATGTATTGTTATACACCAGCACATACTTATGTATGTGATTGTAGGCATTTTCATGTTTTTGAATATGACTTTGTCCGGTAAGTGCTAGTTATAGGTCAGAAGTTTAACATGTGTCGTATTTACTTCAAAGTTGTCGTTTGTTGAAGTATAAAACTTAGTTTTATATTGCCATTTTGCGATTCAGTTGTCCATGCTAATTTCCATGATGTGTGGCACCTTGTTTTTTTGTTTCCAGCTGGTTCAATTCACTTTCTATATATACACTGGGTTATTTTTTCCCAACGATGCAATTTAGATGCCAAGTTGGTTATGGTGTAGGTGCTACGTTTTGTGAAATATTGTACTATGATTGATTAAACATTTAATCCTGGCTTGTCTCTTTTGTTCAAGTTCTTTTCTTATCTTCAAAGCCAAGTTGTTCACAATAATTCCACATAGGCGACTTGTTTTAAATTAATATAGCAAACATGTAGATGTACGAGTGCTGCCATGTTGCTTGGGTTAAGTTGATCGCTCCTCTTTTTCTCAAGGTGGAGGAGAGGGATCCTGGAATAAGGAGCTGCACTACTTAGAAGCTGGATAATCCGGGGACGAACCGAGACATGTCTTGGTCTCGCCATCTAGCTAGTTGGTTCTCGTTGTTTTTTGCTGATATTATCACTTGCATGATGGTAAGCTTCATGTAGCTTCTGAAAGCTGAATTTGAACGTCTAAGACATGTTTACCTGCATTAAATTGTTTGTTTGGTGTAGCTACCATATTAACTCTAGAAAACGCGCTTACAAGATGATCCTAACTAGTTCCTCGTTTGGTTCTTAGAAGTGTCAGTCCGTATGGGATCTTGATCTTTTACTATTTCATAAAATAAGCCATGATGTTTACAATTATAATTGCATATATTTTATATGGTGCAAAATCTTGTTAACATGTATATGTCCAACCGTTGACATGTTTACAGTAGAAGGTATGGTTTATTTTTTGCCAACCTAATGAAATTAAACTAGTTGATATTGTGCCACCAGAAGTACTATGGTTATGTGGCCATGTTCAAATCTTGCTCAGGGAAAGCAAAGCTAGTATTTGCATCTCAGGTTGATTGATTTTTTTGAAGCTTTCACCGGGGGGGGGGGAGGATCCCCACCTGAATGTATTGCATCAAAAAATGTTTTGTTGGTTACAGAGGGAGAGGTAGTCACGCCACAGGTCGGCGTGTACCTTCATTTCCGCTTTCTTGAAGCAGTGGGACAAAAGTGTGAAGTCTGAGACAATGTTCCTAAGTGTCGTCTCCACTGGTTGATCAACCGCTCAGAACACTTTGCCGTTTCTTGCATCCCCTCTCTCTCTTCCCTCTCTTTCCCCATCCCTGGCCCCCAATTTCCCTCCCAGGACCGCCAATTTCAGTTTTCCCTCCCGCCATCGCACAGTTTCCCGCGCGACCTGACCGAGGCGTCCAGAAGCGAGGAAGGCGGAGATTTTCACGCCTAGGCGACGACTTGGGACGCCTCGGCGACGCCTTTGGACGCCTTAGGCTCAAGTCAAAGGCGACGACGACGCCTTCCAGTCTCGGACCGCTCGGACGCTTAGGCGACGCCTAGGCGACGCCTTTAAAACCATGCCTGGCACTCCGTTGACTAGAACTGCTGTTTTGCCGGTGTGTAGGAGTTTTTTGATCCAGGAGCAGAATTTTGGTGGGAAGCCCCTATGTTTCATAATTTTGAGGAGTGAATCCCAGTTGACTGAGTCGAAGGCTTTCCTGAAGTCTAGTTGATTGATGTGCTTCAGTATTTTCTAAGTAAATTAGAAACACTCTCGGATGGACCTATTCACCTCGCCAATGGTCTAATCATATCACCTATGTATATCATGGATTGACATGCTCTGCAGACCTGGTTTTGATGAACTAGTTATTAACTTTGTTGTTGTGCTGATTCTGATTATGAAGTAGTTAAGAGCAGCGTGTTTGTACTTGACCATGTGTTGTTTTTCTTCAAGGGAAAAGAGGAGGCAAGCTGGGACCAGTAGCTAGCTGCAGTACTTGGAATCTGGAAGACCCAGGGCCAACTAAGACATGCTTCATGCCTTCCTCTCGTCATCTACCTTGATACTTCTACCTGGCTGCTGATGATCATCAGTTGCACAATGGTAAGCTTGTATACACCATAATTGCCACTTTGAACCTGTGAGTTGTGTTGTATGAGCATGAAATCGTTTATTTGGTGTAGCTATCATCTTAACTCTGGTGGAATGTGGTTACAAGGTGATCTTAACTAGTACCTTGTTTCTGCTTGTTAGTAGTGTTAGTTCGTATGGATGTATGGGGTCTCGTCAGTTGTTGTTCCAGAACTGCGAGATGAAAAATGAAACCATGATGTTTGCAGTAATAATTCCATATAGGTGACATGGTGAAAAATCTTGCTAACCTGTAGATGTGATGGTGCTACCATGTTTGTAGTCAGATATACTTTACCTTTTGCCAAACAAATGGCACGAACAATTAAATTATTTCTATTGTGGCACTAGAAGTACTTTGGTTACATTTCTAGGTTCAGATTTAGCTAAGGGAGAGGAAAGCTAGTATTGGCATGATGGTTGATTGTACACAATTGTGTACACTGCATTTCCGGTTATATGTTTTTCTTTTATGGCGATTTCCAAGGTGTGCACGTGATGTGCATGGTGCTAGATATATCCAATCTAGTAGTTTAATCTTAGTGTTATGCATGGTGCTGGACTTATATAATTCATATCTTTGTTATTGTACTATTTCTGGTTATATAATAGATAAGAATAGAGTGTTCTGTATTGATCATGTGTTCTTCTTCTTCAAGGGTAAGGGGGAGGACAAAATAACATGTAAGGTGCACTACTTGTAAGCTAGAGTACCCAGGGACAACTGAGACATGTCTTGGTTCTTCTTTTTTGTTGATAAGCATTAGTTGCTCATGTATGTTGTTGTGGCTGCAATGCTCGGACTTTCATTGATTTGATATCTCTGTCTGGAGTTTATCATCTTAAAGTTGCTGGCTACTAAATGCATGGGAGTTTTGTCCCTGGACAATTGTTCCATTGATATAGTTTTCCTGCGTTATTTCTAGATTGTGTGTTCTGGTTAATGAGAGATGAACTGTCACTTTTATAAATAGTAGGATGTTTTTATTAATTTTTCTTGTGACATTCATACCGGCTCATGTGAATATAAAGGTTTGCATGATGCATGCAAATGGATTAGTTAAGTTTATTGTTGTTGCATATTATTTTCTTTGGCCATCGGTGGCGCCTCCGGGAGCCAATGCTAGTTGAGGTGGGCTACGGTTGAATCTTTGGGCTTGCCTCTTCTCCCCTTTTCATTTGTTTTTATGTTGCTTGATTTGATGCATGACGATAGTTTCACCGAGCCTGGCAGTTGGTGAGCCCCTCCTGCACTAAACGTGAGGTTTCTTCTCCCATCATTTTCTCCTTTTCTAGACACATGCAGAATCCGTTGCTTTTGTGGCTTAACTCAGCATTCTCATTTTCGCAGAAAGAAAACTCAGTATTCTCGTTGAGATGTTTTGGTGATATTCAAGCTTGATTAGTTTGAGTTCAACCATCTCCATCTCGGTCTTTAACACTTGCATTCGGTGGTATATGTTTTGTTTCCCATCATATGTGCATGGCCCAGCTTTGGGTTCCAGTTGCTTATATATTCTCTTGATTTATGTAGCTGTTGCGGCTGATGGAGGATATACGGTGATCGGCTCGGAGTTGTCTTGGTCGCTGGCACCACCACCCTGCCCCAGAAACCCAATAGCAGACGACATGTGGTGGCGTCGATGAGGATGAGCCAACATTCCAGCATAGACGGGCCCATGTGGTGAAGTTGCAGACTGGCAAGCTCATCTTTGCCAAGGTGACTTGGAGGCTGGGTGGCATCTGCAGCAATATTTCCAGGCCGTCATGTGCATTGTCCGTGCAAGGTGCATGCTGCATGTTATTGTTGAGAACGTGGGACTTGATTTGCAAGCTGAGAAGCTGGGCATATGTAGGTCTGGCTCCATCTGTCGAGTGCTTCTTTCCATCTGAGTTTAGTTTTGGAATACCAACTTGTGCCTTCTACATGTGTAGGGAACCCAAGGGAATGGATGTCCCGCTGGAGCGTGCACCAGGAGCTCCCTTTCTACGATGACACCCGGAGCTCAAGGAAAAGCAGCAACCAGCAGTGGCTAGGAATCATAGCCTAGACCAGTTGTCAAGCAATGTTCATTCTGATGTTGCGGTGGTTTAGTTTGTGGTTGCCATTCCCAGGCTTTACCAATCTATGGATATGTTTCAGACCTACGTAGATGAGGAGCAATCTTTTGTTGAGATGTACAAGAAGAGGTTCTTGTGTTAATTGGTGACTATTTATGCTTCAGCTGAATTAGTTGAGATAGATATACAACCATTGTATGCACTTTATTTGTTCATTATGTGCTTTTTGTGGTGTGAATGTCCAAAAACAAGAGAGGTGATGCCAATGTTTTTTGTGATAATCAATCTGCAATTAGTTTTGCCGGATATCTAGCTAGTCCCAAAAACCATTTTTGTATATTCCGTGAATGTAGTATAAAGCATAATAGCTAGCCAATGTAACTTAAGTATATATAATATAATAAAGCAAAGAAAATAGATTGTTGCTACCTGTAGAAGATCGATCATGCTCTCATGCTTGTTATACATGGCAAGATAGCTAACTTGTCTACTTGTTGCACGCGACTACCAAATCTGGGCAGAAACAACAAGTATTCATCTATCCGAAAAACAATATTATGTAAGCTCGAAATTTCAGAAATTGTATTTGATATAAAGGGAAATGGAAGTAAGTTCAATTGGATCGACCAGACACACCCAGCTAAACTGCTACACTGCTTGGAGAGCATGTAGTAAGGGGATATGAATGACCATGTACTACATATCTCAGAAATCTTAAGGAAAACTGATCGACTAGGTACATCCAACTATACTAGTACTACATTGCTTTGGAGAGCGTTCAACTATACTAGTACTACATTGCTTTGGAGAGCGTACGCCGTCCAACTAACTTGGCTAACTCAGAAACCGAGCCGCCGACTGCACGCGATTTATTGATTGGTTGTCTTGGATTCCACCCCAAAATTAAGTAGACCAATGATGAAATACCAACACAGCAATCCGTGGATTACCAATCCCACCCGTCCATACGAACAACCAAGAAAAAGGAGAAACGTTGGATCCAGATGCCCCCTAATCGTCTCAACATTCTAACCCACCTTCCCTCCAAAACAAGCCTATAAGTATGAGGCCATGCCAAAACCGCGGGCGGCATCGCGTACGTGACTTGTGACTTTGGACTTTGGCGAGGCGAGCTCGAGGTTGAGGCCATGCTGCTCCGGATCATTCAACCGGCCAGGGAGCAGCAGTCTTCATCCTAGTGGATCGATCCAGCAGCAGGAGCGCAACAGGAGGTACCGTGACTCCCCTGGACTAGCTTCCTCTGTTTCTGTCTTTCTCTAGTTAATTTGGTTTCTCCGGGTCGCTTGGGCATCCTCATAGTCGATGGTTCCTGTAGCAGCAGGACAGCAGTAGTTGCGATCACTCCCCTGGCCTTATTCAGCAGTAGTTGGATCGGATATAAATTTCATAATGGTTTTTTTGCATATTAGTTTTTTTATATAGATGTTTTTTGATAAGAATGTGGAGCATATGTTATTTAAACACAAAATAGATTTTCTTATTTCAAAAACGGTATGAATAACAAAATAATACACCTATATCTTACAGTGAATCAATTGTATAATGCTATAATACTCAATTGTTTCGAGTTCAATCATAGAAAATTAAATTTGACAACTTTATTAGTATTTTTGGTTGAACAAATCACAATGAAAGAATATACCTTGTTTGAAGCTGCGATGCAAGCAAGGCCATATGCTGTTTTTTCTTTTTCAAAAAATATGCAACACGGAAAACGCAATAACTTGAGCTAGGAAACTCGGAATGACGTGAAACCAATTTCGTTGGAAAGAGGGCGACAAGAGCTACCTTCTCACATGATGAAATCATGGAAAATAGTAGATGATGATTTTCTCATGGTCATAGAGGTGTAACCTCTCAATATGGTATATCGGGAAAATCATCACCCTTGCGCGTGCAACATGCAATGCCACCGGTCTCCCTCATCGATGGCACGTTCGTACATATGTGGTGTTTATTTCTCCAGGTGTAACTCCCTATCTCCACCGGGGCGACGCAAACGGACATTTTTCGTCTGTTTGCGTCTGCGCGGACAAGAAATGCGCTCCAGCGGGTAGACGCAAAACGTCTGCAGCGTCCGTCCTACGTCGTGTGGCTCAAGCCGCTGGACTTGAATCAGGAGATGGACCGTGTGGCGCCCATCGCGGTGCGCGTCGCCGAGACGGGCTGGTTCGAGGGCGCCTCCGCCGCGCTGCTCAACGACACCTCCAGGGAGACTTCACGTAGTTATCTTAGATGTGTTAGGGTTAGCATTGTTCTTCGTATCATATGCTATCGTCGTGCAACCCTTAGACATCTAGCCGCCCTTATGCCTATCTTAGGCGTAGGGGCGGCACCCCGCTTGATCATTATTTAGTAGATCCGATCCGTTATGGTTGCTCCTTGTTCTTCAAGGATTAGTTTAATATCTGTATAGTTAGGCCTTACAAAGGGTTGAAGGATCCAGCGGCGCGCAGGGTGTAGTTTGCTAGCATGGTATTGAAACAAAATATCAAAGGGATTCGCTGACATAGCTATAGTACTACTTACAGGGCGATCTTGAAATGTAAGCTCTGGTTTCTATTCACCCGGAGCAGTCTTGATGAACCGTTTCCAAGCCCTGCCCGGGGAAAACAAATGAGTAAATGAGTTATTAATTACTTGATATCAGGAAATAAGAACAGAAGATGTCGATACAGGGCGATATTGATTGAAATTACCTCTGAAGTAGGGCAGTCAGGTTCGCCCATTGCCGATGCTCTTTACGTTTGGAGTCCATGACATGTACTACTCCTTTCTCAAGCTGAATGATTAGAAGAATATAGTGGAATCTGCGCACGCATAACTCGGACGATTAGTTAAGACTTAACATCAAGTAAGCGAAATCACACCGTTCGTACGTACTAGCGGGAAATTCGTTACCCCTTGGAAGCTGGTGGGCAATTCGTTACCCCCTTGGAAGCTGCTTCTTAATTATTTCCAGCAACTTTTCAAACCCCGAGTCAGTCACTCCGTTCTCTGCCTTCCATTGCAACAATTTCAGTGTGCTACCTAGCTTTTTCTGGCCATCTTCTCAATTTGGGTACAACTATTTGTTGTGATCCTCTAACATCTGATCGAAGTTCAACCTTTCCTTTTCAGTTTCACGGTCTCTCCTTGCATCAGCAATGGCCTGACCAAGATCATCAGCAGGCTCATCTGATGCCTCTTGATCTTCTGCTTCATTGTCTTCTGATGGAAAACAATCCCCTTTTGCAGTATCACCGTATTCAGAGAACATGGGATAGTTGCCATTATCCTCTTCTTCTTCATTGTCTTCCATCATAACCCCTCGTTTCTCCGTGCTTGATCCAACAATTGTAGTGCGGCATGAAACCGGACAATAGTAGGAGGGTGTGAAGGGTACTCGAGGAAGAGTAATTTATGTTATTCTGAAAGTTAACACATGGAAAATATATAAAACCACCCCGTCTGTTTTCCTCAGCCACACCTATAAAAAAATTCAGGCCCGAAGTGAACTCGTGAAGGCGTCGATCACTGTACATCCATTACCGATTCATCTGCATGATATAATTAAGCTTATTAAAAATCATTACAGAACATCATGATGCCTTCTTCGTGCAGCTCTCACGCTGAGTGTGCTGCCCGCTATGGAGCACCCGCTGATCAAGAAGTACAAGCTCAAGAATGGCGGGCAGCGGGTGAAGACGTTGTTGTATCTGGCAAAGTTCTATGAGAATAATTTGCAACTGCAGTGGAGGGGTGAGAGGGTCGCCTTCATCAAAGGCTGGAGTGAGTTCTCCCAAAAATCCAAGATGGTCATCGACCACATGACCGTCTTCACCCCCATGGACGACGGTTTCGACGTACGGTTGTACAGGTATGGCACCTCCGTCGCGAGCATCAGGTGGTTCAAAAAGCATAGCCAGGGTTGTTCGGAAGATGCTCGTTATAATGGTCACCATGAGAGGGAACCGTCCATATTATCTACTTGCTTCACTAGTAGAAAACAAGGCTTTCGTCCAAAGCCCCTGGGAGCTTTAGTCCCGGTTTAAAAACGAACCAGGATCAATGGGGGGCATTGGTCCCGGTTCGACCGGCGCGGGGCGACGCCACCCTCTAGTCCCGGTTCATTTGGGGTCTTTGGTCCCTGTTTGTAATACAAACCGGGACTAAAGGTCTTGCAGCAGGGCACGCCACGACCCGTGCACCTTTAGTCCCAGTTTGTCTTACCAACCGGGACTAAAGGCCCATCTCTCTATATATACCCCTGCCTGCCCAAGTCTGAGCCACACTTAGCATTTTCCACTTCTTAGCACAAGAGAGGTGTATGTTGCTTTGCTCTCTCTTCTTATGCACAAGAGGTGCTCGATGAAATGCCTAAAAGCTTTTGCCACTTAAGTTCACACAAAACAAGAGGCACACTTAAGCTTTCTCCTCTTATTTTCCTTCTCGATCAAGGTTAACAACTTTATCCTTTTCATCCGTCATTGATAAAATGCATGTATATATATACATCGCTTCACTGGAACTTCTGCCAGGGAGCGTGGGCTAGGTTTGCAGCATAGCCTGGACGAAGCTTGGGCGCGTAGATCTCGCCATACGCATCCATCAATGCAACATTGTTGTCCCGGAGCTGCACCCTGGGCGAAATATCTTCAAGGCCCTCCATCGGCTTGTCAAGGTGCAAATTATGGTTGGACATAGGAAGGGTGATCACCACGGCATGTCAATGACAAGCATGCCAATGACATGCTTGCAAATGACATGCCCATGTCATTTGCAAGCATGTCATTGGCATGGGCATGTCATTTGCAAGCATGTCATTGGCATGCTTGTCATTGACATGCTTGCCATGCATGGCCATAAAAGATTCCACTAAGAAAATCACAAATCTACTCTAAATCGAGCAACCCTAACCCAATTGTGATGAACTAGTGTAGAATCTTAAAAATCCTTACTAAAATGGAAAACAGGGGAATCGGAAACTTACAATCGGCCGGAGGGAAAGTGGCCCCGTGGGAGGTGGAGGCTGCATCGATGGTCCTGCCGGTGCTCGAAGATGTCTAGCTCCACATACGGGAGCAAGCGGCGCTTCAATTGCTAATGGCGGCGCCACGGCCACCGCTGAAGAAGGTGCAACTACCGGGGGTTGCCCCGCTTCTGGCGTAGTGTGCCATGGAAAGGGGACGAACCCCGACGGCATGCCCATCTCCCTGCTGGAGCCTGCTGCACCCATCAACATGGCTGCCACTCTCGCCAACGCAAACCCTAGGTGGGGGTTTTTTTGGCCCCATTGGGGGATCCGATGGTCAAATCCTGGCGGCGGCCAAGACCGCCACCGCTGTGCTTCGCGTCCCATCGGCCTCGCAGAGATGGGAGATGGCGGATTTAACACCGACATTACTATCGGGTGAATCGGGGCTGCCTCATCGCGGAGGTCGTCAGCCTCGTACTCCCGGATGATCCGCGCGCGGTCGGAGACCCACCATGAAGTGAGCTTCGCCGTAGGAGCCATCGGGGGACCAAGAGGAGGGGCGGAGGAGGCGAGGATGCCATGGAAAGTCGGTTGATGGGACATGCGGTTCGATGTTGGTGAGAGAGAGAGAGGGCGGTTACTCGAGTGGAGACCGGCGCACGCGAGTAATTTCTGTGTCTCCCATGACCATGATATGCAACCGAAAAATCCGCTTTACTGAAACATGGCGCCATTTTGTGTAGATACATTTTCATATTTTTTTTTTCATTCAAGGTCGTATGAAATCGAAAAAGCCGCTTTACTAAAACATGGCGCCATTTTGCAAGAAATGTCCAAATTCATGTTTGTTAATTTTCTTGACAACAAGAGCACTAACATATAGCCATCTCAAAGGATTTTATTTTTTGAAATTTCTATCATTTTTTTTTCAAAACGAAAAAGGCGATCCATGGGGGTGGAGGTGGAATTTTTGGCCGCCTTAGCAGTAGCGCACCATGCCATAGCAATGGCGCATCCCTAAGTTAATGCTCCATTGGTAGTGGCTAACCACTAGCAATGTGCGTTATTTGGTGCTAGCTGTTTTCCTAGTAGTGGATGATGGTGCGGTGATGCTTCTCACCATTTTTTATTTAGGGAAAAAAAGAAGAGATAAGAGAGGATGTCATTTGACAAGTGGGTCCCCCTAAAATTTATAGGAAAACCCAGAATCAGAACCAATTTATGTGTATCTCCTTTCACCGGTACCGGCCGCTACATCAGCCTGACAAAGGGACCCACGCATCAGTTTTGCTATTAAACGAGCATTAGATGCGAAGCAGTGTTTTTTTGTTACATATTAGCACTGGAGTGGTAGTTTTTTGAAACTCTAACGTAAAGTGATGCCTTTTTGTTACACATGCTTGAAGTGTGGTGGTTTTTTTTGTAGTTTTTCTATTTTTCAATTGTATCATGTGCCTTTCCTTATCAATCCAATTTACTAAAATTAATTAATTTACATTAATTGCTAAAGGTAATAACAAGAGATAATACATTATATCACCTATATTTAATGTCTTTTTCTAAATAAACTGGTCTGCTAAGGCGCCTTCTCTCACAGTGTAATGCCACACTCTGGGTTTTACCTTCAGATCCGTGCACTGTACTTTACATCTAACTAACTCACAAGCTTATCTGCCTTAACTAGGTTCACCAATCCTCCACAAATTGGTGAAAAATGAAGAACAACCTGAGTAATAACCGATCAACGGCCCAGGTGGCTACCGCGTAGCAGAAGATGCTCCTCCCTCCTGCGCAAGATCCGGCAAGAAATTCAAGATTATCATCCATGAATCAGTTAGGACCGGCATTCGTCCGGCAAGAGATACAAGAAGATGGAGCGGACGACTCACATGGGGAAGACGAGGCAGAGCAGCGTGAGCAGCAGCGCGAGCGCGAAGCATGCCACGCCGGTGACGACGTAGGCCCGGCCGAGGAACGCGTTCCGCCCTCCGAGCAGCCCCGTGGTGGAAAGCACAACCGCCTTCTTCCCCGCGAAGCTGTACGAGTTGTAGTTGTTCTGCACCGCCACGGCGAGGAGCTCGCCGGCGCCCAGGTCCGCCTCCACCCTCCCGTACAGCTTCCTGAACCTCGGCAACGCCGCGGTGCGCATCCACACCATCAGATCCTCCTGCTCGCTCAGCTGAACGCCGCCACAATCCCCATCGATCATCTCGGAGAGGAAGAAGATGGAAGTTTTAAAAAAACTCCTGAAATCTGCAGAGGAACTTACGGGTTTCGTGGGATCGAGCTGCCCGCCACCGACGAGGCTGCTGTTCTGAAAGTTCTTGGGAAAGACGTGGTTGCCGAACACATGGCCCCTGTCGCTCCGCCATGAGATCCCGCTCTTGATCACCGTCAGCGCCTCGGCGTGGCCGCCGCGACCACGGCGACGGCCGAAGCTGTAGGTGTCGTTGAAGAGGCTCCATGCCACGAGCCCACAGGGAACGATTGGGCTGCCGTTGGCGGCATAGGCTTCGGGTTTGCAGAACTCTGTAATGGCAGCTGCCTGCTTGGGGTCTCTCAGCTGCATGTCGCTGCGGCTCGTCGTGTACCTAAGTTAATTTGTACCAAATTGTCAATCGTCAGGAATCAAAATTCGTTCGCTATTTGCATTTGTATGGATTTATCGGTGAGATCAGTGTGGGTAGAGAATTGGAGTACCTTCTGTGGTTTTGATAGAACTTGTCAAGTTGGTAATATATGAAGATTGGCCTCTTCATATCCCTGGGGACCTGCAATTAAATGAAAAAAGATGTTACTACAGAAACATTGAGTGGTTTACACATCGTATTATTATACAGAGTTTTTTCCATTACCTTGAGAACAATTGTGCAGGTCTTATCTATTGACGCATTTTGGATGTAGGCGACTTTGTTGTGAAGCATGTTCCCTGGTACACATTTGGTGTCATATCGGTAAACTACTTCAACGACCTGCTTGAAAGCGGGATATTATTCCGAAGTTTGATGAAGCAAAAGGTTTAAGCTGAAGTACAGATTTGCATATAGAATAGCAGAAAGCACAATGAAAGAATATACCTTGTTTGAAGCTGCGATGCAAGCAAGGCCAATCGGAATGAAAACTAAGCCCACGAATGCAAGCACAGGAATGACCTGATTGTCCAAAGTTAATTCAGAAAGTTCGAAGTCGGGAAACATAAAACATGGCGATAAAAGTTTCAAACAATGAGGTAAGGTGAAAGAACTGAGCTCACCATATGGGGTGACAGTATAGGCTTGCATGCTGGAAGTTGTTGCTGAGTAAATGCATGATCTTCGGAGTCAATAGAATGGTTGCGGATTAGTACTTATCATAAATTTCAGCCGAGAAAATATCTTTTTTTTTTCGAAATGGGGATAGCCCCAGCCTCTGCATCGGTTGATGCACACAGCCTTTTATTAAAAATATAAATATTCAAGAGTTGCAATTCATGGATCAGCGAGGGTCGATACAAATATCAACCATCTAAAAATAAGAAAAACATGCCAAGCAGTCTAAGCATCTTCTAATATCAACCATCTAAAAATAAAAAAATAAAAAATATCTATCATGAAGTTCCAATCAAGTACTAGAATATAAATTCCAGATAGTAAATAAATACTACTAGTACAGTACTTGTAGGTTTGGTAATAAGGCTCATCTAATTTCAGGGAAAGGAAAGTTTCAACTTTAGTTTGCAGCATATCAAGTTATGAACGATGAGTTACAGATGAAGGTTAAATTTACATAAGTATGCTAATAATTTCTCATACACCCTGTGTCTGTGTGATAGTAGTACTAAACTACTAATCATCCAACAGAACAGTTGAGAACATTTCAAGTAAGCAATTAAAAGGACTATATGTTAAGAATCAAGTAGCTACCGTTAGTAAGAACATTTCAAGTTTCTCGTCAAAGGAAGGAACCGTTCAAGTATGAGAAAATGATAATATGAATCTGATTCTTAGGGGAGAGAATTACACTGAGGCTTGTTGCGCTTCGTTGAAGCCGTGGCTGCCGCAACATCACTGCTAGCGCTTGGTCCGGCGGCACCACCGTTCACTTGCGGCATCGCGAATCTCTCTCTAGCTCCTGCCCACGGAAGAACTCCAATGATGAACTCCTGGCCTGCTACCGCTTCAGGAAATATGCAACATGGATGTGGGCATGCGGCGAGAGCTTCATGCCCCAAGCGTCAGAAGAAATTAAACCAACGGTGATGTAGTGCAAAAAGGAGGGAAAGGATTGAAGAGGTTTAGGAGTAGACATGAAGCAAGGAACTGAAAAGACTAGAATAGTGAGACAAGTTGTCCTTGTCTGTAACACCAGAAAGGCAAGCATCACCTACCTGAACCTAACCGTCCGCATCCTCCTCAAGTCTCAGGTCACCTGCTCCCGATAGGATTGATTGATATATCTAAGTATCCACTAATATGATGTTGCTTTTCTCAGACCTCAACTGACTGAAGAAGGCAAACTCAATGCGAGGGGCCGCACATGACACACCCGGTTTGATTGCAAATGAAGTTTGTAATTGCAAACCCAGGGATATCTCACGGAATCGATTAATAGACTAGACCATCAAAACATATAAAAGCTGAACAAATTTCCTTGAGTTTTACTTTTCCATAGGAAATCAAATGGAGGTGAAATGGAAGACGAAAATCATCCTTCTATCTATTTTTTTTATTTCACAGACCTAAAGTTGTGCTTAGGGGTGAAAAGGGACCAGATGCGCATTGAATAGTGTCTTTCTCATATCTCCACATTTCCAAAACGAATACGGATGTAAATATAGATGTCGTCGAATATGGTATGGAACAGATGTTGCTCTAATACCTGTTGCGAACCGATGTTTTCTCAATTCGAAATGGATACGCATCACGAAACAATTGTCTGGTATCTTATAGTGAGCAATTGTATAATGATATACTACCTCCATTTTAATGAATAAAGCTTATAAATTTAGATAAAAATTAAACTTACGAAGTTTGAACAAGTATAAATAAGAAAATATAAACATCAATAACATGAAAAATAATTATTATGAAAATGTATTTTTATTTTGAATCTACTACGGTGTAGTATTAATTTTAGTATCGTAAATGTTTAGTTTTATCTGCAATGTTGGTCAACTTAGTAATATTGACTTTTACTAAATTTATAGGCTTTGTTCATTGGGATGGAATGGAGGGAGTAATACACAATACTTGCAAGTTTAATCATAGAAAAATACATTTTACCACTTTGTTAGTATTTTTTGGTTGAATAATTTGCACATCTGCATATAGAATTACCAAAATAGGCTACATAATGTTATCCGGTTACGGATATATCCACGAACATTTGGTTCAAAATCCAATACCATAATTATTTTGTGTATTTGTAAAACAGATCCAAATATTTAACATATCCATTTTCATGTTCATCTGAATTCGAATACTACCATGACTATTTTCTATTTCCCGAACATAAATATTTAAAATGTAAATGAGCCTCATCATGCATCAACCGGCCAGAGACCACCCATCAGACGACCAAGTCCAGCTCATCACGGATCTCTCCCGTTTGTTTGTCGCAGATTTAGGTAAAATGTAGGCTAAAATACACCTAAATTTAATTAACGTGGGACAAGTATTTATGCCAGAGGGACATTAGTAATGGCTATTTATAATATTAATACCGAGTAGGGCTAGCTCTTGGTTTTAATTCTGTTATAGCATATAATATAACTATGGGATTTGCTAATCAATTAGGCCTTTCTCAATGGGTTTCTCAATGGGTAATGAGTGTTTCTTAGCGCGATATCCTAAGTACTTTGCAGATGCCTATTTATTGATGGAAGAGAGTGGTCTTGTATCTTGCTCCCTCCATCTCAGATTAACGCACGTAGTTTAAAATAAAGTTTGACCACTAATTTGGTTAATAAAACATAAATTATATATCTGCAAAATTTATACCATTAGATTCATATCCAAAAAAAATTACAAATAATATAACTTTTTCAACATATATTTTATATTTTATCGACCAAAATAATGGTCAAAGCCATTTTTTGAATTACGTGTGCATTTATTAAACCGAGACAGAGGAAGTAGCTAAGATACAACACTTGCACAGGGCCATAGTCAAAAGGAATTAGAAGCCGTGCCTCGACTTTTGCGCAGATTTTTTCTTTGCCAGATACCATTATAATTTTGTGGCACGTTTGCCAAAACACACCACCTAAAAACGGAAAGTTCTGCACTTTTGCATGGAATGACTGGTTTTGAACACAAAGTGCCAAACTTTTTTTTTGGTTTTAGCCAGGTGGTGTGTTCTGATAAATATGCCATAAAATTGTAATGGTACCTGCAAAGACATAATTGGGCGATTTTTTTTAGCAAATGTAAAAAAATAATAGTGTCCTTGGCAAATTTTCACCCGGATATTCTACCAATTTAATAAATTTTGCCATGTTGGTTTTCCTCAAAAGAAAAAAATTATCGGTTGTGTCATGCATGAGTTCTAGAAGGTCAAGAGATAAATTTTGAGCGGGGACTCGGCAGAGATGGCATCTGAATGAGAGACGAAAAAAACTTAGGAAGGTGAATGCATCTAACCGTGAGATATGTGGAGCAAGGACTCTGCATCAGATGGAAAGAGTCACGTGAAATTCCTCCCATCGGCGCAAGAGATTCTAATCCGCATCAGATCGACCGCCGCCGCCCTCTATCCCCTGCACAAGCTCGATCCATCGTCGGCGGTTTGCCCCCACCGGCTACACTGGTGGTCGTCACCGAGCTAGGAAGCTGTAACACCCCAAATTTCAATAAAAAGAAAGTTAGAGAATTCCAGAAAAGCAAAATTTCAAACCAACAAAAACTTTTCTATTTGCATATAGTACCATGCATAGGACTTGTGCATTTGAGTGATATGCCATGATGATTGTTATTACTTGTATTTGATATGCTCTAAAACCCTAGTGTGATCATATGAAGATCACCAACCAAATAATTCAAAGAGGAAGAAATTTCATTAAATGGAAAACCCTAAAAACCCTCACATATGCCCTATGGCATTTTTATAAATTTTGACCCTAGACCTATTTGGTCTTCACCATTAGTTGAATAATGTTATTAAACACTTATTACAACTTTTGGAATCAAAGTTTCACAATTCAAATGGATTTCAAACACAAATCCCACTCACATATAATAATGGTCAATTTTGACAATTCTAGTCTGATCACCACTTTGAGCCCTTGCCATTCAATTTTCCCAAACTAACTCTTGCTAACTCTTTGCACCATTTCAAAGTCAACATCAAGGTGAACAAATTTGGTGAAGATCATCATGCCAAATTCATCTTGGATCAAGAGCCTTGCTCATCCAAAGTCCCAACTTTTTAACATATGGAACAATCTACACTTAGCCATTTTGGCCAACTTTTGAATTCTAATTTTTCCACCACCACCTCAAATCACCTCTGGTCATTTACAACTAATATCAACACTCACATTTCAAACACTTTCACCATTTGAATTATTTCAAATTTGGCTATTTTTGAATTTCCAAATTTGGGCACTATTTGCAACTATTGCAAATAGTGATTCTACTCAACCTAATCTACACTACACTACCCCAATTGGTCCCCTGGTCCCCTTAATCCATTTTAATGCCAAATAGAAACCTAGGGAGAGAGAGGGCAAGGCTAGACATGGCCATGCCGGCCATGTCGCCCAACCCGACCACCTCCCCCTCTCATCCTTCCTTCCCCAACCCTGGCCCTGGTGCCCAAGCTCACCACCGTGCCTCCCTACCCCACCTAGCAACCGCCGTTGTCGAGGTAGACCGTAGCTCGCCGGAGATCGCGCGCCCAAAATCGCCCAGCATGCCGCTCGTGTCGCTCGTGGCGCGCCACAGACGCCCACTGGCCACGCGCCGCGCCACCACCTCGCGCTCGCCCTGGCCCCGCTCTCGACGGGTGAGCTTGCACTCGACACCTGGAAGCCGCCAGACACGGCCAAGACCACGACCCGCGCCCACCGCCGCCGGAGAAGGAGACCCTGCTCCGCCGCGGGCGCGACGGAAGCCACGCGACATAACCAGGCCCTCCCCGACCACGCTGTCGCCACCATTAGCTTCGCTGGACGAGGAGAACCCGACAGCATCGTCGCCTAGCTCGATAGACCGCCGGAGACGCCGCGCCCTTGTCGAGTTCGCCGCAGAGCCTCGGGCACTCGCTCGCCTATAAAAGGAGGCATCGCCTCGTCGATTCCTTCACACCACCACTCCTCCCTCTCCTTCCTTGATCTCCCAGCCACCTCGCCGCTCCACATTGACCACCAGAGCCACCCAATTTCTACCTCACTGCCCACGCCGCCGCGAAGCTCGCCGACGATTGGAGCCACCAGGCGCGCCGCCAGTACCAGGAGAACCGCCGTCGTCCACATCTACCTCGCGCATATTGCCATCCCTTGCTGGAGCCGCCGTAAGCTCTCCCACCCCCTGCCGCCGCTGCACCGTCGGGTTCTCGTCGGAGACGACGATGAACCGCGGCCGTCCGATCAATTTCTAATCCAACGCCTCACTTTGAAACTTACCGCTTCGGGCGTTATGAGCAACGACGCCTGGACCCCGCCCTGTCAGGCAGCCCGCGGCACTGGACCGTGGCTGGGCTGGCCTTGGGCCGTTTAAATTGAATCTGGCCCGTTTAGTTTTCCCGCCGGCCTGTTAATTCAAATCCCGTTTAAATAATATCAAATGATTTTCAATACTGCCCCTACTTTGAAAATCAATAGAATTAAATTGGCTAAACCAAATTTGATGAACTTTATATGGTTGGAAAGCTAGAGAAATTATCTACAACATGCCACTAGCCCCATGGCCAGATTCTTTGTAGAATAAATATGATAAAAATAACAAGACAGGGACTTTTCCCTATTCAAATAATTCTTAAAAATCAACCAAAATAGATATTAAGTTAATTCCAACTCTAATAGCTCACATTTGACTTACACTAATTGTTTATGCAATAAAATGGTGTGGTCACTTTGTATGATCATGCCATGGTTTAATGAATGGATATTATGGCTAGTTTAACTAGTTGATATTGTCCAAAACTATTAAATTAAATTATGTGGAGTCTTACACTTCATTTAAACTTGTCTCACATGAATTCATGGGATGTTTGGACCCCTGGTTCCAAACTCTCTTATATGAATTACTTGAGATTTAAATCAAATGTAGTGTTATGCAAATGATATGAGGTGATCTACCTCATTTAAATCATTTTCCCAAATGATGATGATGAACATTTGACTTAGGTCAATCTGAGTTCCTCTATGATTGTTTGAGAAATTAAATCTTAAGAAGATTTCAATGAGAGGAAATTATTTCTCAAGAACCCTATGGAAACTATCATTTACATATTAAATACAAAGAAGTGAATTCTATTTAAACCCCACCACCCATGCACTCTAGTTAATTTATTTGTGTGCATAGAGTAGTTTGTGTGTTCTATGTGATGTATGGAATAGCCATTGAATTAGTGAGTAATTATACTCGTATTCAAATTTAGACGGTAGCACCGGAGAGTACGCCGAAGAAGAAGGTTGCTACCAAGAGGAGGAGGAGGAACAGTTTGAGAACTACCAAGGCAAGCTATTACCAATGCAAGCTATTATTCTTGCAAAGTGCAAAGCCCCTTGGGGCAAGGCACCATGATCTTATCTTTTCTTACATGAACCTATCCCAAGTTTTTACTTTACAAGTTTTTTTTTCTTGTTTTCTAAATGAGTTACTTTTATAGTTAACTTTGGTCAAAGTACAAGTTGGATACTAGAGTAGTGAGTTAGTCTCTTCCAAGCAAAGCAAGATAGCACCCCTCATGATTTAGAGCTAGTGCTAATGAAATAAAACTTGACTACTCTAGATGGGAACAATGTGAATTTGAAATGATTTTTGAAACCTTGGAATGATGATGCATTCCATTGAATGATTTATGAAGGTGAATGTGAATAAGAGAAGATGGTGATTTTTGACAAAACAATGGTGTTGGTTTGAATGCGATACCTTTCCAATTATTAAGTACCCCCACAATACCTGATTATGGGTAGGGCTTATGGAAGTTTATGCGTCTTAGTATGGGTTCCCTCTAAACAAGCGTCATCGGGTTATGCCGAAAGCTACCACAAAAGAAATGATATGATATGATGCGAAATGAGGTGAATGTCCGGCCCAAGCCTGTGCAGTTCCCAGGTTGACAGGTCCTCACCGGGAGGCCAAGCTCATGGGGAGAGGTGCTCATACTAGGATTCGTAAGTGAAAGGTTATGGTTGATGATCCGCGTGTGTTACGATGATTCGGGAAATCCCGATGGATGAAATCAAATGTTGTGGCACAAGTGTGCAACCTCTGCCAGTGTAAACCTATTCGAATAGCCGCGTCCACGGTTACGGACGGTTGGAAGGCCATACAGTTTCCGATGTCATATCTTTGAAAATGATGTTGAAAAGGATGATGGTGAAATGACTTGTGGTGAATTAAATTGAAATCACCACTTGAATGGTGGGAATGACACTAATGTTCCCACTTGAGTTAGTTAGCACTTGAATAAGCTTTTCTCAAACTTTGTGAACTAAAACTAGCTTTATGCAAATAAACTAGAGCTTAGCAAACCATACTAGAATGTCTAGCACTTACATTAGTACTAGTTTCGAGTACTTAAAGTACTCACGGCTTTGTCCCTGGCTATTCAAATGGCGAGTATGAAGATGATCAAGGAGATGACCAGCAGGACGCCTCGACAACTAAGCGCCTTCCGACGTCAAGCGTTGGCCTGTGGACTAGAGAGTCCTTGTATCTTACGCTTCCGCTATGTTGAACTATGAACTTGTGTTTGTTCGTTGATCAATAGATCAACTATTCGTGTAATATGGATCATGTGATTCCAAATTTGTAAGACTTATGGTTTGTAATGAATGATGACTGTGATACTTAACTATTATGCCTCGCAACAACAATATTCCTGGGATTGCGATGTATGACATAATAGGCATTCGGACTTAAAAATCCGGGTGTTGACAAGTTGGTATCAGAGCCATTGTTTGACCTTAGAAGACCTTAGTTAGAATGGGCGTTCTGAAAAATTTAACCTTGAAATCAAATGAAAGAAATTATTTGTGAAAATTTACTACACTCTTGTCTTTGAGACTTTGCCAAAATTTGATGAATCATGATCTATCTTATTTGAATCAACCTAAAACTTTGCCACACTTTGCACTCTCTAACTTACTCATCCAATTCTCTTTCAGATGGCGCTGAATGAACCCATCAACACCAAGTTTTACCAGCTTGGGAACGGAGGAAGCTTGATCTTCGAGCACGACCTCAACGCCCTCTCTGACTTCCTTGGGCGCCCACACCCCGAGTTTCACGGGGTTCAGTTGGACGACACGCCGGAGGAGAGTTGCGGTGGGTGATCACCGACTTGAGGGCAAGATGGAGCCTCCCACTTCGGAGAGGATCCTCTTCTCCTTCCGCGAGAGCAACTGGCTCGACGGACTCGCACGTGGCCTTCAGGAGGCACTTGCGCGCCTCTGTGGACAGAACGTGGTGAGCATCCTCGCCTCTCGCTACGCCCTCCTTGTGAGGCGTGATGCCGCGGGAGTGCCCATGGAGCTGCAGCCGCACCCAGAGTTGAGGCACCATGCTGAGCACTGGACTTCATGCTCTACCAGACTCGGAAGGACCTCGACGCCTCGCGCTTACGCGAACCAGACCCATGCTCACATCACCGCAGGGTGAGGCGATCAAGCTACTCAACAACGACCGCAAGAGCCTTCGCCAGCGTGCCAAGAAGGACGCTACGATTCGTCGCCTTCGCGCCCGGATCGCGTCACTTGAGGCCACTGTCAAGGCCCAGGAGGATCAGATTCGTCAGCCGGAGGATGACGATGGAGGCATCGACATTCAGGGAGGAGACGCCTTTCGAGCGACGACGACGACTTTGAGGAGGACGAGAACACCGAGGAGGAGGACTACGAGTTCCTGGAGGCAGGACCCGACGACTACGTCCCGATCGATGTCGATGATGAGAGTAGTTGCACTAGTTCACTTATAGTAGGTGTGAGTTGTATCCCGTCCTTTGTATCGTAGCATGAGAATGGTTCTTAAAACCATTGAAGTATGTGTGTAGTTTGTACTATGTGTTGCATGAATGAATGAATGTTATGTTTGTCATGAAAAGATTACAAGTTTCCAAATGTTTTTCAAACTTAACCAAAATGAACCATAGAATGTTCCTCTTATCTCATAATCTTCTACATCTTCAGATGGCCCCTCCCAATCGCACCAACGATCTTGCAGCTGCTGCAAACCATGCTTGAGACCGGGAAACCGAAAGAGCGAGCCAAGCCAACCTCACCGCCTTGCAGAACATCGCCAACCAAGGCCATGGAAATCATGACCACCCCGGATCCAAACTCAAGAACTTCCAAAACACCAACCCTCGGTGTTTAGCAAGACCGAGGAGCCCCTCGACGCCGACGATTGGCTCAGACTATGGAGAACAATCTGGAGGTAGCCGGAGTGGAAGCCGAGAAAGTCCTGTTCGCCACTCACTATCTCGTGGACCAGCCCGCGCTTGGTGGACAAGCACCGTGCCATGAACGGAGGTCAATTCATGACTTGGGAGGATTTCAAACTCAAGTTTAGCAAGTACCATGTACCCCGGGTCTTATCAAGAAGATGAGGGATGAATTTCGTGAGCTGAAACAAGGTCGCATGACGGTGGTTGAATACCGCGACAAGTTTCTTACTTTGTCGAGGTATGCCCCTGATGAGACCGACACCGTTGAGAAGAGGAAGGAGAGATTCCTGAACGGACTGCATGATGAGATGCAGACTGTCCTCGTCAACATCCCCTTCGCCGACCTCGAAGCCCTTGTTGACTCCGCCATCCAGATGGAGGGCAAGTTAAACCAAGCCAATGAGAACCGCAAGCGCCGCATGGCAATCGAGTGGATCAAGCCACCCCCAAAAGTTTCGCCCTAGCTCAAGCGGAGGTTTCACCCCGAGAAACAACAAACCCAGATGCAGAACTCTCGCCCCGGTTATAATCGGAGTGGAGGAAACTCCAAGCCAGGAGGCTACAACAACAACTACAACAACAACAACTACAACCGCGCTCCCGAGCCCCTAACAACAACAACACCAACACCCACACCGCTCCCAGAACCGGAAGCAATGCCGTTCCCGTTGCGAACAAGCAGGACAAGACCACTATCACTTGTTATGAGTGTGGTGTAGTGGGGCACTACTCCAACGAGTGTCCCAAGCGTCTTGCCAAGCTCGCCGGCAACACCGCTGCACCTGCTCAGCAACAACGCCGTGTCTCCACCGGCAAGAAATTCGCCCCCAACAACCCCAACAACCGCAAGCCGCCTCTACCACATGACGCCGAAGAAGCCCAGGAAGCACCGATGTTGTCGGTATGTTTTCTGTCAACCACATCCTGCCCAGTGTTGTTTGATTCCGGAGCATCTCATTCCTTTGTCACCGAAGACTTTGCATCAACAAGTAAAATTCAACCACTCAGTTTGAAGCATGTTATGATAGTTCAAATCCCCGGATCAACCACCAAAGCCAGAAAATTTTGCAAAAATGTGCCAATCAAAATCCATGATGTAGATTTCTTTGCAAATCTAATCATACTTGGAACCAAAGGTTTGGAAGTTGTCCTAGGAATGGACTGGATGTCCAAACACAGTGGATTGATAGACTGTGCCAAGAAAGCCATCACTATGCAACACCGTATCGTAGTTGAGCACGTCTGAAAAACTACCCGAAAATTTACGCAACCAAAGTGTATCCAAGCCAACTCTGGATCAAATCAGGGTCGTTTGTCGCTACCTGATGTATTTCCGGATGATCTACCCGGTATGCCCCGGATCGAGATATCGAGTTTATCATCGAGTTAATCCCCGGAGCTGGACCCATAGCCCAGAGAGCTTACAGCATGAACGCAACCGAGCTTGTGGAGCCTGAAGAAGCAAATAGATGACATGTTAGCCAAAGGTTTGATTAGACCAAGTGCATCCCCTGGAGATCCCCGTCTTGTTTGTCGACAAGAAGGATGGTGCAAATCGTTTATGCACGGACTATCGTAAGCTTAACGATGTCACTATCAAAAACAAATACCCCCTACCCAAGATCGAAGACTTGTTTGACCAACTCACCGGATCCCGAGTTTTCTCCAAGATTGATCTTAGAACTGGATACCACCAACTGAAGATCCGAGCCACCGACATTCCAAAAACTGCCTTTACCACCAGATATGGGTTGTATGAGTACAACGTCATGTCGTTTGGACTGACCAATGCCCCCGCTTATTTCATGAATCTCATGAATAAGATCTTCATGAACTTTTTGGACAAGTTTGTCGTTGTTTTCATCGACGACATCCTCGTCTACTCCAAATCCGAAGAGGAACATGAACAACATTTGGAGATTGTCCTAGAAACCCTGAGACACAAGTTATATGCCAAGTTTAGCAAGTGTGAGTTTTGGGTGGAAGAAGTTGGATTCCTGGGACACATCTTGTCTGCAGGAGGAATTGCCATAGATCCCAAAATCAAAACGGTTATGGAATGGCAAGCCCCAACCACACAAACCGAGGTCCGCGCTTTTCTTGGATTAGCCGGATATTACCGCAGTTGTAGAAGGTTTTGAGCATCGATGACCCAACTGCTGAAAAAGGACAGAAAGTTTGAGTGGACCGACAAATGCGAAGAGAGCTTTCAACAACTCAAGAGTAGACTGACAACAGCCCCAATCCTGATCATGCCAGATATCGCAAAACCCTTTGACGTATATTGCGACGCCTCCAAGACTGGACTTGGATGCGTGCTTATGCAAGAAGGCAAGGTTGTATCCTACCTTTCAAGACAACTCAAGCAACATGAACAGAACTACCCAACCCATGACCTCGAGCTTGCAGCCGTGGTCTTAGCCTTGAAAGTTTGGCGTCATTACCTCATGGGTAATCGATGCGAGATCTACTCGACCACAAAAGCCTCAAATACATATTCACCCAGAAGGAGCTAAACATGAGACAACGCCGATGGATCGAATTGATCAAGGATTACGACATGGAGATTCACTACCACCCGGCAAGGCCAATGTGGTAGCGGATGCTTTGAGTCGACTGCCGTGCCAGTTGAACTCCATGCTCGCAACCGAACAGCCCAGCTTGCATCAAGAGTTTGAACAGTTCAGACTTGAACTAGTTAGTGAAGGATTCCTAGCCAGCATAGAATTGCAACCCACCTTGGTTAGTCAGATCAAGGAAGCTCAGAAAGACAACGCTAGCATTGACGGAATCAAGAAAGGAAAAGCCCCCGGATTCACCATAGACGAAGCCGGAGTGCTTTGGTACAAAGAACATCTCTGCGTACCATCGGACTCTGACTTGAAACAAGTCATCCTGCAAGAAGCCCATGACACCCTTTATTCAATCCACCCCGGAGGTACCAAGATGTACCAGGACCTAAAAGAACAATTTTGGTGGCACGGAATGAAGAGAGAGATCGGTAGCTATATCGCTAAGTGTGACATCTGTCGAGAGTCAAGGCAGAACATCAACGACCCGTGGACTGTTACAACCCCTCCAGATTCCGGAATGGAAATGGGACTCCGTAGGAATGGACTTTATCACCGGACTGCCCAAATCCAGCAAAGGCAATGATTCAATATGGGTAGTTGTCGATAGATTGACCAAAGTCGCCCATTTCATCGCCGTCAAAACCACCTATCAAGGTCCAAAGTTAGCTGAACTTTACATCTCCAGAATAGTCGCTCTACACGGAACCCCAAATCGATAGTGTCGATAGAGGATCACGGTTCACCTCAAGGTTCGCAAAGTGCATGAAGGACTAGGCACTCGCCTAAATTTCAGCACCGCCTATCACCCTGGACGACGGACAGGCGAGAGAGTAAACCCGAATCTGGAAGACATGCTTAGAGCATGCGCACTGGAATACAGATCCAAGTGGGAAGACGCCTACCTTACGCGAATTCTCTTACAACAATAGTTACCAAGCCAGCCTACGATGGCCCCCTTTAAAGCCTTGTACGGAAGGAAGTGCCGTACCCCTTGGTCGAAGTCGGAGAGAGCCAAGTTTTCGGCCCGACGTTCTAGCCGAAGAGAAAGTCCACAAGATCCGAGAGTACCTCAAAACGGCGCAATCCACAGAAGAGCTACGCCAAGAGACGTCGGGAGATGACCTTGAGATCGGAGATTTTGTCTATCTCAAAGTATCCCCCTTGAAAGGAATGCAACGGTTCCAACAGAAGGAAGCTTGCACCCGCTATGTCGGACCTTTCCAAGTCCTCGGCCCGGGGAAGTATCTTATCATGGAGTTACCTGAAGAAATGTCGGTGTGCACGACGTGTTTCACATCTCACTTCTCCGGAAATGCCTTGAAGTCCCGGAGAAGACCGAAGTGTTCAAGAACATCGATCACCGATCGGTGGATATCAACAAGGATCGACTTACCGCGAAGTGCCGATTCGCATCCTGGAAGAAGCTTACCGAACCACCCGCACCCGAAGCATCAAGTTTCTGAAGATCCAATGGAGCAATCATACCGAGGATGAAGCCACATGGGAACGCGAAGACTTCATGAAGAAGGAGTACCCAAATCTCTTTAGTACCTAACTTTCTTTTCGATCTCGGGACGAGATCTTTTGTAAGGGGGAAGGGTTTGTAACACCCCAAATTTCAATAAAAAGAAAGTTAGAGAATTCCAGAAAAGCAAAATTTCAAACCAACAAAAACTTTTCTATTTGCATATAGTACCATGCATAGGACTTGTGCATTTGAGTGATATGCCATGATGATTGTTATTACTTGTATTTGATATGCTCTAAAACCCTAGTGTGATCATATGAAGATCACCAACCAAATAATTCAAAGAGGAAGAAATTTCATTAAATGGAAAACCCTAAAAACCCTCACATATGCCCTATGGCATTTTTATAAATTTTGACCCTAGACCTATTTGGTCTTCACCATTAGTTGAATAATGTTATTAAACACTTATTACAACTTTTGGAATCAAAGTTTCACAATTCAAATGGATTTCAAACACAAATCCCACTCACATATGATAATGGTCAATTTTGACAATTCTAGTCTGATCACCACTTTGAGCCCTTGCCATTTAATTTTCCCAAACTAACTCTTGCTAACTCTTTGCACCATTTCAAAGTCAACATCAAGGTGAACAAATTTGGTGAAGATCATCATGCCAAATTCATCTTGGATCAAGAGCCTTGCTCATCCAAAGTCCCAACTTTTTAACATATGGAACAATCTACACTTAGCCATTTTGGCCAACTTTTGAATTCTAATTTTTCCACCACCACCTCAAATCACCTCTGGTCATTTACAACTAATATCAACACTCACATTTCAAACACTTTCACCATTTGAATTATTTCAAATTTGGCTATTTTTGAATTTCCAAATTCGGGCACTATTTGCAACTATTGCAAATAGTGATTCTACTCAACCTAATCTACACTACACTACCCCAATTGGTCCCCTGGTCCCCTTAATCCATTTTAATGCCAAATAGAAACCTAGGGAGAGAGAGGGCAAGGCTAGACATGGCCATGCCGGCCATGTCGCCCAACCCGACCACCTCCCCCTCTCATCCTTCCTTCCCCAACCCTGGCCCTGGTGCCCAAGCTCACCACCGTGCCTCCCTACCCCACCTAGCAACCGCCGTTGTCGAGGTAGACGCCGTAGCTCACCGGAGATCGCGCGCCCAAAATCGCCCAGCATGCCGCTCGTGTCGCTCGTGGCGCGCCACAGACGCCCACTGGCCACGCGCCGCGCCACCACCTCGAGCACGCCCTGGACCCGCTCTCGACAGGTGAGCTTGCACTCGACACCTGGAAGCCGCCAGACACGGCCAAGACCACGACCCGCGCCCACCGCCGCCGGAGAAGGAGACCCTGCTCCGCCGCGGGCGCGACAGACACGGAAGCCACGCGACATAACCAGGCCCTCCCCGACCACGCTGTCGCCACCATTAGCTTCGCCTGGACGAGGAGAACCCGACAGCATCGTCGCCTAGCTCGATAGACCGCCGGAGACGCCGCGCCCTTGTCGAGTTCGCCGCAGAGCCTCGGGCACTCGCTCGCCTATAAAAGGAGGCATCGCCTCGTCGATTCCTTCACACCACCACTCCTCCCTCTCCTTCCTTGATCTCCCAGCCACCTCGCCGCTCCACATTGACCACCAGAGCCACCCAATTTCTACCTCACTGCCGCACGCCGCCGCGGAAGCTCGCCGACGATTGGAGCCACCTCAGGCGACGCCGCCAGTACCAGGAGAACCGCCGTCGTCCACATCTACCTCGCGCATATTGCCATCCCTTGCTGGAGCCGCCGTAAGCTCTCCCACCCCCTACTGCCGCCGCTGCACCGTCGGGTTCTCGTCGGAGATGACGATGAACCGCGGCCGTCCGATCAATTTCTAATCCAACGCCTCACTTTGAAACTTACCGCTTCGGGCGTTATGAGCCACTGACGCCTGGACCCCACCCTGTCAGGCAGCCCGCGTGGCACTGGACCGTGGCTGGGCTGGCCTTGGGCCGTTTAAATTGAATCTGGCCCGTTTAGTTTTCCCGCCGGCCTGTTAATTCAAATCCCGTTTAAATAATATCAAATGATTTTCAATACTACCCCTACTTTGAAAATCAATAGAATTAAATTGGCTAAACCAAATTTGATGAACTTTATATGGTTGGAAAGCTAGAGAAATTATCTACAACATACCACTGGCCCCATGGCCAGATTCTTTGTAGAATAAATATGATAAAAATAACAAGACAGGGACTTTTCCCTATTCAAATAATTCTTAAAAATCAACCAAAATAGATATTAAGTTAATTCCAACTCTAATAGCTCACATTTGACTTACACTAATTGTTTATGCAATAAAATGGTGTGGTCACTTTGTATGATCATGCCATGGTTTAATGAATGGATATTATGGCTAGTTTAACTAGTTGATATTGTCCAAAACTATTAAAGTAAATTATGTGGAGTCTTACACTTCATTTAAACTTGTCTCACATGAATTCATGGGATGTTTGGACCCCTGATTCCAAACTCTCTTATATGAATTACTTGAGATTTAAATCAAATGTAGTGTTATGCAAATGATATGAGGTGATCTACCTCATTTAAATCATTTTCCCAAATGATGATGATGAACATTTGACTTAGGTCAATCTGAGTTCCTCTATGATTGTTTGAGAAATTAAATCTTAAGAAGATTTCAATGAGAGGAAATTATTTCTCAAGAACCCTATGGAAACTATCATTTACATATTAAATACAAAGAAGTGAATTCTATTTAAACCCCACCACCCATGCACTCTAGTTAATTTATTTGTGTGCATAGAGTAGTTTGTGTGTTCTATGTGATGTATGGAATAGCCATTGAATTAGTGAGTAATTATACTCGTATTCAAATTTAGACGGTAGCACCGGAGACGCCGAAGAAGAAGGTTGCTACCAAGAGGAGGAGGAGGAACAGTTTGAGAACTACCAAGGCAAGCTATTACCAATGCAAGCTATTATTCTTGCAAAGTGCAAAGCCCCTTGGGGCAAGGCACCATGATCTTATCTTTTCTTACATGAACCTATCCCAAGTTTTTACTTTACAAGTTTTTTTTTCTTGTTTTCTAAATGAGTTACTTTTATAGTTAACTTTGGTCAAAGTACAAGTTGGATACTAGAGTAGTGAGTTAGTCTCTTCCAAGCAAAGCAAGATAGGACCCCTCATGATTTAGAGCTAGTGCTAATGAAATAAAACTTGACTACTCTAGATGGGAACAATGTGAATTTGAAATGATTTTTGAAACCTTGGAATGATGATGCATTCCATTGAATGATTTATGAAGGTGAATGTGAACAAGAGAAGATGGTGATTTTTGACAAAACAATGGTGTTGGTTTGAATGCGATACCTTTCCAATTATTAAGTACCCCCACAATACCTGATTATGGGTAGGGCTTAACTGGAAGTTTATGCGTCTTAGTATGGGTTCCCTCTAAACAAGCGTCATCGGGGTTATGCCGAAAGCTGCCTCTACCACAAAAGAAATGATATGATATGATGCGAAATGAGGTGAATGTCCGGCCCAAGCCCTGTGCAGTTCCGAGGTTGACAGTTGGTCTTCACTGGGAGGCCAAGCTCATGGGGAGAGGTGCTCATACTAGGATTCGTAAGTGAAAGGTTATGGTTGATGATCCGCGTACTGTGTTACGATGATTCGGGGAAATCCCGACGGATGAAATCAAATGTTGTGGCACAAGTGTGCAACCTCTGCAGAGTGTAAACCTATTCGAATAGCCGCGTCACGGTTACGGACGGTTGGAAAGGACATACAGTTTCCGATGTCATATCTTTGAAAATGATGTTGAAAAGGATGATGGTGAAATGACTTGTGGTGAATTGAATTGAAATCACCACTTGAATGGTGGGAATGACACTAATGTTCCCACTTGAGTTAGTTAGCACTTGAATAAGCTTTTCTCAAACTTTGTGAACTAAAACTAGCTTTATGCAAATAAATTAGAGCTTAGCAAACCATACTAGAATGTCTAGCACTTATATTAGTACTAGTTTGCGAGTACTTAAAGTACTCACGGCTTTGTCCCTGGCTATTCAAATGGCCAGAGTATGAAGATGACCAAGGAGATGACCAGCAGGACGCCTACGACAACTAAGCGCCTTCCGACGTCAAGCGTTGGCATGTGGACTAGAGAGTCCTTGTATCTTACGCTTCCGCTATGTTGAACTATGAACTTGTGTTTGTTCGTTGATCAATAGATCAACTATTCGTGTAATATGGATCATGTGATTCCAAATTTGTAAGACTTATGGTTTGTAATGAATGATGACTGTGATACTTAACTATTATGCCTCGCAACAACAATATTCCTTGGATTGCGATGTATGACATAATAGGCATTCGGACTTAAAAATCCGGGTGTTGACAGAAGCGCAATTAACTCTAGGGTGAGATGGCAACCCCGCATAAGCACCAGTGCCAGCAGGAACCCACTACCCTCATGTCGCTCGGCGACGACATGCTCGTTGATATCCTCCGTCGCCTCACATTGTTGTCCTTGTTCCCCAGGGCCACCTTCGCCTGTAAGCGGTTGTGTAACGTCATCTCCTCGTGCTCTTACGCTTCTGTCGTGGCCAGCCGCATTATGTCATCGGCTCCGCTCGTGGGCTACTTCATATCAGTGATCGGTGGCGCTACCCCTTCCTTCCATCGAGCGCTCCTCGGCTCCGACCGCGATGTGGCTAGCATCGTTCGCTATGGCAAGTTCCAATTCGCGGACTTCGATGACTATAGCTGGCGCCTGATGGACTGCCGCCATGGCCTCCTGCTCCTCAGCAGCGACAGCTGCATGGTCATGTTCGACCCCCTCGCCGACAAGCACTTTCCCATACCCCACTGCACGAGATGGATCAGCCATAATTGGGTGGCAGTCCAATTATGCATTCTGAAAAATATGCCACTAAATTGTAATGGTACCTGGCAAAGACATAATTGGGCAGTGTTTTTTTTTAGAAAATGTCAAAAAATAATAGTGTCCTTGCCAAATTTTCCCCATATAATTTGCCAATTTAATAAATTTTGCCATGTTGGTTTTCCTCAAAAGAAAAAATTGCCGGATGTGTCACGCATGAGTTCTAGAAGGTCAAGAGATAAATTTTGAGTCGGGATTTGGTAGAGATCGCATCTGAATGAGAGACAAACAAAACTTAGGAAGGAGAATGCATTTAACCGTGAGATATGCGGAGCAAGGACTCTGCGTCAGATGGAAAGAGTCACATGGAACTCCTCCCATCGGTTCTAATCCGCATCAGATCGACCGCCGCCACCCTCTATCCCTTGCACCAGCTCGATCCGTCGGCGGCGGTTTGCCCCCACCGGCTCAACCGGTGGTCGTCACCGAGGTAGGAAGCACGATTAACTCTAGGGTGAGTTGGCAACCCCGCATAAGAGCCAGTGCCAGCAGGAACCCACTACCTTCATGTCGCTCGGCGACGACATGCTCACCGAGATCCTCCACCGCGTCATGTCGCTGTCCTTGTTCCCCAGGGCCGCCTTCGCATGTAAGCGGCTGCGCAACGTCATCTCCTCGTGCTCCTACGCTTCCGGCGTGGCCAGCCGTATCATGTCGCTGACTCCGCTCGTGGGCTACTTCATATCAGTGATCGGTGGCGCCATCCCATCCTTCCACCGAGTGCTCCTTGGCTCCGACCGCGACGTGGCTAGCATCATTCTCTACGGCAGGTTCCAGTTCGCGAACTTCAACGACTATAGCTGGCGCCTGATGGACTGCCGCCATGGCCTCCTGCTCCTTAGCAGCGACGGAAGCATGGCCGTGTTCGACCCCCTCATCGACAAGCACTTCCCCATACCCCACCACGAGCAGGATCAGCCATAATTGGGCGGCAGTACCATTATGCGTTTGACAAATATGCCACAAAATTGTAATGGTACATGGCAAAGACATAATTGGGCGGTGTTTTTTTTTAGCAAATGTCAATAAATAATAGTGTCCTTGGCAAATTTTGCTCCGTATATTCTGCCAATTTAATAATTTTTTCCACTTTAGTTTTCCTCAAAAGAAAAAATTGTCGGGTGTGTCACGCATGAGTTCTAGAAGGTCAAGAGATAAATTTTCAGCAGGGACTCGACAGAGATCGCATCTGAATGAGAGACGAACTAAACTTAGGAAGGAGAAAGTCACGTGAAATTCCTCCCATCGGTGCAAGAGATTCTAATCCGCATCAGATCGACCAATGCTGCCCTCTCTCCCCTGCACCAGCTCGATCACTCATCGGCGGTTTGCCCCCACCGGCTACACCGGTGGTCGTCACCGATCTAGGAAGCACGATTAACTCTAGGGTGAGATGGCAACCCCGCATAAGCGCCAGTGCCAGCAGGAATCCACTACCCTCATGACGCTCGGCGACGACATGCTCGCCGAGATCCTCCGCCGCCTCACATCGTTGTCCTCGTTCGCCAGGGCCGCCTTCACCTATAAGCGGTTGCGCACCGTCATCTCCTCGTGCTCCTACGCTTCTGTCGTGGCCAGCCGCATCATGTCGCCAACTCTGCTCGTGGGCTACTTCATATCAGTGATCGGCGGCGCCACCCTTCCTTCCACCGAGCGCTCCTCGGATCCGACCACGACGTGGCTAGCATCATTCTCTACGGCAAGTTCCAGTTCGCGGACTTCGACGACTATAGATGGCGCCTGATGCACTATCGCCATGGCCTCCTGCTCCCCATCAGCGACAAATCCATGGCCGTGTTCAACCCCCTCGCCGACAAGAAATTTCCCATGCCCCACTGTACGAGCAGGATCAGACATAAATATGCCACAAAATTGTAATGCATAATTAGGCGGTGTTTTTTAGCAAACGCCCAAAAATAATAGTGTCCTTGGAAAATTTTCCCCGTATATTCTTCCAATTTAATAAATTTTGCCATGTTGGTTTTCCTCAAAAGAAAAAATTGCCGGCTGTGTCACGCATGACTTCTAGAAGGTTAAGAGATAAATTTTGAGTGGGGACTCGGTAGAGATCACATCTGAATGAGAGACGAAAAAAACTTAGGAAGAAGAACGCATCTAATCGTGAGATATGCGGAGCAAGGAATCTGCGTCAGATGGAAAGAGTCACGTGAAATTCCTCCCATCGGTGCAAGAAACTCTAATCCGCATCACATCGACCGCCACCGCCCTCTCTTCCCTGCACCAGCTCGATCCGTCGTCGGCGGTTTGGCCCCACGGGCTACACCGGTGGTCGTCACCGAGCTAGGAAGCACGATTAACTCTAGGGTGAGATGGAAACCCCGCATAAGCGCCAGTGCCAGTAGGAGCCCACTACCCTCATGTCGCTCGGTGACGACATGCTCGCCGAGATCCTCCGCCGCCTCATGTCGTTGTCCATGTTCGCCAGGGCCGCGTTCGCTTGTAAGAGGTTGTGCAACATCATCTCCTCGTGCTCCTACGCTTCCATCGTGGCCAGCCGCATCAATTTGCCGACTCCCCTCGTGGGCTATTTCATATCAGTGATCGGCGGCGCCACCCCGTCCTTCCACCGAGCGCCCCTCGGCTCCGACCGTGACGTGGCTAACATCTTTCGCTACAGCAAGTTCCAGTTCGCGGACTTCGATGACTATAGCTGGCGCCTAATGGACTGCCGCCATGGCCTCCTGCTCCTCAGCAGCGACAGCTGCATGGCCGTGTTCGACCCCCTCGCCAACAAGCACTTTCCCATACCCCACTGCACGAGCAGGATCAGCCATAATTGGGCGGCAGTCCAATTATACGTTCTGACAAATATGCCATAAAATTGTAATGGTACCTGGCAAAGACATAATTGGGCCGTGTTTTTTTTTAGAAAATGTCAAAAAATAATAGTGTCCTTGCCAAATTTTCCCCCGTATATTCTGCCAATTTAATAAATTTTGCCATGTTGGTTTTCCTCAAAAGAAAAAATTGTCGGCTGTGTCACGCATGAGTACTAGAAGGTCAAGAGATAAATTTTGAGCGGGGACTCAGCAGAGATCGCATCTGAATGAGAGACGAAAAAAACTTAGGAAGGAGAACGCATCTAACCGTGAGACGACATGCTCGCCGAGATCCTCCGTCGCCTCACATCGCTGTCCTCTTTCGCCAGGGCTGTGTTCGCCTGTAAGAGGTTGCGCAACGTCATCTCCTCGTGCTCCTACGCTTCCGTCGTGGCCAGCCGCATCATTTCGCCGACTCCGCTCGTGGGCTATTTCATATCAGTGATCGGCGGCGCCACCCCGTCCTTCCACCGAGCGCTCCACGGCTCCGACCGTGACGTGGCTAGCATCTTTCGCTACATCAAGTTCCAGTTCGCGGACTTCGACGACTATAGCTGGCGCCTGATGGACTGCCGCCATGGCCTCCTGCTCCTCAGCAGCGACAATGCATGGCCGTGTTCGACCCCCTCGCCTTCTCGTACCCCACTCCACGAGCAGGATCAGCCATAATTGGGCGGCAGTCCAATTATGCGTTCTCACAAATATGCCACAAAATTGTAATGGTACCTGGTAAAGACATAATAGGGCGGTGTTTTTTTAGCAAATGGCGAAAAATAATAGTGTCCTTGGCAAATTCCCCCCCCCCCCCTATATTTTGCCAATTTAATAAATTTTGCCATGTTGGTTTTCCTCAAAAAAAAAATGTCGGCTGTGTCACGCATGAGTTTTAGAAGGTCAAGAGATAAATTTTGAGCGGGGACTCGGCAGAGATCACATCTGAATGAGAGACGAACAAAACTTAGGAAGGAGAACGCATCTAACTGTGAGATATGCGGAGCAAGGACTCTGTGTCAGATGGAAAGTGTCACTTGAAATTCCTCCCATCGGCGCAAGAGATTCTAATCCGCATCACGTCGACCGCCGCTGCCTCTCTCCCCTGCACCAGCTCGATCTGTCGTCGGTGGTTTGCCCCCACCGGCTACACGGGTGCTCGTCACCGAGCTAGGAAGCGCGATAAACTCTAGGGTAGGGTGAGATGGCTACCCTGCATAAGCGCCAGTTGTCGAGGGTGCTCCTCGTCAATGCCCTCCGATAGGGGCTTAGGGTTGATGGAATCCTGCAAGCTGACACGAGACATCGGTTCACAGACAAGCAGGAGAGCAATTTACCAGGTTCGGGGCCCTCGATGAGGTAAACCCTTACGTCCTGTCTGTTCTTGATTATGATGATAATGGGTTACAATGGGGTGCCGAATAGTTCGGCTGAGATCTCGTCGAGATGGCTAATCGCTAAGGTGACCTAGCTCTAAGCTTTTCTGGCTAAGATTCTAAGATTGATCGTGTCCCTCGCAGCCCCTCTCCCGACCTTTATATAGGAGGCGGGTCTCAAGAGGTCTAACCGAATACGACTAGGTTACTGATAGTTTTAGATCCGATCTTTCCTTATTCGTGCTTCCTTGTCTTGCCCGTCAAGGAACCTTCTGGTGCACCGTCTAGTGGCCTTGCTTCCAAGTGTCTTCATGGGCCTCCAACTAGATGGTACAGGATAGGGCAACATCGGTTACCCGAAGGGTAGTGCCCACGTCGTAGCCCGAGTGTCTAGCCGAAGATAGTTTGGGTAGAGACTAAACACGTCTCCTCCCGATGTTCTTCTCCTTCATTGTCCTTGTTCATCTTGAATCTGCTTCACCTTCTTCTATCGGGTGCGCGTCGCTCCCGATGGAGTAGCCCCGAGTCTAGGTACGGATGCTTGCAATCCGTGCGTAGACTCAAGTTGTACCACTCGAATATTTCGTTCTGCCAAAGTTTTTTCAAATCTTCATAGGTCATCCGATATATTTTCTTTATGCAAGGGATAATGAGTAACGTGCCCAACTTTTGTTGGTTAACGCCGATGGCAAAACAACGTTACCTACAGAATCAAGTCCCCGGGCATGATCTGGAGTGCAAAAACCTTCTATCGGGTGCGCGTCGTGCTCCCGATGGGAGTAGCCCCCGAGTCTGGGTGCGAGTGCTTGTAACCGAGTGCAGACTCGAGCTATTCAAACAATTTTTCTTCAATCCCTTCTTCCTTCGACTGCTCATTCTGTCGGGTGCGCGTCACGTGCTCCCGATGGGAGTAGCCCCCGAGTCTGGGCGCGGGTGTTTGCAGCCGGGTGCAGACTTAAGTCGAGCAATTATCTCTTCCTCCAAAACATTTTTCCTTCGAGTCTTCATTTTATCGGGTGTGTGTCAGCACTCCCGATGGGAGTAGCCCCCGAGTCTAGGTACGGATGCTTGCAATCCGTGCGTAGACTCAAGTCCTTCATCCGATAACTTTTCATTTTATCCTTCGAATGCTTCTAGCTTTTTTCATGACGTCACTGATGACGCTATACTGAGACCCTGATTATGACTGACAGGACGCATCCGGCTGGGCCTATTTTTTCTTTGCCTGGCCCTTTTCGCACAGTCACCAAGGCGTCTCCTCGATTTCTGCAATCTTTAATTGAAAAGATCCATTAAAGGAACCGGTAGCAACGACACGTGCCTACACAGCTCTTAACTTCTCCTCAAAATCTCCAAAGGGCGAGAAATCCCTAATCTTCTCCACGTTTTCCGTAGCATCTTCTCATTCTTCTCTTTCTTCCTTCCTTTGTCGTTGCTGCGCCGCCACCACTGCTTTTCCAATCTTCACCAGATCTCACAATGGTGAAGAAGAAGAATCCTGCCGCCGCCGCCAGTTCCACCAGCGGAGGCGCCGCCGCCAAGTCCTCCTCTTCTCTTCCGAAGGGGAGCGCTTCGAACGCTCCTCCCCCAGCTCCGGTGCCGCCAGCGCCGTCGAGTTCAATGGTCAAGCCCGGAGATTGGGTAGCATCAACCGTCACCAAGCGTGACGAGAAGAGATCCCAGCACGGGATTAATATCCTCGACGAAACGTGATCTTTCCAGGTGCGATTTCTCGGCCTAATCCCCCTGCTGGCTTTACCGTGATGTTCTTATCTTTCCTATATCGAGGCCTTTCGTTTCCCACTCATGAATTCCTCCGCCATCTCTTGCGAACGTACGAAATTCAACTATGGCAACTTACCCCCAACTCAATCCTCCACGTTGTTGTGTTCATCACCCTTTTCGAGGCGTTTCTGGGTATCGAACCTCATTTCGGGCTGTGGAAAAAGATCTTCTATGTGAAGAGAACAGTAATGGATACTTTGTCACCGGAGGAGTTGGGTTTGTAGCCCTTTCGGAGGTCAATTACTTCAATTTCCCAATGAGAGAATCCGTGCAAGGGTGGAGGCTGAAATGGTTTTACATCAAGGACTCCCTGTCACCGAATCTCAGCTTCCTTGCTTTGCCGATGTCTCCGAAGCCAAGCCCAAGAATTCTGGAAGAATATTCTCTCCCGACGAAAGAGTAACAGCCGAAGAACTATTTGCCAAATTCCTTCGAATCAAAGAGGCTGACGGCCAAACTATGATCGGCACAGAGGTGGCAGCGGTATTCTTGAAATGCCGAGTCCAACCAGTCATGGCCAGAGTTCACCCGATGTGGTTGTACTCAGGTCCAAAGGACGAAACCAGGATTAATGCTGCCGATCTTTCGGAAAAGGAGTTGCTTGACGAAGTCCGTCGCTTACTTCCTTTAGCCAGGAAGATTCGATTCCGTTGATTTCTTCTTATGTTCCCCTTGACGCTGATCATCCACCATCAAAGGTATTTTTCTTTCTTCACGTTCCCATTATGCTGTTTTTTACTTAGCCGACATAATTACCATTGTTCTTACTTGTTATTTTCTTTGACAGATCCCCATAGTTTCTGGAAATATGCATGATTCGCCGGATGATACTTCTGAGGGGAGAGGCTCCTCAATCCCCGTAGATTTTCACACTGTCGAGCACACAGGCCCAGAGGACGAATATAATGGTCCGATAGATTTTGAAGTTGCTCACACCGACCTTCCTTCCTCAGATGATGCTCGCGCCGCGAATGGATCGTGCGTAATGAGCTGATCGCGATGCCTTTGTTAATGCAGCCGCGGAGGAGGCCAGGGCTTCACCTACGAAGAGATCAACCTGCGGCTTTGCCGATGATGATCTCTTCGACATGTAAGCAGTTTCTTTTCTGAAGTTACATTTTGCCCTTTTATTTTTCATACTCCTTTTATAACCATTATCAATCATTCATCTTTGCAGCGACGAAGGCTTTATCGAGCCTCCGTCTAAAAAAGCCAAATCTGACGCTGCCCCGCCGGTCGTAGTGGCTTCCGAAGCTTCGGCTCCTAAGGCAGCCCCTGTGGCTCAAGCATCGACAGCTTCTTCCCTTTCCAAGGGGAAAGATGTTCCTCCAACTGCTGCCGCCGTGACTCCTCCTTCTGTAAGTCCTTTTCTGATTGTGATGCGAATTTCTTGGAGCGTGCTTTGTTTAACAATTTTTGGTAAATCATCCTTCTTTCTTAAGGACCTGCGAGGAGTTATTTCCTCTTTGGGCCTTCGCCTCCCAATTCACTTCTCTGGAAGCTGACAAGGCTCGGCTACAAAAGGAAGTCAAATCTTTCTCCTCGAAATTGGATGGCGCAGTCAAGATAGCTGCTGAGGCTCGCCAAGAGGTCGACTCTTTGAAGGAGGAACTCGGCAAGCTGAAGGAGAAGCTGAAGGAGGAGGAAGCATCCAGGCTGGCTGCTGAAGCTCGGGCAGCCGAAAAGGACGAACTCCTTTGTCAGTCTTCCTTGGCTTTACTTGGTAATCTTTTTTGTACACCTCTGTCGATTGATGCGCTTATGGATTCGATCCTTTTGCCAATGTATTTTTTTTCTTTCCCCTGCAGAAGCGGCGAACATCCCTGCTGATGCCCTGGATAGAGTTCCAAACAATTCTCCGGCAAATGCTATGTCGATGACTCTTGCCTCTCACCAGCTTACACGGGAGCTTCTTGTAAAGGGGAAGGGTGCCCTGGCGTGGATGCACTTGATGATTTTCCCCAAGACCAAGCAGGACAAGACCCTGGGGAAGCTGATCGATGCCTTCGCGGTTGACACCAAGGAGGTTATCGAGGTATTCAAGCGTACATCGCGCACTTATGGTGCTGCCTTCCAGCTTATGATGGGTTACGGCTTTAAGGGTGATATCGAAGAGATGACTAAGGAGCTGCCGAAAGAGCAAGACGGGTAGCTTGTTGACTTAAGCGCCTTGTGCTCGCCAGCTTCTTGAACTGGTTTCATCAAGGAAGTCGTCGGCTGGACCCAGTTTATCGACTCGACCCAAGCCCCTTGATTTTTGTAACAAACTTATGCTCGAGCTGATGTGAAACATTGTTCTGCTGCAAAACTTATGCTTGTAATAAACTCCGTGCTAGCAATGTTGTTAGCACACTTTTGTTATGATATTTCTTCTTTGTATTTCTCCCGATGGGAGTTACTTCGGATGCTCAGCTGTACCATATCCATCATCCTTTGTAACGGTGTTTCCTGCAGGTCTTCCCAGTGCCCTCATTTGTTGACGACTCTTCGGGTGCTCTTCCTCAAGGTGATCGGATCCAGTGTATGAAGGATCGGATTACGCAGATGGAAAAGGACCTGCGCAGCACTTATGCCTTAGCTGCTATTGTCAATAAGAAGAGCGAGATTGCAGCTGACGTGGAGCGGTACGCTCTTGAGCTGCATAAAGCTACCGAGAGTTTGAACTGTAAGTTTCCTGATTCCTTTGCCCTTTTGTCAACAACGCCTTGTCTGATTCTTTATTGATTCCTTTGCCAGTCATAGCTTTGAACCGTGCGGAAGAGAACAAGCGGATACACGAGCGAGTGCATGCTTTAACCCAACTATCCTCATCCGAAGAGATTTTCTGGCGGGAACACTCGAAGGCTTAGGCTGTCGCGAAATTTCAGGATCGGGTCCAACAAGTCCACCAATTCTTTGACAAGTGCTACAAAGCTATGAGGGTGGTTTGGAAGACGATGTTCCCTTTAAACGCAATTCCCCCTACGCTTTTGACTTTGATGTCCGAGTTTAGAAACGCCAAGAAGATTCGGGACTTAGTGCGAGCTCAAGTTTTTGCAGGGGCCAGGTGTACGCTTGCCCTTGTGCTTGCTCGTTATCCCTCAGCAAGTTTGCTGTCTATTGCCAATGCAACTGGTGATTTGGAAGCACTGTATCCGAAGGTATTATTGCCCGCCAATATAATTGTCGACAGGCTTGAGGAGGAGTCAAAGGTACCTGAAGAAAGGGAAACTCCGCAAGGGTGATATCAGGGTTTAAAGTTGTTTTTGTAAAATAAATTGCTTTGGCTAGTCCATCCAAGTGTTAGGATTGTTAAGCCGAAACTTTTTATTTGGTAAATACATGAATATGTACTTTTACCATGTTGATGCCATTGGCAAATTTTTGAAGGAGCAAATCTTAATTGCCCGTTAGATGTATGTATACTAGTTGGTCAGCAAATCATTATGAGTGATCAGCTCGTGTTGCAGGGTTTGCTAAACCTGTTGTATGCGCAACTTTGCTTTCAACCGATTGTAAGTTTCGACAGTCACTCCCGAATATTTCGGGTGCAATGATTCTGCCGATGAGCCCGTTGTTCTTTGATATTTCCATAAGTAAAATATCGAACGTGGGTTGTGTTTATATTTTCCAAACTCTTGCTTTATATGGCACTCGTAGAGGCATCTGAAGCAGAGGGAAGGATTAATGTCCTTGTTTTTCTTTGCAGCACTCGTAGAGGCTTTTCCCTTGGGGCGCGATCTTCTACCGCGCGTTACGTTGTACTGTTGCTTGTAAGCAAGGTTCACGGTGGCGCGGTCATAGATGCTTTAAATTACTGCAATGCTCAACAAGGAATCAAAACTTAAGTTCTCATTGATAGGGTAAATACGAAACTAAAGGGCGAAAAAAGGGAAGCCCTGTTTGGAAAGGAAAATGAAACTAAATGCTAGTAGATTGCTTAAATATTGAAGGGGTTCTTCTCATCTTCTAGCTTGGTCACCGTGTTGGTGTTTTTTGAAGCGCCGTCGACTTCGCCAGGGATCTGGGCAGCGATTGTCGGTGTCTTGCTGCCTCCTATATCTTCTGCATCGTCAACTGCCGAAGCTTTTGCTGTCAACTTGGGCTGCAGTTTCTGCGCGAGCTTCAAGAGCGGGGTCGTCAGACTTCTTCTTTGCCCCTCTAACGTTCTTCTTCCTTAATACTGCGTGACGAGGTCTTCGGCAGAAGGTCAGCAATTTCCTGCCTCAGGCCAAACTTAGCAGCAATCCTCTAAAAGTCCCGATCACAATTGTCCGAGCGTGAGAAAATTCCATGGACTGTAATGTTTGTCCCATTGTTCCCGAGCATTTTCAGCTTGAGGTATGCGTAGTGCGGTACAACCATGAACTTGGCATAAGCTGGTCTCCCAAGTATAGCGTGATACTGCGACTCCCAGTTCACGACTTCGAACTCGATCTTCTCCTTCTGAAATTGTCGGGTTTGCCGAAGACGACGTTCAGTACGCTTTGCCAAGAGAGTACGATGGTGAAGTAGGGAGGATCCCATGGAAGCGGGTGTCTGATTCTTCTAGCATTCTCATGGTGATCCCCATACTTTGAATTGTGTCAAGGAATATCGGGTTGAGTCCACTTCCTCCGTCCATGAAGACTTTGCTCATCTTGAACCCTCCAATCCGTGCTTCGACCACTAGGGCAGCGTGTCCTGGTTTTGGTATAGTCATCGGGTGATCCGCTCGGCTGAACGTGATGTTCTGAGACGACCACTCGACATACTCAGGGATGTTCGCCATGATGCTTTCTGCCAGGTTGATTTCTCGGGTGAGCTTCTTCATTTCTCTCCTTGAAACACTTCTGTGGATCATACTCATCTGCCCACGTGGTGGTGGAAATGCCTCGTTGGGTTGATGAGGTTGAGCTTGCTGGACTGGTGTTGCGTGGGGGTGGTGGTGGTGGTGGTAGCTGTTGCTGGCACACTGCTGGATGAGTTTATGCATATCGATGAACTGCCGACAGTCCCTGAGCAGGTGGCTAGACTTTATTTTACCATCCTTGGAATCGGTATATGAATGCAGGTAGCAGGGGGCGTTGATCTGCTGCGTAGGGTAGTTCGGGGGTTCTCTGTTGTCGTGGTTTACGAGTTGCCACGGTTCCTAGAGTTGTTCCGATTCCGTCTGTCGATCATCTGCTTTGTCATTGTAGATCATCTGCCGTCGAGTAGCTGCAGCCACCAAGTTGTTGTCATCGTAGCTGCGGTTCTTCCTTCTCTTGTTTGATCTCTTCGACCACCCGAATCATGCTTCGGCTGGTCATCTTCTTCGTCGTCGCCGCTATTGTCGTGGCTTTCGAACGTTGTCTTCGCCATCGGCCCAGCTGTTGGCGATTTCCATTAACTTGGTTATGGTTTGGCTTCTTGCGTCCAAGTTCTTCTATATAGCTTTCACGTCGGATGCCATCACTGAAGGCGTCGATTTTCTGTCGACAGATACGTCTTCCGCAGCGTTCGGGAGCTTGGTGAATCTCCCGATGTATGCGCGCATCGACTCCTTCTGCTTTGCGGCAATGCCGTAACTCTTCAATCCCGACGGGCCTTTTGTAGGTTGCTTGGAAGTTGGTGACGAAGGCTTCTACTAGGTCGTCCCATGACTTGATGGAACCCTTCGGCGGACCTCTTAGCCAGGCTCGCGCTGAGTCCTTTAGATAAAGCTGCAGGCACTGCATTGCTGCTATCTGGTTCCCTTTTGCAGAATCACGTCTGCAGATAATCCTCTATCCAGGATCTCCTGCTGCCCATCGCTTGGCGGCGTCGGTAGGGGTGGGTTTGAACTTCTTGGGTGGCATCGCCTCCCGAATTTTGTAGCTTAAACAATCGGCTCCCCTAAGCTTGTCGTCGTTCTCCCGGGTCTCGTCCGAAGAATCGCTGTCGAGTTCCTCTCTGGCGCGTCACCGCCTTGCTTTGTCGATCCTACTCTGAGTAATTTCATCCCGAGCGTCTCTCGCGTGGTATTTTGAGCCACTTGCTTGCAACGTAGTCTTGTCCTTTCTTGGGACCAGATTGTCTCCCAATATCGCGAGACTTTCTAGGGCACCTCGGTGGGCTTGAGCCATGGAACCTTTAGGGCGCTGATTGATGAGATATGCAGCGAGGTTGGCGGTCGCTCCCGCAACGGTCTTTGGTCGTGGCATGCCCGCGGTGTCTGTGGTCATGAAGGACTTAGTCAAATTTGATGTTATTTCTCTAGCATCGTCTTCCGAGAGCCTGGACATTCTTGATTGATGTTTGCCTCCTCCGTGGGTACTTAGAGAGGCACTTCCCTGCGAGCCCCTTCGTCGCTCGCTGGATCGGTCTGCCGCAGATAGGCGTCTCTCGAGGGTGGCTTGCTCCTTAGATAGGCGCTCCCGATTTTTCTCCAATATGGAGCGGTAAGCATTGAGAGTGCCAACCGTGGTTCCCGCCGGAAGTGGTGTGTTGTTAAGCACGGCTGCCTTGGCAGTGATACGTCCAATTTGCATCACTATTTTATATCATAATTTGCTGTTATTCATTGATATATTTCATATTGGGACACAATACTTATGTTATTTCATCTATTTTGCATGTTTCATCATTATTGGAGGATCAAGCACCGGAGCCAGGATCTGCTGGAAAAAGCACCGTCGAACGCAATATTTCGGAAGATCAACTGTGGGAGGAAATTATACCAAAAATCCTATTTTTGAAGATGAAGGAAGCGAAGGAGGAGCCAGGAGGAGCAGGGTGGGCCCACACCCCTAGGGGCGCGGCCCAGGCCGGCCGCGCCGCCATGTGGTGTGGAGGGCCACACGCTCGCCTCCTTTCTTCGCCAAACCCTTCGTCCCGAAGACCTAAGCCACAGAGGGTACCTCGCAGAGTTCTGACCGCCTCGCGGGGCGGAGAACAGAGAGAAAAGAGCTCTCCGGCGGCAGGAATCCGCGGGAAATTCCCTCCGGAGGGGGAAATCGACGCCATCGTCACCGTCATCGAGCTGGACATCATCACCATCACCATCATCATCATCTCCACCATCATCACCGCCGTCATCACCGCTGGACACCGTCACCGCCGTAGCAATTTGGGTTTGATCTTGATTGTTTGATAGGGGAAACTCTCTCGGTATCGATTTCTACTTGTTGTTGATGCTATTGAGTGAAACCATTGAACCAAGTTTATGTTCAGATTGTTATTCATCATCATATCACCTCTGATCATGTTCCATATGATGTCTCGTGAGTAGTTCGTTTAGTTCTTGAGGACATGGGTGAAGTCTAATTGTTAGTAGTGAACTATGGTTGAGTAATATTCAATGGTATGATATTTAAGTTGTGGTGTTATTCTTCTAGTGGTGTCATGTGAACGTCGACTACATGACACTTCACCATTTATGGGCCTAGGGGAATGCATCTTGTATTCGTTTGCTAATTGCGGGGTTGCCGGAGTGACAGAAACCTAAACCCCCGTTGGTATATCGATGCAGGAGGGATCGCAGGATCTCGAGTTTAAGGCTGTGGTTAGATTTATTCTTAATTACTTTCTTGTAGTTGCGGATGCTTGCAAGGGGTTTAATCACAAGTATGTATTAGTCCTAGGAAGGGCGGTACATTAGCATAGGTTCACCCACACAACACTTATCATAACAATGAAGATTATTTAGCCGTATGTAGCGAAAGCACTAGACTAAAATCCCGTGTGTCCTCGAACGTTTGGTAATTATAAGTAAACAAACCGGCTTGTCCTTTGTGCTAAAAAGGATTGGGCCACTCGCTGCAATTGTTACTCTCGCACTTTACATACTCGTACTTTATTCAATTGTTACATCAAAACCCCCGAATACTTGTCGTGAGCATTTACGGTGAATCCTTCATAACTGCTTGTCAACACCTTCGCTCCTCGTTGGGATCGACATTCTTACTTATCGAAGATACTACGATACCCCCTATACTTGTGGGTCATCAAGACTATTTTCTGGCGCGTTGCCGGGGAGTGAAGCGCTATTGGTAAGTGGAATTGTTAAGGAAAACCTTTACTGTTGTGCTGATTTTATTTCTGCCTGCTGCTATAAGTCATTATGGAGAGATCTTCTCTTCAATTTATATTTGGGAAATCTACTACTACTGCAACGGTAGTGGAAGCGCCAGGTGAGGAAGTAATACCATATAAAATACCTATGAAAATTATTGAACGTGTTATGGATAACCGCTATGAAGGGGATGGAAGCTGTCCATCCTGGTGATCATTTATTGTTTTTGCATGAATTATGCGGGTTATTCAAATGTGCAGGTATTGCTATGGATGAAGTGAGGAAGAAACTATTCTCTTTATCGCTGTCCGGTAAGGCGCATTGGTATAAATTACTGGATAATGGGGATTCTCTTGAATGGAATGATATTGTGCCCGGTTTTATTCTAAGTTCTATCCTCCAAGTGAAATTCATAAAGATCGGAATCGCATATATAATTTTTGGCCTCATGATGGAGAGAGTATTGCCCAAGCTTGGGGAGATTGAAGTCTTTAATGCTCAAATGCCCCATTCATGAGCTTCCTGGTAATGTTATTATTGATAATTTCTATGCAAGACTTTCTTTTCAAGACAAGACCTTGCTGGATACTTCTTGTTCTGGATCATTTACACGCAACAAAGAAGAGTTTAAAAGGACCTTCTTGATCGGATCAAGAAAATACCGAAGGATGGGAGAACGACAAGAATAGAGAATCAGGTATAATTTATGATTATAAATGCATTGAAGCTTTTATGGATCCTGATAAATTTCGTAATATGAGTGCTACATATGGTCTTGATTCTCAAGTTGTCAAATCTTTATAAAGCTTTTGCCTCTCATTATGAATTGCCAAAGAAGAATTTTGATAAGTATCATGAACCGTATAAAGATAAAATTGATTCATCTATTAATAAATGCGATGTAGTTGAAACTGCTGATCATGTTATTCCGAAGCTTATATTGAAAAAACTCCTTTCCCTGCTAAAATGAAAGAGTACTCTGTTATAAATAGTGCGGTTCATAAAAGTGAAAAGAAACCTGTAGAACCCGAAGAACAAATAAAAGTTGAACCTGCTGTTGCAATAGTTAAAGATCTTGTGACGAAAATGTGGAGGATGGTCATATTATTTTCTGTGAAGATGCTTCTAATATTGTTTCACATCCTAATAAACCCAAACAAGCTAGTGTTCCTATGCTATCGTTAGAATTGGTGATCATTGCTATTATGGATTATGTGATATTGGTGCAAGTGTTAGTGCTATTCCGTATGAGCTTTACACGGAGATTATGCACGAAATTGATTCTTGTGAACTTGAAGATATTGATGTGGTTATTCAGCTGGCTAATAGAGAAACTATTTCTCCAATTGGTATTGTTCGAGATGTGGAAGTTCTATGCGGTAAGATTAAATATCCTCCTGACTTTTTGGTCCTTGGTTCTGCAAGTGATTATTGTCCTATTATTTTTGGTAGACCTTTTCTAAATACTTGTGGAGCTATTATAGATTGCAAGAAAGAGAAAATTTTGACTAAATTACTGGTGAATCTTATGAGTTTAACTTCTCTAAATTTACTAAAACTCCTTATAAAGCTGATTTGCCTAGTAATGATTTTAAAATGGAGCAGTGTGCATCTATTGTTCTTGTTCCTAATAATCCTTTGCAGCAACATTTGGAGGATAGCGAGAGTGAAGTTTTTAGGAAAGAAAGAGATGAGCTTGAGGAAATTTTTCTTCGCCAACCTATTCTCAAGCATGATTTACCGGTGGAAGATTTGGGTACAACACCGCCACCTAAGGAAGATCCTGTTTTTGATTTAAAGCCTTTATATAATCTTAAATATGCTCATATTGATGATAAGAAAATATATCCTGTTATTATTAGTTCTAAGCTTTACGAGATTGAGGAAGAAAGGTTATTGGAAATATTGAAGAAGCACCGAGGCGCTATTGGCTACACTCTTGATGATTTGAAGGGGATTTCTCCGTCTATTTGCCAACATGCTATTAATATGGAAGATGATGCAAAGCCTGTTGTTGAACCTCAGCGTCGTCTAATTCCGAAGATGAAGGAAGTGGTAAGGAATGAGGTATTACGACTTCTTGAAGCTGGTATTATATACCCTATTGCTGATAGTAGATGGGTTAGTCCTGTGCATTGCGTTCCAAGAAAGGAGGTATGATTGTTGTGCCTAATGATAATGATGAGCTCATTCCTCAAAGAGTAGTTGTAGGGTATAGAATGTGCATTGATTTTCGAAAAGTTAATAAAGTTACTAAGAAAGATCATTACCCTTTACCATTTATTGATCAAATGCTAGAAAGATTGTCTAAAAATACTCATTTTTGTTTTCTTGATGGTTATTCTGGGTTTTCACAAATTGCTGTTAAAGCTAAAGATCAGAAAACCACTTTTACTGTCCTTATGGAACTTATGCTTATAGACGTATGCCTTTTGGTTTATGTAATGCTCCTGCTACTTTTCAAAGATGCATGCTATTTTTCATGGTTTTTGTGAAAGTATTGTAGAGGTATTCATGGATGATTTTTCTGTCTATGGGAATTCTTTTGATAGTTGCTTGCGAAACCTTGATAAAGTTTTGCAGAGATGTGAAGAAACTAACCTTGTTCTTAATTGGGAGAAATGCCACTTTATGGTTAATGAAGGAATTGTATTGGGACATAAAATTTCAGAGAGAGGTATTGAAGTTGATAGAGCTAAAGTTGAAGCAATTGAGAAGATGCCCTATCCGAGGGATGTTAAAGGTATTCGTAGTGTTCTTGGTCATGCTGGGTTTTATAGGAGATTTATTAAAGATTTCTCCAAGATTTCAAAGCCTCTTACTAATCTTCTTCAAAAAGATGTACCATTTGTTTTTGATGATGATTGTAAGGAAGCTTTTCTCTTAAGAAAGCCTTAATACTGCTCCTATAGTTGAACCTCCTGATTGGAACTTACCATTTGAAATTATGTGTGATGCTAGTGATTTTGCTGTAGGCGTTGTTCTTAGGACGAGTAGATAAAAAGCTGAATGTTATTCATTATGCTAGTAAAACTCTTGATGTTGCTCAAAGAAATTATGCTACAACTGAAAAATAATTAGCTGTAGTTTTGCTTGTGATAAATTTAGATCTTATATTGTTGATTCAAAAGTTACTATTCATACGATCATGCTGCAATTAGATACCTAATGACAAAGAAAGATGCTAAGCCGAGGCTTATTAGATGGGTACTTCTTTTGCAAGAATTTGATTTACATATTGTAGATAGGAAAGGTGCTGATAATCCTGTTGCTGATAATTTGTCTAGATTGGAAAATATTGCTTATGATCATTCTGTTAATGATAGTTTTCCAAATGAACAATTGGCTGTAATAAAGGTGAGCCGCGAGACAGCCCTTGGTATGCTGATTATGCTAACTTTATTGTTTTACTTGCCTCCAACCTTTTCAGCTCAGCAAAGGAGGAAATTCTTTTATGACTTGAGGCATTATTTGGGATGACCACACTTATATAAAGAAGGAGTGGATGGTATTATGCGAAGATGTGTTATGAACAACAAGAGATATTGAGTAAATGTCATGGTAGTGCTTATGGAGGACATCACGCCGGAGAAAGAACCGCGCAAAAGGTTCTACAATCAGGTTTTTATTGGCCAACTCTCTTCAAGGATGCGAGAAAGTTTATTTTATCTTGTGATGAATGCCAAAGGGTTGGTAATATCCAGACGTAATGAAATGCCAATGAATTATACTCTTGTTATTGAACCGTTTGATTGTTGGGGATTTGACTTCATGGGACCTTTTCCGTCTTGAAGGTAACACTCATATACTTGTTCTTGTTGATTATGTTACTAAATGGGTGGAAGCTATACCTACAAAAAGTGTGATGGTGAGACCTCTTTAAGAATGCTCTTAGATATTATTTTTCCTAGATTTGGAGTACCTAGATATATTATGACTGATGGAGGTTCTCATTTTATTCATGGAGGTTTTAGAAAAACTCTTGCTAGGTATGGTATTAATCATAGAATTGCTTCCGCTTATCATCCTCAAACTAGTGGTCAAGTAGAATTATCAAATAGAGAGATTAAATCTATCTTGCAAAAGACCGTTAATAAAACCAGAAAGAATTGGGCTAGTAAATTGAAGGATGCACTTTGGTCTTATAGAACTGCTTACAAAAATCCCATGGGAATGTCACCTTATAAAATGGTTTATGGGAAAGCTTGTCATTTACCTTTAGAACTAGAGCACAAAGCTTATTGGGCTGTTAGAGAATTAAATAAAGATCCTAAACTTGCCGGTGATAAGAGGTTGTTGCAATTGAGTTCTCTAGATGAATGGAGAAGTGAAGCTTATGAAAATGCTAAACTCTTTAAAGAGAAAGTTAAAAAATGGCATGATAGGAGGATTATCAAAAGAGAATTTAATATTGGGGATAAAGTCCTATTGTATCGGTCTCGTCTCAGATTCTTTGCAGGGAAATTACTCTCGAAATGGGAAGGACCATATGTTGTCGAGGAGGTGTATCGTTCAGGAGCAATCAAAATTAGCTCTCTCCAAGGCAATGCTAAGCAAGTGGTGAATGGACAAAGACTCAAGCATTATATCTCGGGTGATTCTTATAATGTTGATGTTGATATTATTCAAGTAGAAACACCGGAGGATTTCATCAAAGGGCAAATTGACAGTCCTGAACTCGACTTTGAATAGGTACTTGATCTTGGTAAAGAAAATCGCAATTTACTTTCGAACACATTTTCTTTTGTTTTTGGAAAATATGAAAAATTACGAGTTCGAAACGGAGTGGAAAGGACGCACGAGGGCGTGGCACCATAGGCCGGCGCGGCCTGACCTGGGCCGCGCCGACCTATGGTCTGGCCGCCCCGTCGCTCTTTCCGACTGGGTTCGATCAGTACTTTCCGTTTGTCGTGTGAAAAATTTTGCTATATAATCCCCGGACCCCTGGAGGTCCGTATATCGTGTTTTCGACGTGTTTTGTTTCGAGCTGTTTCTGCCAGGATCTGTTTTCAGTTTAGAAGCACCATGGTCCCCAAGAACAAGGGCAAGGAGTTTCCGGATGAAGATGATCGAGATCTTGGGTGGAAAGAGGAAGACAAGGACGTCAAGAAAGAAGATGAAGAAGAGGTGGAGGAAGACTCGCGCGCACCCGCGTGCTACCATCGCAAGCATCAAGGTGTTGGACAACCCTTTTAGTGCAAACAGAGCGCAGAATTCGCACTGGAGGAGCGGTTCCGCGTCATTACCTAGCTCCGAAAACATCTCCATCAGGCACTCATCACCCCTTCCACAATCTAATTTTCAATAATCAAATTGAGGGGACTCCCAAGGCAGCATTGCCTAGCCAGTGGGATATAGATCGCTCTAACACTGCAGGAGAGAAGGAGCCTGAGGCTGAAGAGTGGAAATAACTCCAAGAGCTGGGACTCGCCATTAGACAGACTCTTTAACCGCGTCGAGCACAACTCAGAGATGATCCGCAATCTCATATACAGGATTGATGAGCTTCAGGAGCTTATTGAGAAGCTTGGGAATTCATCACCACCATCGCCGAAGGAGTAATTCATCATCGGTATTGGCATCCCCTTGGTTTGTTCCAAGCTTGGGGGAGTGCCGCGGTATCACATTATCACTACCTTTTACTTTTATTGTCAAGTAGTGTCATATCATGAGTAGGGAAGTTATTATATAAAATGGGTTGCGTTTGGAAGTATCTCTCCTTTAGTTGGTTATCTATGTATCCCTTGGTGTGAGTTATCGTTATGGAATATTAATGAGAAGTCTTATCATTTACATATTGCACACCTTATTTTAGTTTGCAATCTCTACTATATGATTCACCTTGTTGTTAGTATTGGTATCACTTTGGGAGCATTGAATAAATCTATTTGGTTTTGGCAAACTTAGCATTGGTCAATAGCAACAACACTTTGAGGTTTTAAATAGAAAGGGAAATACATGTAGTTGTTTCATTGTCTTTCTTGTTAGCTCATAGCTTACTATTCTGAAGTTAAAATTGTTTGTGCTTACAAGGAGGATGCATGATTGTTTCTATCATATGTATGTTTGTTTGTTTCCCTCGACTCTTATGCTTGCTAATTAACCTTGCTAGCCAAGACACCTGAGAGGAATACTTCTCGTGCACCCAAACCTTAACCCAAACCTATGCCATTTGTGTCCACCACACCTACTACATGGTATTTTCTGCCATTCCAAGTAAATACTTCATGTGCTACCTTTAAACAATTCAAAACTTAGTATCTCTTATTTGTGTCAATGTTTCATAGCTCATGAGGAAGTATGTGGTGTTTTATCTTTCAATCTTGTTGGGCAACTTACCAATGGACTAGTGGCTTCATCCGCTTATCCAATAATTTTGCAAAAAGAGCTTGCAATGGGATTCCCAGTCCAAATTAATCAAACTAAATAGACACTCCTCCATGGTATGTGATTGATGGACGGCCCGGGATCGGTTAGCCATGGCTTGTGTAAGCAAAGGTTGGAGTGTCATCATCATAATAAAACTAAAATAAAAAGGCACTCCTTCATGGTATGAGATTGTTGGCAGGCACCGGGGATTCGGTTAGCCATGGTTTGTGAAAGAAAGGTTGGAAGGAGTGCCACACAAAATGAAAATAATATGGAGCCGCTCTTAGGAGGTTGTCTGGCAAGGGGGTTAGAGTACCCACTACCAGTCGTTGACAACAACAAACACCTCTCAAAATGTTACTTTTATTATCTCTATATGATTTCAAAATTGAAAAAGCTCTAGCACATGATTTAATCCCTGCTTCCCTCTGCGAAGGGCTGTCTTTTACTTTATGTTGAGTCGGTAAACCTATTTCCCTCCATCTCAAGCAAGCATTTGAGTAGTTGTGATCAAACCATTATATTGTGATTTGCTACATCATGTCTTTTATTCTTCCTTGTTTAGTATAAGTTTTATCTGAATGAATATAGCTTTGCAAGTTATCAATGATCATGAGAAGACCATTATGATTGAGTATGCAAGTTGTGCCTTATAAACTCTAACATAGAGAGCTGCTCAATGAGATAAATATAATCTGTTAATTGTTCTCCGACCAAGAAGCAAGTTTGCCATCACCAATCATGATTTCTCATGCACCTTTACTTGTGGTTACCTTATACTTGTTTCAATATGAGTTATAAGAGGTTGTTTACTATAATATCCTGTGTGAATGAATATGATGCTTCTTGTCCGTATTTTATTTATCGACTCTTCACTCCATAAACATGTGGTCATGTCTATCGAGTTCAGTTTCGCTTGCAAGAGCTAAGCTTAAGGGAGTTGATACGTCCAATTTGCATCACTATTTTATATCATAATTTGCTGTTATTCATTGATATATTTCATATTGGGACACAATACTTATGTTATTTCATCTATTTTGCATGTTTCATCATTATTGGAGGATCAAGCACCGGAGCCAGGATTCTGCTGGAAAAAGCACCGTCAGACGCAATATTTCGGAAGATCAGTTGTGGGAGGAAATTATACAAAAATCCTATTTTTGAGATGTGAGAAGGAAGCCCGGAAGGAGGAGCCAGGAGGAGCCGGTGGGCCCACACCCTAGGGCGGCGCGGCCAGGCCCAGCCGCGCCGCCATGTGGTGTGGAGGGCCCACGGCCCCTTTCGCCTCCTTTTCTTCGCCAAACCCTTCGTCACGAAGACCTAAGCCACAGAGCCTCGCGAAGGATTACTGCCGCCTCTGCGGGGCGGAGAACACGAGAGAAAAGAGCTCCGGCGGGCAGGAATCCGCCGGGGAAATTCCCTCCCGAGGGGGAAATCGACGCCATCGTCACGTCATCGAGGTGGACATCATCACCATCACCATCATCATCATCTCCACCATCATCACCGCCGTCATCACCGCTGGACACCGTCACCGCCGTAGCAAATTGGGTTTGATCTTGATTGTTTGATAGGGGAAACTCTCCCGGTATCGATTTCTACTTGTTGTTGATGCTATTGAGTGAAACCATTGAACCAAGTTTATGTTGATTGTTATTCATCATCATATCACCTCTGATCATGTTCCATATGATGTCTCATGAGTAGTTCGTTTAGTTCTTGAGGACATGGGTGAAGTCTAATTGTTAGTAGTGAACTATGGTTGAGTAATATTCAATGGTATGGTATTTAAGTTGTGGTGTAGTGGTGTCATGTGAACGTCGACTACATGACACTTCACCATTTATGGGCCTAGGGAATGCATCTTGTATTCGTTTGCTAATTGCGGGTTGCGGGTGTAGAAACCTAAACCCCGTTGGTATATCGATGCGGGAGGATCGCGAGGATCTCAGAGTTTAGCGTGGTTAGATTTATTCTTAATTACTTTCTTGTAGTTGCGGATGCTTGCAAGGGGTTTAATCACAAGTATGTATTAGTCCTAGGAAGGGCGGTACATTAGCATAGTTCACCCACACAACACTTATCATAACAATGAAGATTATTTAGCCGTATGTAGCGAAAGCATTAGACTAAAATCCCGTGTGTCCTCGAGAACGTTTGGTAATTATAAGTAAACAAACCGGCTTGTCCTTTGTGCTAAAAAGGATTGGGCCACTCGCTGCAATTGTTACTCTCGCACTTTACATACTCGTACTTTATTCAAGTGTTACATCAAAACCCCCGAATACTTGTGTTGTGAGCATTTACAGTGAATCCTTCATCGACACTGTCAACACCTTACGCTTCTCGTTGGGATCGACATTCTTACTTATCGAAGATACTACGATACACCCCTATACTTGTGGGTCATCAGCACTCCTCCTCTGCAGATCCACGTTGTTGCTGGCGCCGTTTTCAAAACTAGCTCGCCTGCTGGAACGGGGAGTGCGATCTCCATCTCCCCTGTTAGCAACATAAACTTGGAGGGGCGCCACTCTTCGGGTGTCTCCTTGGGTGATGCTGTCGATGCTGTCCTCTCCCGACAAATAGTAGGCATTGCAGATGAACGGCGTGTCGCTCGACCCTAGCCCGTGCCTGGTGTCGCAGTTCATGCAGTAGTACGAGGTTAGCTCCGGGGACGCGGGATCATCGGATCCGACCGACATGGAGGATGCTGAACGGGGAGTCGAAGGCGCGGGCGGAGCTCGACGCTTGTCAGGCCAGCCGAAAGGTCGAGTGACGACGATCGCTTGGACTCGTCGACTGGAGATGGGAGATTCCAGCAGCCGAAGAATTCCTTCTGAGTTGACGTTGTAGTGGACGCTCCCGAAGGTCATCTCCATGTTGCCTTGTAGACCGGAGAAAGTCGAGCGAGACGAATCGCTATGTGGGGTGAACTCGTAGGAGCTGAAACGAATCGGGCTTCCCAGACGAGGCGATGACGGTGTTGATGAAGCTGCCGATGACATGACGGGTTCAGCCGATGTCCGATCTTGTGCCGACAGGGTTCCCACAGACGGCGCCAATTGTCGAGGGTGCTCCTCATCAATGCCCTCCGATAGGGGCTTAGGGTCACTACTAGGAAAAGGCTTATAGCCGCACTCCTTACCGCCGGCGAGTACGATTCCAAGATGCCGGCGGTAAGGTCTTCCAGGGCCGCCTCACGTTACCGCCGGCAAGTTGGTTTCAGATCGCCGGGGATAGGGCACTTACCGCCGGCGAATCAGGATTGGAACAGCCAGCGGTAAGGTGGACTAAGAGCATCTGGATGGGCCTCTGCTTACCGCCGACGAGTTTTTCTCGAAGATGCCGGGGGTAAATTAACTACCGCCGGCGAAATGGACTTGCACGTGCCAGTGCTAACGTGGGCTGCTGTGAGCCATTTGGGCCGAAATTACCGCCCGCGTCCGTGTTTCGTTTTCGCCGGGGGTATTTAGTCATCTTGGATTTCTCCACCCCACACCCTACACACGCACGACGCACCCTCGTCGCCACACACGCACAAGTCACTCCTACATCCCCATTTCCTCCCCACCCAGGCGTGGCGGCGACGGCCACCCACCGAGCCCGCCTCACCGCGGGCGCATCCCCAAGTTCGTGTCGCCGGGCCGCCAAAGCCCCTTCGCCTGCTCACCGGATCTGGTCGCTCCCGTCTCCTCCTCCTGCTGCTTTCCCCACACGCACGGACACGCTCCCTCCTCCTCCGCCCACGCATGCAGGTGAGCCTCCGCCGCCCGAATCCGCCCTGATTCGCCGCCGATTCCGCCGCGCCAAGGCCGGATCTGACCTGTGCGCTCGCTGATTTCCGCTCGCAGGAACCAGCCAGCCAGCCAGCCATGAAGGGTGCCAAATCCAAGGGCGCCGCCAAGGCCGAAACCAAGTAAGTGGTTTCCTCCAGCTTCTCTCCGTTGTACTAGATCTGTTTTTGGAGGATTCGTGTTTTGCTGACCCCGCTCGCCGATCTGCACCCTTCCCTTTTGCCTATTTTTTCTACTTCGAGCTTACTTGTTATTTTCCGGTTATGTCCGGCCAACCGGGTTGACCTTGCGCTTCTGCTGCCTCTGTACAGGGACGAGTTCCGCAAGGAGTTCAAGGAGAAGAACCCCAAGAACAAATCCGTAGCTATCGTAAGTTCCCTTACTCCAGTAACCAATTCCCCAACCTATTTTACTCCGCGTCGATGGCATCATGATCCGTGAGCTGATTAGTTCACTGTTTGGTATAACTTTCCAGGTCGGTAAGGCAGCCGGCGAGAGGTGGAAAAGCTTGAGCGAATCGGTAAACCTTCCTCAACCATAGCCACTACTTCGGTTTGACTTAATACCACTACACTTGATCTGTTTTTCACATTTGCTGTTGAGTTCAAGAAGATATGCTATAGTATCCAGTATCCATGGTCATTTTTTTCCACTTTATTTGCAGCTAGATCTCTTCCTAGTCACTCTCGAATATTGCCAGATCTCCTTACGAATCATGCTTATTTATGAATAATAATTAATGCATATATGCCTGTCAGTGACTTCTTCTTTCTATTCAATTCTTTTGTACATGGAAACTCGTTGTCTAATGTCTATTGGTACAGATGTTTCACACTTTACAGTATGTGATTCATTCCTTAATAAGTGGTGCACCTTACTTGTCATGTCTTAGCTAGATCTGTAGTTATTGCTCTGAATATTTGTCGAAAACTCGGGTCAGGAAAACAGTTAATATAGTGCTTGCATTTGATCTTGAGATTTCTTATTAATCCAGTGGCAAACAGCAACGAAATTCCCTCAATTTTGTTTGGGTTTTTTGTAATTATGCATGCTTTTCGATCTAATTTATACGGAGATGTTGTTTTGCTTGTGACGATTCCTCCAGTATGTGATTTGGTGCTGGTTAATTATTCTAATCAAGGTTGCATCAACAGGACTCTTCCTCCTGGTTATTTGGAGGTCGGGGAGTCTGCAGCGGAGGGAGCCTCCAGGGAAACTTTGAAAGAAGCTTGTGCAGATGCGACCCTTGGTCCGGCGATTGCGACCGCTAGCAGTCACCTGCTCACGCGCATCGTAGCTGGGAGCTGGGTCGGTTCATGGGCCATCGCGGTTCAGTCTAGCCGGCGCCTACCGCATCTGCACCAAGATGCTGAAGGCCACCAGGAGGACACCATCGAGCCCGGCCTGGCTGCTTGCTGCTTCCCCCAACCTAGGTCAGTCCAATCCTCCTCCGCAAGACGCCAGTTAGTTGTTCTTTGACACTCATAATCACAGTGCTATGCTCATTGCTGCTCTGCCTATAGCATGAAAAAATCCACTAGCTGGCCTTAATGCAATTAGCTATTTACTCCTTGATTGCTCATTGCAGTATGATGTTTTGTTCATAGATGTCCTATTCTCTGATGTTATTCTAGACATTCTTGATTGCTCTTTTTGGTGAACTCGTTGTTTGAACCGATAAACAGGTTTTGCATAATTTCTTGCTTAAAATTGTTTCCTTTTTCGAGCAGTATGCATATTTGTGTAGACAGTAGGGAAAGCGAACATGCATAGATGGATATTTGCTTTCAGCTCAATGAATGCTTGTGCGCATAGATGGAATAATATGTGCCTGCTGTTTGTTGTTTTTAGCGGCAAGCTGCGGAGGATCATGATGAGCTGCCGAGGACTGGGACATGAGCATGGCGAGGATGCGGAGCTCTTCACGAGTGACGGTGGCGCAGCGATCGACCTAGGAGCGCAAAGAGGGGTTCTGACGATCTACCTGAGTTTTGGGCGTGGCTGACGTGGCCGGAATTTTGAATCTTTGAAACTAGCTAAATTTGTAATGGATAGAATATATATGAGTTTATTTGTAATTTGTAAAATCATTTTTTTTTGTTTCTTAAATTCATTACTCGGCGCTTTGCCTTGGTTGCCAGCGGTAACTGATTTTTTTTAGTTCTTTAAATATCTACTGCCGGCGCATACAAATATGAATCATGTGCCTGTGGTACTAGATACCCCTGGCGAATATGCGAAGACGCCGGGGATAATTGCATGTTACCACCGGCGAAAATAAAGGTGCCAGCGGTAAGGCATTACCACCGGCGAGGTGATCGCCGGCGAACGCGAAAACGCCGGCGGTAAGCCTTTTCAATGTGCCGGTGGTAAGCCTTTCCTTAGTAGTGGGTTGATTGAATCCTGCAAGCTGACACGAGACATCGGTTCACAGACAAGCGGGGAGAGCAATTTACCCAGGTTCGGGGCCCTCGATGAGGTAAAACCCTTACGTCCTGGCTGTCTGTTCTTGATTATGATGATAATGGGTTACAATGGGGTGCCGAATAGTTGGGCCTGAGATCTCGTCGAGATGGCTAATCGCTAAGGTGACCTAGCTCCTAGCTTTTGTGCAGCAGTTGCTAAGATTGATTTCGTGTCTCGGCAGCCCCTCTCACGCCTTTATATAGGAGCCGGGTCTCAAGAAGGTCTAACCGAATACATTAGTTTCCCAATTAGTTTTAGATCCGATCTTTTCTTATTCGACTGCTTCCTAGTCTTGCCCGTCAAGGAACCTTCTGGTGCACCGTCCTAGTGGCCCGCCTTGCTTCCAAGTGTCTTCATGGGCCTCCAACTAGATGGTACAGGATAGGGCAACATCGGTTACCTGAAGGGTAGTGCCCACGTCACCAGTGCCAGCAGGAAACCACTACCCTCATGTCCCTCGGAGACGACATGCTCACCGAGATCCTCCGCCGCCTCACATCTCTGGCCTCGTTCGCTAGGGCCGCCTTCTCCTCTAAGCGGTTGCGCAACATCATCTCCTCGAGTAGTTACACATCCGTCGTCGCCAGCCGCATCATCTCGCCGGCTCCGCTCGTGGGCTACTTCATATCAGTGATCGGCGGCGCCACCCCATCGTTCCACCAAGCGCTCCTCGGGTCCGATCGCAACGTGCCGCCATGGCCTCCTGCTCCTCACCAGCGACAGCTGGATGGCCGTGTTCGACCCCCTCGCCGACAAGCACTCTCCCATACCCCACTGCACGAGCAGGATCAGCCAATGCAAGTCGTCGTCGTTCCATTGCATCCACCTAGCTAGTGCGGCCGCCGACGCGATGTTGTTCCGCGTGCTGTGCCTGGAGTGCACGAGCGGCGGCAGGTGGCGGTTGCACGTGTACAACTCGCGCACTGGCGAGTGGCAGCCCCACCCGCTGGCGCCCAAAGGGATCAAGCTGCCACGGAGGGTGGACCCGCACTCGAACCACAACCTGTCGATGCACGCCGGAGGCGGGCGCGTCTACTGGAGGACGCACGCGGCGGTGCTTACCTCGTTCGACGCCGGCTCCATGGAGTTGTCCCACACGCCCCTCCCGGGCGAGCTGAACCACCTGTTGTCGTACGCCGTGGGGAACACGGAGGACGGCCTCCTCGTCACGCTCTACCACCAGGACAACACTGACAACCCTGTTGGATGCAACGATATAGAGCAGCATAGGTTGTGATAACCCTGGAGCTACGAGTATGGGGCAGTAGAAAGCACGTGATTAAGCTCTGCTAAGGAGGCATCTGCCTCATCCTTCCAAACAAACTTGTCAGAATTTTTTAGGATCCGACGGAGAGGCAAACCCTTGTCACCAAGACGGTGACGAGCCAGACTAAAAGCGGCAACGCAACTGGCTAATCGTTGGATGTCCTTCAGACATATGAGTCTCGTAATATCAAGAATCACTATGATCTTTTCCTAGTTAACTTCGATGACCCTGTGAGAGACAACGAAACCAAGTAACTTGCCGACTAGCAGCCGAAGAAGCACTTGTTGGAATTCACCATCATCTGGAACTTTTTCTCAAGTTATCAAACGTTTCTTGTAGGTCGGCAATGAGGTGATCTTACTTTTTTTGACATCTCTGCGATATCTTCGATGTAAGTATGGACCCCAATTTACCCCCGCCCCGCTTGGGAACACCGTTCCCAACGAGACAACGGTTCAAATTGAATGCTGCCGCCGCTCCTTCCCTCACTGGTGGAAAAACAGGGTTCGGGTGAGCCCCATAAGTCGCGAAGCTGCAGGAACCGCGACTAATGCTACCTTTAGTCGCGGTTCGGGAGGCGAACCGCGACCAAAGGCCTGGGCCCAGGGCGCTCGGTGGCCAGCCGGTGCACGTGGGGGTCTTTAGTCGCGGTTGGCCGGCCAACCGCGACTAAAGTTGAAAAATAGCTTTAGTCGCGGTTGGCCGGGCCAGCGGGACTAAAGCCCCTCCCTATATATACCATTCAGCTAACACTTAGCCATTTGGTGCCATTCTCTTCCACAAGCTTCACAAGTGGGTGTTAGGTTTGCTTTTGGTTCCTCTTATGCACATAAGTTGTTTGATGAAATGCCCCAAGAGCATGAAACAAACATGATATGAAGTGTTGGAGCCACACTTGAGCTTTCTCATTTATTTTTCCTCCTCGATCGCTGGTTAGCAACCTGAACCTTTGATGTGTCGTTGATAAAAAGTGCATGTGTGTATCATTGTTTAATTTATATTGTTGTAGCTAGTTAGTTTAACAAATGCATATGATGTTTAATTATATATTTTATATTATAATAATGCAGATGAATCGACAATGGATGTCCGGTAACCGACTCTCCGGCGGGTGCGGGTTTGAAAGATTTCATCGTAGTGGCTAATGCGAACAAGCAGGGGGTTTTGTTATCTGTCCCTGTGTTAACCTGTAAGAATCGGAAGGGTTACTCTTCCTCAAGAGATGTTCATGCACCTGCTTTTTCATGTCAAACTATAATTGTTGGACCAAGCATGAAGAAAGAGGGGTTATAATGGAAGAAGATGAAAGAAGGGGATGATTTCATCGATGAAAGCTATCTTACTCATTTCGGTGATACTTTCATGGAGGATGCTGAAGGTGAAGGGAAGTGAAGGGGAAGGTGAAGAAGAGGCACGTGATGATCCCGATTGATGATCTTAGTGACCATTCTTGATGCACGGAGTGGCTAGCTGAAAGAGGAAGAAGTGGATCGCATGTTAGAGGATCACCGGATGTGCCCGGATGCGATGATGGTCCTGAAAAAATTTAGTTTTGTAGTTCTTGAGATGGAAGGCCTGGCGGAGTGTAGCTGACTTCGGCATTGAAAACTTTGAAAATGTTGAAGAATATGTTTCAAAGAATAACGAGTTGCCCGCCACTACGTACGAAGCAAGAAGGTTGTGCGCCCTGCAGGTTTTAGAGGTTAAAATAACATTATCATGGCCCCGCATCCTCTACCGCGAGTGAATACGAGGAATTTGAATGAATACCCGGTATGCCACTGCATTGCGTTATAAGATTAGGCGATGACCACAGTGACGATATTTAAGGCAAAAACCCAGAAGAGGGTTCCGCCAGGTGATGTGGTATGCTCCTATAATACCACGGTTGGAATCTGTTCGGGAACAAAGAGCATGCCAAGTTGTTGCGATGGCACAAAGAGGACCGTAAGTCGGACGGGGAGTTGAGACACCGCGCAGATGGAACGCAATGGGGAAAGATCGACAGAGAGTTCAAAGATTTTGCAGCTGACGCAAGGAAAACAAAAGATTTGGTCTAAGTACGGATGGCATGAATCCTTTTGGCGAGCAGAGCTCCAGCCATAGTACCTAGCCCGTGACTCTATGCATCTACAACCTTCCTCCTTGGTTGTGCATGAAGCGGAAGTTCATTATGATGCCGGTGCTCATCCAGGTCCGAAGCAACCGGCAACGACATCGATGTGTACCTAAGGCCATTAGTTGATGAACTTTATTTGTGGGGCAGACCTGGTGTCGATATTATTAGGATGAGCACAAGAAGAGGAATTTGACCTCTGTGCGTGCTTTCGTAACCATCCTTGATTGGCACGCTCTTAGTAACCTTTGGAGTTTGTCAAATAAAGGGATACAATGCATGCACGCACTTCTTACATGAGACCGAAAGTGTACATTTGCCAAATTGCAAGAAGAACGTGTACCTTGGGCATCGTCGATTTCTTCCGAAAGGTCATCCAGTAAGCAAGAAAGGCAAGCATTACAACGGCAAGGCATATCGGCCGAAGCATGCAGAACGTACTGGTGCTGAGGTATTTGATATGGTCAAGGATTTGAAAGTCATCTTTGGAAAGAGTCCTGGCGGACAATCAGTTCCGAAGGGAGCTGACGGGCACATAGCCATGTGGAAGAAGAAATCTATGTTCTAGGAGCTAGAATATTGGAAAGTCCTAGAAGTCAGCTCTGCAATCGACGTACGTTACGAAGAATGTTTGCGTGAACATCCTAAGCTTCTTGGGCGTGTATGGGGAAATCAAATGATACAAAGGAAGCACGGACCGGCAAAGGATTTGAAAGACCACAGTGGCCATCAGGAACGGTTTTCAGATCGTGTGACTCGCTCGACCAAAGAAGAAGGTCATCTTTTTTGAATGCCTGAGCAGTATGAAGGTCCCGTCGGGATTCTCGTCCAATATAAGGAATAATCAACATGGCGGAGAAAAAAGTTCCAAAACCTGAAGTCTCCTGACTGCCACGTGATTATGAGGCAATTGCTTCCGATTGCTTTGAGGGGGCTCTTGCCGGAAAAATGTTGAGTAGCCATTGTGAAGCTATGTACATTCCTCAATGCAATCTCTAAGAAGAAGGTAATCAATCCGGAAGTTCTACCACGGTACTGAACGATGTGATCCAATGTCTTGTCGGTTTCGAGTTGGTGTTCCCAGCCATCCTTCTTCAATATTATGGCGCACCTCCTGGTTCAACTAGTCGATGAGATTTCCATTCTAGGTCTGTATTTCTACACAATATGTTCCCCTTCGAGAGGTTCATGGGAGTATTAAAGAAATATGTTCGCAACCGTGCTAGGCCAGAAGGAAACATCGCCAAGGGCTATGGAAATGAGGAGGTAATTGAGTTTGTGTTGACTTTATTCCCCGACCTTAAGCCGATTGGTCTTCCTCAATCGCGACACGAGGACTAAGTGGAAAGGCACGATCGGAAGGAAATCAATGATATGTATGGAGGGCCATTCTCTGACTAAGCACACCACACAGTTCCGACCAATTCCAGCTTGGTGGCCTCAGTACTTTGAGAAACACAAGAATATTTCACGCTCGGACAACCCTGGGCCTGAATCCTGGATTAGGGAGGCCCACATGGAGACCTTTCGTGAGTTGGTTGAGAAAACATTTAATGAGTGACAATAAGGTTGTATGGCTGTACATGTTGGCCAAGACACCATCTTCGGCTATACGACTTTCCAAGGGTACGAGATAAATGGGAACATTTTACCGATCGCCCAAGATAAAAGAGAGCCACACCACCAGCAGTGGTGTCCGCTTTGATCACAGAACCGAAATGGGCAAAATGGTCACATAGATGGAGAGAGGAGATATGAACTTGACTATGGACCCTCCTTTAGGGTCCCTTTGTTCCGGTGCAAATGGTTCAAGCTAATAGGAGGTGGGGTAAAGGTGGACCAGCAATACGGAATGACAATTGTGGATTTCAACAATCTTGGTTATCTTGACGAACCATTCGTCCTAGAAAGATGCGCTCAGGTTTTCTATGTGAAGGACATGAGTAGCAAACCAGAGAAACGGAAAGATAAGAAAACGATCAGTACATCATGCGATGAAAAGCGACATTGTTCTTTCAGGGAAAAGAACATCGTGGGAGTGGAGGACAAGACAGACATGTCAGAAGATTATAATATGTTTGGTTAAATTCCGCCCTTCAAAGTGAACACCGACCAAGCATTAAGTTAAATGATGAGGATGCTCCATGGATACGGCTCAAGCAAGCAGGTACACAAGGGAAGAAATGATGTGTAATAATTTATTGTACCAAACTTTGTTGAATGAATCATGTAATTATATTACCCGTGATGTGTTTGGTGTCCATTTTCGAATGATTCAATTGACTCGAGATAACTATGATACATGAAATTTGGAGTGACTAAGTCATACTCCTGCATACACGAAATTTGGAGTGACTAAGTCATACTCCTGCATATAGGAAATTTGGAGTGACTAAGTCATACTCCTGCATACATGAAATTTGGAGTGATTTAGTCATACTCCTGCCTAGGCGTATAATATGCATACTCGTAGTCTTCATAGCCGCCGTTGTCTTGGTAGTCGTTGCCTTCTAAGTTGCCGGCGTCGTCGCTGCTTGTCTCCCGGTCGTCGCCGGCGGTGCTCGTGGCTCGAACCGAGGGTAGCGCGGCGGGGATCGCCGGCCGTGATGTAGTCCATGACGCTCTGAAGTCCGGCCGTACCACCATAGCCGACGGCCGGCCTCGTGGAAGTTTCCGGGGAGGCAGCGTCCTCCTCATACCTGGCGAGCGCCCTCTCATGCCGATTGATGAAGAAGGCGTCCCAAGTATGCTGGTTATCGGGATGCCAGCGGATTCATCCGCTGCTCCGGCGTGAGGTCGAGGTAGTAGTGGTTCGTGATGGCCGCCCGGCGCGCAGTACCCTGAGGGACGGGAGGACCCACCGCCGGCTGGCGCTAGGCTCAGGTAGCGGGGACGCGGTAGCCCGGAGGGCAAGGGTAGTTCGAGGCGCAAAGCTCCTCCACCTGCTGGTAGGTTAGAGTGGGTGCGGTGGAAGCCATGAGAGAGTGATGAGAGATTGTAGAGATGTGATGATGCTGGCCAAGCCGGGCTACCTATATGTAGTGACAAATGGCGGGAAAAATGGGAGCGGGAAGAAGGCGGGAAGAAAGAGGCGGGGAGAAAGTGGCGGGAAGAAATTGGCGGGAAAAAATTGGCGGGAAGAAAGAGGCCGGAAGAAATTGGCGGGAAACAATTGGCGGGAAGAAAGAGGCGGAGACAGGGAAGAAATGGCGGGAAGACGAGGAGGGAAGAGGGGGTCGGAAAGAGGCGGGAAGAGGGGGCCAATGAACTTTTGAATTGAATTAGTTTTATTTTTATGAATTTTTGATAATTTGTATTTTTAAAATTTTGAATTGAATTAGTTTTATTTTCTGAATTTTTTGATATATTATTTGTATTTTTAAGATTTTGAATTGAATTAGTTTTATTTTTATGAATTTTGATATATTATTTGTATTTTTAAGATTTTGAATTGAATTAGTTTTTTTTTCTGATTTTTTTGATATATTATTTGTATTTTTAAAATTTTGAATTGAATTAGTTTTATTTTCTGAATTTTTTGATATATTATATGTATTATATGATTTTCAAAAAAAGAAAAGTATTTTCAAAAAAGAGCTTTTAGTCGCGGTTGGCCTGGCCAACCGCGACTAAAGTCCTTGCGCGCGGGAAATTAAAAACCGGGCGAAAAACCCTTTAGTCGCGGTTGGGGTCGCCAACCGCGACTAAAGGTAACCCTTTAGTCGCGGTTGGCGACCCCAACCGCGACTAAAGGGGGTCCCTATAAATACCTGCGCGCCGCCCGCAGGCGGTTCACTTCGTCTTCCTCGTTCGCGCCGCCCTCGACGTCTCGCCGACTTCGCGCTGCCGCCGTGCGCCCTCGACGTCTCGCCGCGCCGCCCGTGACCGCCGCCGCCGCCGCCGCGCCCTCCTCTTCTCGATCTGTCGCCGGCCCGGCCGTAAGTGTCGCCGCGCGCCGCTGCCCTGCGCGCCGGCCCCTCCTCTTCTCGATCCCGCCGCTGACCGCCGCGCCGCACCGTGGAGCACGCGGCGCTCCGTGACCGATGCGCGCGTATCCCTTCGGGCCACACGGCTGACCGCGCGCCGGCCGCACGCGCACACGCCGCCGCGTACCGCCGCACCAAAGGACGAACAAAAAGAAGTTTTAGAAAAAAAAATTAAAAAAAAAAACAGTTTTTAAAATTTGCAAGAATTAGTCCGGATTTTTTCCTTTTTTTTTGTTATGTTTGTTATTTTTAATTTTAACTATATACTTAACAAAAAAAACTTAAAATTTTGTAATTAACTATAACTTCAACTTAACAAAAAAACTTAAAATTTTGTAATTAACTATAACTTCAACTTAACAAAAAAACTTAAAATTTTGAAATTAACTATAACTTCAACTTAACAAAAAAACTTAAAATTTTGTAATTAACTATAACTTCATATATAAAAACTTAACAAAAACTTAAATTTTGTTAAGTTTTGGCCCGTCTTCTCCGCGAGCCTCGACACGCGCCGTGACGCCGCCGCCGCCGCTGCCCAGTACGTCCCGTCGCGCGCCCCGCCCGATTCTTCGTCCCCGCCGCACGCGCGGCGCCGTTCCTTCGTCGTTGTCGCCGTGGTGTCGCCGCCGTACCGTCGCCAACGCCGTCAACGCTACCTCTATTCATAAAAATGTAACGCCGCCGTACCGTCGCCAAATTAAAAAGAACTAAAGTTTTGACTTAATAAAAATGAACTAAAATTTTGACTTAATTAAAATTGACTTAATAAAAAATGAACTAAAATTTTGACTTAATAAAAAATGAACTAAAATTGTAACGCCGCCGTACCGTCGCCAACGCCGTCAACGCGCCAACGCTACCTCTATTCATAAAAATGTAACGCCGTCAACGCTACCGCCTCTATTCAACGCGCCAACGCCAACGCCGTCAACGCGCCACCGCCATCGCGTAGGGTTATGTGTCCTCGGCACCCACCGCCCTTTCGCCACCGCCCTTTACCGCCACGGTCTCTCGGTCACGTTGTCACTGCGCCCCTCTCGCCTCCCGCTCGTCGCCCTCTCTGTTTATATGTAGAAGAGATGTGATAATGCATATACACAATTAATTTGTTTTGACTACATGTTTTCAGGACTGACATATGGCGGACGATAGAGCTGACCCGATTCTGGACAACTATGATCCGGACGCTGAAGACCATATGTTCGGCATCATAAAAGGCGATATTCCATATGTGCCGACCGGAGAAGAAGAAGATGATATCTCTTCTTATCTGAACCTTGAGGGTGAAGATGAAGGGCGCCGTCAGCAAGCAGATGATGCCGAAGAAACGTCGATAAACGACGATCTTCAATTGGAAGTAGCAACCACCTCCGGCGGAGGTATATATATATACATATTGAGCGTCTGGTGATACAAACTAACTGATTTGAATAAATGTGTGTGTACTAACGCGCGCGACTCTCTTTCTTATTTTAGCCCTCGGCCGGATCGTCGAAAAAATCGAGTACGTCGTCAAAGCGTGGCGCAACCAAGACGATGAAACCAAACGAAACATGCACCATCGATGTTGTCGATGAAGAAACCGGCAGGCCGCTGGAGCCCAGCAAGAACGCCACCAAGTTTGTCAGCCAATGCGGAGCCATTGTTAGAGACAACGTCTCGATCACCGTCCAGGAGTGGAATGAGCCAAAGAAGGCACGTCTTGGTTTCACTTTTGTCGATAAGAGAACAAAAAAGATTGCTTCAAGAAGCTTATGGAACATTTCGTTCTACCTCCGGAATACCGCAGATACGATGAGGCGGGTAACAAGATTCAGGAAAACAAGGAGAGGTGCAAGCTAGTCAAACAGTTCGCTCTTTCTAGGATGGCCAACGCATTCCGGAAATACAAGCAAAATCTAGCCCATGACTTTGTCAAGCCGGGCAAGACTCCGGATTTCACAGGACAATATGAGAAACTGCAACATGATTGGCCAGAATTTGTGAAGCAAAAGAAATCGGAGCAGTTCCTTGAAATATCCAAAAAAAATAAGGAGAATGCGGCCAAGAAGGAGTACAATCATATCATGGGGCCAGGAGGGTATCGCTTTTGGCAGCCTAAGTGGGAGAAGATGGAGAACAAGCTGAGGGCGCGAGGAATCCATCCAGGTACGGAGGGATGGGACCCAAGGGCCAAAAGCTGGTGGTACGGGCATGGGGGATCGCTGAACCCGGAGACAGGGGAGTGTGTTTATCAGGGCAAAATAATTACACCCACCCAAAAGCTTATTGAGGCAATGAGGGAGGCTCAAGAGGGGAGGATCAAGTTCAACAGAGAGAACGACGCCCTGACAAAAGCCCTCGGGAATCCTGAACACGGAGGACGTATACGAGGCATGGGGCCCATTCCGTGGAAAGTAGGGTTCCCCCAGAACGATGACCCGTACGGTTACAGAAGCCGTAAGAGAAAGATGGATCGGGATGCAGATGTTGTGGCGAAGTTGGTAACGGAAATGGATGTGATGAAGAAAACCGTGAGTGTACTAGTCGCCGAAAGAGATGCAGCTCGGGCGCAGCATGAAGATCATCCAATGGATCTCGGAAGCCAGCAGCGGAGAAGAAGCGGCGTGGCTTCCACGGAGGCCTCACCGGCTGGTGCACCGACGATCGAAATTACTGCACCGGAGCCTCTGGTGGTCGAAATTACTGCACCGGAGCCTCCTCGCTACCCCGTGGACGATATAAAGGAGATGAAAGCATGTCATCTGTATTATCCTATGGGGAACATGTCCATGAAGGTAGCCATCGGCAGTGCTTTGCCACCTGGAGCACTCCACCACAACAACCCCATTCAAGATGGCTATGCTCGTGTCACGGTGGAGGAGATAGTCCAAGGGTTTGAGGACCTGGACATTGACATTGCTACACCTGAAGGGGTGAAAAGACTTGGAGATGTCAAGCGCCAGTTCATTCTATGGCAGAAGAAATTTATCAAGTTTCCAGGCGAGGCGCCAACAAGTCCACCCCTACGGTGGTGGTGGTGGCGGTGGCGGTGGCGGTGACGGTGGCGGTGGTGGTGGCGTGGTGGTGGTGCTTCACCTAATACACCTCATTCACGTCAGCCGCCGCCGCCCCTCCTCGTCCGGCGGGTGATCGACACGGTACCGCCCCCAATCCACCGCGAGAAGCAAAGCACCTGGGTTATTAACCCGGACCCTTACGTACCTAAGAAAACAAAGGTACCAGAGCCATCACTGAAGCCTCTCCCCACGAGGCCTTGGGAACGTAGTGCCGAGGAAGTCGACGCACACGCGGCTGCTGATTTAGAGAAATGGAAGGCGGCCTGCAAGAAGAAAAGAGAGCCCGAGCCCAAGCCAGTATTTTCTGATGAGCAAAAGAAGTGGGCTAAGTCATTTTTGAACGCACCGTCCCAAGCCGCGAAGAATGCCTGCCTGACGACTATGCACGTGAACTAAAGAATCAGGCACGCATATTGAAGGAGAAGAATGAGGAGGCCGATAAAGCGGAATTACAAAGTGCACAAAGCGGGAAACGAGTTGTTGCCCAGCTCGGGGAACAAAGTAAACAATCGATTGCCCCGCTTATAGTGACAGCCGCCGGTCCGGATGCCCCCGAAATCATAGAAGCTGCGGCAGCACAGGGATTGACTGTAACGAGTGCCAGAGAACAAGTGGCCAACTTAGGTATTACTCTTCGTGAACTGTTAGGCCTTGATGAGGCGCCAGTGAAGGAGGTAGTACTTACATATGTGAAGAATGGGCCTCTCGTCGAGCCTGCGCAGGAAGAGGATCTACCTTCACAAATGAAAGGTCTGCTAACTGGTACAAGGGTTACATAAAACATAAAAACGCCAAAGATTATATTTATGCGGAAGTTGGATATGAGCATCACTTCAAACAATACTGTGTACAAATTCATCTGAGTGAATTGTTCCAGCTTTTCAATCTGCGCGAGCTCGACAAATCTATCATCAGTTGCTACGTTCTGTAAGTGATTTATTTCTACCCCATCTCGTTCATATTGCCTGCACTATATATATGTCCTAACTATATTGTTGTGTCCGCTATTATACATGCAGATTGAAGATTAAGGAATGCAGAGTAAGGAGCATCCATGATGTTGGGTTCATTGACCCACACATCGTTAATGGATATACGTTAAAGCATCACCCCGCCGACGTGGAGGAAGACCTGTGGCGGTTTCTTGATAAGCAGGAACTCAAAAGTGATATTCTATTTCCTTACCATTTTGGGTGAGTGTTTATGTCTTGAGCACATTCTCTTTTGTTTACTCCATGCATGGTATGTGGCCGGCTAATCGATGAGTTATGCATGACGTACTGTGCATGTATCGTGTCCGCAGGTTCCACTGGATTCTGCTAGTGATTAAAATTGACAAATCAGAATGTCTCATCCACGACTCTCTGGATATGGATAAGGCGGAGTGGGCCGACATGAGACAAATGCTTCAAAAGTAATTGTTTTCATTCATTTGCGCTCTATATCGATCGGCCTATTTCGTTCATTTCCTAATTAAGCTTCAAGTAATGAACTAATAACTCTCTTGTTCATTTAATTTTCTTTGCCTCGTAGGGTTTGGAGATGGTTCTCAGATACAAAGGTCGGTGAATTCAAGAAAGAGCTAAATTTCATGCGGTCAAAGGCTAAGAATGGTAGCGATATGCAGCCACCGGGAACCAATCTGTGTGGATACTATGTCTGTGAGATGATCCGGAGATACACCTCTGAGCGCGTTCCGAGTGATCTCAATGCTCAGAGGAATCACCTCCGGTCGATGCTTAGTCCAGAAGCTCGCTTCCGACCACTTCAAGAGGAACTAGCTGGATGGTTCAGGAGGGAAGTCCTCCATCCTAAAGGAGAACACCATTGCGAGGACGTAGAACTATACATGCATTAAATTATGTATGGAAACTTGTTCAAACTTGTATATGGTCATCCGATGATATTGAATATATATTGTATATTTCTCTTGAATTCTTTTTGGTTATAATTTCAAATTTGTTTGAAATTGTACATTCATATGCATGTATATATGTAGTACCGTAGAATATGTGAAACTCCTTCAAAATTACAATAAAGCACAAAAGAAATAAAACAATATACAAATTAAACACAAAATATGTTTAGGGGGGGCAGGTTTAGGGGGGCCGGAAACCCTAAACCTGGGCGGCCTTTAGTCGCGGTTGGCCAGAAGAACCGCGACTAAAGGTCCTCCGCCCGGACGGCCGCCTGGCGCCCACGTGGACGGGCCTTTAGTCGCGGTTCGTAAGGAACCGCGACTAAAGGGGGGCCTTTAGTCGCGCTACTTTGGTCGCGGTTGCGCAACCGCGACTAATGGCAGTTGCGAACCGCGACCAAAGGCCCTTTTTCCACCAGTGCCTGCACGGCCACGTCTAACATCGCTGCCACTTTCCTCTACCGCGGCCCCTTCTAACCTAGACGGCTCGATGGTGCAGTCCCAATAGCAACACGGGGATCGCATGGGAGATACCATCACATCAGTGAGAGAGTGCGATATGATGAATGGTGAGAGACTGACAGTGATAGAGAGATACTTCAGTGAGAGAGATATGCTCAATTGTTTGTTGTTGTACGATTCGTGCAGTCTCAAATTCTCAACAAATGCTTCGGTCGCTTAAAAGCACACTCGTTTTTTTACAATATTCGTAAAATACATTAGAGATTTCAGTCCTACTCAGTTTGATTCCGTCTATTTACCACCGTCAAATCAGAGTGGATAGACAGTTATTAAAAATGCCAACCACTCTAAAACTTGTAATTTTGAAAATAAATACGGATGCCAATATGGATGTCCTCAAATATAAATACGAAGACGATGTCGTTCGAATACATATGAGTGTCGGATGCTTTCCCAATTCAGAACATATACAAATAACAAAATATTAGTTTTGTATCTTATATTGAGTCAACCGTATAATGATATAATACACAGTAGTTTCAAGCTTAATCATAAAAAATACATTTTACAACTTTTTTGATAGTTTTGGTTGAATAACTCGCATATCAGAATAAATTTACTAAAATAGGCTGCACCATTTTATACAGGTACAGATATATCTTTTTTTGTCACAACCTGTAGGTGCTCTATCATTTTTTGTTATAAGTAGGGTGGCAAGCACAACGGGTTGCAGATCCTTTTTGTACACAACATATAAGTGCTCTACCAATTTTTTGTTGTAAGTAGGACGGCAAGCGGGGAGGGTTGCAGGACCAGAGTTTGTTCTAATCTTTCTTTAATTTTCTTAAGTCTAGTACCTGTGGATGAACACCTTTAAGGCTCACATAGTACAAATTATGGAGACACAAACAACCGCAAAAATACAATGCCAAGTAATAACAGCAGTAAATGTAGCGAACATGTACATCCAAATTTCTGTAGACCACGATATTTTCTCTTTTTTTTTGAAACGGGCAAAAAAACTTTTGCCTTATATTGATATAGGAGAAGAAAACAGGGGTATGGCAAGAGCCATGAAAAACAAAAAAGAGGAAACGGGGGAACAACCCCCCCCCCCCCCCCCGGACCAAGGGAAAGGGACTAGCCTAGAAGATCCGCCATGTGAGAAGCTCCGGCGAGGATCCAATCCTTCCCCTCTTCTCTTATCCTATGCATGACCACCGCTGGCAGGGAGGACTTATTGTTGAAAACCCGCTCGTTCCTCTCCTTCCAGATCTCCCAAGCGATAAGAGTAATGGCTGAGCGTAAGCCTTTTGGGGAGGAGGTGGTGGTCTTCGAAGCGGCCAACCAATAGTCCAGAACTTTAGGCCATCCTTCTCCAAGGCTATTGAGAAGGTCTGGAAAGGAAAGCCAGGAAGCCGCGGCTGCCCAAATGCGCCTGGAGAACCGGCACTCAAAAAGTAAGTGCCGAGCAGTCTCTGGGGAAGTGCGACATAGCTGGCAGGTAGGTTGATGCGGCCAACCGCGTTTGGCCAAACGGTCAGCGGTCCAAAGGCGGTTTTGCACTGCGAGCCAGGCGAAGAAACGGCACTTTGGAGGGGCCCAGGTCTTCCAAACGATGTGCCCGAACTGACATGGCAAGGAGGCAAGGAACTGAACCTTGTAGGCGGAGCTGGCAGAGTAGCACCCATTTGGGGTCAACGACCAAATAATGGAGTCCTCCGTGTCTGGGTGAAGCTGAAAATATGCCAAGAGATCCCAGAGGCGGACATATTGGTCAAGGTGGTCGACAGTGAAGGCCTCGACCGCGATGTCCGAGATCCAGTTATTATCAGCGAGGGCGTCTTGGACCGTTTGATTTTTCCTCTTCGAAGCCTTGAAGATCAGGGGGGGCAGGTCTTTCGGAGGGGCACCGTGAAGCCATGAAGATGACCAGAATGATGCCTTAGCACCATTTCCGATGGTGACACGGGTAGCCGCATTGAAGAGGTCTCGGTCGGAAGCATCGTTGGGGTTTCAGAACCCACCCAAGGTTTCTCAGGAGCCGTCCATTCATACTTTAACCAACGCAGCCTAAGGGCCCGAGAGAATTTCTCCATGTCTAAAACCCCCAAACCGCCAAGATCCTTGGGGCGGCATACCTTTTGCTAGTTGACTTTGCATTTCCCTCCGCTAACAGCCTCCTTACAAGCCCAGAGCATGCCGCGACTGATCTTAGCGAAGGCCTTGAGGATTCCTTTGTCCGCCTTTAAAGCTATCAGCAAGAAGATTGGCATAGAAGAGAGTACGGACTTAACAAGAGCCATACAACCGGCGCGATTTAGGAACTTCCCCTTCCACGGGTTTAGGCGAGAAACCGCCTTGTCGATTTAGGGTTGAAGGTCCACCCGCCTAAGTCTTCCGAGGGAGAGGGGCAACCCGAGGTACTTGATGGGAAAGGGGGTCATGGCAGCCGGGAAATCAGTAAGGATCTCTTCTAGGTTTAGGTTGGCGCATTGGATGGGGGCAATTGAACTCTTAGCCACGTTGGTCACAAGGCCAGAGACTTCCCCAAAACTTTGCAGAATGTTTGCCAAGCCTACGACATCATGCCTCGTGGGAGAAAGGAAGATGGCGGCATCATCTGCGTAGAGAGAGACCCTGGGGCCTAGGATTCCACCTGGTATAGCAGAAAGCAGCCCCGGCTCTGTCGCCTTTTCCAGCAGCCTCTGAAGAGGGTCAATGGCGATGTCGAAAAGGAGAGGCGAGAGAGGATCGCCCTCACGAAGGCCTCGACCATGTAAGATGTCCTTCCCAGGGACTCCGTTGATGATAATCCTAGAAGAGGCCATGGAGAAAAGAGTCACCAGAAGGGCTTTCCACCTCTGGGGAAAACCAAGACGTTGTAAGAGATCCAGCATATAATCCCAGCAAACCGTGTCCAAAGCCTTGGCGATGTCCAGCTTGATGAGGAGGGGCGGTGTTCTGGTGCGGTGTAGCCGACGGGCAGTGTTACTTTGTGTTGCTTCAATACCTCTACTATGAATTATTGCTTTATGAGTTAACTCTTATGCAAGACTTATTGATGCTTGTCTTGAAATACTATTCATGAAAAGTCTTTGCTATATGATTCATTTGTTTACTCATGTCATTTACATTGTTTGGATCGCTGCATTCATTACATATGCTTACAATAGTATGATCAAGGTTATGATGGCATGGCACTCCAGAAATTATCTTTGTTATCGTTTACCTCGGGACGAGAGAAACTAAGCTTGGGATGCGATACGTCTCCGACGTATCGATAATTTCTTATGTTCCATGCCACATTATTGATGATATCTACATGTTTTATGTATACTTTATGTCATATTTATGCATTTTCCAGCACTAACCTATTAACGAGATGTCGAAGGCAGTTGTTGTTTCTGCTGTTTTGGTTTTGAAATCCTAGTAAGGAAATATTCTCGGTGGGACGAAATCAACGCCCGGGGGCCTATTTTCACACGAAGCTTCCAGAAGACCGAAGGAAGACTAAGTGGGGCCACCGGGAGCCGCCACTACAGGCGGCGCGGCCGGGGGCCCGCGGCCCTAGCGTGTGGGGCCCCCGTGTGGCCCCCACTCCCTTCCGCCTACATATAGTCTTCGTCGCGAAACCCCCAGGCCGAGAGCCACGATACGGAAAACCTCCAGAGACGCCGCCGCCAATCCCATCTCGGGGATTCAGGAGATCACCTCCGCACCCTGCGGAGAGGGGAATCATCTCCCGGAGGACTCTTCACCGCCATGGTCGCCTCCGGAGTGATGAGTGAGTATTTCACCCCCTGGACTATGGGTCCATAGCAGTAGCTAGATGTTGTCTTCTCCTCATTATGCTTCATTGTCAGATCTTGTGAGCTGCCTAACATGATCAAGATCATCTATACGTGCTATATGTTGTGTTTGTTGGGATCCGATGGCGAGAATACTATGTTATGTTGATTATCAATCTATGTGTTGTTTATGATCTTGCATGCTCTCCGTTATTAGTAGAGGCTTTGGCCAAGTTGATGCTTGTAACTCCAAGAGGAGTATTTATGCTCGATAGTGGGTTCATGTCTCCGTGAACTGGGGGAGTGACAGAAACCCCTAAGGTTGTGGATGTGCTGTTGCCACTAGGGATAAAACATTGATGCTATGTCCGAGGATGTAGTTATTGATTACATTACGCACCATACTTAATGCAATTGGTGTTGTTTTCAACTTAATATTGGAAGGGGTTCGGATGATAACCAAGGTGGACTTTTTAGGCATAGATGCATGCTGGATAGCGGTCATGTACTTTGTCGTAATGCCCAATTAAATCTCACAATACTCATCATATCATGTATGTGCATTGTCATGCCCTCTCTATTTGTCAATTGCCCAATGTAATTTGTTCACCCAACATGCTATTTATCTTATGGGAGAGACACCTCTAGTGAACTGTGGACCCCGGTCCATTCTTTAACATCGAATACACATCTGTTGCAATACTTGTTTTATTCTGCAAACAATCATCATCCACACTATACATCTAATCCTTTGTTACAGCAAGCCGGTGAGATTGACAACCTCACTGTTTCGTTGGGGCAAGGTGTATAACCCGAACATAGGAACAACGAAGGGTAGATTTAGAAATGGGATGTGCATTTCATCGCAAAACGAGGAAAATTTTCGCGCCTTATTGCAACTAAACCTAAGAGGGATCGAGGTTCTCTCTCATTTTGCACTTAGGGTTAGGCAATGTGAGTTAGGGTAATTTCGACATGATCTCTTTTGTATCTTGTTACTTTGGGGAATGATTGCATTTGATAAGTGTTAAACATTTAACTATACACATCACACAATATAAACAATGAATTTATAATTCAAACACAAGTTATAAAATTCAAATCACTTTGAATTTCAAAGTGAATATCAAATACAATATTTAATCAAGAATATAAACATTACATAATACAAAGCTCATAAACCAAAACTTGAGCTTTATTGATATACAACACAATTACAAAGTCTTTACAATATTCTTGATACAAGAATTGAGACATAATGATCAGAAATAAAAGAAAAGGAAAATTACAAGTTTATTCTAAACTAAACCTAGACTAAGTGGCTTGAGGATGATCTTCTGGCCATAATTCAAACCTTCAAAACAAAGAACAGATACTAGACAGAATATCAGTGTTAGCAAAGTTCAGTTTGGACAGTTAGCAAAAATCAGAGGAAAATTCAGTTTGGACAGTGCACATGTCACAGACACTTGTGCTTGTCCAAATTCGGACAGCACAAGATAGGCATAGGCAGACCAAACTGAGCAAGCCACAGGGCTCAAGTTTCACCATATGAGTGATGTTGCTAACCAAGCAACAGCAAGGCAATGCAAGGGGTGAGTCATAAAGTAACCAGGCTTGTGTGTCATGGCCAGGGAAGAAGTAGAGACCATATAAATAGCACACAAACCCTAGAACCATGACAGTCGACCACATATGCAAATCACCAGGTAAGGGTGAAGCAAGAACCAGCACCAGTTCATCCAGTTCATACTCAAGAACAGAAACCAACACACAACCACTTAGCCCCAGGAATCATGGTGACCTGAGAAGATCAACCAGAAACTGGAGGTGAAGGGCTGTGTACAAAACCCCAAGTCTGCAACAACCAAATATTTCAATCTAGGAGCTGGAACAAGGTATACCAAGTTCCTGGACAGATCCAATGGATCTGATCCATCATATATGCATGATATAAGCATGGGAATGAGCAGATGCTCAAATGGGTAGATCATCACTTGGTTTTCACCAAGGATTACTGCCAGTCTAAAAGCCACTAAAAATGAAAAGCATCTAGATACAGATCTTGTACACAGAAGCTAGCAAACATGCACAGATGCACACACTAGCCAGATCAGATGCACCGATAGCACCAGTAGATGAATTGCAAGGGTTAGCAGCTAATAAAGACTACACAGTAAATCCTAAGCTATGAACCATCAGTAACCCTAGATTTTCATCAGGCAAGCATATTGGCATTCATATCTAGTATGATCCCCAAATATGCAAGCAAAGGTTGAGTAGCCACAAGATCCAATTAAATAGGTGAGCAACCAATCAGTAGCAAGGCTACTGAGGTCACATCACACTTAGCACCAATTAAAAGAAAGCCAACTATAGCACATCATTATCCAGGAGTGGATTCAGATTCAATTGCTTGCTAAACAATCATGAATAGCCAAATAATTTGCAAGCAAATCATTTAATTCATTACTGCATAAGCAGTTCATCATAACTTAATTAATTCAAGCATGAATTTATCACAGATCCATGCTTAATACTGACAGCAACATAATATAAGGCAACACAGTTTAATCACTGTATCATAGCCACTGGAGCAAGTCCAGTTAGCTTGAATGAGCAACAGCACAAGTAAGCAGCATAGTGATGCTTGAGCATCAGCATCAACAAGGAAAGTGAATCACTTAGCCACAGAATTAATCAGTAAGCCATCACTGACATTTAATTGATCAAATGGATCAATTGAATCAAGTCAAGCTACACAGGGAAGCTAGCCAACAAGCAAAGGATGATCCAATGGATCATTAGCTTGCATAGGAAGCACAGAGGCATTTCACAAGCACCACTGGCACACACAAGTGTCACTGATGCATCACAGTACACCTAGACAAGCAAGTATGATATGCCAGTAAGCACAAGCAAGCCATAATCAAGTACAGCATGGTATAGCAAGCTTTTGAGCAAGCACAGCAGAGCATGGCAAGTACAGGCATGCTAGGAGCAGCAAGATAAGCAAGCACAGCATGAATAGCAAGCAAAGCAACATTGGCCAGTACCAGAAACTGGTGATTTGGCCATGAGCTTGCAGTAGATAGTAGCACTGGAAGATTAAGCAACTATGGCATAGCTCTGTGTGATCACGGGATCACCAGAGAGCAACAGAGCATGAGAAGGAGGAAGAACAGAAGCAAGGGAGGCACACACATGGAGAAGTGAAGGAGGAGGTGAAGTACTTACTCGCGCTGGAAGCGAAGCTAGGGCATGGCGAGGCGGTGCTCGCGCGGCCCTAACATTGCAAATCCGGGGGGGACGATGTTACGCGGCGAACACGAACACGAACACCACCGTAGCAGATGCACCTGAGGCGACGGCGCGAGTACTGCGAGCAGCACCGCGCCAAGTCAACCTCGGGGCGCACCATCGTCGGCGAGGCGAGAGCTCGCCGGAGTTCATCAATCGCCCAAGGCGATTCTTCCCGAGATCCGAACGGAGGCGATTCGCCGGAGGGGAAGAGAAGGGAAACCACGCGGACGGATCGATAGATCTGCACGCGGCGGTTTGATTTGGTAGGTGGCTGGCGGGGAGCATGGAGCGCCGGAGCGCGGCGGCGGCCATGGCGGCGACGCCATCGCCACGGGCGTCGCAGAGGTTAGGGTTAGAGGGAATGAGTGAGAGAGGGCCGAGTGAGTGAGTGAGGTGGGCCGTTCGGCACCACCGACCCATAAGGGACAAGCCTTAATGGGTTGTCCCTGGGCTTTAGGTAAATGGGCTGGGCCCAATAGGGGCCAGGGGGTATTTTGGTCTTTTAATAATTAAGAAAAGGCGAACTTTACCAATTTTTAGTAAATAAATACAACTCTGAAAATCCATTAAAAATTGGATTAATGAATAAAAAATAAATCTTAACAAGAATAAAATATGAAATAGAATTTATGAAACAAATTCAAAATTATGAATTTTAAGAATTTAAATAATAACTTGGAATTTTAAACTATTATTTCCTTGTATTTAAAATTCAAGGAAAATCTCAAATAAGTTCAAATACTTATTTTCAAACATTTCAAAATGAAATTCTATTATTCCAAGTCATTTCTATTGGAAAGGGGTATTTTTCCAAGAAAATACTATATTCCTTTTAATTCCAAAAACTATAGAGGTAACTCTATGATTTCAAATTATTTTTGGAATGATTAATGGAATCACCAAGTAAAATAGTTTTACTTTGAATTGTTGTACTTTGTGTGAATTAAAATGGTTTATACTTTTAAATCAATTGCAAGTTACCGTCAAAGACATAAATCTTAAACTCAACCCTAAATTGATATAACTCAGCGGGGTAAAGGGATTCAACATAAAATAATACATCCATGATTGCATTATTTGGATTTTATAAGATTGTCCTTGGGACAATGATGCTTTACAGAACCCGAGGTCCGGTTCCATCACTGCATTGAACTGCACTATCTCGCAGTCCACGGCAAGTTCACCCTTGCTCATGTCAACTTGATTATTTTCTACTACTTTAATGCAAAGCTATATACTTATCATTCCTGCATCGCAAATAAAATGTTACTTTCCAACTATGAATATGACTATGTGGTTGGCAATGGAACCATGGTATGTGTTGATATGGTGGAGGTTCCATTGCATGGGTTATATCACCCTAGGATTAAATTACCAATGCCGTCCAGTGATTCTAGCGCCGTACAAACCGCGTTGACCATGAGATCTATAATGGCTCTGGGGAAGCCAGCTGTATCTTTTCCCTTCTGCACGCCAACGGATTGGTAGAGCCGGCGGGGTGTTGGAGGCACTGCCGTAGGTTGGGATAGCCTTTTAAATCCCCATCCATTAGTGATGATGGCTCTACGATCTATGAAGGATTGTCCGGAGTACACCGTGAGTAAAGCCGTATTATCGGGGGAAGTCTACTGGGGGTGTACGGTTGGACAAAAGGGTGGGTTTGCAGTCGCGGAGAAGGCGGTGTGGGCTTGGATCTTTATACCTGGCCTCACACCAAAGGAAGTGTGAACGGGGGCAAGTCCCTGCGGATGGCAAAAAGGGTGAGATCTCTTGTGGGAAAAGTAACGCACCTCTGCAGAGTGTATCAAATTGTGGCTGTCACTCCCTGTTCCGGGAAGGGAACTGCGAACGCGACAAGAAAGGAACTCCACGAAGTTCTAATCAACCTATGAAGACTGACGGGCATAGTTTTCATAATAAAAGCAACCTTTTGAAGAAATGATTTCAAAACATGCATTGACCTGCGATTTCCTGATCAATGGTCATAGCTAGTGCATCAAACACCTTTTACTCTTTAGAACTTTTGAGTACCCCTGTACTCACTTTCTTTCGACACCCTTGCTAGACTGTGATCCGGAAGTGGAGACCATCAACGATGGAGCACCAGAAGGAAGTTACGAGCTGGTCTACGAAGAACCTGATCTTACCGGCGGAGTGGAAGGAGTAGACTATGGGATAGTCTACGGACCAGATGACACGGAGGTGGAGGAGTAGTGACATACTGATGACGCGTAAAGCACACGCTCGTTGGGAACCCCAAGTGGAAGGTGTGATGCATACAGCAGCAAGTTTCCCTCAGTAAGAAACCAAGGTTTATCGAACCAGTAGGAGCCAAGAAGCACGTTGAAGGTTGATGGCGGCGGGATGTAGTGCGGCGCAACACCGTGGATTCCGGCGCCAACGTGGAACTGCACAACACAACCAAAGTACTTTGCCCCAACGAAACAGTGAGGTTGTCAATCTCACCGCTTGATGTAACAAAGGATTAACCGTATTGTGTGGAAGATGATTGTTTGCGAAAACAACAGAGAACAGTGTGCGATTGTATTTAGTAAAGAGAATTGGACCGGGACCACAGTTCACTAGAGGTGTCTCTCCCATAAGACAAACAGCATGTTGGGTGAACAAATTACGGTTGGGCAATTGACAAATAAAGAGGGCATGACCATGCACATACATATCATGATGAGTATAGTGAGATTTAATTGGGCATTACGACAAAGTACATAGACCGCCATCCAACTGCATCTATGCCTAAAAAGTCCACCTTCGGTTATCATCCGAACCCCCTCCAGTATTAAGTTGCAAAGCAACAGACAATTGCATTAAGTATGGTGCGTAATGTAATCAACAACTACATCCTTAGACATAGCATCAATGTTTTATCCCTAGTGGCAACAGCACAACACAACCTTAGAACTTTATGTCACTGTCCCCAATGCAGGCATGAACCCACTATCGAGCATAAGTACTTCCTCTTGGAGTTACAAGCATCTACTTGGCCAGAGCATCTACTAGTAACGGAAAGCATGCAAGATCATAAACAACACGTAGATATAACTTTGATAATCAACATAACAAGTATTCTCTATTCATCGGATCCCAACAAACGCAACATATAGAATTACGATAGATGATCTTGATCATGTTAGGCAGCTCACAAGATCCGACAATGATAGCACAATGGGGAGAAGACAACCATCTAGCTGCTATGGACCCATAGTCCAGGGGTAGACTACTCACTCATCACTCGGAGGCGACCATGGCGGTGTAGTCCTCCGGGAGATGATTCCCCTCTCCGGCAGGGTGCCGGAGGCGATCTCTGGATCCCCGAGATGGGATCGGCGTTGGCGGCGTCTCTGGAAGGTTTTCCGTATCGTGGCTCTCGGACGGGGTTTCGTCACGGAGGCTTTAAGTAGGCGGAAGGGTAGGTCAAGAGGCGGCACGAGGGGCCCGACCATAGGCCGGCGCGGCCGGGGCAGGGCCGCGCCGCCTATGCTCGCTGCCTCGTGGCCCCTCTTCGTTTCGTCTTCGACTTCTGGAAGCTTCGTGGAAAAATAGGCCCATGGGCTTTGATTTCGTCCAATTCCGAGAATATTTCCTTACTAGGATTTCTGAAACCAAAACAGCAAATAGAAAGAACTGGCACTTCGGCATCTTGTTAATAGGTTAGTTCTAGAAAATGCACGAATATGACATAAAGTGTGCATAAAACATGTAGATAACATCAATAATGTGGCATGGAACATAAGAAATTATCGATACGTTGGAGACGTATCAGCATCCCCAAGCTTAGTTCTGCTCGTCCCGAGTAAAACGATAACACAGATAATTTCGGAGTGACATGCCATCATAATCTTGATCATACTATTTGTAAAGCATATGTAGTGAATGCAGCGATCAAACAATGTATATGACATGAGTAAACAAGTGAATCATATAGCGAAGACTTTTCATGAATAGCACTTCAAGACAAGCATTAATAAGTCTTGCATAAGAGTTAACTCATAAAGCAATAATTCAAAGTAAAGGCATTGAAGCAACACAAAAGAAGATTAAGTTTCAGCGGTTGCTTTCAACTTGTAACATGTATATCTCATGGATATTGTCAACATAGAGTAATATAATAAGTGCAATAAGCAAGTATGTAGGAATCAATGCACAGTTCACACAAGTGTTTGCTTCTTGAGGTGGAGAGAAATAGGTGAACTGACTCAACATTGAAAGTAAAAGAATGGTCCTCCATAGAGGAAAAGCATCGATTGCTATATTTGTGCTAGAGCTTTGATTTTGAAAACATGAAACAATTTTGTCAACGGTAGTAATAAAGCATATGCATCATGTAAATTATATCTTATAAGTTGCAAGCCTCATGCATAGTGTACTAATAGTGCCCGCACCTTGTCCTAATTAGCTTGGACTACCGGATCATCACAATGCACTTTTTAACCAAGTGTCACAAAGGGTACCTCTATGCCACTGTACAAAGGTCTAAGGAGAAAGCTCGCATTGGATTTCTCGCTATTGATTATTCTTCAACTTAGACATCCATACCGGGACAACATAGACAACAGATAATGGACTCCTCTTTTATGCATAAGCATGTAACAACAATTAATAATTTTCTCATTTGAGATTGAGGATATATGTCCAAAGCTGAAACTTCCACCATGGATCATGGCTTTAGTTAGCGGCCCAATGTTCTTCTCTAACAATATGCATGCTTAACCATAAGGTGGTAGATCTCTCTTACTTCAGACAAGACGGACATGCATAGCAACTCACATGAAATTCAACAAAGAGTAGTTGATGGCGTCCCCAGTGAACATGGTTATCGCACAACAAGCAACTTAATAAGAGATAAAGTGCATAATTACATATTCAATACCACAATAGTTTTTAAGCTATTTGTCCCATGAGCTATATATTGCAAAGGTGAATGATGGAATTTTAAAGGTAGCACTCAAGCAATTTACTTTGGAATGCGGAAAATACCATGTAGTAGGTAGGTATGGTGGACACAAATGGCATAGTGATTGGCTCAAGTATTTTGGATGCATGAGAAGTATTCCCTCTCGATACAAGGTTTAGGCTAGCAAGGCTTATTTGAAACAAACACAAGGATGAACTGGTGCAGCAAAACTCACATAAAAGACATATTGAAAACATTATAAGACTCTACACCATCTTCCTTGTTGTTCAAACTCAATACTAGAAATTATCTAGACCTTAGAGAAACCAAATATGCAAACCAAATTTTAGCATGCTCTATGTATTTCTTCATTAATGGGTGCAAAGCATATGATGCAAGAGCTTAATCATGAGCACAACAATTGCCAAGTATCACATTACCCAAGACATTAATAGCAATTACTACATGTATCATTTTCCAATTCCAACCATATAACAATTTAACGAAGGAGAAACTTCGCCATGAATACTATGAGTAGAAACCAAGGACATACTTGTCCATATGCTACAGCGGAGCGTGTCTCTCCCATAAAGTGAATGCTAGGATCCATTTTATTCAAACAAAACAAAAAACAAAAACAAACCGACGCTCCAAGCAAAGCACATAAGATGTGATGGAATAAAAATATAGTTTCGGGGGAGGAACCCTGATAATGTTGTCGATGAAGAAGGGATGCCTTGGGCATCCCCAAGCTTAGACGCTTGAGTCTTCTTAATATATGCAGGGTGAACCACCGGGGCATCCCCAAGCTTAGAGCTTCACTCTCCTTGATCATGTTGCATCATACTCCTCTCTTGATCCTTGAAAACTTCCTCCACACCAAACTCGAAACAACTCATTAGAGGGTTAGTGCACAATAAAAATTAACATATTCAGAGGTGACACAATCATTCTTAACACTTCTGGACATTGCATAATGCTACTGGATATTAGTGGATCAAAGAAATTCATCCAACATAGCAAAAGAGGCAATGCGAAATAAAAGACAGAATCTGTCAAAACAGAACAGTTCGTATTGACGAATTTTAAAATGGCACCAGACTTGCTCAAATGAAAATGCTCAAATTGAATGAAAGTTGCGTACATATCTGAGGATCATGCACGTAAATTGGCTTAATTTTCTGAGCTACCTACAGGGAGGTGGACCCAGATTCGTGACAGCAAAGAAATCTGGAACTGCGCAGTAATCCAAATCTAGTACTTACTTTACTATCAAAGACTTTACTTGGCACAACAAAACACTAAACTAAGATAAGGAGAGGTTGCTACAGTAGTAAACAACTTCCAAGACACAAAATAAAAACAAAGTACTGTAGGTAAAAACATGGGTTGTCTCCCATAAGCGCTTTTCTTTAACGCCTTTCAGCTAGGCGCAGAAAGTGTGTATCAAGTATTATCAAGAGATGGTGCATTCTCAGCGGGGTGCGGAGTTTTCTCAACCAGGCATAGTATATTAGATACATAAGTTTTAGCATCTCCCTTTTCATTAGTCTTAGGCGTGCTACTCTCATCAAACAGGTTTTCAGGAACAAGCCAAGCATATTTATTTTCTAGTGCATCATTCATAGCTAGGAGTTTACATGGTATTGGTGCTTTGATCTCCCCACCATCATCAATATTATTAGTGTATCTTATTCTATCCATGTCCATCTTTTCAAGGAGACTAACAAAATTAGTATGAGAACCAAGCATATTAAATTTAGCAAAGACCTTTCTAGCTTCTCTTGCTAGACCACCAAATTCTCTAAGAAGGGTTTCTAAAACAAAATCTTTCTTTTCCCCTTCTTCCATATCACCAAGTGTGAGAAACATGTGTTGGATTATAGGATTAAGATTAACAAATTTAGTTTCCAACAGGCGAACTAAATGCGCAGCAGCAATTTCATAAGTAGGCGCAAGGTCTACCAAGTGTCTATCTTCAAAATTTTCAATGGTACTAACATGATTGAAGAATTCTTCTATATTATTTCTCCCAACTATAGACCCACGTCCTACCGGTATGTCTTTTGTGGTAAAATTAAAAGGAAACATGATGAATCAAGTAAAGTAAATGCAAGTAACTAATTTTTTTGTGTTTTTGATATAGCAAACAAGATAGCAAATAAAGTAAAACTAGCAACTAATTTTTGTATTTTGATTTAGTGCAGCAAACAAAGTAGTAAATAAAACTAAGCAAGACAAAAACAAAGTAAAGAGATTGAGAAGTGGAGACTCCCCTTGCAGCGTGTCTTGATCTCCCCGGCAACGGCGCCAGAAATTTAGCTTGATGACGCGTAAAGCACACGCTCGTTGGGAACCCCAAGTGGAAGGTGTGATGCGTACAGCAGCAAGTTTCCCTAAGAAACCAAGGTTTATCGAACCAGTAGGAGCCAAGAAGCACGTTGAAGGTTGATGGCGGCGGGATGTAGCGGCGCAACACCGGGGATTCCGGCGCCAACGTGGAACTGCACAACACAACCAAAGTACTTTGCCCCAACAAAACAGTGAGGTTGTCAATCTCACCGGCTTGCTGTAACAAAGGATTAACCGTATTGTGTGGAAGATGATTGTTTGCAAAACAGTAGAATAGTACAGTAGATTGTATTTCATTAAAGAGAATTGACCGGGATCCACGGTTCACTAGAGGTGTCTCTCCCATAAGACAAACGGCATGTTGGGTGAACAAATTACAGTTGGGCAATTGACAAAAAGAGGGCATGACCATGCACATACATATCATGATGAGTATAGTGAGATTTAATTGGGCATTACGACAAAGTACATAGACCGCCATCCAACTGCATCTATGCCTAAAAAGTCCACCTTCAGGTTATCATCCGAACCCCCTCCAGTATTAAGTTGCAAAGCAAAGACAACATTAAGTATGGTGCGTAATGTAATCAACAACTACATCCTTAGACATAGCATCAATGTTTTATCCCTAGTGGCAACAGCACAACACAACCTTAGAACTTTCTGTCACTGTCCCAGGTGTCAATGCAGGCATGAACCCACTATCGAGCATAAGTACTCCCTCTTGGAGTTACAAGCATCTACTTGGCCAGAGCATCTACTAGTAACGGAAAGCATGCAAGATCATAAACAACACGTAGATATAACTTTGATAATCAACATAACAAGTATTCTCTATTCATCGGATCCCAACAAACGCAACATATAGAATTACGGATAGATGATCTTGATCATGTTAGGCAGCTCACAAGATCCGACAATGATAGCACAATGGGGGAGAAGACAACCATCTAGCTACTGCTATGGACCCATAGTCCGGGGGTAGACTACTCACTCATCACTCCGGAGGCGACCATGGCGGTGTAGAGTCCTCGGAGATGATTCCCCTCTCGGCGGTGCCGGAGGCGATCTCCTGGATCCCCGAGATGGGATCGGTGTTGGCGGCGTCTCTGGAAGGTTTTCCGTATCGTGGCTCTCTGTACTGGGGTTTCGTCACGGAGGCTTTAAGTAGGCGGAAGGGTAGGTCAAGAGGCGGCGCGAGGGGCCGGACCATAGGCCGGCGCGCCGGGCGGGGCCGCGCCGCCCTATGCTCTGGCTGCCTCGTGGCCCCTCTTCGTTCGTCTTCGGACTTGGAAGCTTCGTGGAAAAATAGGCCCTGGGCTTTGATTTCGTCCAATTCCGAGAATATTTCCTTACTAGGATTTCTGAAACCAAAAACAGCAGAAAACAGGAAACGGCACTTCGGCATCTTGTTAATAGGTTAGTTCCAGAAAATGCATGAATATGACATAAAGTGTGCATAAAACATGTAGATAACATCAATAATGTGGCATGGAACATAAGAAATTATCGATACGTTGGAGACGTATCACATACCCTAGCATCATAGAGCCGAGCAACATATAACTTACCTAAATAAGTTGTTGAGCTCTCTTTATATTTGTTATGAGTTGTAATCGTACTTAAGTAGTATCTTAGGGTGTTCTCATAGGACCTGTGAGAATACCAACTTGTTAAGACAATGTTTGTAATAAAGTATGGAGTGTTATGACCTGCAATGTTTCTGTTGTACCACTCTGAGGGATATGGCAAATTGTGAAGAAGTCCCTTCGCAAAGATCATATCAACGACTTGTATACTACAACATGCAGTGGTATGCTGGCAGCTGGTATCAGAGCAAATGTTGCGACCTTAGGTTGGAAAAACCTAGTATAGGGAAGAAACCTGTAGGAGTCTAGTAGAAATAGTAAAGGATTCTCTAGAAATATGGTGATTATTCACATGAGAATAGCAAAACCATATATTTTAGTGCGATAATTCTTTATTATAGCTATTATGATGCATTATCACTACTAATATTCTGCTTTTGTATACAGCCATAATGGCGAACACTTTTCCTAAGAGGACTTTGAGGAAGGTTGAGGGATGGCTTGGTGATTATGATGGACCAATCACAGCTCTCTTGTGTGGGATGCTGAAGGAACTTCATTGTGACCCACGGATACCTGTTATCAAGTATACCTACTATGATGGGGAAATCCTAGCCAAGTGCAGAGTATCGGTCCAACTACCGACAAAACTGCTGATGAGTCGTGTAATGCCATACGGAGAAGCCAAAACCATCACCACAGCCTACCACATGGGCCTATTCAAGGCAATCCTTGAGATAAGGCAGCACAAGTCAGTAGAACTGCTATGTTCAGAGTTTTCTCATATACCTCATGCCGAGGAAGATGAGGATCCCACTCTGAATCATTTGGTGTTAGCACGCAGAAGTCCTGAAGCTGCAGCACAGCACATGGATAGCTGTAAGTCTTTATTGACCACGATGTACCTTTTACACATGAAGATGAGAGGTGAGATTGACCACATGCTAGCTGAGTTCACGGACCCTGATAAAGTCCAAACTCGGATGCGTGATCTGAGGGCACAACCACAACACACTACACCTTTCTTTAGCCTAGACAGCTATGTAGATTTGAGTGACCAGTTGTCCCATAAAGATCCACTCACACCCAACTTTGTCCCACACTATCCACATGTGTCAGCATCATATGAGTCTGGATATGGGGGAGATGATTCCAGGAACCTAAACTGCTCGGAGTCACCAATCGAGAATTCGACTGGTTGGCATTTCGGGGAACCATTTGGAGATGAAGGAGAACCCATCACTTGTGAATCAGAGGATGAAGGAGGCGCGGTTAACCAGAATGTTAACCAAAGCTTTGGGCAGGAAGAGAAAGACACCAACTCCATTTCTTTAGATCTGGAGATGGGATTACCCAAAACATCCCAGTACGTCGTAGGTGAGAGTTCTGGAACCAAGAAGAAGAAGAAGAAGATGAGGGGTCAAGTGAATAGGAATCCTCCATGGATGGCAGAAGAAGGTGAGCTGTATCCCACTGGGGATACATATGAGTCTTTATCCAGCTACTTTGGCATGACAGATCTCTGTCTCGGCACTTCGTCCGATTCAGACTACATACCTACTGGAAGGACCTTCATTCCGGACGGTGTTCGGAAGACAAACCGCTGTACCGGATGGACCCCAGGGATGTACGCGGAGGCGAGTTATGATGACGAGGAGTAGAGCTCCAAGGAAGAATAAAGTAATCTAGGTGGTATTGTAATAGAACGTATTTTAAATTCCCGTTGGCTTGGGCTTTGAGCCAAATAAGTGGTTTATATATACCACATGTAATATAAGTTTGTGTGTGTGTTATGTATTATACAAAGTATATGCATAATAAATGTTTGTTTTGGATTTGCTTCTTGATTTCATTGTGTGACTAGTTCTGGGCATTGAGTTGAGCTCAGAAAGCATTTGCATGGTGTAATTATGAGTAATCGCTCTTTGTTACAGGACTAGGGGGAAATGGCGTTAGTAGAAACCGAAGAGGCTCGCAGAGAGCGGGAGGCAAGAGAAAAAGAGGAGGCAGATGCAGCAGCTAGAGCAGAGAATGCACCACCACCACCACATCCAATGATGCACCCAGACTTCCAACAGTATATGAGGGCAATGGAGGAAGATAGGAGGCGTTACCAGGAAAGCCAGAGCAAGAACATGCAAGATTTCTTTACCCACGTCATCAATGATAGGGGTAATGAAGGCAAGGGAGTAACTCTATCAGACTTCCAAAATGCAAGACCACTACCGTTTACATCAGCTCCAGAACCAATGGACGCTGAAGATTGGCTTATGGATACGGAACGGAAGCTGAAGACCGTTGGTTGCAACGATGAGGAGAAGATTAGATACACAACTTATCTGTTGTCAGGACCAGCAGCGTCATGGTGGGAGAACCTTGTAGCAGTACACCCTCCAGATAAGGTGTTCACCTGGGAGGAGTTCAAGAAGAAGTTTCGGGATGCTCATGTTCCGGACAGCGTGGTGGAGCTGAAGAAGAGGGAGTTTGACGAACTACGACAGAATACTGCACCCATCATGCAGTATGTTCGGGATTTCAATAGGCTATCCAGGTATGCACCTGAGGATGTAGATACGGAGGAGAAGAGGAAGAAGCGGTTCATGAAAGGCATGAATCCATACATGAAGATGCAACTGAGGTTGGCACGGACTGCCGAATTCCAGGAACTGATTGACTCGGCAATCACTTTCGAGGATGATTACAGGCAAGTCCAGGAGGACAGGAGGAAGAGGGCTCGTATAGAGCCAAGGAAGTACCCAATCAGTAAACCAACACCTGATCGGAGTTTCAAACCCCGATATCGACCTACTACTGGTAATCAATACAACCGGGGAGGTCAGAGTCAGAATCCAATCAGCCAAATCATCTGCAACAATTGTGGCCTAAAGGGTCATTTGCAGAAGGATTGTCAGAAACCCAGGATCATTTGTTATGGTTGTGGGAAGGAAGGACACATCAAGCCGGATTGTCCAAACAAGGCGTCTTGGAGCGGACAGAGCTCTGGAGGACGAGGTGGAAACAACAACAACAACAACCGCAACAACAACAACAACAACAACCGCAACTACAACAACAACAACAAGAGGGGAAAGCCTTATGGAAAGCTGAATTGCACATCTTTGGAACAAGCGGAAGAGTCGGATCAAACAGTCTTAGGTACGCTAAGCATTCTTACTCATCCTGGCAAAGTATTATTTGATACTGGAGCAACCACATCATTTCTTGCATTGGAATTTGTGGAAAAATTCGGGCTTAGATGTTCTAAGTTAGAAACTCCTATAACTGTTCTATCCGCGGGGGGAACGATCTTAGTAACCCACGTGAAAGAAGCACAAGTCCTAACCATATGTGACTGTGTGTATTTCGCGGACCTATTCATCATACCCATGAAGGACATATCTGTCATCCTAGGGATGGATTGGTTGACAGAGAATGGAGCGGTGATTAACTGTGGAGACAAAACAGTATCACTTCGCAACTCCATCGGAGGTCGAATAGTGTTCCAAGGAGATAAGTACAGTGAGTTGGAGATCGGATTGGAACTCAATAGTCTGAAGGAGGTGAGAATTGAAGATATTCCTGTAGTGAATGAGTTTCAGGATGTATTTCCTAAGGAACTACCGGGGATGCCACCCGATAGGGAGATTGAATTCACAATCGATCTGATTCCAGGCACAGCACCAATAGCTCAACCACCATATAAGATGGGGCCAAAGGAATTAGTGGAACTGAAAGCTCAGATTGATGAGTTAGAACAGAAGGGATTCATTCAAGAAAGTGTGTCACCATGGGGTACACCAGTTATTTTTGTGGATAAAAGAGATGGAGGAAAGAGAATGTGTGGAGATTACAGAAATTTGAACAATGTAACTATCAAGAACAAGTATCCTTTACCTAGAATCCAAGACCTTTTTGATCAAGTTCAAGGAGCTGGAGTCTTCTCGAAGATAGATTTAAGGTCAGGATACCATCAAATCAAGATCAAGAAGGAGGATGTACCAAAAACAGCGTTTGTATCAAGGTATGGACACCATGAATACTTGGTTGTACCATTTGGACTAACAAATGCACCAGCAATTTTCATGAATTTGATGAACAAGATATTCATGAAGTACTTGGACAAGTTTGTGATAGTGTTCATAGATGATATTCTAATCTATTCCAAAGATAAAGAAGAACATGCCAAGCATTTGAAGATAGTTCTGCAAACTTTGAGAGAACATCAGCTATATGCAAAGTTTAGCAAGTGCAAATTTTGGTTAGATAGTGTTGAATTTCTTGGACATGTCATAACCAAAGAAGGCATAGCGGTGAATCCAAGCAAGGTTCAGTCCGTATTGGAATGGAAATCACCTAAAAATGCTAAGGAGATACGAGGATTTCTTGGTATGGCAGGCTATTATCGGAGATTCATAGAGGGATTTTCGAAGATTGCAGGACCAATGACCAAGTTACTCAAGAAAAATACTCCATTTGAGTGGACTGATGAGTGTGAAGCCAGCTTCCAAACACTCAAAGATAAGTTAACCACAGCACCGGTGTTAGCAGTTCCTGAACCTGGAAAGGATTACACGGTGTATTGTGATGCTTCCAAGAATGGACTTGGATGTGTTCTTATGCAAGATCGGAAGGTAATAGCTTATGGATCAAGGCAGTTGAAACCACATGAACACAACTACCCAGTACATGATTTAGAGTTAGCGGCAGTTGTGTATGCTTTGAAGAGTTGGAGACAATTTCTATATGGATCCAAGTGTGAGTTATACACCGATCATAAAAGTTTGAAATATTTCTTCACTCAGAAGGAATTAAACATGAGGCAGAAGAGATGGTTAGAGTTGATTAAGGATTACGACCTTAAGATCAACTATACACCAGGCAAGGCTAATGTAGTAGCAGATGCCCTAAGTAGGAAGAGTACGGAGAATCAACCTACGGAATGGGAGATTCCAAAGGAACTTCGGAAAGAGCTAGAGGATGCTCAGATTTTGTTTATTCAAGGTGATGTTAAGGGAAGTATAGCAACCATGAGGATTATGGATGAGATGTACTCAGACTTGAAATATGAGATTATCCGAAAACAAGCGGATGATTTGTTCATCCAAGAGGAAATCAAGAGGATTGGAGAAGGAAGACCATCGGAATTCCATCTAGGGGATTTTGATTCATTATACTTCCAGAAAAGGATCTGTGTACCGGATGATCCAGAAGTGAAGTCAATCATATTAAAGGAAGCACATGAAACCCCTTATTCAATACATCCGGAAGTACTAAGATGTATATGGATTTGAAGGAGATGTTCTGGTGGAACAACATGAAAAGAGAAATAGCACAATATGTCTCGGAATGTCATACATGTCAACGAGTGAAGGCAGAACATCAGAGTCCTGCGGGATTACTCAAACCACTAGAGATACCGGAGTGGAAATGGGATGAAATCGGAATGGATTTTGTTACTGGTCTACCAATGACTAGTAAGAAGAAGGATATGATATGGGTAATAGTGGACAGGCTTACCAAGAGTGCTCATTTCATAGCCGTAAACACAAAGGATACTGCAGAGAAGCTTGTGGATATATATGTGAAGGAGATTGTGAGTAAGCATGGAGTACCAAAGAAAATAGTCTCAGATAGAGGTTCAATTTTCACATCAGCATTTTGGAAACAACTCCAAGAAGCTTTGGGATCCAAGTTAGATTTCAGTACAGCTTATCATCCACAAACCGGAGGACAAACCGAAAGAACCAATCAGATACTTGAGGACATGCTTAGAGCTTGTGCTCTGAACTTTGGAGGCTCATGGGAGGACCATTTACCTTTAGCAGAATTCTCATATAACAATAGTTATCAGAGTAGCATCCAGATGGCACCGTACGAAGCATTGTACGGAAGGAAGTGTCGATCACCAATTTGTTGGTTTGAAACCGGAGAAAACAAGGAGTTTACACCGGACTACATCAAGGAGAGACAAGAAGTCATCGAGGTGATCCGGGATAGACTCAAAATAGCTCAGAGTCGTCAGAAGAGTTACGCCGACTTAAAGAGAAGAGATTGGGAACCGAAAGTGGGAGACATGGTTTATTTAAAGGTTAGCCCAATGAAAGGACTTAAGAGGTTCGGAGTGAAAGGAAAGTTAAGTCCTCGATATATAGGACCATTTAAGATACTCAGTCAGAATCGAGGAACAGCTTTTGAGTTGGAGTTACCAGCACAACTAAGTCAAGTTCATAATGTGTTTCATGTATCACAACTCAGGAAGTGTTTGAAGGCACCGAACGATCCTATCACATATGAAGAAATAGAATTGCAATCTGACCTAACTTATGTGGAAAGACCGGAAAAGATCTTAGAAGTACAGTGGAAGAAGTTAAGAAACAGAGCAATCAAATACTGCAAAGTTCAATGGCAACATCATCCTGAGCGAGAAGCAACTTGGGAGACGGAAGAAGAATTAAGGAAGTCTTACCCCGAGATGTTCAGGTACCAATCTTAACTTCGGGACGAAGTTTCTGTTAAGGGGGAGAGGCTGTAATAACCCAGAACATAGGAACAACGAAGGGTAGATTTAGAAATGGGATGTGCATTTCATCGCAAAACGGGGGAAATTTTCGCGCCTTATTGCAACTAAACCTAAGAGGGATCGAGGTTCTCTCTCATTTTGCACTTAGGGTTAGGCAATGTGAGTTAGGGTAATTTCGACATGATCTCTTTTGTATCTTGTTACTTTGGGGAATGATTGCATTTGATAAGTGTTAAACATTTAACTATAAACATCACACAATATAAACAATGAATTTATAATTCAAACACAAGTTATAAAATTCAAATCACTTTGAATTTCAAAGTGAATATCAAATACAATATTTAATCAAGAATATAAACATTACATAATACAAAGCTCATAAACCAAAACTTGAGCTTTATTGATATACAACACAAATTACAAAGTCTTTACAATATTCTTGATACAAGAATTGAGACATAATGATCAGAAATAAAAGAAAAGGAAAATTACAAGTTTATTCTAAACTAAACCTAAACTAAGTGGCTTGAGGATGATCTTCTGGCCATAATTCAAACCTGCAAAACAAAGAACAGATACTAGACAGAATAAAGTGTTAGCAAAGTTCAGTTTGGACAGTTAGCAAAATCACAGGAAATTCAGTTTGGACAGTGCACACTGTCACAACACTTGTGCTTGTCCAAATTTCTGGACAGCACAAGATAGGCATAGGCAGACCAACACTGAGCAAGCCACAGGGGCTCAAGTTTCACCATATGAGTGATGTTGCTAACCAAGCAACAGCAAGGCAATGCAAGGGGTGAGTCATAAAGTAACCAGGCTTGTGTGTCATGGCCAGGGAAGAAGTAGAGACCATATAAATAGCACACAAACCCTAGAACCATGACAGTCGACCAGATATGCAAATCACCAGGTAAGGGTGAAGCAAGAACCAGCACCAGTTCATCCAGTTCATACTCAAGAACAGAAACCAACACACAACCACTTAGCCCCAGGAATCATGGTGACCTGAGAAGCTCAACCAGAAACTGGAGGTGAAGGGCTGTGTACAAAAACCCCAAGTCTGCAACAACCAAATATTTCAATCTAGGAGCTGGAACAAGGTATACCAAGTTCCTGGACAGATCCAATGGATCTGATCCATCATATATGCATGATATAAGCATGGGAATGAGCAGATGCTCAAATGGGTAGATCATCACTTGGTTTTCACCAAGGATTACTGCCAGTCTAAAAGCCACTAAAAATGAAAAGCATCTAGATACAGATCTTGTACACAGAAGCTAGCAAACATGCACAGATGCACACACTAGCCAGATCAGATGCACAGATAGCACCAGTAGATGAATTGCAAGGATTAGCAGCTAATAAGACTACACAGTAAATCCTAAGCTATGAACCATCAGTAAACCCTAGATTTTCATCAGGCAAGCATATTGGCATTCATATCTAGTATGATCCCCAAATATGCAAGCAAAGGTTGAGTAGCCACAAGATCCAATTAAATAGGTGAGCAACCAATCAGTAGCAAGGCTACTGAGGTCACATCACACTTAGCACCAATTAAAAGAAAGCCAACTATAGCACATCATTATCCAGGAGTGGATTCAGATTCAATTGCTTGCTAAACAATCATGAATAGCCAAATAATTTGCAAGCAAATCATTTAATTCATTACTGCATAAGCAGTTCATCATAACTTAATTAATTCAAGCATGAATTTATCACAGATCCATGCTTAATACTGACAGCAACATAATATAAGGCAACACAGTTTAATCACTGTATCATAGCCACTGGAGCAAGTCCAGTTAGCTTGGATGAGCAACAGCACAAGTAAGATAGTGATGCTTGAGCATCAGCATCAACAAGGAAAGTGAATCACTTAGCCACAGAATTAATCAGTAAGCATCACTGACATTTAATTGATCAAATGGATCAATTGAATCAAGTCAAGCTACACAGAGAAGCTAGCCAACAAGCAAAGGATGATCCAATGGATCATTAGCTTGCATAGGAAGCACAGAAGCATATCACAAGCACCACTGGCACACACAAGTGTCACTGATGCATCACAGTACACCTAGACAAGCAAGTATGATATGCCAGTAAGCACAAGCAAGCCATAATCAAGTACAGCATGGTATAGCAAGCTTTTGAGCAAGCACAGCAGAGCATGGCAAGTACAGGGCATGCTAGGAGCAGCAAGATAAGCAAGCACAGCATGAATAGCAAGCAAAGCAACATTGGCCAGTACCAGAAACTGGTGATTTGGCCATGAGCTTGCAGTAGATAGTAGCACTGGAAGATTAAGCAACTATGGCATAGCTCTGTGTGATCACAGGATCACCAGAGAGCAACAGAGCATGAGAAGGAGGAAGAACAGAAGCAAGGGAGGCGCACAGACATGGAGAAGTGAAGGAGGAGGTGAAGTACTTACTCGCGCCTGGAAGCAGAAGCTAGGGCATGGCGAGGCAGTGCTCGCGCGGCCCTAACAGCTGCAAATCCAGGGTAGGGGACGATGTTACGCCGGCGAACACGAACACGAACACCACCGTAGCAGAGCACCTGAGGCGACGGCGCGAGTACTGCGAGCAGCACCCGCGCCAGGTCAACCTCAGGGGCGCACCCATCGTCGGCGAGGGCGAGAGCTCGCCGGAGTTCATCAATCGCCCAAGGCGATTCTTCCCGAGATCCAGAACGGAGGCGATTCGCCAGGAGGGGAAGAGAAGGGGAAAACCACGCGGACAGATCGATAGATCTGCACGCGGCGGTTCTGATTTGGTAGGTGGCTACGGCGGGGGAGCTCGGAGCTGGCCGGAGCGTGGCGGCGGCCATGGCGGCGACGCCATCGCCACGGGCGTCGCAGGAGGTTAGGGTTAGAGGTGAATGAGTGAGAGAGGGCCGAGTGAGTGAGTGAGGTGGGCCGTTCGGCACCACCGACCCATAAGGGACAAGCCTTAATGGGTTGTCCCTGGGCTTTAAGTAAATGGGCTGGGCCCAATAGGGGCGAGGGGGTATTTTGGTCTTTTAATAATTAAGAAAAGGCCAGAACTTTACCAATTTTTAGTAAATAAAATACAACTCTGAAAATCCATTAAAAATTGGATTAATGAATAAAAAATAAATCTTAACAAGAATAAAATATGAAATAGAATTTATGAAACAAATTCAAAATTATGAATTTTAAGAATTTAAATAATAACTTGGAATTTTAAACTATTATTTCCTTGTATTTAAAATTCAAGGAAAATCTCAAATAAGTTCAAATACTTATTTTCAAACATTTCAAAATGAAATTCTATTATTCCAAGTCATGTCTATTGAAAGGGGTATTTTTCCAAGAAAATACTATATTCCTTTTAATTCCAAAAACTATAGAGGTAACTCTATGATTTCAAATTATTTTTGGAATGATTAATGGAATCACCAAGTAAAATAGTTTTACTTTGAATTATTGTACTTTATGTGATTTAAAATGGTTTATGCTTTTAAATCAATTGCAAGTTACCGTCAAAGACATAAATCTTAAACTCAACCCTAAATTGATATAACTCAGCGGGGTAAAGGGATTCAACATAAAATAATACATCCATGATTGCATTATTTGGATTTTATAACATTGTCCTTACCGGACAATGATGCTTCTTACAGAACCCGAGGTCCAGGTTCCATCAACTGCATTGAACTGCACTATCTCGCAGTCCACAGGCAAGTTCACCCTTGCTCATGTCAACTTGATTATTTTCTACTACTTTAATGCAAAGCTATATACTTATCATTCCTGCATCACAAATAAAATGTTACTTTCCAACTATGAATATGACTATGTGGTTGGCAATGGAACCATGGTATGTGTTGATATGGTGGAGGTTCCATTGCATGGGTTATATCACCCTAGGATTAAATTACCAATGCCGTCCAGTGATTCTAGCGCCGTACAAACCGCGTTGACCATGAGATCTATAATGGCTCTGGGGAAGCCAGTGTATCTTTTCCCTTCTGCACGCCAACGGATTGGTAGAGCCGGCGGGGTGTTGGAGGCACTGCCGTAGGTTGGGATAGCCTTTTAAATCCCCATCCATTAGTGATGATGGCTCTACGATCTATGAAGGATTGTCCGGAGTACACCGTGAGTAAAGCCGTATTATCGGGGGAAGTCTACTGGGGGTGTACGGTTGGACAAAAGGGTGGGTTTGCAGTCGCGGAGAAGGCGGTGTGGGCTTGGATCTTTATACCTGGCCTCACACCAAAGGAAGTGTGAACGGGGGCAAGTCCTGCGGATGGCAAAAAGGGTGAGATCTCTTGTGGGAAAAGTAACGCACCTCTGCAGAGTGTATCAAATTGTGGCTGTCACTCCCTGTTCCGGGAAGGGAACTGCGAACGTGACAGGAAAGGAACTCCACGAAGTTCTAATCAACTTGTGAAGACTGACGGGCATAGTTTTCATAATAAAAGCAACCTTTTGAAGAAATGATTTCAAAACATGCATTGACCTGCGATTTCCTGATCAATGGTCGTAGCTAGTGCATCAAACACCTTTTTCTCTTTTGAACTTGCTGAGTACCTCTGTACTCACTTTCTTTCGACACCCTTGCTAGACTGTGATCCGGAAGTGGAGACCATCAACGATGGAGCACCAGAAGGAAGTTATGAGCTGGTCTATGAAGAACCCGATCTTACCGGCGGAGTGGAAGGAGTAGACTATGGGATAGTCTACGGACCAGATGACACGGAGGTGGAGGAGTAGTGACATACCCTAGCATCATAGAGCCGAGCAACGTAGAACTTACCTAAATAAGTTGTTGAGCTCTCTTTATATTTGTTATGAGTTGTAATCGTACTTAAGTAGTATCTTAGGATGTTCTCATAGGACCTGTGAGAATACCAACTTGTTAAGACAATGTTTGTAATAAAGTATGGAGTGTTATGACCTGCAATGTTTCTGTTGTACCACTCTGAGGGATATGGCAAATTGTGAAGAAGTCCCTTCGCAAAGATCATATCAACGACTTGTATACTACAACATGCAGTGTTATGCTGGGTCACCGCATAAAGTACTTTGGTTGTGTTGTGCAGGTTCCACGTTGGCGCCGGAATCCCTGGTGTTGCGCCGCACTACATCTCGCCGCCATCAACCTTCAACGTGCTTCTTGACTCCTACTGGTTCGATAAACCATGGTTTCTAACTGAGGGAAACTTACTACTGTACGCATCACACCTTCCACTTGGGGTTCCCAACGGTCGCGTGCTGTACGCGTGTCAAGCTAAATTTCTGGCGCCGTTGCCGGGGATCTGAAGAAAAGTTACACCACAAAGATCTCTAACTCCCACGTCAACTACGCGCCAGCAAGTAAATTTCTGGCGCCGTTGCCGGGGAGATCAAGACACGCTGCAAGGGGAGTCTCCACATCCCAATCTCTTTACTTTGTTTTTGTCTTGCTTTATTTTATTTACTACTTTGTTTGCTGCACTAAATCAAAATACAAAAAAATTAGTTATTAGTTTTACTTTACTTGTTGTCTTGTTTGCCATATCAAAAACACAAAAAAATTAGTTACTTGCATTTGCTTTACTTATTTCAACATGTTTCCTTTTAATTTCACTGTAAAAGATATACCTGTGGGACAAGGGTCTATAATTGGAAGAGATAATATAGAAGAATTTTTCACCCACGTTAGTATGCATGAAGATCTTAAAGATATACCTCTTGCAAAAGCTGTCCCTACTTATGAAGATGCCTCTGTTTGTTTGGTACGCATGATGGAAGCTAGATTTATTAGTCTCAACCCCATGATACAACACATGTTTCTTACACTTTCTGATATGGAGAGGGGAGAGAAGAGAGATTTTGTTCTAAAGGTCTTAGTGCGAGAATTTGCGGATATAGCTAAAGAAGCTAGAAAAGTTTTTAGTAAGCATGATAGGCTTGGCATGATCACCGATTTTAAAAGAACACTTGAAAAGATGGATATGGATAGAATTAAGTATACTAATAATGTTAATAATGGTGGGGAGATTAAAGCACCAATACCATGTAAGCTCTTAGCAATGCATGAGGCACTAGAAAATAACTATGCTTGGCTTGTTCCTGAAAATTTGTTTGATGAGAGTAGCAAGCCCAAGACTAATGAAAAGGGAGCCGCTGAAACTTATGTATCCAAAATACTATGCATGGTTGAGAAAACTCCACACCCCTCTGTAGATGCTCCATCTTTCGACAACACTTGATATACACTTTCTGCGCCTAGCTGAAAGGCGTTAAAGAAAAGCGCTTGTGGGAGACAACCCATGTTTTTACTACAGTAATTTTATTTTATTTTTAAGTCTTGGAAGTTGTTACTACTGTAGCAACCTCTCCTTATCTTAGTTTTGTGCATTGTTGTGCCAAGTAAAGTCGTTGATAGCAAGGTTCATACTAGATTTGGATTACTGCGCAGAAACAGATTTCTTGCTGTCACGAATCTGGGCCTAATTCTCTGTAGGTAACTCAGAAAATTATGCCAATTTACGTGATTGATCCCCAGATATGTACGCAACTTTCATTCAATTTGAGCATTTTCATTTGAGAAAGTATAGTGCCTCAATAAAATTCGTCTTTACGAACTGTTCTGTTTTGACAGATTCTGCCTTTTATTTCGCATTGTCTGTTTTGCTATGCTTGATGGATTTTTCTATTCCATTAACTTTCAGTAGCTTTGTGCAATGTCCATAAGTGTTAAGAATGATTATGTCACCTCTGAACATGTGAATTTTGATTGTGCACTAACCCTCTAATGAGTTGTTTTGAGTTTGGTGTGGAGGAAGTTTTCAAGGATCAAGAGAGGGAGATGATACAACATGATCAAGGAGAGTGAAAGCTCTAAGCTTGGGGATGCCCCGGTGGTTCACCCCTGCATATTTCAAGAAGACTCAAGCGTCTAAGCTGGGGATGCCCAAGGCATCCCCTTCTTCATCGACAACATTATCGTTCCTCTAGTGAAACTATATTTTTATTCCATCACATCTTATGCACTTTGCTTGGAGCGTCGGTTTGTTTTTGTTTTTGTTTTTGTTTGAATAAAATGGATCCTAGCATTCTTTGTGTGGGAGAGAGACACGCTCCGCTGTTGCATATGGACAAGTATGTCCTTAGGCTTTACTCATAATATTCATGGCGAAGGTTGAATCTTCTTCGTTAAATTGTTATATGGTTGGAATCAGAAAATGATACATGTAGTAATTGCTAAAATGTCTTGGATAATGTGATACTTGGCAATTGTTGTGCTCATGTTTAAGCTCTTGCATCATATACTTTGCACCCATTAATGAAGAAATACATAGAGCTTGCTAAAATTTGGTTTGCATAATTGGTCTCTCTAAGGTCTAGATAATTTCTAGTATTGAATTTGAACAACAAGGAAGACGGTGTAGAGTCTTATAATGTTTACAATATGTCTTTTATGTGAGTTTTGCTGCACCGCTTCATCCTTGTGTTTGTTTCAAATAAACCTTGCTAGCCTAAGCCTTGTATCGAGAGGTAATACTTCTCATGCATCCAAAATCCTTGAGCCAACCACTATGCCATTTGTGTCCACCATACCTACCTACTACATGGTATTTCTCCGCCATTCCAAAGTAAATTGCTTGAGTGCTACCTTTAAAATTTCCATTCTTCACCTTTGCAATATATAGCTCATGGGACAAATAGCCTAAAAACTATTGTGGTATTGAATATGTACTTATGCACTTTATCTCTTATTAAGTTGCTTGTTGTGCGATAACCATGTTCCTGGGGACGCCATCAACTACTCTTTGTTGAATATCATGTGAGTTGCTATGCATGTTTGTCTTGTCTGAAGTAAGGGAGATTTACCGCTAGAATGGTTAGAGCATGCATAATGTTAGAGAAGAACATTGGGCCGCTAACTAAAGCCATGATCCATGGTGGAAGTTTCAGTTTTGGACAGATATCCTCAATCTCATATGAGAAAATTAATTGTTGCCACATGCTTATGCATTAAAGAGGAGTCCATTATCTGTTGTCTATGTTGTCCCGGTATGGATGTCTAAGTTGAGAATAATCAATAGCGAGAAATCCGATGCGAGCTTTCTCCTTAGACCTTTGTACTGGCGGCATAGAGGCGAAGGGCCTTTCTTTTACTTTTATTGTTGAGTCAGTTCACCTATCTCTCTCCACCTCAAGAAGCAAACACTTGTGTGAAATGTGCATTGATTCCTACATACTTGCATATTCACTTGTTATATTACTTTACATTGACAAATATCCATGAGATATACATGTTATAAGTTGAAAGCAACCGCTGAAACTTAATCTTCCTTTGTGTTGCTTCAATACCTCTACTATGAATTATTGCTTTATGAGTTAACTCTTATGCAAGACTTATTGATGCTTGTCTTGAAGTACTATTCATGAAAATTCTTTGCTATATGATTCATTTGTTTACTCATGTCATTTACATTGTTTGGATCGCTGCATTCATTACATATGCTTACAATAGTATGATCAAGGTTATGATGGCATGTCACCCCGAAATTATCTTTGTTATCGTTTACCTGCTCGGGACGAGCAGAACTAAGCTTGGGGATGCTGATACGTCTCCGACGTATCGATAATTTCTTATGTTCCATGCCACATTATTGATGATATCTACATGTTTTATGCATACTTTATGTCATATTTATGCATTTTCGGCACTAACCTATTAAAGAGATGCCGAAGAGCCAGTTGCTTTTCTGCTGTTTTTGGTTTCAGAAATCCTAGTAAGGAAATATTCTCGGAATTGGACGAAATCAACGCCGAGGGGCCTATTTTCACACGAAGCTTCCAGAAGACCGAAGGGAAGAAGTGGGGCCACGGGCACCGCCACACTAGGGCGGCGCGGCCGGGGGGGCCGCGCGGCCCTAGCGTGTGGGGCCCCCGTGTGGCCCCCTGACCTGCCCTTCCGCCTACATATAGTCTTCATCGCGAAACCCCCAGTACCAAGAGCCACGATACGGAAAACCTTCCAGAGACGCCACCGCCGCCAATCCCATCTCGGGGGATTCGGAGATCGCCTCCTCCCTGCCGGAGAGGGAATCATCTCCCGGAGGACTCTTCACCGCCATGGTCGCCTCCGGAGTGATGAGTGAGTAGTTCACCCCTGGACTATGGGTCCATAGCAGTAGCTAGATGGTTGTCTTCTCCTCATTATGCTTCATTGTCGGATCTTGTGAGCTGCCTAACATGATCAAGATCATCTATTTGTAATGCTATATGTTGTGTTTGTTGGGATCCGATGGATAGAGAATACTATGTTATGCTGATTATCAATCTATGTGTTGTTTATGATCTTGCATGCTCTCCGTTACTAGTAGAGGCTTTGGCCAAGTTGATGCTTGTAACTCCAAGAGGGAGTATTTATGCTCGATAGTGGGTTCATGTCTCCGTTGAATCTGGGGGAGTGACAGAAACCCCTAAGGTTGTGGATGTGCTATTGCCACTAGGGATAAAACATTGATGCTATGTCCGAGGATGTAGTTATTGATTACATTACGCACCATACTTAATGCAATTGTCTGTTGTTTTCAACTTAATACTGGAAGGGGTTCGGATGATAACCTGAAGGTGGACTTTTTAGGCATAGATGCATGTTGGATAGCGGTCTATGTACTTTGTCGTAATGCCTAATTAAATCTCACAATACTCATCATATCATGTATGTGCATTGTCATGCCCTCTCTATTTGTCAATTGCCCAACTGTAATTTGTTCACCCAACATGCTATTTTTCTTATGGGAGAGACACCTCTAGTGAACTGTGGACCCCGGTCCATTCTTTAACATCGAATACAATCTGTTGCAATACTTGTTCTACTTGTTCTCTGCAAACAATCATCATCCACACTATACATCTAATCCTTTGTTACAGACTGGTGAGAGACAACCTCACATTTCGTTGGGGCAAAGTACTTTGTGTTGTGTGCAGGTTCCACGTGGGCGGAATCCCTGTGTTGCGCCGCACTACATCTCGTGCCATCAACCTTCAACGTGCTTCTTGACTCCACTGGTTCGATAAACCTTGGTTTCTACTGAGGGAAACTTACTGCTGTACACATCACACCTTCCACTTGGGGTTCCCAACGGTCGCGTGCTGTACGCGTGTCAAGCTAAATTTCTGGCGCCGTTGCCGGGGATCTGAAGAGAAGTTTACACCACAAAGATCTCTAACTCCCAGGTCAACTACGCGCCAGCAGCGCTCAAGCCCAAGACTCAAGGCAAAGAAGAGGACCATGCCAATTGCAAAGTTAGCAGAAAAGGTTCTCTATCATTGGCTCGGGATTGTTGGAGAAGGTGAAGCAGTAACTGAAGAGGCAATCTCCAGGTTTGTGCAGATGTTCGACGGTCGCTTGCCGGACATTACTCTTGCTGCCTTGCGCGCTCTTTTCCGCCTAGACTGCGACCTGGCAACTGCAGTGGAGGAGGCGCTGGTGGAACATGGCGGAGCTACGGCGGTTGACCAAGCGGGAGACACGGCCACAGTGACCTCAGGACAGACCTGAGCTCGATCAGGCTCTGCAAACGAGTCGTAGCAAGACCACTATGTTAGAAAAAGACTTGCTCCATCGTCACTGTTTTTATTCAGCTCTATGTGCTATGCCTACCACATCATCCAGTAATATTGTATTGCATGTTTGCAACCACAAGTGGTTGCCTTTGTTGGCCTTGGCAAAGCCTATCCTATGTATGTCCAAGACTAGTACTCCCAGGTGTTATGCAAGATTTTATTCCCAGATGTATGCCATGTTTCAAGATGATTGACTACAATATAAACTGCATGAGCTGGAACCCTCGGGGCCTAAATTTCCCAAAGCGCCGTGATGTTGTGAGTGATCTTGTCGCCTCCAGCTCGTGTCAAATTGTGTGCCTACAAGAAACAAAACTTTAAAATGTTGATCAATTCACTGCTGCCCATCTGGGAGGACATAGACTAAGACAATTTGCACAAAGACCTGTGGATGGCACCAAAGGTGGCATCTTATTGCTTTGGGATGATAACGCGGTTCAAGTCTCAAATGTGGTTGTTTGTACCTTCTCTCTCTCCGCCACTGTTACCATTGTTGGAACGAACTCTACCTTCAAGCTAACCGTGGTGTATGGACCAACACGCGGAAACCTTAAAGATGCTTTATTTGCGGAATTGGTTGCGGCAAAGCCTCCTCTTGGTACAAGGTGGTTAGTCACGGGGACTTCAATCAAATATACCGTGCTAGGGACAAAAATCGAGCCAACTCCAACCGTAGCCGAATAGTTAGATTTCGGAATGCTCTTCATGCTTGTGACCTCAAAGAGATACATCTCCAAAATCGGAAATTCACTTGGACAAATGAACAACAAGACCCAACCATGAGCAAGCTTGACACTTTCTTTTGCAATGAGGAGTGGGACATCACCTTCTCCAACCACATCCTTACCGCCCTTTCATCATCCTTGTCGGACCATTGCCATCTCCTCCTTGCGAATGATAGTGGTCCTAAAAAGCCCAAGTCCTTCCGTTTCGAGAAATTTGGATCAAAATGTTAGGATTCAAGGATGTCTTCAATGATGCTTGGAATGGACACATCAACCATGTGGAGCCTTGTCAACGCATTTTTCATAAGCTTAATAAAATCGGGAAAAAATTGAGGATTTGGAGTAAGAGCCTCTTCTCCAAAGCAAAAGTGGAGCTCCATATGGCCTTAGAGGTCATTCTCCGGTTGGATGTGGCGCAAGAAAATAGGGTTCTTAGTGATGGGGAAAGAGACCTTAGAGCAAGATTGAAGAGAAGAGTCATTGGGCTTGTGGCTCTTGATAGATCAAGGAAAAGGCAAGCATCAAGAATCACAAATCTCAAGGAGGGAGATGCAAACACGAGGTTTTTCCACCTTCGCGTCCATGCTCGAAGAAGAAAGAATCACATTCATCGCCTTAAGCACAATAATGGTTGGGTCATGGAGCATGACCATAAGAAAGCTATCATCCATAGCCACTTCAAGATGATAATCAAGAGAGGCCCGCCTCGCACCAAAAACTTCAATTGGGCAACAATCCCTACGCCACAATGTGATCTTGCGGGTCTTAGTGAGCCTTTTTTTTTGGAGGAGGAGGTTAAAACCGCGGTCAACAACACCGCAAGTGACAAGGCTCCGGGGCCGGATGGTTTCTCGGGAGCTTTCTTCAAGACTTGTTGGGGCACCATCAAGGTTGACATCATGGCGGTTGATACGCGTACAACACGCGTCCGTTGGTAACCCCAAGAGGAAGGTGTGATGCGTACAGCAGCAAGTTTCCCTCAGTAAGAAACCAAGGTTATCGAACCAGTAGGAGTCAAGAAGCACGTGAAGGTTGATGGTGGCGGAGTGTAGTGCGGTGCAACACCAGGGATTCCGGCGCCAACGTGGAACCTGCACAACACAATCAAAGTACTTTGCCCCAACGTAACAGTGAGGTTGTCAATCTCACCGGCTTGCTGTAACAAAGGATTAGATGTATAGTGTGGAAGATGATGTTTGCGAAGAATAGTAAAGAAAAAGTATCGCAGTAGATTGTATTCGATATAAAAGAATGGACCGGGGTCCACAGTTCACTAGTGGTGTCTCCCCAATAAGAAATAGCATGTTGGGTGAACAAATTACAGTTGGGCAATTGACAAATAAAGAGGGCATAACAATGCACATACATATTATGATGAGTGTGAAATTCAATTGGGCATTATGACAAAGTACATAGACCGCTATCCGCATGCATCTATGCCTAAAAAGTCCACCTTCGGGTTAGCATCCGCACCCCTTCCAGTATTAAGTTGCAAACAAAGACAATTGCATTAAGTATGGTGCGTAATGTAATCAACACAAATATCCTTAGACAAAGCATTGATGTTTTATCCCTAGTGGCAACAGCACATCCACAACCTTTGAACTTTCCCACCGTCCAGATTAAATGGAGGCATGACCCCACTATTGAGCATAAATACTCCCTCTTGGAGTTACAAGTATCAACTTGACCAGAGCCTCTACTAGCAACGGAGAGCATGCAAGATCATAAACAACACATAGATGATAGATTGATAATCAACATAACATAGTATTCCATATTCATCGGATTCCAACAAACGCAACATGTAGCATTACAAATAGATGATCTTGATCATGATAGGCAGCTCACAAGATCTAACAATGATAGCACAATGAGGAGAAGACAACCATCTAGCTACTGCTATGGACCCATAGTCCAGGGGTGAACTACTCACACATCACTCCGGAGGCGATCATGGCGATGAAGAGTCCTCCGGGAGATGATCCCCTCTCCGGCAGGGTGTCGGAGGCGATCTCCTGAATCCCCGAGATGGGATTGGCGGCGGCGGTGTCTCTGGAAGGTTTTCCATATCGTAGATCTCAGTACTGGGGTTTTCTCGACGAAGGGTTTTTTATAGGCGGGAGGGCAGAGTCGGGGGGCTGATGGGGGCCCCACACGCTAGGGCGGCGCGGGCCCCCCTAGGCCGCGCGGCCCTAGTGTGGCGGCGCCTCGTCACCCCACTTCGTATCCCCCTCGGTCTTCTGGAAGCTTCGTGGAAAAATAAGACCCTGGGCGTTGATTTCGTCCAATTCCGAGAATATTTCCTTTGTAGGATTTCTGAAACCAAAAAGAAAACAGGAACTGGCTCTTCGGCATCTTGTCAATAGGTTAGTGCCGGAAAATGCATAAATATGACATAAAGTGTGTATAAAACATGTGAGTATCATTATAAAAGTAGCATGGAACATAAGAAATTATAGATACGTTTGAGACGTATCAAGCATCCCCAAGCTTAGTTCCTACTCGCCCTCGAGTAGGTAAACGATAACAAAGATAATTTCTGAAGTGACATGCTATCATAATCTTGATCAATACTATTGTAAATCATATGAGCTGAATGAAGTGATTCGAAGCAATGGTAAAGATAATGGTTAAACAACTGAACCATATAGCAAAGACTTTTCATGAATAGTACTTTCAAGACAAGCATCAATAAGACTTGCATAGGAGTTAACTCATAAAGCAATAGATTCTTAGTAGAAAGTTTTGAAGCAACACAAAGGAAGATATAAGTTTCAGCGGTTGCTTTCAACTTCAACATGTTTATCTCATGGATAATTGTCAATACAAAGTAATATGATGAATGCAAATAAGCAAGTATGTAGGAATCAATGCACAGTTAACACAAGTGTTTGCTTCTAAGGTGGAAGGAAGTAGGTAAACTGACTCAACATAAAAGTAAAAGAATGGCCCTTCGCAGAGGGAAGCAGGGATTAAATCATGTGCTAGAGCTTTTCAAGTTTTGAAATCATAAAGAGAGCATAAAAGTAAAGTTTTGAGAGGTGTTTGTTGTTGTCAACGAATGGTAGTGGGCACTCTAACCCCTTGCCAGACAAAGCGGCTCCCATGAAATTTTTATTTTTGGGTGACACTCCTTCCAACCTTTGCTTTCACAAACCATGGCTAACCGAATCCTGGTGCCTTCCATCAATCACATACCATGAAGGAGTGTCTTTTTATTTTAGTTTTTATTTAGAGATGACACTCCTCCCCACCTTTGCTTTCTCAAGCCATGGCTAGCCGAATCCTCGGGTGCCTTCCAACAATCACATACCATGGAGGAGTGTCTATTTGTAAAATTATGAAAGTTAATTAATTGGGGCTGGGAACCCCATTGCCAACTCTTTTTGCAAAATTATTGGATAAGAGGATGAAGCCACTAGTCCATTGGTGAAAGTTGCCCAACAAGATTGAAAGATAAACACCACATACTTCCTCATGAGCTATAAAACATTGACACAAATAATAGGTAATAACTTTGAATTGTTTAAAGGTAGCACACGAAGTATTTACTTGGAATGGCAGAAAATACCATGTAGTAGGTAGGTATGGTGGACACAAATGGCATAGTTTTTGGCTCAAGGATTTGGATGCACGAGAAGTATTCCCTCTCAATACAAGGCTTAGGCTAGCAAGGTTATTTGAAACAAACACAAGTATGAACCGGTACAACAAAACTTACATAAAAACATATTGCAAGCATTATAAGACTCTACTGTCTTCCTTGTTGTTCAAACCCTCACCAGAAAATATCTAGACTTTAGAGAGACCAATCATGCAAACCAAATGTCAACAAGCTCTACAGCATTTCTTCATTAATAGGTGCAAAGTACATGATGCAAGAGTTTAAACATGATCTATATGAGCACAAAAATTGCCAAGTATCGAATTATTCAAGACATTATACCAATTACCTCATGCAGCATTTTCTGTTTCCAACCATATAACAATTAACGAAGCAGTTTCAACCTTCGCCATGAACATTAAGAATAAAGCTAAGAACATATGTGTTCATATGCAACAGCGGAGCGTGTCTCTCACCCACACAATGAATGCTAGGATCCAATTTTATTCAAAGAAAACAAAAACAAGAACATAAAGACGCTCCAAATAAAGCACATAAGATGTGACGGAATAAAAATATAGTTTCACTAGAGGTGACCTGATAATTTGTTGATGAAGAAGGGGATGCCTTGGGCATCCCCAAGCTTAGATGCTTGAGTCTTCTTGAAATATGAAGGGATGAACCACGGGGGCATCCCCAAGCTTAGAGCTTTCACTCTCCTTAATCATATTGTATCATCCTCCTCTCTTGATCCTTGAAAACTTCCTCCACACCAAACTCAAAACAAACTCATTAGAGTGTGATACACGTACAGCACGTGACCGTTGGGAACCCCAAGAGGAAGGTGTGATGCGTACAGCGGCAAGTTTTCCCTCAGTATGAAACCAAGGTTTAATCGAACCAGTAGGAGCCAAGAAGCACGTTGAAGGTTGATGGCGGCGAGATGTAGTGCGGTGCAACACCAGGATTCCGGCGCCAACGTGGAACCGGCATAACACAAACCAAGTACTTTGCCCCAACGAAACAGTGAGGTTGTCAATCTCACCGGCTTGCTGTAACAAAGGATTAGATGTATAGTGTGGAAGATGATTGTTTGCAGAAAACAGTAGAACAGTATTGCAGTAGATTGTATTTCAGTAAAGAGAATTGGACCGGGGTCCACGGTTCACTAGAGGTGTCTCTCCCATAAAATAAACAGCATGTTGGGTGAACAAATTACGGTTGGGCAATTGACAAATAGAGAGGGCATGACCATGCACATACATATTATGATGAGTATAGTGAGATTTAATTGGGCATTACGACAAAGTACATAGACCGCTATCCAGCATGCATATATGCCTAAAAAGTCCACCTTCAGGTTATCATCCGAACCCCTTCCATTAAGTTGCTAACAACAGACAATTGCATTAAGTATTGCGCGTAATGTAATCGGTAACTACATCCTCGAACATAGCACCAATGTTTTATCCCTAGTGGCAACAGCACATCCATAATCTTAGAGATTTCTGTCACTTCCCCAGATTCATGAACCCACTATCGAGCATAAATACCCCCTCTTGGAGTTAATAGCAAAAACTTGGCTAGAGCCTCTACTAATAACGGAGAGCATGCAAGATCATAAACAACACATAGATATAAATTGATAATCAACATAACATGGTATTCTCTATTCATCGGATCCCAACAAACACAACATATAGAATACAGATAGATGATCTTGATCATGTTCGGTAGCTCACAAGACCCGACATTAAGCACATGAGGAGAAGACAACCATCTAGCTACTGCTATGGACCCATAGTCCAGGGGTAGACTACTCACACATCACTCGGAGGCGACCCATGGCGGCGTAGAGTCCTCAGGAGATGATTCCCCTCTCCGGCAGGGTGCCGGAGGCGATCTCCTGAATCCCCGAGATGGGATTGGCGGCGGTGGCGTCTCTCGGAAGGTTTCGTATCGTGCTCTCGGCTCGGGGTTTCGCGATGAAGGCTATTTGTAGGAAGGGCAGGTCAAGGCGTCGCGGGCCGATGATGCAGGCCGTGCGGCCAAGACCTGGGCCGCGCCGCCCTGTGGTCTGGCCGCCTCGTGGCCCCACTTCGTTGACTCTTCGGTCTTCGGAAGCTTCGTGGCAAAATAGGACCCTGGCGTTGATTTCGTCCAATTCCGAGAATATTTCCTTACTAGGATTTTGAAACCAAAAACAGCGAAAACAAACTGGCACCTTGGCATCTTGTTAATAGGTTAGTTCCAGAAAATGCACGAATATGACATAAAGTGTGCATAAAACATGTAGATATCATCAATAATGTGGCATGGAACATAAGAAATTATCGATACGTGGAGACGTATCAGCATCCCCAAGCTTAGTTTCTGCTCGTCCCGAGCAGGTAAACGATAAACAAAGATAATTTCTGGAGTGACATGCCATCATAACCTTGATCATACTATTTGTAAGCATATGTAGTGAATGCAGCGATCAAAACAATGTAAATGACATGAGTAAACAAATGAATCATATAGCAAAGACCTTTCACGAATAGTACTTCAAGACAAGCATCAATAAGTCTTGCATAAGAGTTAACTCATAAAGCAATAATTCAAAGTAAAGGCATTGAAGCAACACAAAGGAAGATGAAGTTTCAGCGGTTGCTTTCAACTTATAACATGTATATCTCATGGATATTGTCAACATAGAGTAATATAATAAGTGCAATATGCAAGTATGTAGGAATCAATGCACAGTTCACACAAGTGTTTGCTTCTTGAGGTGGAGAGAAATAGGTGAACTGACTCAACAATAAAAGTAAAAGAATGGTCCTTCAAAGAGGAAAGCATCGATTGCTATATTTGTGCTAGAGCTTTGATTTTGAAAACAAGAAACAATTTTGTCAACGGTAGTAATAAAGCATATGTATCATGTAAATTATATCTTACAAGTTGCAAGCCTCATGCATAGTATACTAATAGTGCCCGCACCTTGTCCTAATTAGCTTGGACTACCGGGATTATTGCAATGCACATGTTTTAACCAAGTGTCACAAAGGGGTACCTCTATGCGGCTGTACAAAGGTCTAAGGAGAAAGCTCGCATTGGATTTCTCGCTATTGATTATTCTCAACTTAGACATCCATACCAGGACAACATAGACAACAGATAATGGACTCCTCTTTTATGCATAAGCATGTAGCAACAATTAATTTTCTCATATGAGATTGAGGATATATGTCCAAAACTGAAACTTCCACCATGGATCATGGCTTTAGTTAGCGGCCCAATGTTCTTCTCTAACAATATGCACGCTCTAACCATAAGGTGGTAGATCGCCCTTACTTCAGACAAGACGAACATGCATAGCAACTCACATGATATTCAACAAAGAGTAGTTGATGGCGTCCCAGGAACATGGTTATCGCACAACGAGCAACTTAATAAGAGATAAAGTGCATAAGTACATATTCAATACCACAATAGTTTTTAAGCTATTTGTCCCATGAGCTATATATTGTAAAGGTAGAGAATAGAAATTTAAAGGTAGCACTCAAGCAATTTACTTTGGAATGGCGGAGAAATACCATGTAGTAGGTAGGTATGGTGGACACAAATGGCATAGTGGTTGGCTCAAGTATTTTGGATGCATGAGAAGTATTCCTCTCGATACAAGGTTTAGGCTAGCAAGGCTATTTGAAACAAACACAAGGATGAAAGGTGCAACAAAACTCACATAAAAGACACATTGTAAACATTATAAGACTCTACACCGTCTTCCTTGTTGTTCAAACTCAATACTAGAAATTATCTAGACTTTAGAGAGACCAAAAATGCAAACCAAATTTTAGCATGCTCTATGTATTTCTTCATTAATGGGTGCAAAGTATATGATGAAAGAGCTTAAACATGAGCACAACAATTGCCAAGTATCACATTATCCAAGACATTTTAGCAATTACTACATGTAGCATTTTCCAATTCCAACCATATAACAATTTAACGAAGAAGAAACTTCGCCATGAATACTATGAGTAGAGCCTAAGGACATACTTGTCCATATGCTACAGCGGAGCGTGTCTCTCTCCACACAAAGAATGCTAGGATCCATTTTATTCAAACAAAATAAAAAACAAAAACAAACCGACGCTCCAAGAAAAGCACATAAGATGTGATGGAATAAAAATATAGTTTCAGGAGGAACCTGATAATGTTGTCGATGAAGAAGGGGATGCCTTGGGCATCCCCAAGCTTAGACGCTTGAGTCTTCTTGATATATGCAGGGGTGAACCACCGGGGCATCCCCAAGCTTAGAGATTTCACTCTCCTTGATCATGTTGTATCATCTCCCTCTCTTGATCCTTGAAAACTTCCTCCACACCAAACTTAGAACAACTCATTAGAGGGTTAGTGCACAATCAAAATATACATGTTCAGAGGTGACATAATCATTCTTAACACTTCTGGACATTGCACAAAGCTACTGAAAGTCAATGGAATCGAAATATCCATCAATCATAACAAAACAGGCAATGCGAAATAAAAGGCAGAATCATCAAACAGAACAGTTCGTAAATTGAAATTTTATTGAGGCACCAGACTTGATCAAATGAAAATGCTCAAATTGAATGAAAGTTGCGTACATATCTGAGGATCACTCACGTAAATTTGCATAATTTTCTGAGTTACCTACAGAGAATTTTGCCCAGATTCGTGACAGCAAAGAAATCTGTTTCTGCGCAGTAATCCAAATCTAGTATGAACTTTACTATCAACGACTTTACTTGGCACAACAAAACACAAAACTAAGATAAGGAGAGGTTGCTACAGTAGTAAACAACTTCCAAGACACAAAATAAAAACAAAGTACTGTAGTAAAAACATGGGTTGTCTCCCATAAGCGCTTTTCTTTAACGCCTTTCAGCTAGGCGCAGAAAGTGTGTATCAAGTATTATCAAGAGACGAAGTGTCAACATCATAATTTGTTCTAATAATAGAATCAAAAGGTAACTTCATTCTCTTTCTAGGGAAGTGTTCCATACCTTTCTTGAGAGGAAATTGATATTTAATATTACCTTCCTTCATATCAATGATAGCACCAACAGTTCGAAGAAAAGGTCTTCCCAATATGATGGGACAAGATGCATTGCATTCAATATCCAAGACAACAAAATCAACGGGAAAAGGTTATTGTTAACGATAATGCGAACATTGTCAACTTTCCCCAAAGGTTTCTTTGTAGAATGATCAGCAAGATTAACATCCAAATAACAATTTTTCAGCGGTGGCAAGTCAAGCATATTATAAATTTTCTTAGGCATAACAGAAATACTTGCACCAAGATCACATAAAGCATTACAATCAAAATCTTTGACCTTCATCTTAATGATGGGTTCCCAACCATCCTCTAGCTTTCTAGGAATAGAGGCTTCGCGCTCTAGTTTCTCTTCTCTAGCTTTTATGAGAGCATTTGTAATATGTTGCGTGAAAGCCAAATTTATAGCACTAGCATTAGGACTTTTAGCAAGTTTTTGTAAGAACTTTATAACTTCAGAGATGTGGCAATCATCAAAATTTAAACCATTATAATCTAAAGCAATGGGATCATCATCCCCAATGTTGGAAAAAATTTCAGCTTTTATCACAGGCAATTTCAGCAGTTTTAGCAGTTTCAGCAGTTTCTCGCGCTTTGCATTAGAAGTGGAAACATTGCTAACACCAATTCTTTTATTATTATTAGTAGGAGGTGCAGCAACTTGTATAGCATTAGCATTACTAGTGGTGGTAATAGTCCAAACTTTAGCTATATTCTCTTCTTTTTCATTTTCTTCTCTTTCCCACCTAGCACGCAATTCGGCCATCAATCTTATATTCTCATTAATTTTAACTTGGATGGCATTTGCTGTAGTAACAATTTTATTATGATGATTTTCATTAGGCATAACTTTCGATTTCAAAAGATCAACATCAGTAAGACTATCGACTTTAGAAGCAAGTATATCAATTTTCCCAAGCTTTTCTTCAACAGATTTGTTAAAAGCAGTTTGTGTACTAATAAATTCTTTAAGCATGGCTTCAAATCCAGGGGTGTGTTCCTATTATTGTTGTAAGAATTCCATAAGAATTACCATAGCCGTTGCCATTATTATAAGGATATGGCCTATAGTTGTTACTAGAATTGTTCCGGTAAGCATTGTTGTTGAAATTATTATTTTTAATGAAGTTTACATCAACATGTTCTTCTTGAGCAACCAATGAAGCTAACGGAACATTATTAGGATCAATATTAGTCCTATCATTCACAAGCATAGACATAATAGCATCAATCTTATCACTCAAGGAAGAGGTTTCTTCAGAATTTACCTTCTTACCTTGTGGAGCTCTTTCCGTGTGCCATTCAGAGTAATTGATCATCATATTATCAAGAAGCTTTGTTGCTTCACCAAGAGTGATGGACATAAAGGTACCTCCAGCAGCTGAATCCAATAGGTTCGCGAAGAAATATTCAGTCCTGCATAAAAGGTTTGGATGATCATCCAAGTAGTCAGTCCATGGGTTGGGCAATTTTTAACCAAAGATTTCATTCTTTCCCATGCTTGTGCAACATGTTCAGTATCTAATTGTTTAAAATTCATTATGCTACTCCTCAAAGATATAATTTTAGCAGGGGATAATATCTACCAATAAAAGCATCCTTGCATTTAGTCCATGAATCAATACTATTCTTAGCAGAGATAGCAACCAATCTTTAGCTCTTCCTCTTAATGAGAAAGGAAACAATTTTAATTTTATAATATCACCATCTACATCTTTATATTTTTGCATTTCACACAATTCAACAAAATTATTGAGATGGGCAGCAGCATCATCAGAACTAACACCAGAAAATTGCTCTCGCATAACAAGATTCAGTAAAGCAGGTTTAATTTCAAAGAATTCTGTAGTAGCAGGTGGAGCAATAGGTGTGCATAAGAAATCATTATTATTTGTGGTTGTGAAGTCAACAACTTAGTATTTTTAGGAGTACCCATTTTAGCAGTAGTAAATAAAGCAAACTAGATAAAGTAAATGCAAGTAACTAATTTTTTTGTGTTTCTGATATAGAGTGCAAGATAGTAAATAGAGTAAAACTAGCAACTAATTTTTTTGTATTTTGATTTAGTGCAGCAAACAAAGTAGTAAATAAAACTAAGTAAGACAAAAACAAAGTAAAGAGATTGGGATGTGGAGACCCCTTGCAGCGTGTCTTGATCTTCCCGGCAACGGCGCCGAAAAATCTTGATACGCGTAAAGACGCGACGTTGGGAACCCCAAGAGGAAGGTGTGATGCGTACAGCGCAAGTTTTCCCTCAGTATGAAACCAAGGTTTAATCGAACCAGTAGGAGCCAAGAAGCACGTTGAAGGTTGATGGCGGCGAGATGTAGTGCGCGCAACACCGGGATTCCGGCGCCAACGTGGAACCTGCACAACACAAACCAAGTACTTTGCCCCAACGAAACAATGAGGTTGTCAATCTCATGTTTGTAACAAAGGATTAGATGTATAGTGTGGAAGATGATTGTTTGCAGAAAACAGTAGAGAACAAGATTAGATTGTATTTGAAAGAGAATTGGACGGGGTCCACAGTTCACTAGAGGTGTCTCTCCCATAAAATAAGCAGCATGTTGGGTGAACAAATTACAGTTGGGCAATTGACAAATAGAGAGGGCATGACCATGCACATACATATTATGATGAGTATAGTGAGATTTAATTGGGCATTATGACAAAGTACATAGACCGCTATCCAGCATGCATCTATGCCTAAAAAGTCCACCTTCAGGTTATCATCCGAACCCCCTCCAGTATTAAGTTGCTAACAACAGACAATTGCATTAAGTATTGTGCGTAATGTAATCAGTAACTACATCCTCGAATATAGCACCAATGTTTTATCCCTAGTGGCAACAAGACATCCATAATCTTAGAGATTTCTGTCACTTCCCGATTCACGGAGACATGAACCCACTATCGAGCATAAATACCCCTCTTGGAGTTAATAGCAAAAACTTGCCAGAGCCTCTACTAATAACAGAGAGCATGCAAGATCATAAACAACACATAGATATAAATTGATAATCAACATAACATGGTATTCTCTATTCATCGGATCCCAACAAACACAACATATAGAATTACAGATAGATGATCTTGACCATGTTCGGCAGCTCACAAGACTCGACAATTAAGCACAATGAGGAGAAGACAACCATCTAGCTACTGCTATGGACCCATAGTCCAGGGGTAGACTACTCACACATCACTCCGGAGGCGACCATGGCGGCGTAGAGTCCTCCGGAGATGATTCCCTCTCCGGCAGTGCCGGAGGCGATCTCCTGAATCCCGAGATGGGATTGGCGGCGGCGGCGTCTCTGGAAGGTTTTCCGTATCGTGGCTCTCGGTGCGGGGGTTTCGCGACGAAGGCTATTTGTAGGCGGAAGGGCAGGTCAAGGGCGTCACGAGGGGCCAGATGACAAGGCCGCGCGCCAAGACCTGGGCCGCGCGCCGTGGTCTGGCCGCCGGCCCCACTTCTTGACTCTTCGGTCTTCGGAAGCTTCGTGGCAAAATAGGATCCTGGGCGTTGATTTCGTCCAATTCGAGAATATTTCCTTACTAGGATTTCTGAAACCAAAAACAGCAGAAAACACAATCGGCACTTCGGCATCTTGTTAATAGGTTAGTTCCAGAAAATGCACGAATATGACATAAAGTGTGCATAAAACATGTAGATATCATCAATAATGTGGCATGGAACATAATAAATTATCGATACGTCGGAGACGTATCAGAGGGTTAGTGCATAATCAAAAATTCACATGTTCAGAGGTGACATAATCATTCTTAACACTTCTGGACATTGCACAAAGCTACTGAAAGTTAATGGAACAAAGAAATCCATCAAACATAGCAAAACAGGCAATGCGAAATAAAAGGCAAAATCTATCAAAACAGAACAGTCCGTAAAGACGAATTTTTCTGGGGCACTAAACTTGCTCAGATGAAAATGCTCAAATTGAATGAAAGTTGATTACATATCTTAGGATTACTCACGTAAATTGGCAGATTTTTCTGAGTTACCTACAGAGAATAATACTCAAATTCGTGACAGCAAGAAATCTGTTTCTGCGCAGTAATCCAAATCTAGTATGGACCTTACTATCAAAGACTTTACTTGGCACAACAATGCAATAAAATAAAGATAAGGAGAGGTTGCTACAATAGTAACAACTTCCAAGACCCAAATATAAAACAAAAGTGTAGAAGTAAAATAATGGGTTGTCTCCCATAAGCGCTTTTTTCTTTAACGCCTTTCAGCTAGGCGCAGAAAGTGTGAATCAAGTGTTATCAAGAGATGAAGCATCAACATCATAATTTGTTCTAATGATAGAATCAAAAGGTAACATCATTCTCTTTCTAGGGAAGTGTTCCATACCTTTCTTGAGAGGAAATTTATATTTAATATTACCTTCCTTCATATCAATAATAGCACCAACAGTTCGAAGAAAAGGTCTTCCCAAAATAATGGGACAAGATGCATTGCATTCAATATCCAAGACAACAAAATCAACGGGGACAAGGTTATTGTTAACCGTAATGCGAACATTATCAATCCTCCCCAAAGGTTTCTTTGTAGAATTATCAGCAAGATTAACATCCAAATAACAATTTTTCAATGGTGGCAAGTCAAGCATATTATAGATTTTCTTAGGCATAACAGAAATACTTGCACCAAGATCACATAAAGCATTACAATCAAAATCATTGACCTTCATCTTAATGATGGGCTCCCAACCATCTTCTAACTTCCTAGGAATAGAAGTTTCACAATTTAATTTCTCTTCTCTAGCTTTTATGAGAGCATTTGTAATATGTTTTGTAAAGGCCAAATTTATAGCACTAGCATTGGGACTTCTAGAAAGTTTTTGTAAGAACTTTATAACTTCAGAGATGTGACAATCATAAAAATCTAAACCATTATGATCTAAGGCAATGGGATCATTATCCCCAATATTTTGAAAACTTTCAGCAGTTTTATCACAAGCAGTTTCAGCAGTTTTAGCAGTTTCAGGCAGTTTTGCAAGCTTTGCATTAGGAGTATAAACATTGCCAACACCAAATATTTTACCATTGATAGTAGGAGGTGTAGCAACATGTGAAGCATTATCATTACTAGTGGTGGTAATAGTCCAAACTTTGGCTACATTATTCTCTTTAGCATTTTCTTCTTTTTCCCACCTAGCACGCAATTCGGCCATCAATCTAATATTCTCATTAATTCGAACTTGGATGGTGTTTGTTGTAGCAAATGACTTAATATCTTTAGTTTCATTAGGCATAACTTTCAATTTTAAAAGATCAACATCAGCAGCAAGACTATCAACTTTAGAAGCAAGTATATCAATTTTACCAAGCTTTTCTTCAACAGATTTGTTAAAAGCAGTTTGTGTACTAATAAATTCTTTAAGCATGGCTTCAAGACCAGAGGGTACACTCCTATTGTTGTTGTAGGAATTCCCATAAGAATTACCATAACCATTACCATTATTAGAAGGATATGGCCTATAGTTGTTACTAGAATTATTCCGATAAGCATTGTGTTGAAATTATTATTTTTAATGAAGTTCACATCAACATGCTCTTCTTGAGCAACCAATGAAGCTAAAGGAACATTATTAGGATCAACATTAGATCTACCATTCACAAGCATAGACATAATAGCATCAATCTTATCACTCAAGGAGGAGGTTTTTTCAACAGAATTTAGCTTCTTACCTTGTGGAGCTCTTTCCGTGTGCCATTCAGAGTAATTAATCATCATATCATCAAGAAGCTTTGTTGCGGCGCCTAGAGTGATGGACATAAAAGAACCTCCAGCAGCTGAATCCAATAAGTTCCGTGAAGAAAAATTCAGTCCTGCATAAAAGGTTTGGATGATCATCCAAGTAGTCCATGGGTAGGGCAATTTTTAACCAACGATTTCATTCTTTCCCATGCTTGGGCAACATGCTCATTATCCAATTGCTTAAAATTCATTATGCTACTTCTCAAAGATATAATTTTAGCAGGAGGATAATATCTACCAATGAAAGCATCCTTACATTTAGTCCATGAATCAATACTATTCTTAGGCAAAGATAGCAACCAATCTTTAGCTCTTCCTCTTAAAGAGAAAGGAAACAATTTTAATTTTATAATGTCACCATCTACATCCTTATACTTTTGCATTTCACAAAGTTCAACAAAATTATTAAGATGGGCAGCAGCATCATCAGAACTAACACCAGAAAATTGCTCTCTCATAATAAGATTCAGTAAAGCAGGTTTAATTTCAAAAAATTCTGTTGTAGTAGCAGGTGGAGCAATAGGTGTGCATAAGAAATCATTATTATTTGTGCTTGTGAAGTCACACAATATGTATTTTCAGGAGTACCCATTTTAGCAATAGTAAATAAAGTAAACTAGATAAAGTAAATGCAAATAACTAATTTTTTTTGTGTTTTTAATATTGAGAACGCAAACAAGATAGTAAATAAAGTAAAGCAAGTAACTAATTTTTTTTGTATTTTTGATATAAGAAAGCAAACAAAGCAGTAGATAAAATAAAGCAAGACAAAAACAAAGTAAAGAGATTGGAAGTGGGAGACTCCCCTTGTAGCGTGTCTTGATCTCCCCGGTTTGGTGCTTGATACGCGTACAACACGCGTCCGTTGGGAACCCCAAGAGGAAGGTGTGATACGTACAGCAGTAAGTTTTCCCTCAGTAAGAAACCAAGGTTATCGAACCAATAGGAGTCAAGAAGCACGTGAAGGTTGATTGTGGCGGAGTGTAGTGCGGCGCAACATCAGGGATTCCGGCGCCAACGTGGAACCTGCACAACACAATCAAAGTACTTTGCCCCAACGTAACAGTGAGGTTGTCAATCTCACCGACTTGCTGTAACAAAGGATTAGATGTATAGTGTGGAAGATGATGTTTGCGAAGAACAGTAAAGAACAAGTATTACAGTAGATTGTATTCGATATAAAAGAATGGACCGGGGTCCACAGTTCACTAGTGGTGTCTCTCCAATAAGAAATAGCATGTTGGGTGAACAAATTACAGTTGGGCAATTGACAAATAAAGAGGCATAACAATGCACATACATATTATGATGAGTAGTGTGAAATTCAATTGGGCATTACGACAAAGTACATAGACCGCTATCCAGCATGCGCCTAAAAAGTCCACCTTCGGGTTAGCATCCGCACCCCTCCAGTATTAAGTTGCAAAAACAGACAATTGCATTAAGTATGGTGCGTAATATAATCAACACAAATATCTTTAGACAAAGCATTGATGTTTTATCCCTAGTGTGCAACAACACATCCACAACCTTAGAACTTCACTGTCCAGATTAAATGGAGGCATGACCCACTATCGAGCATAAATACTCCCTCTTGGAGTTACAAGTATCAACTTGGCCAGAGCCTCTACTAGCAACGGAGAGCATGCAAGATCATAAACAACACATAGATGATAGATTGATAATCAACATAACATAGTATTCCATATTCATCGGATCCCAACAAACGCAACATGTAGCATTACAAATAGATGATCTTGATCATGATAGGCAGCTCACAAGATCTAACAATGATAGCACAATGAGGAGAAGACAACCATCTAGCTACTGCTATGGACCCATAGTCCACGGGTGAACTACTCACACATCACTCCAGAGGCGATCATGGCGATGAAGAGTCCTTCGAGATGGGATTGGTGGCGGCGGCGTCTCTGGAAGGTTTTCCGTATCGTGGCTCTCGGTACTGGGGTTTTCTCGACGAAGGCTTTTTATAGGCGGAAGGGCAGAGTCGGGGGGCTGACGGGGCCCCACACGCTAGGGCGGCGCGGCCCCCTAGGCCGCGCGGCCCTAGTGTGGCGGCGCCTCGTCGCCCCACTTCGTATCCCCCTCGGTCTTCTCGAAGCTTCGTGGAAAAATAAGACCCTGGGCGTTGATTTCGTCCAATTCCGAGAATATTCCTTCGTAGGATTTAACAAAAAGCAGAAAACCAATTGGCTCTTTGGCATCTTGTCAATAGGTTAGTGCCGGAAAATGCATAAATATGACATAAAGTGTGTATAAAACATGTGAGTATCATCATAAAAGTAGCATGGAACATAAGAAATTATAGATACGTTTGAGACGTATCAGCGGTCATCAACCAATTCTCCAATCTCCACACAAGTAACCTTCATTGGCTCAACTCCGCCAACATTGCTCTCATTCCCAAGAAAGAGGGGGCCGAGGAAGTGACCGATTTTCGCCCAATTAGCCTCATTCATGCAATTGCAAAATTAATCTCCAAAATGATGGCCACTAGACTCGCGCCTCACATGAACAAGCTTGTCTCCAACTCCCAAAGTGCCTTCATAAAGAAAAGAAGTATCCACGGCAATTTCTTGTATGTGAGGAAATTAGCAAGAAAGCTTCACAAGTCAAAAACGCCAACCCTTCTCTTCAAGCTCGACATAAAGAAAGCTTTTGACTCCGTTAGATGGGATTACTTGATGGATATGCTTCAACATTTGGGCTTCCCAAGCAAATTCCGAGAATGGATTATGGCTCTCCTTTGCACCTCCTCCTCTAGAGTGCTTCTCAATGGTGTTGCCGGTGACCCAATAAAGCATGGGCGGGGTCTAAGGCAAGGGGACCCTCTCTCACCTATTCTCTTTGTTTTTACCATCGATCCTCTACATCCTTATATGCCGATGACGCCGCTATCTTCATGGCCCCAATTAAGGACGATATCAACTTCCTTGCATCCACTTTGCACTAATTTGGGGATGTTACCGGGCTTGTTACCAGTTGCTCAAAAAGCCAAGTGGCTCCCATTAGATGTATGGGACTTGATCTTGTTCACATCCTCAATGCTTTTCTGGCCAACCGCACAAATTTCCCAATGAAATATTTAGGTCTCCCACTTTCGATCACAAGGCTTAAGAGAATTCACTTTCAACCCTTGGAAGATAAGGTTGCCGCCAAGCTTGTCCCCTGGCTTGGGAAGCATGCTACTATGGCCGATCGTGCAACTCTTGTGAAGTCGGTTCTTACTAGCATTGTCATCTACTACATCACCGTCCTCAATGTCCCAATTGAGGTTCTCATGAAGATTGGTAGCATTAGAAGGGCCTTTCTATGGGCGACTTGCGATAAGGTCACCGGGGGGAATGCAAAGTTAATTCGGAAATGGTGTGCAAGCCTAAGGATTGTGGAGGGCTTGGGATCCTCAACCTCACAAAATTTTCTTCGGCCCTTCGTATGAGATGGTTATGGCATGAGTGGAAAGACGAGGCAAAACCTTGGGCCGGCCTTGGCACCCCTTGCACCATGCTTGACAAGGATATTTTTGCGGCGGCTACAAAGGTCACCATTGGTGATGGGAAGAAGGCTAGCTTTTGGGAGGACCCTTGGCTAAATGGAAGACGGCCGGAAGACATAGCCCCTCTCATTTATAAAGGATCGAAAAGAAGAAAATGCACCATCAACAAAGCTCTAGACAATGACTCTTGGACCACTAATATCAACACTCAAGATGGCCTCTCACTAGACCACATCATACAATTTACCAATCTTTGGGAGATGACTCATGGCATACACTTGGACCCTAGCACAACGGATTCAATCCTATGGAAGCTAACCAAGGATGGTTGCTACTCCTCCAAGTCGGCTTACACCATGCAATTCTTTGGACACCCGAAATCTTGTATGCCTTCCTTGGTTTGGAAGCCATGGGCTCCACCGAAGTGCAAAATCTTTGCTTGGTTGATCATCCAAAATAGAGTTTGGACGGTGGATAGGCTCCAAAAGAGAGGATGGCCAAATTGTGGAACATGCAAGCTTTGTAATCAAGCACAAGAATCCGCCTCTCATCTTCTTTTCAAATGCCGGTTCACCATTTGTGTGTGGTCAAGGGTGAAGAATTGGCTAGGACTACAAGACGTTAATCCCGCAACTTGGCGTACTATGAGGAATGTAAAGGAGTGGTGGAATGAGGCGATCCACAAGCAAGGGCAATCAAAGAAGGACATGGCGTCCCTTGCAATGTTGGTCTCACGGGAAATTTGGAAGGAAAGAAATGCTCGTGTTTTTCGGAACAATGCCTCCACTCTAAGTATGTTGGTGACCAAGATAAAAGATGAAGCTGTCATTTGGAGCCTAGCCGGGGCTAAGGCCTTGAGTGTTGTAATGCCCTGAGAGTAGGCTTATGTTTTGGGCTTGACCTTGTGTCAAGTCTTGGTTTGTAACAACTCTAAAACTTCTTCTTAATCAATGAAAATGGCAAATCTTTTGCCTTGTTTCAAAAAAAAATCACTATGATCTTTTCCTGGTTAACTTCGATGGCCTTGTGAGAGACAACGAAACCAAGTTGTTAAGCTTCATGCACTAGCCACTTGAACCAAAAGTCCGAACTGATGGAAAGGGCTAGGCAATATACTTTATACACGTCAACACCCCCTCTCACGTGTGACGGGAAGACGAGAAGACAAGTCAAAACGTGTAGAGAGGCAAAGAGGCAGCGGAAGGCCGGATACACACGGCAGGAAAGAGGCAGCGGGAGGTCGGATACATACGGCAGGAGGTTGCGGGGATTTTTTAGAATAAATTGTGAAAGCCAGGATTTGAACTCGAGACCTGGGGCTCTGATACCATGTTAAGCTTCATGCACTAGCCACTTGAACCAAAAGTCCGAACTAATGGAAAGGGCTAGGCAATCTACTTTATACATGTCAACACAAGTAACTTGCCGACTAGCACCCCGAAGAAGCACTTGTTGGAATTCACCATCATCTGGAACTTTTTCTCAAGTTATCAAACGTTTCTTGTAGGTCGGCAATGAGGTGATCTCAATTTTTTTTGACATCGGTGCGATATCTTTGATGTTAGTATGGACCCCAATTTAAGCCCCCCCCCCCCCGCTAGGGAACATCGTTCCCAATGAGATCACGGTTCAAATTGAACGCTGCCGCCGCTCCTTCCTTGCACGGTCACGTCTAAACATCGCCGCCACTTTCGTGGGAGAGATATGCTCAATTGTTTGTTATTGTAAGATTCGTGCAGTCTCAACTCTCAATAGATGCTTCGGTCGCTTAAAAGCACACTCTTTTTTACAATATTCGTAAAATACATTAGAGGTTCCAGTCCTATTGAGTTTGATTCCATCTATTTACTACCATCAAATCAGGGTGGATAGACTGTTATTAAAAAATGCCAACCACTCTAAAACTTGTAATTTTGAAAATAAATACGAATGCCAATATGGGTGTCCTGAAATATAAATATGAATACGATGTCGTTCGAATACATATGAGTGTCGGATCGGATGCTTTCTCAATTCAGAACATATACGAATAACGAAATATTAGTTTTGTATCTTATATTGAGTCAACCGTATAATGATATAATACACAGTAGTTTCAAGCTTAACCATAAAAAATAGATTTTACAACTTTGTTGATAGTTTTGGTTGAATAACTCACATATCAGCAGAAATTCAATTTGGCTCCCGGATGCATATGCTCCCTCTACCTAAAAATCTTATTTTGAAGTGTTAAAATATTTGACAAATATTCTACATGTACATCTTCATAATATATGTGTGTTCGTCAAGTTTCAAGAAAAACCAACATTTTTTGTGGACTATGTAAAAAAGAGAAATTTTATCTTGTAAAAAGCATTATTTCTAGCACTGAGTTTTATCTTTTTTACACACGTCACATGACAAGTCGATTTTTTATGAAACAACTTTGTAAGCGTGTAGCACGTGAAGATGTAGGTGCGAATTTTTCGTTTCAATTTTATTGAAATTCAAAATATATGTAAGATGCATTTTAAACTAAAGGGAGCATATGCTCCCATGTTCCAAAACATCACTCCCATCAGCAGCATAAATTTACTAAAATAGGCTGCACCATTTTATACAGGTACAGATATATCTTTTTACATGTCCACATTTGGTTCAAAATACAATACCATATTTTATTTTGTGTATTTTTAAAATAGATCCTGATATTTATCACACATCCTTTTTCATGTTCGTCTTTTTATTTTTCCGAATACAAATGTTTCAAAATGTACATGAGCCTAGGTCGGTCATCATGCTTGACCTGCCGGACCATCCATCAGAGGATCTGAGTCCAACTCATCATGGATTCTCTCCCTCCTAAAAATTCTTGTCGCAAATTTAGGTAAAATGAAGGGTGAAATATGACTGGATTGGCACAAGTATATAATTCTCTAATTATAATACTCCCTCCGATTCATATTAATTGACTTCAATATGGATGTATCTAGACACATTTTAGATATTAATATGAACCGGAGGGAGTAATATTTTGCTGGTAAAAAAAAAGCCATGTTGGCTTTTCCGTCAAAAAAATAATTGCCGGGCTGTGTCACGCATGAATTCTACAAGGTCAAGAGGTAAAATTTTGAACGGGACTCTGCGGAGATCGCATCAAGACCGAGAAACGAACAAGTAGAGATTGCATCTGGTAAGGCATCAGCTAGCAATACACGGAGCAGGACTCTCACGCACCAGGAAGGAAGGAATCACCCGAGCTGGACCGCAAGGTCACGTCCTCCCCTCGGCGCGCGCACAAAGATTCTCTCCCGCACATCAGATCCAGCGCCGCCGCCAAACCTCTCCGTCCCAGTACGCGCTGATACACCAGTGGTCGTCACCGAGCTAGGAAGCGCACGCGATTAACTCTGGGGTAGGGTGAGATGGCAACCCCGCATAAGCGCCAGTGCCAGCAGGAACCCACTACCCTCATGTCGCTCGGCGACGACATGCTCGCCGAGATCCTCCGCCGCCTCACGTCGCTGTCCTCGTTCGCCAGGGCCGCCGTCACATGTAAGCGGTTGCGCCACGTCATCTCCTCGCCCTCCTACTCTTCTGTCGTCGCCGCCCGCATCATGTCGTCGGCTCCGCTCGTGGGCTACTTCATATCGGTGATTGGCGGCGCCGCCCCATCCTTCCACCGAGCGCTCCTCGGCTCCGACCGCGACGTGGCTAGCATCGTTCACCATGGCAAGTTCCAGTTTGCGGACTTTGACGACTACAGCTGGCGCCTGATGGACTGCCGCCATGGCCTCCTGCTCCTCACCAGCGACCGTTGCATGGCCGTGTTCGACCCCCTCGCCAACACACACTCAACCATACGCCACTGCACAAGTAGGATCAGCCAATGCAAGTCGTCGTCGTTCCATTGCATCCTCCTGGCTAGCGGCGCCGACGCGACGTCATTCCGCGTGCTCTGCCTGGAGTGCACGAGCGGCGGCAGGGTGCGGCCACACGTGTACAGCTCACGCACCGGCGTGTGGCAGTCCCACCAGCTGGCGCCCAAAGAGATCAAGCCGCCACGGAGGGTGGACCCGCACTCGAACCACAACCTGCCGATGCACGCCGGCGGCGGGCGCGTCTACTGGAGGACTCACGCGGCGGTGCTCACCTCGTTCGACGCCGGCTCCATGGAGTTCTCCCACGTGCCCCTCCCGGGCGGCCTAAACCACCTGTCGTCGTACGCGGTGGGGGACGCGGAGGACGGCACGACTTGCCTCGTAGCCGTCTCGGCCGAGCATCAGCAGAAGCTCGACATGCGGGTCTGGTTGCTCAAGGAGGGGGGAGACGGGTCGTCGCCATGGGAGCGGCAGTGGAGGGTGGACGGTTCGGATGAGCTGGATGTGCTGGCCGTTCCGGCGGCTCGCAGCAGCCATGCGCGGAAGGTCTACGACGTGACCGCCGGCGTCGTGCTGCTCTCCGTTGGCTACAAGCATAACGGCATCCGCTACGTTGCCGTTCGCATCAAGGACACGCTCCGGCGGGAAGGCGCCACCAAGACCGACACCGACACCGACACCAAGCGGCAGACGCTAATCTTGGCAGACTTCTGCAGCTCCAGTGGATGGCTGCACCCCTACTTCATGGCATGGCCACGCCCTAGCCTGAAGGTGCCCTAATTTTTCTTATCAAAGCATCTTAATTCTTAGTTGGACTACTCCATGAACATATATGTCTTGGGTATCATATATCTAATGTACTGTTTAATTATTAGTTTGAACCAATTTTAACATGTTTGTTGATTGGGCATGCTTGCTGCCCTTTCTTTCAATTCTAACACTCCGTTTTTCATTGGTGAACTGGTATCCGCGCGCACGCGTCCGTCCGCGAGAGAAAGAGGAATTATTATTAATTAATTCGGCTGGCGGATTAATTGCGCGCGCGGCGTTCCACCGATCCATTCGTTGCATGCAGCGATTTTTTTTATAATAATACATTCATTCTTATAAAAAAATCGCTACATTCATTCTTATAAAAAAATCGCTACATTCATTCTTATAAAAAAATCGCGTTCCGCCGGATCTCGGTGCTCCTCTCTGGCTCGCGCAGAGGCACGAGCGGGACAGGCACCCGGAGTTGGCTGAGCCGCCCAGCCGCCGCCAGGCAGGTGCATGTCCCCCAGCGGTGGCACGACGTCCAGCTCCGGTGCATGAGCCGCGGTATGTGGACGGGATACGATGCCATTGATGGCGGCGTAGAAACCCAGCCGCCGCCCGCCAGTACGCGTGCAGAAGAGGCAGCCGCGACATTGATGGCGAACGCTGCAGCGTAGACGTAGACGCGGAAGCGATAATCGCTGAAGCGGCGGCCGCGAAAGCGGTGTGCTTGATATTGTCCTATGGCTCGCTGCTAGGCGGACCCATTGGAAAAGTGAGCGGTCACTTGGTGCATCCGCGCAGCGTCCACCGCGACGCATCCCGAGCGCAAATATGCGCCGCGTTTGTCTACGCGGACAGCCGGAACAAGGTACAACCCCATTTTTCGACCGAACGGATACAAACCGATCGCTCAGTGTTTTCTACAACAGTCTGCAAATAGTGTTTTGACATCACTTCAGCCAAACCAAGGCCATCACAGGCAGGAGCAGTAAACAGCTGCATGCAAGTAGCTGACTCGGGGTAGTTGTTCCCGATTCAAGATTCCACAGCCCGATAAGAAGCAATCGGGAAGCACGAGCCCGACAACATACGGTGGATGAGTATCGACGCAGATTTGCTGCTACTCGGGCTGTGTTACCCCGATATCTTCTAATCGGGGTACTAGTCCCCGACAGTGTATTATTTGTGGAAAAAATTAAAATCGAGTATTATTTCTAAAAATAAAGAAAAAATTATATTATTTTAAAAAAAATGAGCGAGGCCGGGGCTTTTCCTCTCTCGCGCCAGCGCCAGGCTGGAACCAGCCAACTTGTGTGCTCCACAAATTAATGCGCCTTCGGGTCGTGCTCCTCTTTTCTAGCCGAACCAATCACATGATTCAATTCGTATCCCTCCCGATTAATCCTCCTCCTCTCTCTCAGCCCACGAATAGAAAAATCCCATTTTTTTTTGAACAATCAAAAATCCCATTTGATTTCTTCCATAGCCCACGCCACACGTACGGTACGCAACTTAGGGGGTGTTTGTTGTGGCTTTTTTTGGCTTTTGGCTTTGGCAAAAGCCACCAAAAGCACCTAATTTTGGAAGGATCTTTTTTTTGGCTTCCAAAATCAAAAGCCAGCACCTATTTAGGTGCTTTTTTTGGTTTAAAGCCAAAAAGAAAAAAGCCACAACAAACGCTTCTTTGGTAGCTCGCCCATTATTACCCTCCCCAACGATGAATGAAAAAAAAAAAACCTTCATCTTTATCCCTTCATCTCTTCTTGACTACTACGTAATTACTACTCCTTCTCTAAATCTCTACTACGACTTTTCAAACAAACATGTACTTAGCACATACAACTAAGTACGTTGCTTCGGTCTAAGTTAATCAGCCTTAGTATCAGCAAAAAAGAACTATAAATAGTACCAACGTCAATACTAGAGCTGCATGGATCGGACATTCGGACGGTTCCTTCCATCGTCCCATTCAACTCAACCAAATGCCAGGTCATTCGTTACCTCCCGCTGGGGCAAAGATCTCGGGGCGTGGCGGCGGCGGGGGCCTTCCCTCGTGACGCGTCGGGAACGGCGGCCAAGGAGTCTCTCACGTGGCGGCGGCGGTCGGACAAGGATGGAGGGGCGGCGGCGGTCCTCCCGGGGTCAATCCAGCTGCGGGCTGCGGCCTCCCCGCCTCCCATCGGCGGCATGCCGACGGTGGTGGCTGGTGGAGGCGGACAGCGCCTTTCCATCCGCCTCTCGCCGGTGAGGGGCGATGATCTTGGGCTTCTCCCGCGGTACGAGGACGGCCGGGGCTTGGGTTGATGGTGGAGGTGACCCTCTTCTTCGCCGGAGAGGATCGGCTGCGGTTGGTGGTGGTGGATCTTTTGATCTATCACCGCGTTCCGGCGGCGAGATGGAGGAGCTTGGAAGCCGGCGATGGTGTCACCGGTGGAGGGTTGGAGTGGCCAGTCCATGATGGTCGCCGACGTGGGGGTCCGACTCACTCGCCAACCACTCCATGCCGACAGAAAAGGGCGATGACATCGCGCGTTTGTCGTCCATCTAGTTCGCCAGGGCTTGAACAAGCCTAGGCTCAATCTCTCCGTGGCGACGACGGCTTGTCAACGAGAGCGAGGACTCACGCTTGACAAGGCAACGTGGAGGCGACGCGTGTCGCTGATGTAGATGCCGCCAGTGCGGCCGAATGGAGGCCACGTCTGCTCCTTTAGGGCAATTTGTTTGCCTTTCGAGACCATGCAGATGGTCCCAAAAAAAATCTATGCAATATTGGGGTCAACCATTTAGATTTCTTATTCATTACCAGAACATTATCAGCATGACAGTTATGCACATCCCAAACAATAGTCGTACGGCCATCATCACAGTGCTTATAAATTCAGAAAACCCTAAGAGCATCTCCACCGGTCCTCCCCAAAAAATGGCTGGCATTCACGCCTGCAGCAGGCTATGGGGAGCGCCGGCTGCTTGCACTTAGCAATTGGGGACCGTGTCTCGCACCAATTAACCCAATAGAGACGCCGGCACCATGCATGTACATGCAAGTGGGGACAGAAAAAATAGGAGGGAGGAGAATCTTTAGATGGCCGTGTCACATGCAAGTAATGCACATGCAACTTTTCACCAGAAATTGGACGCCAGCGCTTCCAATCGGCTCCCTTCGCGAAGGGATTGCTACGGGCGTGCCAGCGCTTTTATTGGGGTCTAAAAATGGCCGGCGCTTTTTTGGGACCGCCGGTGTGGACAGTTTCTCTCTCTAGGATCCCCAAACTGCTATTGAGAGGGCTATGGGGAGGACCGGTGGAGATGCTCTAACAGTGCTCGTGGAAGAAAGAAAAGAACTAACAAGTATCGCTGTAATATTATGTGAAAAAAAAGTACCAGTTCATCCAAAATAGACAGTCTCAAAGTGGGTTCTACACTTCTACCAACTTCACTGTCTTGCCATGAATACAGCAAGAAGAAATGTCAAAACTATTGAGCTTTACCGCACTAATCAACTAGTACTAGCTTGCATGATTATATGTGCAGGTACTCGGACTATAACGGGAGTGCATTGATGACCGATTTCAAGTGAACAGCATAAGCTGGAACAAAACAAAAAGCATACACGTGAAAGAATATCCAAACTATTAACTGACAGTCTCAATTCCTGACCCGTGAAGATCAATCCTACGGATAATTTTGAGGCAGAATTACTACTTTGGCACGAATGAGTACAAGATCTTATATTAACAATTAAGAATCCTAAAATTAGCCAATCTGAACTAAGTAAATGGATAACACCTCACGGTGACGAATGAATGTACAAATGAGAGCTCCCAGGATCCAATCGTACACAACAAAATCGTAATTCTCTTTCACACTGTGGGTGGCGCGCGCCATGCAAGATCGAGGGGAGGAGTCTCGCCAGCCGGCGCGGCCTTGTTCCCGGACTGCTGCGACGGAGCGGGCACATGGTTGATGGTTGAGGAGAGGACCCTCACCGGCGTGCACGGCTGCTGGAGGGCTCCACCTGCAGAATGCCTGGACCTGCGCCATGGCGAGGGAATCGACCGTGGAGGAGGGCCCGCAGTTGCGCCGACGAGTGTGATGGACGGCATCGCCTAGCCGGTGTTGCCTTGGCCGAACGGGCGACGCGGTCCGGCGAGCTCGACGGAGCGCGGCGCATGGCTGCACGCGCGCGCCGGCGAGCAAGCCAGCCGTGCCGGCATGATTCCGGCCGTCGTGACGGGGCGCCGCCGCCTTTCTCGTCGCGGGAGAGGACAGAACATGAGTGGGGAGATGATAAAATGCGGTAGGCTTGGGGTTGGATTTCGACGCTGACCGGACTTTGGTTCCGTGTCATGGCCTCATGGGCTCATGCCCCAAGTTCCCTTCTGCCCGCGACTTTTCTTATTCTTATAGTATATAAATCAGAATATATTTATTTTGTTTGCTGAAAATATGTTACCATGCCAACCTGGTGCTTGGTTCGAGATTCAAGACTAGATGGTTTGCCTTCCCAACGTTAGTACCTTTCCAACACATGCATATGTTTTGCTTTCCTTTAAAAAGAAAAACTTTTATGCTATTGAAGGCTTCATTCAAGGGCATGTTTGGATGCTTCCCCCATTCGCCTAGCCAAATTGTGGCAGCCAATATTTTGGTGCACGATTCAGCGCGGTAGAAAACCACGCACTAGCCAGGTTGAAGACGACATCATATATGGTCGTGTACGATAAGCGATGCTCAGTTTTGACGCATGCGACCCCAACATCGAAAATGCTAGCAATGTTTTCCAATATGGTAAGTAACATGTGTGTAGTTCCAAGGGTGGGTCGGGTGTCGCATAGCGTCTTTTTGGGTTTTCCATATGCTTATAACCTATTTCAGCATAAACAAAGAGTAAACTCACCTGTAATCGCCATTTTTAGTGAAATGGTAGGGTGCAGACGACGTCCTCGCGGCACCACTGAGTAGGCGGATGCATAAAATGGTGCGGGAAGTGTAAAAAAACCCTTAACCTTTTGCATTGGGCCCTAATATTGGTATGTAAGGGTGGTTAAAATAGGAAAATCCAATATACAACTTTGAAATGGAATTTGCTTGATAAACAAGACTGCCCCGTAGGAAAAATATGAACTTATACCGCAAAACTCCCACTTCAAGACCGTCGAGATAACTCTTGTTGGAAATTATCACTTTTTTGTTTGTCATATTCATATGACCAGTTATAATATATAGAAAGTGTTAGGACACATGAAATCACCACTTTCGATGCAAAATATAGTGGTAGATGTAGGGGGTCGAGAAACCTCTTGCCCTTGCATGGGGTTATAATTAATGTAGGTTTATAGTACCGACATATATAGGAAAAACCAAAGTATAAATTTGAAGCGCCATGTGCTTCACTATTAGGACAATCTTGCATAAAGATTATAGATTTGATGTGCATAACTCCCACTTGAATGCCACCGACACAAATTTTGTCGGAACATGGACTATTTTTTGAGTTGGTAACTTTCATATGCATTGTTCTAACATAATCAAACATATAAATTTACATGGAATCACAACTTTCGATTGAAATCTAAGGTTACAGTGTTACACGGCGCAAGGCGCATGAAACAAGCTTTTGCATGACATATTGTGAGGAAGCTTCGTACACCCTCCCCCTTTTGCATGGGCCCTACTATGGTTATATAAGATTTGTGTCAATAGGAAAAACAAAAACAAAAAAAACTTTGAAGTGGCACGTGGTTCTCAATAAATGGTTCAATTGTCGCATTTAGCTCCGTAGTATAATTTGCTCGAGTCTAAGTAGTTGAGATTTTGGGGCATCATCATGCCCCACAAGTTCTTCTTCCGGCCCGGCCCATCTGGCATTCTTCGAGACAACAACACAACTATTCCACCTCGACGACCACCCTCCCCAACCGCCTCCATCGTTTGTTTTGGGCATTCACCAATAGGCAAATAGTGGTTCATATTTGGTGTTTGGGGTGCCCCCACCCACCCTTATGTTTCATCCTCACCTCGGTCTCCCATAGAACCTTGCCAGTCCGAGCATAAGCGGGGTGTAGTAGGCTATATGAGTTGCACAAGTTTTGTTGTCAGCAATGGATGACGCGAACACGGCGTCATTGACGGGTGCTTGACACATGCCATGGGCGATGGTCGAAAAAAGGTTTTGCTCAGCACACAGGGCATTGACTAAAAAATTATTGCCCTAGCTATCCGGCCAAGGATATATGGTGTTGGACGACCATGCCGTCCCTAGTCTGGTGCCATGTACTCCCTCCGGTCGTGTTTAATTGACGCCAGACAGTGGGTAACGTAGTACCTCGATCGCTACACTCCGCGTCGATTAATCATGACCGAAGGTAGTACATACTAGGTTGATAGTCCTTGTTGCCACCGTCGGGACGGTCGGGCTATGGTTCTACGCCGTTTCTTATACGAAAGAATGGTAGCTAGGTGTGTCACAAGGATGTTGACGAAGTAGGTTGTCGGCTGTCGGATTCTAAGCCTACGAACAATGGTGGGTACATCTGAACGAGATCAATGGTTGGTACTAAGGATACTCATGTACTCCCTCGTTCCACAAATAAGTGTGTATGGGGGTTTGACGAGATAAATTATCATGTGTGACCTAGCCGCATCATTGACGCCCTATCCCATCCTACGGTTGAAAACTAGTCTCATCGAAAGCACAGGCTGCACTGCAGGCACTCCGCCGCCTCGGTTCCCCTCTGCCATTATCTCCTCCACCCAACTCCCAAGACCGCCGCCGCCTCCACATTATCTCCTCCACCCAACTCCCGAGACTGCGGCCGCCTCTATGTCCCCTCGCGCGATTTCCCTCCTCCTATCCACCCCACACGACGGAGCACTCGCGGGAGCATCCACGCTGGACCAATGGCGAGCTACCCCAGCGAAGGGGCCATGGGCGGAGCTGCACCCGTCGTCCAACGCGGGCGACGGCCGCGGCCGGTCGGAGGAGCGGGGGACGAGCTGATGGTCGCCTTCGCTACAGGCCCTAATGGGGGTCTGCTGCCGGCGACCTCCTGGCCCACGTCCGCGAGCTGCCGCTGCCGGTGACGTCCGCGACTTCCTGCTGTGCCGGCCACTATTCCGTGTCACAGCAGGACGCATCTCACGGTGAGCCCTCACTCCTCCATGTTGCCTTGCTAAAATTTCTTTCTTTCCTTCCCTCTTAATCGAATGTGTAGGTCTGACCGATAGATGGATGTCATCAGCAGCGTATATCATAGGGTCTTTGTTTTTGGGCTTGGACTGAATGAGCCTTTGGTGATCCTCAACCTCTCTAGGATGATGTTGCTCTCTCTTCTCTGTGGCATCGTTATTGTGAATTGAATCCATGTGCAGCACAAGGGATCCAGGCGGATCCGCTGAACAAAGACCCTCTGCAGACCGTCGCTCTCTTTCTAGCCGAGGATGGTGGCCGGTGTATGCAGTTGTGGTAGTAGTGTTTGTCAAGTATCCTGCGTGTGGGTGCTAGTGCTAGTATGACTGAACACAAGTGTGGTCACTGAAGAATCTCACCTTGTTGCCTGCTACTAGCTGCATGCGTACAACTATATTACAGTAGATACTACTATATATGTGGATTGGTAGCTGCTAGTTTTGTACTATACATGTTAGCTGCATATGCAAGTACAAGCTCGTGTACTGCTACTACTTGGAAAAGGCCACTTCGGTTATTATGTCAGTTAAAATAAAAACGGATTATTTGTGTGTTGTTTTGACTCGTACTCCTTAATCTTCAGATAAGATTTCAGAGTCAAGAAATGTGAGTTGTTCAGAAGAAATTCTTGGTTTTTGTAACACATTACGTGCCAAAAATTAAGAGGTCTGTAGAGCTATATATTGTTGCATTGTTGATTAGATGACATGTCCATTGTGAAGACACTATAGTGCTCGGCATTGCATCTCTATAGATGGTTGTACCTCAATAGTAATATGTATTGAGTTGGTCTTAAATAATTCATCAGAAAGTTTTGAATTGTTTAGTGCAAGCTTTTTAATCTATGGTCTTATTCCTCCTCTGTTTGTTATCTACTATTCATTTGTTCCAATATGTGTCACTGTACGTTAACAATTGTTTGATCAGTAATTGTGCTACTTGTAGTTTTGGCTCCCAAGATGTTGTCGGAGCTAAGGTGTATAAACCTCATTGTAGCATCCTCAAAGAAAATTTTGCCAATGTTTCTTATATTCTGTCATTTGTAACGGATGATTTGTTCAGACTTAATTCAATTTCATATCTTAAAATTTAGGTTCCTATATTAATGACACATCGATAATTGTATGGTCCCCCGAAGTTTAGCTGGTGATTACACTGTGGATTGTGTTGCCATTTCATTCCTAAATTATCAATCATATCTGACCTTCTCCTACTTGCAGTTATAAGAGCACCAAAAATGGACACACTCAAGACCCCCTCTTGCTGCAGCACGTGCCACGCTTGATGATGTCTCTGTGTGGGAGTGGTCTCTTCTGCATATGATGAAGCAGCTGAAGCAGTCGAATGGTTCTCCGCCAATCTGGGGAAGCCAAGTTGGCTGGTGCAGTCTAAAGGTGTGTAACTTTCTATTTCTCCAGTATAAGTAATGTCGTTGAGATATTCTGTGTTACTTATGCAATTTTTGTTTTAATATCTTTGACATTTTTTGTTTTGAAGTTGCACACAGATAATGAAAAAAAAGGAGAATTTGGCACCAAACCAATTAAAACTATGCTGAAATTTTGGCTCCGCTGAAATGATCCGTCCAAGCCTCAGGAACAAACAGAAGGTAGATATCCCCTTAAACATATGTAATGTTACTTCCTTCAAGAGTAGAGCAAGGTCATTTAACCGCTCCCACTTTTATCTCGTTTTGCAGGTGTACTTTGGAAAAACTTTAGTCTGCAAGCAAAGGGAAAAGGGATGATCGTCAAGGTCGGAAACCTAGTTTATGTTCTGCAGACATAACCTTCCCCAAACGAAGCTCCAACCTGAGCTTGGGCATGCTAGCAACTGAATGTACTACCTCCGTTCCATAATATAGGACACTTTGTCTGCCAAAACGTCCTATATCATGGATTAGAGGTAATTTTTTTCGTGAGCGGGGCGGTCAGAAGCTCGCTGCAGCCCAATACTAGCGGAGGGGAGGTGTGGACGATAATATGGTGGTCGCATTCGCGAGGTGCGGTTATCGGTCTCCATGCGGAGCTGCTGCTGGCGACCACCTGAACCACCTCTCTTAGCTGCCACCGGCGGCGATGTCCTCAACCTCCTGCTGCCGGCCAGCATTCCTTGTCACAACATGATGACTCACCAACAATCTTCTGCAGGTGAGCTCCCTCTCCTCCATGTAGACTTCCTAAAGCGATCTCTTAGGTCCCATTGAATCTGTTCTAGTGTACCTGATTGGGATTGGCATGCATAGGACTGTCTCAGATTAGAGACGGGCACCTCATGCTCTGGTTCGTCTTTGCCTCTGACCTCGATCATGGAAGCACATGTTGTAGATAAAAGCATTTCGTGAAAATGAGTGCTAAACATTTTCCTATTGAATTGGCATTTAGGTCCGTATGTATAAAAGCATCTGTGTATGCAGTATACATGAATCAATCTCACTGAAGCCAGTGTCATTTGAATAGGCAGGCTCATACTATATATTTGCTAGTGATACATACATGTTTCCTTCCCAAAATCACAATGTTGTGTGTACATTTAGAAGAAATGGATGCTCTACATTTTTTTTTGACTCTGTTTAGATGTTTTCTGGTTCAAATCGTATTGAATTTTCCTGCTCATGCATATATTGTTTACATGTGGTTTCTATCATTTTTAGAGGAATAAAGCAACTGTTTTGTACATGTGGTTTCTATCATTTTTATCTTCTGAATGGGGTGTGCATCTTAAAATATCAGCGGTCTTTGCTATTGTACACTAGAAGTGGCATTTACCATTATGCAGATGGGTTACTAAAGTAACTGCTAGTTATAGGTCAGAAGTTTACGCGTGTCGTCTGTACTCCAGAGCTGTCATTCTCCGAAGTATAATACTTATTTTTATAGTGTCGTTTTTCCATTCCGAAGAAGTTTATTTTCTATGCCAATTTCCCTGATGTATGGTCCCTTGTCTTTTTTGTTTCCAGCTGGTTTGATTCACTTGCTGAATATACACTAGGTTGTTTTTTCCAACTAAGTGTAGGTGCTATGTTTTGTGAATTATTCTACTATGATTGATTAAAATTTTAATCCTGACTTTTGTTCTGGTTCTTTTCATATCTTTAATGCCATGTGGTTCACAATAATTCCACATGTGCCTTGTTGTTAATATAGTAAACATGTAGATGTACGAGCGCTGGTGTAAATCACTCTTCTATTTTTTACTTTGCCAATTTCAGTGTACTGACCATGTGTTATTCTTTTTTTCTCAAAGCCAAGGAGGAGAGGGAAGCTGGAACCAATAGACATACTACTTGGAAGCTGGATGCCCCAGGGACATCCGAGACATGTCTTGGTTTCGCCATCTAGCTAGTTGGTTCTCCTTTTTTGCTGATATCATCAATTGCGTGATGGTAAGCTTTATGTAGCTTCTGAAAGCTGAATTTGAACCTTCGAGACATGTTAATCTGCAGGAAATGTGCTTACAAGAATATCTTAACTAGTCCCTTGTTTTTGCTTGTTAATAGTGTCAGTCCGTATGGAATCTCGATCTTTTACTATTTCAGAAAAAGAAGCCTTGATGCTTAGAATTATAATTTCATCTATTTTACATGGTGCTAAATCTTGGTAACATGTAAATGTCCAAGTGGTTCCATGTTTATAGTAGAAGATCTGATTTATTTTTGCCAACCTAATGGCCTCAAATTACTTGGTAGTGTGGCACTAGAAGTGATATGGTTATGTGGACATGTTCAAATTTTGCTTAGGGAAAGCAAAGCTAGTATTTGCATGTGAGGTTGATTGATGTGATTAAATATTTTTCTACATATATTGGAAATGCTTTCCCGATGCCCCCATTCATCTCGACAATGGTCTGATCATATCAGCTACCTATATCGATGGATTGTCATGTTCTGCAGATCTTGTTTTCATAAACTAGTTATTATCTTTGTTGTGCTGATTCTGTTTATGAAATAATTAAGAGCAGAGTGTGTTGTACTTGACCATGTGTTCTTCTTCTTCAAGGGCAATGAGGAGGCAAGATGGGACCGGCAGCTGTACTACTTCAAATACATACTACTTCAAATACGGAGGACCCAGGGACAATGGAGACAGGATCTTGCCATCTACCTTGCTGATTCTACGTACCTAGCTGATGATCAACAGTTGCACAATGGTAAAATTCCTGTATACCCCATAAATGCCAGTTTAAACATGTGAGTTGTGTTGTATGTGCATCAAATCGTTTATTTAGTGCAGCTACCATCTTAACTCTAGTGGAATGCACTTACAAGATGATCGTAACTAGTGCCTTGTTTCAGCTTGTCATTAGTGCGAGTTTGTATGGCTGTATGGGTCTCGAGATGTGCAAGTGTTGTCATGTTTGCAGTCAGAATTATACTACACTTTTTGCCAAACAAATGACAGCAACGATTAAATTATTTATAGTGTGGCACTAGAAGTACTTTGGTTACATTGCTAGGTTCACATTTAGCTCAGGGAGAGGAAAGCTAGTATTGGCATGATTGTTGATTGTACACAAATGTGTACATTGCATTTTCGGTTACCTGTTTTTTTCAGTTTATGGCGATTTCTGAGGTGTGCACGTGTTGTGGATAGTAGTTTAATCTTAGTGGTGTGCATGGTGTAGGATATATCTAATTCATATATTTTTGTTATTGTGCTATTTCTAGTTACACAATGGATAAGAATGGAGTTTTTTTGTACTGATCATGTGTTGTTCATCTTAAAGGGCAAGGGGAGGACTAAATGGCAGGCAAGCAAGCGGGATACAGTAGGTGCACTAGTAAGCTGGAGTACCTAGGGATAACTGGGACATGTCTAGGTTCTTCTTTTCTGCTGATAAGCATTAGTTGCGCAACAGTAAGTGCCATGTAGCTTCTGAAAACCTTTTCTTTCTTCTAGAGCTTGTCAATTTCTTGGAATAAACACCTAAGATTCTATAACTATTGTTAATTGTGTTATATTATGTATCTTTTGCAGGATTTACTACCACTGGACTGTTGCATTTGAGTGCATCTTCTCTTCTAATAAGATTATATTATGTATCGTGTGGTGGCTGCAATGCTTGGTCTCAGGTACAGCCTCTCAGGTGAGCCCGTGGTTCATCCTTTAATCTCCAGCTCCCATGTGCTCTGTTATGCCATGGATATCTAGCCGTTGAATGAGCGGATCTAACTATATTGGGGACATCATGTCGTTCCTTTTTTTTTAAAATATCAAGTGCACTTTAATATTGATAGCCTTTTGCAATCTTATGCATCCTTTTTTTAGGAGAAACAGTGGGAAAGTCTTACACTTGCACACATTCAGTAATGCATCCTTGCAATGTTTTGTTTGTATTATACATGTTGAATTAGCTCTATTGAAGCCTTAATCGAGCTAAGCATAGTGGCAAGATCACACTTTTGTGTACTTCTATTGTGTTATGTTCATTTGGTTTTTGTCACTATATATTGATGAACTGCATCCAGTCTCAAGTGTGCAAGTAGATGGAATCCAGAACATTGGTATCAGTTCTGCGGCTGCTGGCATTACTGAATTGTGCGTGTTGTATTTTGTGGCTGACGTTGAGTCAGAAAAATAATTGATAGCCTTGGGGTAAAAAATGTATGGTGGATTTATTCTGCACTTGAAAAAGAATGTATTGATCTTGCTTCTATATTTTTGGGTGTCGTTTCATTGAGTAGTACAACATCCATAATACAATGTCTAGGGGAGGTTAACACATACATGCATACGTGCATGATGTCCTTTCCTTTTTGTTTGAAATTCCAGCAATCACCACATGATGGGTAAATCTAATCCAAGTGTTGCCCTGGAAATAAATTAGGATCTGAGTTTCTTATATATTCTATGTGCAATCTTATTGTTTATTGCTAGAAGTTAACCTGTGTCTTTCCCTCATGTGCGGTTGTAGGCCTTGATGTTGAAAATCGATGGTCTTCCTCTACGTCTCCGTGTTTTGGGTAAGCTCATGCTTTCCCTCTTATCTCCTCTAGGTTCTTGTTCTCTAATCTGGGCTTTGGCTAATGAGTACTACTTTGGTTCCTTGTATGTGATATTTTGGATTCGGCGGGGTTCAGTTTAGTTGCTAGCCGTTGTCCTGATCTTAGTGTACTAATTGCATTTGTGGGTATATATCGCTATGCTGTTGCTGAGGTATTACTCAGGTGAGAATCTTCTTCTCCCCTTTTATATATCCTCTATGTGCTCTGTTATAGCACATCCATTGAGGCTTGGGTATTCTGGTGCTCCAGCCATCTAGGACTGGGTGGTCTTTCGAGAGACTGGTATTAATATCATGTGATGGCTGTTGGGTGTCCTCCTTGTAGTTTTATCTTTTGACATGATGTGGCATTAATATTGTGAGCCAGGTTTATTTCCTTTATAGGCTGATCCGCCTTATTCACTATGGAGACGATTTAGCTCATAATTTAGGCCTCTGTATCCCCAACCGTTAATCCTGTTGTTTTTCGGTTCTCAAATAAGCACCCACTGTAATAAATTATATAAAATGGTATTGGTGATAAACATGTTAATGATGTCCTTGTTCTGTTAACTGCAGGTTGAGCATGGTGTGGTGCAGGGGTAGGGTGAGGACGGCGCGGCTCTCAATGACTCTGATGTTGATTGTTGACCGCAGTTATGTGTTTAGTTCGGCTAGCCTCCGGCCACTTCTCTCCGTTGTTGACTGTGGCCTGTTATTTATATAATAACAATGTCCCAGCTGTTGTAATATTCAGGGCAACTGTGTATGTCATTATTTTTGTCGATTTGACTGGAATTTGTAGAAATAAATGTGTAGCTGTTTCCTTGAATTTGTGTTCAATGAAAATTGAACTTGTGATTTTGCTGAATGGTGGATTTAAATGTGACATGATCGAGCTGTGCTTTGGCACTTGTATAGCTCGCCATTTGGTATCTGGTGTGAATATCCGAAATTTCCAGGGTAACTAGTACCATGGAGTTGGTTTGAGCTGATGGATCAATCAGTTGCTCCTGAATTTTCTGAATAGAGAGGGGTAATCTGGATTACATGTACATGAGAGCAGAGCCTTCTTTGGATTACTTTGTTTTCCCTGTTATTAGTTCTTTTTTTTATGAATTGCTGCCTACACATTAGTTGAGCTACAGTACATGGGTATTTTCATGGGCATTTTGGTACCCAGAAGAATTCTACCTTTATAAATGGCTGGAAATTTTACTGGCTGTCTAATTTTCTCTAGCTAGTTGATATATTAGGGATAATGAAGGTTGCGACGTCCATTTGTTTTAGTTGCAACCTGAAGCTGAAAGAGAACTTATGATGTGTCAATTTGGTCTGCACTTTTTTGGCGTCACACTTTAAGCTACATGTGTCTTGAATTCGGATGTTTTTTCTGTGCATGAATGTATGTCTATTTGATATAAATATCAATGGGATGGACGACTGTAAATAACCATTTCCAAATAATATAGCAGGACATATGTAGAGGTTATCGTTCTGACTATATAACTATGGCCGCTAAAGACTGATCAATTTGCAAATTATTAATTTGAAAAATCTACTATCAATTTAAAGAAAAATTGGGTGGAGTTTGTAGCAATATGACAACACGAATAAGAATTATGTAGAAGGTCATGTTGTTCCTAATTCTCCAGCAAGCCATATAAATTTTATATTGAGCATGAAGAAGTACGTATGTAACGCAGAAGGAGAGATCCGGAAGAGCAAAGGAGAGATCCGGAGAGCCGGAGCTGGTCCAGCTAAACTAACTCAAGAAAGCCGCTGGGCGCACCCAATTCATTGGTTGGTTGTCTTGAATTCCACCCTACAATTAAGCAGGCCAATGATCTCTTCCCTGCTGCTGCAATTACTGGAGGCCAGCAGAGCAATCCGTGGATTACCAATCCCAACCGTCCATAGGAGCAACCAAGAGAAAAGGAGAAGCGTTGGATCCAGATGTTCCCTAATCGTCTCAGAATCCCAACCCGCTTTCCCTCCAAAACAAGCCTATAAGTATGAGGCCATGTCAAAACCGCGGGCGGCATCGCGTGCGTGCCGGAACAGAGACTTTCGAAACGAGTTCGCGTTGGCGGCGCCCCGGAGTCTTTCAGTTTCGTCAATTGGTATCGCGTTTTTAGGTTGAAAGGGCTTATATAGCGAGGCGCGCAGAGGGGCACCCTCCCCGGCGGCGGCCCTGGGCCTGCCCGCTCCGCCTCCGACTCTCCTTCGGTGTTTTGGAGTCTTCCGGGAAAATAAGATGCGGGTCTTTGTTTCGTCGAATTCGAGAATATTGCTCGAACAGCCTTTGGAACCAAAAACAGAAACAGAAAGCACTTCGGCATCTTGTTAATAGGTTAGTTCCGGAAAACGCATAAAAACATTATAAAGTGCGAGCAAAACATGTAGGTATTGTCATAAAACAAACATGGAACATCAGAAATTATAGGTACGTTGGAGACGTATCAATGCACCGTGAGGTAGCGATCACTCCTTCGACAGGCCGCCAAGTACCATTCATGCAACCTTCGCATCTGAGTCCCTAGACGCGCGAGCTAGCCAGGTTTGACGAGATCATATCCGTATCTATACTTGTTGCCGACGACTTCAGCCGTAGGAAAGTAATCTTGGTACTGTACATCTGATCCATGACCTCTAACTTCCCGTTCGATCATCGATGTCGTCTCTGGATCATCGTAGGAATGCACGACGAAGTGGGGTACCGACTGATTAACCTGTTGCCCAAGCTGGGCAATTTTTCTCTCTTTTATCGCTCTAGAGGATTGTCCAAGAGAGCGGTCATAATCAGATGCCAACTCAGCTTTCTTTGCTCTCGTCTCGGCAAAGTGCTTCACTGTATGTGGTTGTATAAACATCTTCTTCGGCGCAAGAAACGCCTTTTGCTCATCAGTCTGCTCATGTGGTAACAACTCTGGAGTCTGTGCCCTCATCGGAGTTGATGATCTCTTCGGAGCTGTAGGAGGTGCCGTGGTTAGCTTCCTCATTTGCTTAGGTGGAGGCGGCGGAGTCTCCTGACGAGGAGGAGGAGGCGGTGGAGTATTCTCACGCGGATGAGATGGCGAAGCCTGAGGAGACTGCTCATGCATAGGGGAATCATCATCGCGCAGAGGAGAATCATCACGCGGAGGAGACTGCGCAGGCGGCGGAGGAGGCCGCCTGCTTGGTGGCTTCTCACCTGGAAACACAAAGTTCTCCTTCCGCCATTGCACGGTAGTTCTACGGGCTTCTCCCAGTTCTTTGATTTCCCCATCTTCACCTCAAGGTTGCTCAGGGACCAACTGCTCATAATCTCTCATCACTTCATCCACCATCACAACAGCAAATTCGTGTTGGACCGGACGATAATGGTAAGTCCTTGTAGGTAAGAGAATGCCGACCGCTGCCTTGAAGGATAGGTTGAAACATTTAACATGCAGCTCACAAGGACAGCTCTTAGTGAGATCATTCACGGGGCGGGGGGTGTAGCGAGGAGGCTCGACCACCTGGTCATCATCATTATCCTGCTGAGTGGAAGCCACACTGCTTTTTCGGTGTTTTGAGATTACAGCGGGACGATAGCATCGACCAATGCAGGATCTACATGCTGCCCCTGAGCCATCTGGGATGTAAGTGCTTGGGTTACTAGGGCAAATTGGGCTTTCATGGTGCTCATAGAATCCTCTAAGGACGCTGCGTCTGTTTCCCTTGCCTTTCTCCTCTCATGGCTTCTATGGAAATCTCTTCCTTTCCGCAAAGCCATACTTCCACGGAACAGAGCTTTTGTGCCCCGTGTTCGTCCGCCGTGTTCTTTGTTTCCAAGGGCGCGTGTCAGCTCATCGTTCTCTTTCGGGCTGGAACCTCCCCTCCTCCACGTCCTTATGTGCTTGTTCCAGGGCTTCAATGTGGTACTTCAGATGTGCTTTCTTATAGATACACTTCCCTGTTTCTGGGTGCAACCTTCCCCCAATCCCGTAGAACCACTCCTTCGATCGTTCGGTCCAACCGTGTGTCCCTAATAGGATCCCTTTCCCGATCAGTTCCTCCTCAGCTGCCTGCCACTTAGGACGGTTAGCCCTGTATCCACCTGGACCCAAAATTTGGTGATATTTCTTCAACGCGGCATTTGCCTTATTTGTTGCCGACTTTTTCTTAAATTATTCTGACTCCGTGCTGTACTTCACGAATTCGCCCCAGTGATCTTTTACCTTCTCACTGTCCGGAGTCTTCTTTTTCTTGATAAGGCCGCGCAATGTTTTCTTGTGGTTCTTGAATAGTTCGGCCATCTTCTTCAAAGCAAAGTCACGGACTGCCTTCTCCATCTTTGCCTTTTCATTGGCATCCTCCTCATGAGGTACTATGCTGAAATATGACATGAGCTTGTTCAGAATGTTGTGTTTGGCTACATCATCGATATAAAGACCTTGAGCTGCTTCCTCTGCAGATAGCTCTCGTCTCTTCGGCTTGTGCCATTCTCGAACGGTGATCGGGACGCAGTCCCTAACAAGCACTCCACATTGACTTATATTTTTTTTGCAGACTTCTCGGGAGCAATCGGTCGGCCACTCTGATCGATTTCGAGGATGTCGTGCCTAACACCGTCGACCAACGATTTGGCCGGGCCTCGCTTCGAATTTACAGAAGAATTGCTCGATCCGGAGGGCTAAAAAGAAATAATTCATCGTCAATATATATATTAGTTAATGCATCTAGTCAGCAGCGGCTTAATATATATACCTCGGTGATAACTACGGTTCCATCACCGGAGCCATTATGATCTTCTTCCTCACCGGAGACATTATGATGTTCTTCCTCACCAGAGCCATCTTCTCTTCGGTCAATATTCTCCGCTCCCTCACTGGAGTCATTCAAAAAAGTTGCGGTGACATTATCACCGCCATCATCCGGAATACCGTCATCGTCTCCATCATCCAGAGTACCGTTGGCTATGAGGTTAGCCATGAATTCTTCTTGGGCCTAGTCTCTGTGTCGTCCGTCCATTCTTTCTACAACGACTTGCAAGTTATAGGAACCATCATATGATCAAATTAAAAATAATGCAGAAAACTGAAATTGGAGTTACATATATAGTTATTAATTAAGGATGCTGAAAGCAAATAGTGCAGCTATATGCATACATAGCTGGGGTCCACATTTATAATTTAACGCTAATACATCACTACTAGAATCTCTCAACAGCGCCGACCTGCTGAGCCGCGCCGACTGAACACCCAAAGCCACGGAACAATAACAAGATCATAGCTAATGTGAGATCCCCTCATAACTGACCATCACCCTAGATATGGTGTCTAACGCATACATGTAACGGCGAACGTGCTCATCCTCCTCTGTAATGCGCTGAGCTACCACCTCCTGCGGGGCCGGCTCCCTCTGAAACGACCGTAGCCCACGCGACCTCCACCCGAGAAGATCCGGGTCGACGACGGGACCCGGATTCCGCACTAGGGTGCGCGCCCCGGAAGCTAAGACCTCCCAGTGCCACCCCGGCGGAGCCCAGTCCCGGACCTCCCCCATCTCCTGCATCTGCTCCAGATAGACACTCCACGGCGCGGCGGCTGTCGCGGTATCGTAGCTACGAAGCCAAATCATATATATATGTACTAACATAAATAAAAAATCATAATATTGTGCTAAATAAAATAACTTCACTACTTTTTTTACTAACAAATATTACTACAACTAGAAACTGGCGCCGTTTCTGCCGCGGCAGAGAGGAGGCGCGCGCGGCGCGCGGAGATGGTGGCGGCTGGTGGTAGGCTTTTTCCTACTAGTGCTAACAGTGTACAACCACGAATCGAACCTACAATCCTATATCAGTGACAGATCTAAGCTAAAGCAGTCATGGATCTAACCCTAACTAGATGAAGGTGGAAGAGAAGTCATGATGATGGTACTTACAGTTGTCGTTGTTACGGATGAAGGAGTGGATTGCTCGATGGAGTGGTCTGACTCGCGCTGCCACCATTGCCGCCGTCGCCGCCAACACCACCTCCTAGTTACCTTGCTTGCCGACCAGAGAAGAGAGATGGAAGGGGGAAATGGTGATTTCGAAATCGGCGGTGAGAGGAGGGGGTAGAAATAAGTGGGCGATCTCGGCGGGAGGTGACAAAATCCTCCCGTCCCCTTTTTCGCTTGCGCGGGAGCTCGCGCCATCTCTATGTTCGCACCAACGCGTGCAGTGTTGACGCCTTTTGGCTGTCGAGAGCCAGGGAAGAGGTTTGGAAAATCTGGGCCAAGGCTTGGAATCTTGACAAGTATTCTCTCCCCAACTTGCTGTAGGAAAAAACGGTAGCTCAAGTTTGGACGAGAGCACAAGTCAGTCAAGTCTGACGCTGACTGCACAGAAGATTTGGGCAAATTAAAGCATTCTCGCTACAGATAAGACCGTCATCGCCAACCATTGGAATACACACTCTGCTAGGTTCGGAAAGCTCATTTGGGCTTTCATCTAGTTTCGCACATCTTACTAGTTTCCACGTACATATTCTGGGCAGCTTGGGGACATATTTTCATCTTCTGCTCGCACAAAAGAAGAATCTCCGAAGTTCAAACATGTGTGGCGATGATGACGCCCATTCGATCTGATTAGTACAGGTACAGGGCTCTCATATTCTTCCCATTCCCCCATCTCATTTTGGGTATTTTTCAACATCTGAGAACAATTTAGGCAGCCGGCCATTCATATTTGACGTGTGATATTGTGATTTCTAACTTTGGCTATGTACCGTTCATCGAGATTAGCAGGCAGCTCGACCTAGGCTCGCTGTGAGCCAGCTTTATGTAAATTGGCTATAGGCTCAGGCTGGTTCGTCTGTATCACGAGCCGAAAAAGGGGCTGGGCTCGAGCTTACCGGTGGCTCCGTCTAGCTCGAGCTGGCTTGCGAGCCAAGCAGCAGGAACAACTACAAAGAACAACTAGTACGTGTAGAGCATTTTTGCAATTTTTGAAGCTTTTGGGCATCAAATTAAGCATGCATATATTCATATTTTCCCACAGAAATGCTGATCACATCAATTTAGATGGGGATGAATCGATTTCATGAAAATAGTCAATAATTATAGCAAATTTTCATGATACAAGAGTATTGAGATTTTACCTCAACATTAGAAGCAATCTCACAAATCTTGTCCATTCTTTCTCAATTCAAATTCCCGAAAATAGCCAAAATATGAACCACAAATTCACAATGATAGATAATAGTGCCATAGATCATAATCTACATCGACACGGTTACAACTTTGGTTCCAAGTTCAAACACAAATCAAATAGAGTAACATCCACTCTCTTAGGTTCCAAGTTCCAACACAAATAAAATAAGGCAAAGTTTAAATTGTAGCAAGATCATCATCCATCTCCATTTTCCAACACTATTATAGCAACATCCACATGACATGATAAGAAGTACCAATAGGTTTAGCAACTCCATTATAGCAACATTCATATCACAAGTACGTGAACATGTAGAAAAAAAATCTCTTACCAAGAGTAGTTATTCACCACACCCTTAGGAAACTTGATGTTCTCCATATTTTCCTCATCATCTTCCTCCTCCTAAATTAGATAAAGTTAGCCATGAATTTTTTAAAGTTCAAAATGTGATAAGGGGGTGGAAATCATACTATCACATTCAAGTCATTATGACACTAGTAGAGAATATCTTATAGGGCTCATGTGGTCTGTCATGTGGCAAGTTAAAAACACGCCACGACCATTATTGATGGTGTGGGCACTTTCGATGCGCCATCGGTATTGGTCTACCAGTGGCGTGGCAAAATGAGTGCCACACCACCGGTAAGTAGGACCCATGGGTCTGCGTGTCTTGAAATCCTAGTGACATCACAAATCCTCAACGTATCGTGGCATGGTACTTTTTATTGAGTATCAGTATGTGTATGTACGCATATTAATGGAAACTATTACTAGCGGTTGTATGCAACTTAACAAAAGTGTGTATGCAACTTAATAGTTGTGGGTATACAACCTAGAAATAGTGGTTAAGCAACTTAGCACAACGTGTGAAAAGTAACAATTTACTTTCAACTAACACGAATCAGCAAATGTGTGAGTGAATAATTTATAGTTTGAAATATACAACTTAGTTCATATGTGCTATACATAATACTTGATAAAAGCTGTTTTCATTAAAAATATTTAACGTAAAAAATACACGGGGTTATATTGCAAAAATAATATTGGTAGTTAAAAGTGGTAGTTCATTTGTGTTGAAAGTAATTTCCTGCCTGTTATTTTTTCCCCCTAAAACACCACCATCCCAAAGAAAGAATAAGAAACATTGACAACACTTTGGTAAACATAAGTTCATATGAGTTAAAAACGATATTTAGTTAAACCAAAAATGATAATTCAGTTGAGTTGCAAGTGATCCCCCCTCCCCCTAAGATAAAACCATTATCCCGAAAAAGAGAATGAGAAAAAATGTTAGACCGAATAACACACATTTTTGTACAAAGGTAACAACAAAAAAGGAAAAAAATGAAAGAAAATTGATAAAAGTTGCCGAGCCTGCAAAAAAAACCTAAAGAGGGACAAAAAAAGAAACTAGCACGAAAAAGGAAACTACCAAAAGAAAGGCAATAGCCAATCGTGATACCCAGAAATCAAAGCCATGGGATAAGTTGCAGATCGTGAATTAAATGCGTGAGATTAACTAAGGAATTAAATACGCGGGTAACACGAGACCACAAAAATGAACGGAAATCTCCAACATCCCGCGCACTGGACGCGCCCGCGGTTGATTGCGCGCCAGTGATCTCGACTAAAGGCATGAGTTACGGGGCAGCACCATCACTGAGCAATTAATATGTCCTCAATGGCTGGAAATATATGTACTTGTCTCCACTAGTCCGCCTCCTCACTTTCTTTCCCCTATCCCAATTTCGGATGCGTGGGGACGAGCGGCATCTGCATAGGCAGAGAGCAACATCGACATAGTGAAGGGCGGCGGCAGGCGGGAGGTGTAGGTGTAGGGAGGCGCGCGGCAGGAGGGCCTGGAAGGAGGCGCCCGGTGGGAGGTGTAGACGTCGTGGGGCGGGAGGGGAAGTGCGGCGCGCCGACGGCAAGATCCAATTTTCTTCAGGTGTAGCCGATCGTGACTAGAAATTCGAACTCAATCGTGACATAATGGAAGAAGGGTGAGAGCATGTCTAACAGGTCCCTTATTTTTCTGCCTCTTAAAACGTGAGTAGAGGGTCCTGTATTCACTTTTCGTCGGCCGAAAACTCGTCCGAGCTAGCAGACCCCGTATCCCCACCCCGTAAAACAGAATCCTGCGGAATATTCTGTTTTCAGCGGCGGCGCGCGGGTGGCTCTATGGCGGCGGCGTGGGGAAAACGGTTGGGAATTCTAAAATGTCCGCGCGTCCTAGTGAAATGGGATAAGGGGTGGGCCCTGTATTCAGCCTCCTGCCCCGTACAAGTAAGGGGCGCAGAGCCGCCCGTAGCCAAAACTGTAAAAAAATCGATGCAGGGGCCTTACGGGGTCTGCTAGACGGCCGGGTAGTGCCCAACCCCTTATTTCGGCGGTTATTATACGGGTTTGGCCCTTTTAAGGGGTCTGTTAGACATGCTCTGAGAAAAGCAAGCAAAGGGATAGGAAGACACGCTGTAGCCGATCAGCTGTTGTCGATAGTGGCGAAGGGCGAAAAAAATCTAAGATAGGGCGAACCTTGAATGATGCAAATATCAAATTAGTTCTAAAAAACAGTAATGATATCTTAATACAATAAAAAATAAAAACACATTTGATTATAAGTAGAACCTAAAAAAACATATCAATAAAGCTAACTCAATGGCAAAGATTTACATCTTTTTTAAAAATATAATGTAATTCAAACAATCAACACGTTTGATTACCCTTGGTTCGCGCAACTCGGTTTTGATTATCATTTTTGCTGGAAAATTTCTTTCAATTTTTGATGTCACCACGGGTAAATCCAATGTCATCGTAATGGGGTAATAATTTGGTTGGAGGCTCGGAGAAAGTATGACGTGCATTTCAAATAGCTGAAAATGTTTGAAGTCTTCAATTCTACAAGTATGTATAATGAATAACTCAAGCTTATCTTGTATATACTAGGGTACATTCAATGATAAATCTATGTAATACAAGCAATGTTATTTACATTGAATCTAGAATACGAGTTTATGTTTGGAGGTAAAAATATTCCATGTTTTTTGGTCTGTAATCGATTTTGCGCAGTATTCACCGAAACACGCATAACTTTCTCATACGAAGTCGGTTTTCAACGTATGACCACTTAAAATATTCAGAAAAAACACACGCATCTAAATGTATTTACAAAAATCAAGCTAGGGCATCTACCCTACCTTGTCCTACTGGGAGCTTCACCCCTGGTTGGCGACAGCTGACTATTCTTCAGGTGTGATATCGCAAGCTTCGGCACATATACGATACTAGGCGAGAACCCTGCCTGGCGATCGACCGCGCCGCGCGGTCGCTTCGCGCAAGAGCGATACTATTCCCTTTATGTCGATTCCTAGCTTTTCTTTTCTGGTGACGACCTCCTCCTGATCCATTTTTGGCTCGCATCCTCTTATCGTGACCTCCACGGCTCCCCCCATGGCCGGATGACCTTGATCCAGCGCTGCCCGCTTCCTCCCCTCCGGCGACCGAAGATTTCGGCTGACTGAGCTCAAGCCTCCGTCCCCTAGGCTTACCTCACTCTTGTTCCCTCACAAAATCCCCGGCGGCGGAATCCAGCGCCCTCCTCTCCTTTCCCGCCACTGGCGCGTCGATCTCCTCGTTGACCCCTCTCCGCTCGAATCCGCCGGAGGACAGGAGCCATACAATCTTCAAGGCAGCGGAGGGCTACCCTCCCGAGCTGTTCCTAGGCCTCGGCGTGTGGGTCGGTCACCCACGAATCGACGACCTCCAGCTGCCCCATCCCCCGCCCCAATCCCCCACCTCAATCGGGTGCTGGCAAAGGCGGAGCGGTGCCGAGCCATGGGATGGTGTTTCAGCTGCTCGATCTGACCAGTGCTGACGCTGGAGCCATCCCCTGGAATTTCTAGTCACGATCGGCTACACCTCTATTTTGTGTATGAAATTAGTATCATTCAAAAGTGTTTTTAAATACGAATCCAACGATATTAATTACATATAATATAATCAAGATTTTATTGCTCAATTTTTATTGTCAAAGTTAGTTTTGGAATACGCGTGCGCTTTATTCCTTGAAACGGAGGTAGTAACATACAACTATTAGGATCCAGGGTGTATTGAGCTCTTAATTAGCTAACTCACCTACATCAAACTGACTCTACCTCACACCTACGACTCTAGTTAATACGTGCAACTAGCTTGACTTGCTAGTCATATGACTATGAGACTCACAACTTTGTTTGACTGCTGACTGTGACTCAGGATTATTGCTAACAGACCTGTTCATAATATACAGGCTTATGTGCACACTAACACCATAGGCTGTAGGGTCTTCTCTGTAAATGCTCCATGCTCTATATAAGCCTTAGTTGCATCCTCCCGTGGAGGACGATCGATCGCTCAGTACTCATTCACACTTAGAACCGCTCGGGAGAGAGGCCTTCGCCTACCTCGAGCCCTCTCTTAAGCCGGATACAGCTCAAGGAGCACCATTGTACTGTCTCACACATCATATACATCTCTAGAGTAGGAGTAGGGGTGTTAGCTCCATACGAGGGCCCCGAACCTGGGTACGGCGCTGTGTCGCTCGTGTTCATACCCGCATCCGGAGACCGCCGTGGACCAAGGCCGGAACCACTCGACTTTAGCCACCCCATGGCATATGCCGTGACGATACCATGACATGCGCCGACTCGCTGGTGGTACCTCGCTGGTGGTAACGGGTACTTGTCGCGTGCCGGCGCCGCACGCGACGAGTTCGAGCTTTCTACCTAGTGATAGTCCTAGTTAGAGTAGCTTGTTTCCTTCTTTCTTTGTTGTTTTGTTGTGTTGTTTTTGTAAACTGATATCCCTAGCAGCGGTTGTAAGTGTCGTTGTAACGGTGGCAGTTCTAAGCTTTATTAATTTAAAGCTAGGCTCTTTGAGCTTTATGTTTTTTCTTAAAATTGTTTGACAGCTGACTATGACTCACGATTATTGCTAACAGACCTGTTCATAATATACAGGCTTGTGTGCACACCAGCACAGGTAGGATGGAGCGCCTGATCTACAAAGGGAGTGAGTAACATACTCCATTGTCTCTCTCTCTGTCTTCACAGTGTTGCGCACAAGGAAATCAATAACAGTAGCTAGGTGATCAAGGCGATGGCTTTTGGGTACGTTCCCAATACTTTCTAGAAGCATTACCTTTTTACCTGTTAGAGAAGAGGAGGCGCTGATCAATATTGTCAATGTAGCGCTAGGTAGCTAGGTAACTTAGTTCTTTGTCCGTAATTAATTAATGTTGATATTTTGCATATTGTTGCTTATACTCAGACCTAAGGAGTATGATGAAAGAAATGACGTTGGACTGAAGAGCTTCATTACGTTCATGAGTCGGCAGATGCTGCGGGCGAATGTTCTCATGACGGGGAACGCCATCCTGATGGGGGTCATGGTCGGCATAGGCGCCTACGGCCATCGGTACCGCCACCATCCACTAACCCGCTTCTTCTTCATCGGTGCTACAACATTGTTCTTGCCCATCGTCTCCTACATCGTTTCCATCACTGGAGGAGAGTTCACCATCGCCGTTAGGCGGGGTAAGGCCTTAGCCATAGGGGAGTGCCAGTCGCGGTATCACATGGGCCTGGTCTTGCTATGGACTTCATTTATACAGATTATTGGCATCAACACCACGGCGATAGTTGCTGCGGATGATAGAGAAGCTCGAACCATCGCCCCACCTACAGCGCTACTTGTGCAAGCGGTATGGGTTATGTACCTTGGAGCCACCCTCATTGCAGGTTCAGAAGGGTATGGGTCGCTTGATACTTTTCTCATCAGTTTTGTCCCGTCTGCTCTCATCTTCATCAAAATATTCTTCAAGTACTATGCCTGGTACAGTGCCAGACAATCATTCTCATTTGGACGCAATCCTCGTCTTGTGACTGGATACATGACTGAGAACCTACCGACTGATGATAGCCAGCATGCCGCTGATGAGCAACATGTACCTCCTCCACTTTTTGTCTCGAGGGAGAACACAATGGTGGTAGGGAAGAATCCTTACGGTTACCAAATCATGTCATGCAGCAGCAGTGGTATATCAACAGGCTATCGTAGGTTGTCCACGACAACTAACAAAAGAGGCTACCTAGTGACCATTGATAAAGTTTGGGAGTTGGATGACAGGCTTCTCAAGTCAACAGCGCAGCTCAAAGATGTATGTTTCTCATTTGCATTATTCAAGATCTTGCGGTGTCACTTTGCAAGATACAATGTCACTGAAGGTGCTGGATTTATGAAGGTCCGCGAATTTTTATGGCATTTGCTGCTCGAGGATAGTGACGGCACTAGGACACTGGGGGTGATTGCGACCGAACTTTCTTTTCTTGAGGATTATTACTATTCATCCCTTCCGGCCTCCTACTCCAAGGATTGGCTGCCCATCTCAAGCATATTTCTTTCTCTCGGGAGCATTGGTTATGGCTTATTTATTGCAATTAAGATCATCATGCCGGAAATACCAGATTTTAGTGCTAACGTGCAAATAGAATGTGAGGTGACAATTAGCGACAGATCATCTCACAGTAATAAGTACTTGGTCATATTTGGAAATATGTTGTATGATTTGATTCCATTGGCTGTAGTTGTTCTACTAGCCGTGCTTTCCGAGGTCAGGGATATTGCATCATACGTCTTCTCCGACTGGACGAAAGTAGCCCTGATGTGCCGCTACGTGTCCTGGCGTGAATATCCAACACTGCGGAGGTGTATTGGCATACTACTGCGCCTTAGATGCATGTTGGTGAGGCCTTTGAAGGATAATATGAAGCAGTGCTCAATCATAGTGCTCCATCCACCGAAATTCAGGATAGGAGCTCTTCTTAGGCGCATCATTCCCCTGCCCGAGCCAAAGAAAAGCGTCAAGGTACCTAGAGAAGTGAAGGCTGCCATTGTCAACACACTGAGAAGCAACAGTGGTAGGGGAGATGACTTAAGAAATGGAAAGCTCCGTTGGCAACAACTGGGCATTCAATTCGGCAACAACTTCATCCAGGCACGAGGCACCCAAGGTACATCTGACACCTTGCTTGCTTGGCACATTGCTACAACCATCTTTGAGGCCAGGAACCCACCCTCGTTGTCTTCTTCTTCTGGGAGCGTCGCTATGCACCTATCACGCTATTGCGCCTACTTGCTGGCGTACTCTCCCCAGATTCTCCCCGACGACGAAAAATGGAGCAAGGACATGTACAAGGCTACCAAGAAAGGTGCTGAGAGCGCTCTCCGCGACACTGTTCCTATGGCAACACCCGAGCTGGAGTACCAACAGCTAGTGAGGTTGCTGGGCCGCGCAGGATCCAAGCATGATGTACTAAACGAGGGCGCAAGGTTGGGCGAGCAGCTAGTGGATCTGATGAAAGGAGAGGAGGGGGCGGGGTGGAAGGCCCTGGGCGGTTTCTGGTGCGACATGATTCTCCAGATGGCTCCTTCGGATAACCTCAATGGTCACGCGATGGCGCTCGCCCAGGGCGGGGAGCTGATAACAATTCTCTGGGCACTGCTCACCCATGTTGGTATTCCTGAGGCCACCGTCCGCACCACCACCATGGGTGCTTCTCCTGATGTGGTCTAATTCCTCGCTTAATTTTGGTGCTATTTAATTTTCTGAGAGGGAATACTATTGTTTTAAGTATAGATATTGTCGGCCCTTCTTGTTCTTCCATGATGATTTATTGATACATCCTATTTGTCTTTGTAATGAAAGATTTTGCATATCTTGTGAAAAAACGAGAACAACAGGGGGACCCCTGTGGCATTATATTATATTAATATTATTAATAAATAAAGTGTGACACATATTTTTTTTAGATAATGGGCGCTTTATTACTCAAAAGCAATTACACCCGACCTCTGCATAACTAAGATGCACACAGCCGTTCAAACGAGTCTCAATAGTGATGGAAATAAAAGGAGGCGAATTACATAACAAGCAGAGTGAATGTAAAAACGCCTAGGAAGAAGGCGGAGGGCCAATCCGTAGATTATGCTGCCACCCATGTTGGGAAAAAGTATCCCTCGCCGTGTCCTCCAACCGTGTACAGACCTCCATAAACAGGTCTCGGTTCTCCACCTTCTGTAGAGCAGACCATGAACGGAGAGTAGCTGTGCATCTGTAAATAACCTGCAGGAGAGAACAAACTTTATCATTAAAAACTTTGTCATTTCTACACAGCCATAGCGACCATATCAAGGCAAACGCTCCCACCCTAATAAACGTTCTAAATCTGTAATCGATACCATGAAGCCAATTACCAAAGATATTGGTCACACTAGTCAGGGGATACAGATCAGAAGCTATTTGGATGCATGACCATATGGATCTGGCAAAGCGGCATTGGAAGAACAAGTGCTTAATCGTCTCATTTTGTTGACAAAAAACGCACTGCATATTCCCATGCCAATTCCGTTTCACAAGATTATCTTTGGTTAGGATTACTCCTCGACGTAGATACCAGCAAAAAATCTTAATTTTAAGCGGTATCTTCATCTTCCAAATTTTCTTGTTCTTATCAACTGGTATGACCGGTTGGAGAATGGCATTGTACAAAGAGCTTACAGAGAACTTTCCATTGGACTGTAAGTTCCATCGAAATTCATCTTGCCCTTCCGACAACTGAACGGATGCCAAACGCAACAGTAGGGCATTCCATGCAATAAGTCTCGGACCAATTAAATCTCGTCTAAACGTCACATTCGGAGGTGAGGTTGCCATTACGGAAGCAATGGTATCACTTTTGCGACGGACAATGCCAAATAATGCTGGATATTGTTCTGAGAGAGGCCTATTCCCTAGCCATGTATCCTCCCAGAACCGTATCTGCGATCCATCCTTAATAATGAAAGTACCATATCTGAAGAAGAATTTCTTCGTTGCCATTAGGCCAGCCCAAAAATGCGAATCTCCCGGTTTCCAAAGGATCTGGGATAACGCCTTTTCACCTATGTACTTTCTTCTAACCATGGTCTGCCATATGCCATTCTCGGTCAGTAGCTTAAATAGCCACTTTCCCGATAAGGCTGAGTTCTTGACCTCAAGGTCATGAACTCCTAACCCACCCATATCTTTAGATCGGCATACCACAGACCACTTGACCAGTCGATATTTCTTTTTTTCACTATCCCCTTGCCAAAAGAATCTCGATCTATAATAATCGAGTTTATGTAAGACACTTTTGGTAGAATGAAGAAGGAAATCATATACAACACCATATTGGTGAGTACTGAATTAATGAGAACCAATCTTCCTCCAAGGGATAGTAATTTACCTTTCCAACTACTAAGTCTTTTCTGAAGTCTTTCTTCGACTAGTTTCCATTCAGCTATCGTCAATCTCCGATGATGAATCGGGATACCCAGATAGTTGATAGGAAACTGTCCATGCCCACAACCAAACAGCTCCGAATATTCGGCGACTGAGTCCTGAGCATCGCCAAAACAGAACAATTCACTTTTATGGAAGTTTATTTTGAGTCCCGATAAATGTTCAAAAGCAGCCAAAATTAGCTTAAGATTTCGAGCTTTATCAAGATCATGTTCCATAAATAAAATTGTATCATCGGCATATTGAAGGATTGATAAACCTCCATCAACAAGATGTGGAATCACTCCTTCAGTTTGGCCATCCGTTTTAGCATGTTCAATCAAAATAGCGAGCATATCGGCCACTATATTAAATAAAAGTGGTGATAGAGGATCGCCTTGGCGTAAACCTTTTCGTGTCTGGAAGAAACGTCCCGTGTCATCATTGACCCGAATCACAATACTTCCTCCATACACAAAATTATTGATCAACGCTCTCCACTCCGGTGAAAAACCTTTCATCCGGAGTGTCTGATGGAGAAAAGACCAGTTCACTTTATCATAAGCTTTCTCAAAATCGAGTTTTAAGATTACCCCATTCATCTTTTTGGTATGCAGTTCGTGAACCGCCTCATGTAGAATCACAACCCCATCTAGGATATTGCGTCATTGCATGAAAGCGGTTTGCGAAGGCCTTACCACATGATCAGCCACAGAATTCAGTCTAATGGTGGCCACTTTCGTGAATGTCTTGAAACTTACATTTAAGAGGCAAATGGGTCTATATTGTTGAATCCGAAGTGTGACACATATGTCGAACGCAGGTTCGAACTCGCGCTGCTTGGGACGAGCCATTGTGCTCTCACCAATGGCAGCCTTCATGCTTGCGTGTTTTCTTTCGACACAACCTATAGGTGCTCTACCATTTTTTGTTGTAAGTAGGGTGGCAAGCAGGACGGGTTGCAGGTTTTTTTTTGTCACAACCTGTAGGTGCTCTATCAGTTTTTGTTATAAGTTGGGTGGCAAGCACAACGGGTTGCAGATCCTTTTTTACACAACATATAAGTGCTCTACCATTTTTTTGTTGTAAGTAGGACGGCAAGCGGGGAGGGTTGCAGGACCAGAGTTTGTTCTAATCTTTCTTTATTTTTCTTAAGTCTAGTACCTGTGGATGAACACCTTTAAGGCTCACATAGTACAAATTATCGAGACACAAACAACCGCAAAAATACAATGCCAAGTAATAACAACAATAAATGTAGCGAACATGTACATCCAAATTTCTGTACACCACGATATTTTCTCGGAGTCTCATCCAAACCATATTTTTCTATGGCTTATTTTACGATACCTTTTATATGGACATACTGCATTTCTTGACAATCCAAATTGGTTGGTCAACACATGAATGAGAAAAGCAAGAGGGAATCGACCTATTATAGTGCGATCTAGTATTGCATTACGTGATCTCATTGGTATTTACTATTTAGGATAGGAAGAAAACAAATTTGCAAACCCAGGGATATCTCACGGAATCAATTAATAGACTAGACCAACAGAACATATAAAAGATGAACAAATTCTTTGAGTTTTTTTTACATAGGAAATTTATTATGGAGGTGACATTGAAGATGAAAACCATCCTTCTATCTATTTTTTTTTTATTTCACAGACCTAAAGTTGTGCTTAGGGGTGAAAACATATCGGATGCTCATTGAATACTGTCTTTCTCATATCTCCACATTTCTAAAACAAATATGGATGTAAATATAGATGTCGTCGAATAAGAATATGGGACATATGTTGCTCGATGTTTTCTCAATTTGGAATGGATACACATCACGAAATAATTGTCTCGTAGCTTATAGTGAGCAACTGTATAATGATATACTAGCTCCGTTTCAATGAATAAATCTTATAAATTTAGTTAAAAATCAAACTTACGAAGTTTGACCAAATATAAAGAAGAATATAAACATCTACAACATGAAAAGAAATTATTATGAAAATATATTTTTATTTTGAATCTACTAATATTAATTTAGTGTTGTAAATGCTCATACTTTAATCTACAATGTTGGTCAACTTAGTTAATAATTTTCACTAAATTTACAGACCTTGTTCATTGAAATGGATAGGAGGGAGTAATTTAACTAAGAAAAAATTATAGGGACAGCTAGATTCGTTATTTGTGCTAGTCATCAATTGCAACATTAGCTGCAACTAAAACTTGATGACGTCAACTTAATGGATTGAGAAATAATCACTCCTAAATTTAGCCATGTTGGTTTTCCTTCAAATAAATAAAACTGCCAGCTTTTTCACGCGTGAGTTCTAGAAAGTCAAGAGATATAGTGTAATTTTGAGTGGGGATTCGGCGGAGATCGCATCTGAATGAGAGACGAACAAAACTTAGAAAGGAGAAAGCATCTAACCGTGAGACTAACAAAACTTATGCGGAGCAAGGACTCTGCATTTCGAAGGAAAGATCGAGTCACGTGAAATTCCTTCCATCGTCGAACGAGATTCTAATGCGCATCAGATCGACCGCCGCCACCCCTGCACCAGCTCGATCCGCCGGCGGCAGCTTCTCCCCACCGGCTACACCTGTTGTCGTCACCGAGCTAGGAAGCGCGATTAACTCTGGGGTGAGATGGCAACCCCGCATAAGCGCCAGTGCCAGCAGGAACCCACTACCCTCATGTCGCTCGACAACGACACGCTCGCCGAGATCCTCCGCCGCCTCACGTTGTTGTCCTCGTTCGCCAGGGCCGCCTACGCCCGTAAGAGGTTGCGCAACGTCATCTCCTCGAGCACCTACTCTTCCATCGTCGCCAGCCGCATCATGTCGCCGGCTCCGCTCGTGGGCTACTTCATATCGGTGATTGGCGGCGCCGCCCCATCCTTCCACCGAGCGCTCCTCGGCTCCGACCGCGACGTGGCTAGCATCGTTCGGCACGGAAAGTTGCAGTTCGCGGACTTCGATGACTTCAGTTGGCGCCTGATGGACTGCTGCCATGGCCTCCTGCTCCTCACCAGCGACAGCTGCATGGCCGTGTTCGACCCCCTCGCCAACACACACTTCCCCATACCCCACTGCACGAGCAGGATCAGCCATTGCAAGTCGTCATTCTATTGCATCCTCGTGGCTAGCGCCGTTGACGACGCGACGTCGTTATGTGTGCTCTGTCTGGAGTGCACGAGCGGCGGCAGGGTGCAGCCGCACGTGTACAGCTCGCGCACCGGCGAGTGGCGCGCCCACCCACTGGCGCCCAAGGACATCAAGCCACCGCGGAGGGTGGACCCGCACCCGAACCACAACCTGCCGATGCACGCCGGCGGCAGGCATGTCTACTGGAGGACACACGCGGCGGTGCTCACCTTGTTCGACGCCGGCTCTATGGAGTTCTCCCTCGTGCCCCTCCCAGGCGAGCTGAACCACCTATCGTCGTACGCCGTGGGGGACATGGAGGACGAGAGCGGCGATTTTAAAGGAGCCGGTAGGTGTAGGTGTCACATCTACCATCCACTCTCTGCTTTGAGATTGGTGAGGCTTTTGACATTTGTCTAATATAAAACTAATAATTGAAACATAAGTGAAACTTTTTTGAAACTAAAGTGATACATGGAAAATATTGTGAAACAGTCTGACAAAAAGTGAAACTGATGACATCATTGCTGACGTCACTACAGTTTGTTTCACAAAAATATTAGTGTTTCAGTTATGTTTCAATTATGTTTCAAATTTGTTTCACAATTTTGTGACAAAATTGGTCAGCACATGGCTGACGTCATTGCTGACGTCACTGCTGTAGGTACCGTTCACTGTAAAAAGAGGTTTTCGCATGGAGGACGGCCTCCCTGTCACGCTCTACCACCAGGACAACATTGACAACCCTGCTGGATGCAACGATATAGAGCAGAATAGGTTCTGATATCCCTTGAGCTACGAGTATGGGGCAGTAGAAAGCACGTGTCAGAAATTTTTAGGATCCCACGGAGAGACAAAGCCTTGTCACCAAGACAGTAACGAGCCAGACTAAAAGCGGTAACGCAACTGGCTAATCGTTGGATGACCTTCAGACATACGGTCTCGTAATATCAAGAATCACTATGATCTTTTCCTGGTTAACTTCGATGGCCCTGTGAGAGACAACGAAACCAAGTAACTTGCTGACTAGCACCCCGAAGAAGCACTTGTTGGAATTCACCATCATCTGGAACTTTTTCTCAAGTTATCAAACGTTTCTTGTAGGTCGGCAATGAGGTGATCTTATTTTTTTGACATCACTATGATATCTTCGATGTAAGTATGGACCCCAATTTAAGCCCCCCCCCCCGCCCCGTTAGGGAACATCGTTCCCAACGAGATCACGGTTCAAATTGAACACTGCCGCCGCTCCTTCCTTGCACGGTCACGTCTAAACATCGCCGCCACTTTCCTCTACCGTGGCCCCTTCTAACCTAGACGGCTCGGTGGTGCGGTCCCAATAGCTACACGGGGATCGCATGGGAGAGACCATCACATCGGTGAGAGAGTGTGATATGATGAATGGCGAGAGACTGATAGTGATAGAGAGATACTTCAGTGAGAGAGATATGCTCAATTGTTTGTTATTGTAAGATTTGTGCAGTCTCAATAGATGCTTCGGTCGCTTAAAAGCACACTCGTTTTTTACAATATTCGTAAAATACATTAGAGGTTTCAGTCCTACTTAGTTTGATTCTGTCTATTTACCACCGTCAAATCAGGATGAATAGATAGTTATTAAAAATGTCAACCACTCTAAAACTTGTCATTTTCAAAATGAATACGGATGCCAATATGGATGTCATCAAATATAAATACGAAGACGATGTCGTTCAAATACATATGAGTGTCGGATGCTTTCTCAATTCAGAACATATACGAATAACGAAATATTAGTTTTGTATCTTATATTGAGTCAGCCGTATAATGATGTAACACACAGTAGTTTCAAGCTTAATCATAAAAAATACATTTTACAACTTTGTTGATAGTTTTGGTTGAATAACTCGCATATCAGCATAAATTTACTAAAATAGGCTGCACCATTTTATACAGGTACAGATATATCTTTTTACATGTCCACATTTGGTTCAAAATACAATACCATATTTTATTTTATGTATCTTTAAAATGGATCCTGATATTTATCACACATCCATTTTCATGTTCGTCCGTTCCTATTTTTAATTTTCCGAATACAAATGTTTCAAAATGTACATGAGCCTAGGTCATCATGCTTGACCTGCCGGACCATCCATCAGAGGATCTGAGTCCAACTCATCATGGATTCTCTCCCTCCTAAAAATTCTTGTCGCAAATTTAGGTAAAATGAAGGGTGAAATATGACTAGATTGCCACAAGTATAATTCTATAATTCTATAATTCTCTAATTATAATAATATTTTGCTGGTAAAAAAGCCATGTTGGCTTTTCCGCCAAAACAAAATTGCCGGGCTGTGTCACGCATGAATTCTACAAGGTCAAGAGGTAAAATTTTGAACGGGACTCGGCGGAGATCGCATCAGACCGAGAAACGAACAAGACTTAGAGATTGCATCTGGTAAGGCATCAACTAGCAATACACGGAGCAGGACTCTCACGCACCAGGAAGGAAGGAATCACCTGAGCTGGACGGCAAGGTCACGTCCTCCCCTCGGCGCGCGCACAAAGATTCTCTCCCGCACATCAGATCCAGCGCCGCCGCCAAACCTCTCCGTCCCGGTACGCGCTGATACACCGGTGGTCGTCACCGAGCTAGGAAGCGCCGCGATTAACTCTGGGGTGGTAGGGTGAGATGGCAACCCCGCATAAGCGCCAGTGCCAGCAGGAACCCACTACCCTCATGTCCCTCGGCGACGATATGCTCGCCGAGATCCTCCGCCGCCTCACGTCGCTGTCCTCGTTCGCCAGGGCCGCCTTCGCCTGTAAGCGGTTGCGCCACGTCATCTCCTCGCCCTCCTACTCTTCCGTCGTCGCCACCCGCATCATGTCGTCGGCTCCGCTCGTGGGCTACTTCATATCGGTGATCGGCGGCGCCGCCCCATCCTTCCACCGAGCGCTCCTCGGCTCCGACCGCGACGTGGCTAGCATCGTTCGCCACGGCAAGTTCCAGTTCGCGGACTTCGACGACTATAGTTGGCGCCTGATGGACTGCCGCCATGGCCTACTGCTCCTCAGCAGCGACAGCTGCATGGCCGTGTTCGACCCCCTCACCGACAAGCACTTTCGCATAACCCACTGCACGAGCAGGATCAGCCATTGCAAGTCGTCGTCGTTCCATTGCATCCTCCTGGCTAGCGGCGCCGACGCGACGTCGTTCCGCGTGCTCTGTCTGGAGTGCACGAGCGGTGGCAGGGTGCGGCCACACGTGTACAGCTCGCGCACCGGCGAGTGGCAATCCCACCAGCTGGCGCCCAAGACCATCAAGCCACCGAGGAGGGTGGACCCGCACTCGAACCACAACCTGCCAATGCACGCCGGCGGCGGGCGCGTCTACTGGAGGACGCACGCGGCGGTGCTCACCTCGTTCGACGTCGGCTCCATGGAGTTCTCCCACGTGCCCCTCCCGGGCGGCCTAAACCACCTTTCGTCGTACGCCGTGGGGGACGCGGAGGACGGCACGACTTGCCTCGTAGCCGTGTCGGCCGAGCATCAGCAGAAGCTCGACATGCGGGTCTGGTTGCTCAAAATGGGGGAACATGGGTCGTTGTCGTCGTCGCCATGGGAGCGGCAGTGGAGGGTGGACGCTTCGGATGAGCTGGATCTGCTGGCCATTCCGGCGGCTCGCAGCAGCCATGCGCGGAAGGTCTACGACGTGACCGCCGGCGTGGTGCTGCTCTCCGTTGGCTACAAGCACAACGGCATCCGCTACGTTGCCGTTCGCATCAAGGACACGCTCCGGCGGGAAGGCGCCACCAAGACCGACACCGACACCGACACCAAGCGGCAGACGCTAATCTTGGCAGACTTCTGCAGCTCCAGTGGATGGCTGCACCCCTACTTCATGGCATGGCCACGCCCTAGCCTGAAGGTGCCCTAATTTTTCTTATCAAAGCATCTTAATTCTTAGTTGGACTACTCCATGAACATATATGTCTTGGGTATCATATATCTAATGTACTGTTTAATTATTAGTTTGAACCAATTTTAACATGTTTGTTGATTGGGCATGCTTGCTGCCCTTTCTTTCAATTCTAATACTCCGTTTTTCATAAGCTAGTGTCATAGTAGCTAGCTGGTATTTAAAGTAAATCTCAAAGCAGTAGCTGCAGCCTACAACCCTTTCAACTTGAAAAGTTAATTAGTTTACAATTATAAAAAATTCCCTCCACTGAATGACCAAGTTCCCTTTGTATTTGAGATCAAAAAAAGTTCCCTTTGTATGTGGGTATTGTGGGTAACATGTTCCATCACAAGACAAGTAATCAGAAACGGCCATGCATGGATGCCTTCATATTGACCAGTGTGCCAACTAGCGAGCTCAAAGCTTCAATGGAACGATTGGCAGCTCTGAATCAGAGGCACAATACTACGTAGAACCATGCATTTTGAACCATCTTAATTTTTTGAAATTTTCCATTTTCAGGATGCAGGTAGCACTAAGAATGCCTCCACAAGTGAACGGGAGCAAGAAGATGCTGATGGTTCTAACAAGAACAAACAAGTCTGATGGATCAAGAAGCTTTTGTGTGTTTAAATCATGTTTGCCAACTTTAAAGTGGAATTCTGGACAACCTCAGGGCAATGAGATATTTGCAAGGATCCTTAACGGACGGTATTTTTCCTGAGATAATTGGATCGACCTGGAAGCTTTTATGAAGAAATTGTTTATTTAGAATGGAAACTTCTAGGATAAATCTATCATAGCAAAGTTCAAATTATAACGCTAGATATTATCAGAGTTTTCTCGAAGAATAGATAGTTGATTGATGTATTATTCAGAAGTACTATTGCACAACAGGCAACTTAAGTGGAATCACTCCATGCCATTTTAGTCTACAACATGCTCTTATTTTCATTCTCAGTAAGTTTAGTTTTTTTTATATGGGGAGCAAAACTCTGGCCTATGCACCGAGCGATGTACACAGCCTTTATTTATTGTTAGACAGCAAAAGTCTGGCAAAGGCCACTATAAAGATCATACAAACCAAAACGATCAAACAAAACCACCGAGCATGACGATAACAAATCCATTTTCAGCTCCTTGATGAGACATGAAAACACCCAACTGCCTCATGCAACCAGGGCCCTAGATCTGCCCAACATATCCATGAAGCGACGCCAATGTACTCGTTCCTGAATTAATCATAATTCTTCCATGGAGTGGAACTTTTTTTTTGTTCAAATGTTCAAATGCATAATCCTCGTTCTAGTTCTTCCCTTCTCCCTTGTGTGCTCATTGAATGTCTAAATATCACTTGAACTTGTTTCCTACTATTACACATACATGCCATCAGCAGCATAGTTTCCACCCCGAATGACTATGCTTATGTCAAACGACATATAGTCAGACCATTAATATTTTCAAGACTAACTTGGAAATGGTATGTATGAATTTATCTAAAAAATCACTTCATCACTTAAGCCCTGTTGGATTTGATAAATATATTCACTATAAATTAGTGGTCAAAATTGTGGTTCGTAACCCTGTTAATGTTCAAAGCGACCACAACCCTTTCAGCCATGCTTAAGCCTAAAACATTGAATGGGAATAGTCTAGTCAGGTGTCAGAACATGGAATACACATGTGCCAAAACACTAAGATTGTCGCCTTTTAGGTTCAGTGGAGTATTTATATCATTTATTTATTTGAAGTTAACAAAGCACCGTGACAAAAGGGATGTGCCAAAACCCACGGCTCACCAAAGGGGTCCAAGATGCTTGAAAAACCAAGATCAAGACTCCAAGAGAACTAAAGTGGCTATGGAAATCTCACACTTACACCACATGGAATAATTTTAAAAAGAAATGAGACGTTGCTGCTCCCATATATTAAGAAGGCGAAAAAACAAAATGTACATGGAAGATGAGTAGGTGGAGATAATTACAACAACATTAGGGTTAGAGATTAGAACAATACCTTGTCTTGAACACCTGCTAGTTTCTAGAGAAATATCATGTCTCGAGTCTTGCTGGATTACAAAGCAAGCACTGTTTACCTCCCTGCGACACACTTTAGAATTTCTCTCTTTACATATGAGCACCCAAGCGATGATGGGATTGATGGCTATCACACTCCATCACGATTTCATGGACTTGCGCATGCTACGTGTGTCATTCAAACAACAATCGCATAGATCAAGAACGAGCAGGTAGTGAAAAGAGGAAGGCATGTCTCTATATGTATATGACACAAACATCATATGTGATTGCGTGTGCAATTCCTCAAATCCAAATCCCTCCTTGCAAGAAGAATGGAATTATTGTTGCAAACTGTGTCACTTAACCCAGCTACTTGCTAAATTCCAGATACCTCTCATGCCTAGATACCTCTCATGCCTAGATGCCGTATTGCTTCTTATAAAAGACAGTGTACATGTCCCACACAATTATTCGCCATGTACCATGAATCTACATATTGAATGAATACAAACACACCATAATGTCGTAGTAGCTGCAAAAAATGTAGATAGGCCAAGATACTATAAGCCCCACGGAAACATGCTACAGTATAGCACTTGTGCGCCAATACAAACCGGTTATACCAATTGTGGATTATTATTTTTTGACATCATAGCTAAATTTCCAAAAAACTACAAGCACCATCAGGGATTGTCGCCTAAAACATTGAATGGGAATGGTCTACTCAGGTGTCAGAATATGGAACCCACATGTGCCAAAACACTAATATTGTCGCCTTTTAGGTTCAATGGAGTATTTATATCATTTATTTATTTGAAGTTAACAAAACACCATGACAAAAGGGATGTGCCAAAACCCACGGCTCACCAAGGGGGTCCAAGATGCTTGAAAAACCAAGACCAAGACTCCAAGTGGCTATGCAAATCTCACATTTACACCACATGGAATAATTTTAAAAAGAAATGAGACGCTGCTGCTCCCATATATTAAGAAGGCGAAAAAACAAAATGTACAAGGAAGATGAGTAGGTGGAGATAATTACAACAACATTAGGATTAGAATGCTGATTAGAACAATACCTTGTCTTGAACACCTCCTAGTTTCTAGAGAAATATCGTGTCTCCAATCTTGTTTGGATTACAAAGCAAGCACTGCAGACAACCCTGCAACACACTTTGGCATTTCTCTCTTTACAGATAACCAACCGAGCGATTATGGCTATCACACTCCAGCGCGATTTCATAGACTTGCGCATGCTAGACTTGTCGTTCACTCAACAATCGCATAGATCAAGAACGAGCAGGTAGTGAAAAGAAGAAGGCATATCCCTTTTTTCACGTTGGTGGTTTATTTCTCACACATCTGGGGGAGATACGTTGGGGCTGACCTGGGCTGTGGCCCGCCCAGAATTTTCAGGAAAAGGCCTATACTATGTATTGCTGGCCCAATATAAATATCACTAGTATAGCCATCACAGCTAATAGCCTCTCAGCGACTCCTGGGTGGTATGGAAAAAGCCCAATAAGAAGATGAAAATAGACACAGCAGACAGCACGCTGTTAAAACCATTTTATTTGTTTTTTCTCAATGGCAAAAGCAAACTCTTGTGATAGTCGTGTTAAGGTAGCTTTGTTAGTCAGTTGAAATGACCATGTGTCTTGCTAGGCTAGCACGTGTATTTGTTTTCTTTTTCCAAATTCATAGTTGTTGATTTGAAAACATGAATTTTTTCACTCCTTTTTCTCTAATTCTTAGTTCATCAATTTAAAAAATTCTAGGCTCGTTTAGCTGGCCCGCCCACCTTTCTGTTTCAAGCTCCGCCACTGAGACTTATCCAACATTCTTCCCCCTAAGTCGTGTATGTCGTCTTGTGGGAAAGTTGAACCATCCCGATCCTGGCAGGGGCTTGGTGAGCAGGTCCGCAAGCTGATGTAGCTTGCCTTGATGCTCCCTTCCTCCAAACAACATCGGATGAAGTGATGCCTCGACTGAATGTGCTTACTCCGTTCATGAAAAACAGGGTTCTTTGCCAGGGCTAGAGCGGACTTGCTGTCCACCATGAGTTGCACTGCTCTAGTGTCTCGGCCGAGAAGATCACCAAGTAGTCGAGCGAGCCAGAGCGCCTGAGTGCAGGCGGTGGAGGCCGTGATGTACTTGGCCTCGCAGCTGGATATTGCCACCACATGCTGCTTGACCGACTGCGGTTGATAGCTTTTTCAAGCTTACTCTCATTGAGAGAGAGGATGACACTACGAGAGTTGGGGAAATTTTCGTTCGTTTTATTTCTCACACATCTCACACAATGCCATGCCCAGCATGAGGGTTGGGGATACAAATATATCGCTGCTAGCCAGCCACGAATATGCTAAAAAACTAGTCTAAGATGCTAGTCTAACTGCCAGTCCTTGATGCACCTAAAAGCAGTCAAGGGTGATATCCTATCCTAGCAGCCAGTCCTTCACAAGGACTATGTGTGTGTGCTGCAGCCAGTCCTTCACAAGGACCATGTGCCATCTCCATACAGACAATAATACGGAGACTTATCCAACATTCTCCCCCTAAGTCTTGTATGTCGTCTTGTGGGAGCGCTGAGCCACCCCGATCCGGGAATAGAACAGAGTTCGAGGAACTTGATCCTCCCAAGAGGCTTGGTGAGCAGGTCCGCGAGCTGATCTGTGGTGTTGATCTAGCTTGCCTTGATGCTCCCTTCCTCCAAGCAGCCTCAGATGAAGTGATGCCTCAACCGAATGTGCTTGCTCCGTTCGTGAAAAACGAGGTTCTTTGCCAGGGCTAGAGCAGACTTGCTGTCCACCAAGAGCTGCACTGCTCTAGTGTCTCGGCCGAGGAGATCACCAAGTAGTCGAGCGAGCCAAAGCGCCTGAGTGCAGGCGGTGGAGGCCGCTATGTACTCAGCCTCATAGCTGGACATGGCCACCACCTGTTGCTTGACCGATTGCCAGCTCACGAGGCACTTGCCGAGGAAGAGGATCCCGCTCGTGCTCTTGCAGGTGTCGATGTCGCTGGCGTGGTCGCTGTCTGTACCCGACGAAGTGTGCTACCCCAGGACACCTAGGGTAGTGGAGGCCGTGGTCAAGGGTCCTCGCAATGTAGCGGATGATCCTTTTCACAGCTTGCTGGTGCTCCGTCGTTGTGTCTTGTGGGGACACAAGACGCCGATGCTGTGTAGCGTCCACCTCCTCCGTCGTGTTGTCGCGGCTTAGTTTCAGCCTTTCCATCGGAGTGAGAGCTGGGTTGCAGTCGGTGAGCCGAGCTAGCTCAATGATGCACTTGGCGTAGGCGGTCTGTCGAAGCGTGATCCCGGAGTCGTCCTGGTGCACCTCGATCCCTAGATAGAAGGAGAGGAGCCCCAAAATCACTCATCTAGAAGGCGACCTTCATCTCTTCCTTGAACGACGCCACTTCTACATCCTTGGTGCCGGTGATCACCAAGTCATTGACATAGACACCCACCAGCAGGGCATTTCCTCCATTGCCCCTTCGGTAGATAGCCGTCTCATGCGGGCTTTGCTTGAAGCCCATCCCCTTTAACGTGGAATCCAACTTGCCGTTCCACGCCCTTGGTGCCTGCTGCAAACCATGGAGAGCCTTGCGCAGGCGGAGTACCTTGCCCTCCTTGCCGGGGATCGCAAATCCTGGCTGCTGATGCACGTAGACCTCATCCTTCAAGTCACCATTGAGGAATGCAGACTTGACATCCATGTGATGGACACGCCAGCCCTCCAGGGCAGCTAGCGCAAGGAGTCACAAGGACTCCATCCGTGCCACGGGAGCGAAAGCGTCGTCGAAGTTGACGCCCTCCTGCTGTAAGAAACCTCGTGCCACCAAGCTAGCTTTGTGCTTGACGATGGCACCGGCTTCATCTCTTCAGCTTGAACACCCACTTAAGGTGATCGCGCGGTTACCACGAGGGAGGTCAAAAAGCTCCCAGGTGCTGTTCTCCTCGACTGCATCCATCTCCAACTTCATCGTGGCACGCCATGTCGCGTCTCTCTCGGCCTCTGCAAAAGACTGTAGCTCGCCGTCGTCACACGCAAGTTGCAGCTGCGCCTCTAGGCCGCATGACACCATTCCGGGCATCGATTGGTCGCCGAGTAGGTCCTCCATCGTACGGTACCGCAGCGGCTTGCCGTCACAATACGTGTCGATGCGCTCCTCGTCGTGAGAGAGCGGGGAAGTGAAATCCACGGGACTGTGCTCGATGTGAGCTGGTGCTGGAGTAAACGTGCCTGGAGGAGTGGTTGTCGGTGTTGGAGTACGTGGCGTCGCCGGCGGTGGTGGAATCGGCGAAGAGCTCGTCGTAGCTAAAGTCGGGGTCGGAGAGCGTGGTGCTGCTAGTGCAGCGAATGCCGGGGTCGATGGAGACTCGGGGAATGAGGTAGACATGCTCGGCGAAGCAGAGGTGCCTACTCCTTCCTCGAAGTGGATGTACTCGACAGTGAAGTCGTCATATGCCGGAGTTGAGCCGTCGTCCACCGCCTTATTCCACGCCCATCATCACCCTTCATTGAACACAACGTCGTGCGCCTTGCGCACACGGTGTGTCTTTGGGTCGAGGATGCGGTAGGCCTTCGAACCCTCTGCATAGCCGATCAACACTTCCGGAGTGCTCCTGTCGTCGAGCTTGCCGATGTGGCCAAGCTCCTTGGCGAACGCGAGGCAGCCGAACACCCGCTAGTGGGAGACCGCAGGCTTTCACCCATGGCAGGCCTCGTACGGCGTCCTGCCATCGAGTGCCTTAGTAGGCGAGCGGTTGAGGATGTAGACGGCTGTCTGCACCGCCTGTCTCCAAAAGGCAGCCGGCATCCCTCTCTGCTTGAGAAGGGCCCGAGCCATCCCACAACCGTGTAGTTGCGACGCACGATGACACCGTTCTATCGCGGGCTGTATCGCGGAGTAGTGGCGCTGGATGCCCTCACCAACGCAGTATGATGCGAATTGAGTCGCCATGAATTTGCCGCCGTTGTCGGTACGCAGCACACGCAGCTTGCGGCCGCACCCCGCTTCCGCAGCCACCTGTGTGTGCCTGATGGCGTCCGCCGCCTTCCCCTTGCTGCCGAGGACCATCACGCACATGTAGCGGGAGAGGTCGTCGACTAGCAGCAGGAAGTAGCGTTGTCCTCCCGGTGTGGCCGGTGTCACCGGGCCGCATAAGTCCCTGTGCATGAGCTCGAGCCTCCTGGGCTCGGAAGCTCGCCCGCTGGGGAAAGGGGAGTCGCCTGCTTCGTCTGCACGCAGACGTCGCAAAACTGCTCCACATGGTCAAGACGTGACAGGCCTCGCACCATCTCTGCGTCACTGAGCCGCTTCAGGGCCTCGAAGTGAAGATGCCCGAAATGCTCATGCCACTACCACGCCTCGTCATCCTGACGAGCTGCGAGATAGAGGGGTTGTGCCACCTGCACATGAAGGATGTAGAGTCGATTTGCACCTCTGGTTACCTTGGCGAGAAGGCGACGATGGCGATCCTAGATGCGTAGGATCCCATGCTCGATCAGCACGCGCGAGCTGTTCTCATCCAGCTGTCCCAGGCTGATGATGGAGTTCCTCAGCGCGGGGATGTATTAGACGCCAGTGAGTAGCGGGTGCTCTCCGGTCTTGGCGATGAAGATGACGGAGCCGACACCCTTAATCTCCACGGTGGAGGCATCCCCAAACTTGACGGAGCCTTGCACGTCAGAGTCAAGCTCGACGAAGAGCTCCCGTCGACCGGTTATGTGATGGGTGGCGCTGGTGTCGAGGCACCACCTGCCAGTCTTGTCGTTGCTGGAGCCGTTGCTGAGAAGGGCGTGTGCTTTTTGGCTCGTCAAGGTGGAGGAGCGTCGCTGCGACTGGTGCTACTGGAGGTAGCCTCGAGAGAGGTTACGGCTCGTCGGTGTCGACGACCTTGAGGCGACCTATCGCCTCCTCGATTGACATCGTGGAGAGGTCCAACAGACACTCGATCGAGCAAGCCATCTGGTTGTACTTCTCGGTGATGCAGCGAAAGAGCTTCTCGACAGCTCTCTCCTTGTCGTAGGTGTCATTGCCGAACTGCACAATCTTCTGCAACAGAGTGTTAAGACGGAGAGCAAAGTCATCAACGTCCTCACCTGGCTAGAAGGCCAGGTTCTCCCACTCCTTGCGAAGTGCCTGCAATGTGGACTTGCAGGCACGGTAGCTGTCGATGCGTGTCGCAGCGATGGCGTCCCATGCCTCCTTGGCAGTCCGCTTGTTGGAAAGCAAGAACTGCATCTCAGACGGGATAGTTCTCGGATGGGACTGCAACGATGAGGGCATCCAACGCTCATCGATCCTTATGGTGGTTGACACCCATGACCGCAACCCACTCGATATAGTTGGTTTTGGTGAGGGTAACCCCCCAGCACTGGGACTAACGTCCTTGACCAGTCCAGACCCCATAGAGGCCGCGGTCTTGGTTGTCCCAGCGGCCGCAGTCGTGCACGCCTCCTCCGTGAGCGCCACCGCTGTGCGCGCCTCCTCCGAGGGCGCCACCGTTGTGTGCGCCTCCTCCAGGAGCGCCACCGCCGTAAGCGCCTCCTCCGGTTGTACCACCGTCGTGTGCGCGGGCGTGCTCGGCTGCCCACTGCGCCACCCGCTCTCGCGCTGTGGCGTCTGCGTCAGCAGAAGCAGCGCTGTTGGCGCTGCCGCGCAATACCTCGACCTTCGCCGCCGCACGTGCTACCTTCGCTGCCGCTGCTGCTTCTACCTCCGCTCTGGCTGTTGCCAACTCCGTTGCTGCCAGGCTCGACGCCCTTGTTGCCGCCGCAGCGGCTGCTGCAGCCACTCTTTCACGCTCCTCTGCCGCGGCGCGATCGTCCTCCTGCCGACGCCTCGTGCTCAAGGTAGCCTTGTTCTGAGAGTGGCCGTCGGGCATGGCTAGCTGCTGGGGGTTGAAAGATGCTTCTGACGAGCTGATGCTCGACAACCCGGAGGAAGGGAAGTAACCAGGGGCAGCCGGAGTTGCTGCTGCTGGCTGGGGTTGCTTCGTTCCTTATGAGGGGATTGAGCAGGGAACACTGAGGCTGCAAGATATCCTTGCTCTGATACCACTTGGTAGCTTTTTCAAGCTTACTCTCATTGAGAGAGGATTACACTAGGAGAGTTGGGGCAATTTTCGTTGGTTCTATTTCTCACACATCTCACACAATGCCATGCCCAACCTGAGGGTTGGGGATACAAATATATAGCTGCTAGCTAGCCATGAATACGCTAAAAAACTAGTCTAAGATGCTAGTCTAACTGCCAGTCCCTGATGCCCCTAAAAGAAGTCAAGGGTGATATCCTATCCTAACAGCTAGTCCTTCACAAGGACCATGTGCAGCAGCATCTCCATATAGACAATAATATACAGAGACTTATCCAACAACGGTCGGTGTGCTGGAGGTAGCTCGATGCTGGCCTGCGCCATGAATAGAGTCGGCTCCTCCCCTTCCGTCTGTGCGACGTGGGCCTGGCTGCGTCGTGGTTGCCGACATTCTTGCTCAGGTGTCGTCTTGTGCTGGCTTGGGCCTGCCGGCGGCGCTTTCGCGGGCACCACCTTGTGCCCTGGCTTGGCCGTCTTTGCGCGCCTTGCACGACTTGCCACGCCTACGGCTGCCCGTCGTGGAAGAGGACTCCCCCTTCCTGTCATTGTGGTCGGCATCCCACTGCTCCAGAGTGAGAAGTAGCTTCCCGCCAGTGGTGATGGGCTCGAGAGAGGCTGCGGCTCATCGGTGTTGACGACCTTGAGGCGACCTATCGCCTCCTCGATTGACATCATGGAGAGGTCCAATAGAGACTCGATCGAGCGGGCCATCTGCTTATACTTCTCGGGGATGCAGCGAAAGAGCTTCTCGACAGCTCTCTCCTCGTTGTGGGTGTCATCGTTGAACTGCACCATCTTCTGCAACAAAGTGTTACGACGGAGAGCAAAGTCATGAACGTCTTCACCTGGCTTGAAAGCCAGGTTCTCCCACTCCTTTCGAAGTGCCTACGTGTGGACTTGCGAGAATGGTCGTTGCCGATGCGCGTCGCAGCTATGGCGTCCCAAGCCTCCTTGGCAGTCTGCTTGTTGGAGAGCGAGAACTGCATCTCGGGCGGGACTGCGGCGATGAGGGCATCCAGCATTCGCCGATCCTCATGGTGGTCGACGTCGCTATCATGGACTGCCTCCCACATGTGCCGCACTTGGAGCCTGATCCTCATGATCGTGGCCCACTCGACGTAATTTGTTTTGGTGAGGGTAAGACACCCAACACAGGGACCAACGTCCCTAACCACTGTCCGGACCCCGTAGAGACCCGCGGTCTTGGTCGTTCCAGTCGTCGTCGCCTTGTGCGGCTCCTCGGGGGGTATGTGACGCCCCGGAACCGGTACCATGAGGATCCCAGCGAACCCGCCGAAATCCGCACGATATCGATTCAGAGACGCCCTCCGACACGACATGCGTGACGAATCACACACGTGATGCCAGAGGAATTAACACGAGCGGTAACATTACAACAGGATTACAATAGAGCCCACAAGAAACATATATTACAACAACGACTCCAACGAGTCAAGATACAAATATACAATACAAAGATCCAACTCATACAGAAGATCGAATACGTCCGAGTACGGACAAGATACAAATTGGACTAAGAGTCCTGAAGATAACTAGTGGCGTCCATAATCCTGCCCAGGCCAAGCCGGAAGGGTAACCTTGCTAACGTCTTCTTCATCGAACATATCTTCATACCTGCCCGGTTATATCCCGTAGAAGCAGCAATAAGTACGGGTTCGTACTTAACAAGACTTCAAGACGGATAAGCATTCGTCAACCAGTCGTCCTTTGTACTTGAGGCACGCAGGAGACTTAGAGGACGCAAGAGGAACGTCATAGGAAATATGGTGGGGTTAAGCGGCAGCGCGCAAGCACTAAAAACCTATAGAGACACTCTACAACATTCGTCTACTAGAGAAGGGGGAGAGCGCATAAACTAACAGTTCTATACTCTGCAAGCATAACACAAAACGATGTGTTCCCCCCTCGCAAGGAAGTACTTACAAAGGCACTCACACGGTTGACAAGTTTTAACCAGTTATTATTTAGGTTGTTCTATCTTACTATGCAAGTTATTAGTATCGAAACAACAGGTGTAAGTTGTCTATGGTCGAGTCATACAGCTCCAAGTCGTCCATAACCGTGGACACGGCTTATCGATAAGATTGTAACCCTCCAGGGGTGCCCAAATGTGCCTGTCGTTGCCTAATCGACGGTACCTCGGAGGAGGGATCCTCACGAGGGGGAGAAGAAGTAGGGGCCATAGGGCGGAGTGCACACGGGACGGTGGTACGCGATTTACCCAGCCTCGGAACACCTGCACGATGACATGGCCTACTGCTGCTTGTCTGGAATTATCTGGGCGCTTTCGCGTTGTTACAATGAGTTGTGGTTGTGCCTCTAGGGCTCCCGGGATCCGGCTTATATAGACGCACGGATCTAGGGTTTACACGGAGAGTTGATGACCCACAAGTATAGGGGATCGCAACAGTCTTCGAGGGAAGTAAAACCCAATTTATTGATTCGACACAAGGGGACACAAAGAACACTTGGAAGCCTTAACAGCGGAGTTGTCAATTCAGCTGCACCTGGAAACAGACTTTCTCGCAAGAGTTTATCAGTAGTAACAGTTTTATAGCAGTAGAGTAGTGAAATAACAACAGAGTAACAGACAGCATAGTGATTTTAGTAAACAGCAGGATTAAAATACTGTAGGCACGGGGACGGATGAACGGGCGTTGCATGGATGAGAGAAACTCATGTAACAATCATAACAGGGCATTTGCAGATAATAATAAAACGGTGTCCAAATACAAAGCAATCAATAGGCATGTGTTCCATATATAGTCGTGCATGCTCGCAATGAGAAACTTGCACAACATCTTTTGTCCTACCAGCCGGTGGCAGCTGGGCCTCAAGGGAAACTACTGGATATTAAGGTACTCCTTTTAATAAAGTACCGGAGCAAAGCATTAACACTCCGTGAACACATGTGATCCTCACATCACTACCATTCCCTCCGGTTGTCCCGATTTCTGTCACTTCGGGGCCATCGGTTCCGGACAACGACATGTGTATACAACTTATAGGTAAGACCATAAACAATGAATATCATGATGAAACAATAACATGTTCAGATCTGAGATCATGGCACTCGGGCCCTAGTGACAAGCATTAAGCATAACAAGTTGCAACAATATCATCAAAGTACCAATTACGGACACTAGGCACTATGCCCTAACAATCTTATGCTATTACATGACCAATCTCATCCAATCCCTACCATCCCCTTCGGCCTACAGCGGGGGAATTACTCACACATGGATGGGGAAACATGGCTGGTTGATGTAGAGGCGTTGGCGGTGATGGCGGCGATGATCTCCTCCAATTCCCCATCCCGGCGGAGTGCCGAACGGAGACTTCTGGCTCCCGCGACGGAGTTTCGCGATGTGGCGGCGTTCTGGAGGGTTTTCGGCGACTTCGACTTCTCCCGTGTGTTTTTAGGTCGAGGCCGATAAATAGTCCGAAGGAGGGCGCCGGAGGCCGGCCGAGGGGGCCACACCACAGGGCCGCGCGGGCCCCCCGGGCCGCGCCGCCCTATGGGTGGGGCCCTCGGCCTCCACCTTAATTGTCCTCCTGGCTCCGTCATTATTCGGGAAAATAGGGCCTTCGCATAAATTCCGAGGATTTTCCGAAAGTTGGATTTCTGCACAAAAACGAGACACCAGAACAGGCTGAAAACAGCGTTAGTCCATGTTAGTTGCATCCAAAATACACAAATTAGAGGCAAAACAATAGCAAAGTGTTTGGGAAAGTAGATACGTTTTGGACGTATCAACTCCCCCTAAGCTTAGCTTATTGCTTGTCCTCAAGCAATTCAGTTAACAACTGAGCGATAAAAGAACTTTCATGAACACATTTGCTCATATGATGTATATATTCTCATGCTATGGCTAATACTTAGCAGTTCATAATGAGATACATGCAAATAAGATCATCTAACAGCTATGTCAATCATGGAGAGGTACCAACAATTAATAATAAGCATCATGAATCATGTATATAAGCAGATTGCAATGTTCATAAGAGAGTATGATAAAGTGGTATCTCGCTTGCCTGTATTTGATTGGCAAAACATAAATGCCCGGGCACCTCGAGTTCATAGAAAGACTAGAAGTAGTGATTGTCAAAAGATAAATGCATCAAAGTTATACCACAATCAATCATATTTTGAGACAAGCATATTATACTAAGAATGACAGTTGTGCTCTCAAGATAGTGCTCAAAGAAATAATGGAGACACAACATAAAAGTAAAAGATTGACCCTTCGCAGAGGGAAGCAGGGATTAACATGCGCTAGAGCTTTTCATTTTTGAAATCAGGAGTAAAATCATTTTGAGAGGTGTTTGTCGTTGTCAACGAATGGTAATGGGTACACTAACTACCTCGCCAACCGGACTTCCAAGAGCGGCTCCCATGAATTATTTCATATTTATTTGGCACTCCTTCCAACCTTTCTTACACAAACCATGGCTAACCGAATCTCGGGTGCCTGCCAACAATCTCATACCATGAAGGAGTGCCTTTTTATTTTAGTTTTATTATGATGATGACACTCCCCCAACCTTTGCTTACACAAGCCATGGCTAACCGAATCCTTCGGGTGCCGTCCATCAATCACAAACCATGGAGGAGTGTCTATTTAAGTTAATTAATTTGGGACTGGGAATCCCATTGCCAGCTCTTTTTGCAAAATTATTGGATAAGCGGATGTGCCACTAGTCCATATGAGAGTCCGTCAGAAGTAAATGACAAGGTTGAAAGCTAAACACCACATACTTCCTCATGAGCTATGAAACATAAACACAAATTGAGAAGCATTTTGAAGGTTTTAAAGGTAGCGCATGAGAATTTACTTGGAATGGTTTGAAATGCCATGCATAGGTATTTATGGTGGACACTTTTGGAACAACTTGGTTTTCAGGTGTTTGGAAGCACGAGCAGCGTTCCCGCTCAGTACAAGTGAAGGCTAGCAATAGACTAGGGAGCGACAAATCAAGAGAGCAGAACTGTCATAATCATGCTTGCGGCAAAATAAATTAACGGAGGCATAAAAGTGATACAAGAGCTCTGAAGCAATATAGATCATCGAGGCTTAATTGACTTTTTGTTCAGTCATATGCATGCGTGAGCATGTGCCAAGTCGATATAAATGAATTATTCAGAGGAGGATACCACAATGCCATACTTACTTATGAATAAAACAATGCAAGCAAACATCCATGACATGCTACTCATATTAATAGATTGGAGCTAAACATGAGAGATCATAAACTACTAGACTTTCTCAAATAACATATACCTCACATGAACCAACTAAGCATGCTCACATGGATGAGTATATGTACAAAAATGAAAACAAATAGAGTTCATACCAGCCTCTCACCACAATCCAATTGTCGTAGATTGTCATTATTGCCTTTTCACTTGTGTAGCTTGGATAATATGAAATGAAAACCACGCTCCAGCCACCGAAGACCATCGAACTCGTAATGAACCTTACAAACCAAAGAAGAACAGCAAATATTTTTGGTGTTTTCAAATTAGAAACAAGAACAAAAGGAAATAAACAAACAAAGCAAAATCTTTTTAGGTTTTCTTGTAGCAAACTAGCAATAGCAAATAAAGCGAAACAATTGCAAGAAACCAAAGCAAACAAATGGTGAAGAGAAACAACAGAAATATTTTTGGTCTTTTTGTGTTTTGGGAAAGAAACAAAGCAAAAACAAGAAATAGCAAACTAAAAGAAACACAGAAAAGCGAGATGGCAGAAATCTGCCAAAACCTGACAGCAGTACAGAAATCGATTTTTAAAAAAATCTTACGTTGCTCAGCTCGAAAAGTGTTCAACTAATGAAAGTTAGATAACAACCTGGGGAACCTGCACAAAAATTTGCAGCTCAAAATGACGCCCTGGCTATTTTTGAGAATTTTTACGGTAATATTCCAGAATCTGTTTTCAGGCAGCACTTCCCCAAATATCATCTTCCTCTCATTAGAAAACCACTCAAACGAAAAAAACAAGTATGTACAAGTATCCAGCAACCATAATATGCAAAGAATGAGTGATGCCGGTATACCTCCCCCAAGCTTAGGCTTTTGGCCTAAGTGGAGTTCAACCCCAACGAGGATCGTTGTTCCTTGCCGGTGGGTAATTCATGGAGTAGTCATAGTAAAGTTCCTGTGCAGAAGAAAAGCGTGGAGGCTCCACATATCCACCATGTTGATGCGAGGAACTTGCTGCATCGGATGATGAGTCGAGGTGCTCCTCGACCTCCGTGTCATCTCTTGCATGTTGACCTCCTCTCTCTATGTGTGCATCCAGTGCACCTTCTGTGACCGACCAATCTCCACTGGAATCAAGGTTAGACAAAACAGGCGTAGGCAATCTTACTAGTTTCTCAGTTTTCTTAGTTATTCTCCAGACTTTCTTATAAAATGTCATCTTGTAAAACAGGTTACCCAAGTTGGAGGAATCAGAAACAAATTCATGTTTAATCATAGAGGCTATGTCAAGTTTTTCTATGGGGAATGGAATATCAAAATGATGAGGTTCTACATTATGAAAAGCTAGTAAACGAGAGGCGATGAGACCTCCACAAATTCCACCTTTCTCACGGTTAGTAGCAAGTCTATAAGTTATCAATGCCCCCAAATTATAAGTCTTACTATTTTGCAGTGCCGCAGCTAGAAAAGCCAAATCCGGGATAGAAAGTTTACCACCAATCTTTTTAGCAAGAACGCATTTGGTAATAAAATAGGCAAAGTAGCGGATAGCCGGGAGCTGAATACTAGTGATTTTACCATTATCCCCTAAGAAACTCCTTCCATCGCAAATCATCTTGAAGAGGTCCAAGAGTTCTTGCGGCGATCCTTATCTTCTCGCATGACCCCCATTGCGGTACTCTAATTGCTGCAAACACTAAATGGCAAGTTGACACTTTATTGTAAATTTTATACTGGACCGTGGGGTTAGATCGCGACCAATTGAACTTGAAGTCCTGCACAAAAGACATAGTTAATTTTACATATTGTCTTGGCTCTCCTTCAACAAAGTCACTCAGCCCCGCACGAGAAATTAGACTTTGAACATCTTCAAGTAATCCCGCGCTTCTCATAAAATCCGCGCACGGTAGTAAGAGGGGTATACTCCCTCTTCACGATTGACTCTCATAACTTGTTGGACTTCCAATTCTTGCTGGTTGAAGTGATATCTATTCCACTCCATTTTCTGAAATTTCAACAAACAATATAAAAATTTAATTTGGTGACATATAATTGAGGGAAACTACCATAGGAACTTGCTACAGTACTAATCATGCATCAAAACTAATTTCTACCACTTAGAACAAGCATGCAAGCTCACTAAACATGTTACCTACAGCAGCAAAATATTCAAGATATACTCAACCAAACAAAATTCTACTTGGATGGGTGGAGGAGTCACATACCAAGGAGCAAATGTGCCAAATTTCAGCAGAAATCTGGGCTGAGCAAAGAGATCGAGAAATCTGGAGCTCTGGAGCAAAAGCAGAGAGAGGAACTTGGTACGAGTTTTTTGGAGAGAGAAGGTGCTGGGAGAAAGAGATGACAAAGTGGGGCAAGGAGGGGCCCACACCACATGGTGGCGCGCCACCACCTTGGCCGCGCCGGCCTGTGGTTTGGTGCCCTCTGGTGCCCCACAGGTCATCCTCCGGTGCTCCCAGTGCCTCGTCGAAAAATAGGACCAACAGTATAATTTTTGTGAATTTTTGAAAACTTTGAAAAATGCACATTTCTGGGTATTTAATTTATTATTACTAGCCAGGAAATTTTTTGAAATCTTCAAATAACTAAGGAACCTTGCAAATTAAAAGTGCTACAGCAACTAGAGCAAGTGGAGGAAGAAAGAGATGTTATTTACCTCCTCTATGCATATAAAAAGTATTCGTTAACAAGGTTGATCAAGTCTTGCCACCAAATAAATTTTCATAGCATAAGAAGAAATAAACCTCAAATCAATCATGTTACCTTGAATTGTATTGATATGGATCCAATCACAAGAGTTTGATATTCTTCCTTAGGCTCATATATAGGACAATCAATAGTTCCCGCTTTGATAGTTCTCACATTAGAAATAGTATTAACTCCACACGCTTTCTCAATCTTCTTGGGAAAATAAATGGTATGCTCCCTATCATCAACATTGAAAGTAACCTTTCCTTTGTTGCAATCAATAACAGCCCCTGCGGTGTTAAGAAAAGGTCTCCCAAGAATAATAGACATATTATCATCTTCGCATTTCCAACACAACAAAATCAGTTAATATCAAGCAGTTAGTAGTAACTTGAACAGGAAGATTCTCACATATACCAACAGGAATAGCGGTAGATTTATCAGCCATTTGCAAAGATATATCAGTAGGTATCAACTTATCTAAGTAAAGTCTCTTATAAAGAGAAAAAGGCATAACACTAACACCGGCTCCCAAGTCACATAGAGCAGTTTTAACATAATTATTCTTAATAGAACAAGGAATAGTAGGTATACCTGGGTCGCCCAACTTCTTTGGAACTTTGCCATTGAAAGAATAATTAGCAAGCATAGTGGAAATTTCCTCATTGGGGATTTTCCTTTTGTTAGTAACAATATCTTTCATATACTTTGAATAAGGAGGCAATTTAATAGCATCAGTCAAAGGGATTTGCAAGAATAAAGGTTTCATCCAATCGCAAAATTTATTATAGTGTTCTTCTTCCTTTGATTTTAGTTTCTTAGCAGGAAAAGGCATTTGCTTTTGCACCCAAGGTTCTCTTTCATTACCATGTTTCTCAGCAATAAAATCTTATTTAGTGTACTTTTTATTTTTAGCATGTTTCTCAGGTTCTTCTTCAACCTCTTCTTTATCAGGAGTATCATTCTTATCATTATCTTTATCATTATCATGTTCATTACCACTTTCAGTTTCAGCATCAGAAATAGAAATACTATTAGGATCATTAACGGGTTCAGAGGATTCTACAACATTTTTATGTTTCTTCTTCTTTTTCTTCCTAGAATGAGCACTAGGTTCAATGCGTTGAGAATCTTGTTCAATTCTTTTGGGATGCCCTTCAGGATATAGAGGATCCTGGGTAGAGACACCACCTCTAGTTGTTACTTCATAAGCATGTTTCTCTTTAGAATTATTCCCCAACAAGTCATTTTGCACTTTAGTGAGTTGATCAATTTGAGTTTGAATCATATGAAAATGTTTAACAAGCATCTTAACATCATTGGAGGTTCTCTCCACAATATCATGCAATTCACTAATAGCTCGAGAATTTTCCATTAAATGATTCTCTACTCTCATATTAAAATTTTCTTGCTTAACAATATAATTATCAAACTCATCTAAGCATTGTGCAGGAGGTTTCGAATACGGAATATCTTCCCTAGTAAAGCGTTGAAGGGAGTTTACCTCAATCATGGATGAAGGAGGAATTATCTCACATATATCTTCTATAGGAGGTAGATTCTTCACATCTTCAGATTTAATACCTTTCTCCTTGAGAGACTTCTTGGCTTCCCTCATATCTTCATCATTTAATTTAATTAAACCCCTCTTCTTCAATATTGGCGTTGGAGTTGGTCAGGCGTAGTCCAATCATCATGATTCCGGCCTATTTTAGCCAATAATTCTTCGGCGTCCGGAGTTCTTTTCCTGAAAACACAACCAGCACAACTATCCGGTATGCCCTAGACTCAATGGTTAGTCCGCTATAAAATATATCAAGTAAATCATGCTTTTCCGATCATGATCAGGCCGAGCTCTAATAAGAGAGCAAAATCTCGCCCAAGCCTCAGCAATTTCTCTTCATCTCCCTGGTCAAAAATTATAAATTCTCTGCAAAGCAATATGTTGAGCACTAGCAGAAAGTATTTACGGAAGAAAACATCAAGCAATTCTTTCGGACTTTTAATAGAATTAGGTGGCAAATTATTATACCAAGTTTTAGCGTCATCCTTTAATGAGAATGGAAAGATTTTAGCAACAAAGTAAGTACGCATCTTGACATCATCGAAAACAAGCTACTTAGAGTAGATAACTCAGTCATGTGTTCAACAGCACTTTCTTTTTCAGTACCACAAAAGGGTGCTTTCTCAACAATAGCTATATGAGATAGATCAAGAGAAAAATCATAATCTTTATCCCTAATATTTATAGGAGATGTGGCAAACTTAGGATCAGGGGACAGTTTATATCTAACAGCATGTTCAAGCAACTTTTTAATTTTTCTTGCATCAGTAGTAGCATTGCATTTTTCAATAAAATCATCATTAAGCTCCACATAATCTTCATCATGATCATCATTAAAATAATCAAGTTCAGGTGAACTAACAGGTGTAGTAGCATTAGGAGTTTCAGTATTTTCAATTTGTCTAGACCTAGCAATTGTAGCATCTAGAAAGGATCCCAATGAACCACTATCATCAAGCACAGTAGAAATATTATCAATATTATGAGAGTGTTCAGATTCAGCAGAAGTACCAGCATGTGGCGGTGAAACAAGTTTATCAATCACAGATGGTGAATCAAGTGTAGCGGAGGTACTAATTGTACCTTTTCTTGTAGTGGATGGTAATATGGCGATCTTAGTATCGCGAGGTTTACCCATGATGGAGAATTTGCAGCGAACAATATTAATCCAAGTGAACTTCCAAATAAAGCTATGCCCGGCAACGGCGCCAGAAAATAGTCTTGATGACCCACAAGTATAGGGGATCGCAACAGTCTTTCGAGGGAAGTAAAACCCAATTTATTGATTCGACACAAGGGGAGACAAAGAACACTTGGAAGTCTTAACACGGAGTTGTCAATTCAGCTGCACTGGAAACAGACTTGCTCGCAAGAGTTTATCAGTAGTAATAGTTTTATAGCGTAGCAGTAGTGAAATAAGAGAGTAACAGAGACAGCAGTAGTGATTTTAGTAAACGAGGATTAAAATACTGTAGGCACGGGGACGAATGGGCGTTGCATGGATGAGAGAAACTCATGTAACAATCATAGCAGGGCATTTGCAGATAATAATAAAACGGTGTCCAAGTACAAAGCAATCAATAGGCATGTGTTCCATATATAGTCGTGCGTGCTCGCAATGAGAAACTTGCACAACATCTTTTGTCCTACCGGTGGCAGCCGGGCCTCAAGGGAAACTACTGGATATTAAGGTACTCCTTTTAATAAAGTACCGGAGCAAAGCATTAACACTTCGTGAACACATGTGATCCTCACATCACTACCATTCCCTCCGGTTGTCCCGATTTCTCACTCGGGGCCATCGGTTCCGGACAGCGACATGTGTATACAACTTATAGGTAAGACCATAAATAATGAATATCATGATGAAACAATAACATGTTCAGATCTGAGATCATGGCACTCGGGCCCTAGTGACAAGCATTAAGCATAACAAGTTGCAACAATATCATCAAAGTACCAATTACGGACACTAGGCACTATGCCCTAACAATCTTATGCTATTACATGACCAATCTCATCCAATCCCTACCATCCCCTTCGGCCTACAGCGGGGAATTACTCACACATGGATGGGGGAAACATGGCTGGTTGATGTAGAGGCGTTGGCGGTGATGGCGGCGATGATCTCCTCCAATTCCCCGTCCCGGCGGAGTGCCAGAACGGAGACTTCTGGCTCCCGCGACGGAGTTTCGCGATGTGGCGGCGTTGGAGGGTTTCGCGACTTCGACTTCTCCCCGTGTGTTTTTAGGTCGAGGCCGATAAATAGTCCGAAGGAGGGTGTCGGAGGCCGGCCGGGGCCACACCACAGGCCGCGCGGGCCCCCCTGGGCCGCGCTCTATGGTGTGGGGCCCTCGGCCTCCACCTTAATTGTCCTCCTGGCTCCGTCATTATTCTGGGAAAATAGGGCCTTCTGCATTCCGAGGATTTTCCCGAAAGTTGGATTTCTGCACAAAACGAGACACGCAGTTCTGCTGAAAACAGCGTTAGTCCGTGTTAGTTGCATCCAAAATACACAAATTAGAGGCAAAACAATAGCAAAAGTGTTCGGGAAAGTAGATACGTTTTGGACGTATCAAGAGTCCTAGCCGGAATACAAGTTGCCTAATTACGGTACAAAGTCTTGCCGTGTACGTCAAGGATCCGCCTTCCTTCTAGGTCACGCTGGATCCGGATACTTCACGGATCCGGCCTCCTTCGTAGGTCGGTTAGGATCCGGCTCCTCGTTCCTGGGCTGGACTTCATCCTTCATGATCTACAGCAACTGGGCCGCCCGATGAGCTACATGCCTCACCACCAACTATGGGCCACCCGGGCTTGCCGGATCTAGGCCATGCCGTTGATATACCCATAAAGTATACCCACCCCGAAGTTCTCCGAGATTCATCATTCCTCCGACTTCATACAGCTCGGAAACGAAGAGAATCTCGAAGAGCTTCAAAACTTCTTACTTGATTCCGGGTTCGTTCCTTCGAAAATCCTTTATCTTCAGATCACGCACAACAACGGAAGCTCCGCTTTTCCCGCGCACAACTTCCTCATTTCCCGCGCTAAATTTTCGCAGATGCAAATCTTTAGCCGGAATCTTCGGGAGTGCATGGTTAAGTTACCTCCACGTCGTTTTACCGCACTTGACCTAAAACACGTGTCATCCATCCAATGGTGTGACCGTTCCGTTTCCACCGTCGGATCCGAATCCCGAATCTCCGTGCGCGGCCTATAAATATCCCGCGACTCGGTAATTTCTCATTCTTTCACCTCTCCTCACCACTTCGTCTTCCTCCTCGCGCCGCGCCGCCCGCCAAATCTCGATTCCGGCGAGCTTCGCCACGGTGAGCTCCGCGCGCCGCCAATCCAAGCCTCCCCTCGCGCCAAGATTCCTGCAGTTGAACGGGAATTTCCCTCCACCGCCGATTTGTGGTCACGCGGGATGGTTTTCTTCAAGTCCGGTGACCACGTCTTCACCGGAGCTCCGTCGAGCCACCGCGCCATTAGCGGTAAGTGCGCCGGCCTTGTAGAAGATAGACTTAGTGTAGAAGATAGACTAAGTGATCCGGGTACTCAAACACTTTATATGGGCGCAGCCAGAAGCATGCCACTCGATTCGTCGCACTGTACTGGTAGCTCTCCGAGTAGCCCGGATCCCAATCAAATAGAACCCATATGCCCGGATCCCATATCATTCCTGCCACCATATGTTTCCGACATTAGATTAGCTCAACCATTTTCCGCATCTTCCAGCACCGCTCCAAGCCGGATCCCCTCCCTCCAAGAGCTCCAAGAAGAACTCGAGGGACAAGCTAGGATGGCTGCCAAGGTTCAGGAGGCGGAAAACAAGAGGACGTCTAAGGCCCGGATCCGTGAAGGAGAGTGGGGTCAGTGGTGGCCCTGCGCAACTACTGATGTGGAGCTTAGAGAGCTCCAGAACGAGGGCATGATCTCCACTCATTGGAGTTTCACACGTGACTCCGATGTCCCCAAGCCCGAAGCCGGAGAAATTGTTATGACCAAGGCCTGGGTGGAACGCGGACTTTCACTTCCCTGCTCGGAGTTTTTTCTCTCCGTGCTCAACACATACGGGCTCCAGCCCCACAACATCTGCCCAAACTCATACCTTCTCCTGTCCAACTTCGTAACTCTTTGCGAAGGGCACCTTGGGATCCGGCCAGATGTCAAGTTATGGCAGTTCTTTTTCCGGGTGAAGAAGGAAACCAAGGACAAAGCAATGGTGAACTGTGGGAGCATGACGTTTATGCTCCGCCCTAGCCACATGTATCCTCCCCACGACTCGCACGAATCCGTCCGGTACTGGAACGCCGGATGGTTCTATGAGAAGAACGCTTCAGTTCCGGATGTCCATGAAGGCCTGCCCCAGTTCATCAACGAGCCTCGGAAAGAGCGCAAGCTGGAGCTTCGTTCCTTCGCTCGCCCAAACCCCAATCTTGGAGAAGGCAGCGCGGAGAATCTCCTGGCTAGTCCACGACGGACTGACCGGAGCCCAGCTCACCCTTAGCTGGTTCTCCCGGAGAATCCAGCCTTTACGCTACAACGCGCGCCTGATGTGCGCTTATACCGGGCGGACGATCTTCTCCGGGTTACCCGCCACGATCTTCCAGCCGACTCCCTGAAGAGAAGGTTCAAGACGTTGGTGAAGATTCCGAGGGGCCAACAGGTCCCGGAACTGATCAAGGACATCTACACAAACGACCAATGTCCTCCGGTAAGCTTTGTTCTTTTCGTTGCTTCAAACTTCACAAGTTTTTGGATGTTAACTCTAACTCTTATTCATTTCCTTCCAGCTCAACACTTTGGCGGAGGAAAACTTCCGCACCATTCTTCGTGTCCCTGTCAGCGGCGACGCGGCGGAGGAGGTTCCGGACGACGATGAGGAGGAAGAGGACCAGGCACCCCGCAAGGCGGCCCCTCGACCTACGAAACGTCCCCGCGCCAAAGCTTCCGGCTCTGAAGTCGGAGCTAGCGGCGAGGCCTCCGCCAAGAAACCCAAGACCACAAAGCCACCTCCGCTAGACTCGAGGAAAGCGGAACGTGCGCGCCTGAGGATGCTCTCAACAGCAGGCCAGCGCTCACGCCCCATCATCCCCGGCGCCCCATAAGTTTCCGAACATGATGCAATTTTATCTTGGCGAAATTATTTCTTACTTAATCCCTTTCACTTGTTTGCAGGAATCCGAGCACCACTGCCACGCGGACCACCAGCCAAGAACCTATCACCAAATATATGAAAAAGTCTCCGGCTGTTGGTCCTTCTACTCCAGTTCCGCCAAGTGCTTCCCACCCTACTCCTCAACCGTCTCCCCCTCAGGCTGATCCATCTCCCCCTCCTGCCGCAAACACTACACCGGAAATAATTCCGGTTAGCAGCGAGAATGTGGGCGGAGAAGATCCTAAGGCCAAAGGCCCTGCCCAAGAAGATGCGGAAAAACAAGGCCAAGGAGAGGCTGAAGTTACTTCTTCTGAGAAGGCTGGAGACGGCGCTGGCGACATCGTCGTTTTTCCGAAGAACTTTGGAGATCCGGCTGACACCACTTCCACCCCCAAGGCGTACGCTACCAAGTTTTTCAACAAGCTGTCCGAGGCGGAGAAGTGGGAGCTTGAGCAAGACTTGCTCAACGCCATGCTGAACAACGCCTGGGGGAAGCCTGACTCCGGGACATCGGAAATCCAGGACTTCAAGAAGAACGTCGGCCAATTCTTCGACAAGCTCATATGCAAGCAAAAGGTACTCCCCAGTAGCCCCCAAGCATTTAGGCGGAAACTCAAAAAATAGTTAGCGCTTAGATGCTTAGAGAAAGATTACTTCCGGGAAGGTTGTTAAATTGGAATAGTAGCCCCCAAGCATTATGGCGGAAAAGTTCCGGCAATAACGCTTTTGGAGAAACCACTGTTACAGGCGGAATTTTTACTCCTGCTCTGTCTATGCTTTACAGGAACAGCAGGCGCTGCACTATGAGCTGCACAAGAACATTGCCCTTCAGCCGCGCGTTACTCTGAATCAGGCGGAAAATATCCGGACTTTGAAGGATGAGAATGCGGAACTGACCAAGCAACTGGCGGACGCCCAAGGTTGGTTTCCGCCTTCTTCGTCATTAGCCATATTGCGACTTTGAACTTGCTGTTAACTTATGTTATTATAGGCGCATCCTCTTCCCTTGCGACAGCCTCGTCTGAACTTGAGAACCTGCGCTCCTCGTACCAAGATTTGGAAACGAAATTAAAGGAGGCGGAACTAAAGAGGGAGCAGGCCGAGAAGCAGCTGGCGGAGAAAAACTCCGAGCATATCAGGGAAAAGGGCGAGCTGATACTGAAGAAAAATGCTGACAGCGAAACCATCAAGAGGCAGCAGAAAGAGCTCAATGGTCTCCGGAAATATATGGAGACCGCGGAGCATCACTGGGACTTGCTCAACGAGAACATCTTGGGTACGATACTGAAACCTTGTCCAGATGTTTGCTCCGACTTTTTACTTTATGCTCAAATTGCATGCTTATATCCTGATTATCTTATGCAGAGCCGCTTGGTTATCCGGAACAGCGCCGGAATCTATTCCCACGGGATGACCTTCTTCAACTTGCAGGCGATGATTGCAAAGATCTCATCTCCGCCTCCCGCAAGATATGCTATAACTTGTCCATCAAGAGGAGTCGCACTTGCAACGTTCGCAAGCTTGTTGGAAAGATGGACGTTCTTCCGGAGCTGGTGACGGATCTGCAAGCATCATCAGCCCGAGGCGCAGCTGCAATGGCCTTGACCATGTGCTTAGCACATAATGCGGATCTTGACCTTGATCAGGTAACCACGGGCGTTCCTCCGGATGCGGATGTTAACGCGCTCCTGGATGCAGTGAGCGGCTACGACACCCGTATCGCGCGCAGGATCCGGCATGAGGAATTCTACGACAAGGTCGTCCTTCCTGCGGACGAGCCCTTGGAAGCTGAACTTCAAAAGGAACTCGACGCAAAGGCGCGACCTGCGGAATCCGGAACCCAATATACCTGGACCAGCTCCAAGGACGCTCCCCAAGAAGAACCCAAGACCAGCACTGCTGCTACTGAAGAAGAAGAAGAAGAAGAAAGTGACGAAGACGTGTCATCTCCGGCCGAAGACGCCGAGAAGAAAGATTCAGAGGGCAAGACTTCTCCGGCTAAGGGGGAGTGAAAACTTTTATTCCTGCGGGAAAGACAATGCATCATTTTGGCCCCAGCGAGGGTTTGTAATATAACTTTAAATTCTTAAGTATCTAGGGACGAAACAATTATGCATGGGCGGAAAACTTATCCTGCTATCCTTTTGAATTATTTGCATGTTTCGTTTGTAAAAGCAAGTGCTGGTTTGTTAATTTTCCGGCTTACTCATTTGACCTTCCACGAGCCGGAAAACCTTTGGCCGGAAACGCTCGCCTGCGGCGACGAAGCCCAATGGCGTCCGTCCATAACCGGAAACAAGCCCCCAGCCTAGGTGCCGGAAATCGCTACCAGGAATCCACGAGTTCGCAACGAAAAAAATTTCCACCAGAAAACTTAAGCTTACGTCCTAAGGGACGATTTTGAAAATCTCAACTTTCATACACGCCTAGGCGGAAACATCCAGCTCTGCGGTTTTAGTCGGAAAAACATACACGATCTAAAATGAACAAGTAAAGGAGGTAAAAGACTCAAAGAGTGAACCATAAGCTTTATTTCATTGATCATGTATAACTATTACAGAGTTTGTAACTCGGAAAAATATGCTAAGTGTAGAAAGGACGTAGCTGTGCGATATTCCAAGGGCGATCTATTTCATTGTAGATGTCATCCGGATCCTCACGCTTGCGTTTCCAGTGCCAGTTAGCAGGTCTATCCCTCAGCTCACGGAAATCAACAAGGTAGTACGACCCGTTATGAAGCACTTTGCTAACGACGAAGGGTCCTTCCCATGGAGATTGCAGCTTATGGTCTTTCACCTGTCGAAGGCGGAGGACCAGGTCTCCCGCCATGAAGGAGCGTTTCCAATTCGACGACCGTGATAACGTCGGAGCTTCGCCGGTAGATGGCGGAGCGCTGGTCAGCTAAGTTCCGAGCTTCCTCGATCAGGTCCCATAGATAGTCTGGCCTCATCAGCTGTTTCTTCATTGTAGGCGGAAACTCGCGGTGAATCGTGGATGATGTCGGAGGCACTCGGATCCGTATACCAGGAAAATGGGGTAAACACCGTTGATCTGTTAGGGGTGGTTCGTAAACTCCACAAAACAGCTTCCAACTCATCAGCCCAAGCTCCGCTCGTCGCAGCGGTTCTTCAAGGCGCGGTTTAATTCCTGATAATATTAGGCCGTAGCCCTTTCAACCGACCATTGGATTGTGGGTGAGCCACAGATGCAAGGTCCAGCCGTATCCCCATTGTTTCACAATAATCCCTCAACTCTCCTTGAGTGAAGTTTGTGCCATTATCTGTGATTATGCTGTGTGGGATGCCGAATCTCATCACGAGGCTGCCAGACGAATTTTAGTGCCGTAGCACCATCGGCTTTTCTCACTGGCTTAGCCTCGATCCATTTGCTGAACTTGTCAACAGCGACCAGGAGGTATTCAAAACCGCCAGGAGATGATCTTTTTAACTTACCAACCATATCGAGCCCCCTGACCGCAAATGGCCAGGTGATAGGTATGGTCTTCAGCTCTTGGGCTGGAGCGTTTGGTTGAGTAGCGTAGTACTGACAACCTTAGCAGGTCTTGACTATTTTGTCGGCTTTCTTTAGCTGTGAGCCAGTAGAAACCTAACCGAAAAGCTTTTGCAACGAGCGATCTAGGGGCGGCATGATGCCCGCAGTCCCCTGCGTGGATCTCTCTGAGGATTTCAATGCCGTCTTGATTGGAGACGCATTTGAGAAATACCCCTGCTGCACTTCGTTTGTAGAGCTGTCCATCAACAATTGTGTAGGATCTCTCGTCTGACGATCTGTCTTGCGAGGACCTCGTCCTCGTGCAACTTCCCGATCGATGAAGTAGTCCAGAAAGGCTGTGTCCAAGCCGGAATGATAGCCATCACCTCCCTAGCCGGAGACACCGCCACCTCTGGGTTTTCCGGGTTAGCGCCTTCACCGAGGGTATCCGGAGATGCTCCAGAAAATGCCAGGCGGAATTTGCTTCCTGCCGGATCCGAGCTTGGATAGCATGTCTGCCGCTGTGTTATCGTCTCTCCTGACGTACTTGACTTTGTATCCGAGGAAGCACTTGGCGATCTCGTCAACTTCGTCTCTGTAGGCCGCCATGAAGGAGTTTCTGGCGTTCCAGGTTCCGGCTACTTGTTGTGCCACCAGGTCGGAATCTCCGCAAGATATGATGTGCTTGATCCCAATTTCCTTAGCGATGCGCACCGTGTAGTAGAGCCTCGTATTCCGCCATGTTATTTGTAGCTTCGAAGTGGATCTGCAGAACGTACTGCAGTTCTTCTCCGGTAGGGGACTTCAGGGTGACTCCGGCTCCTGAGCCTTGATGCTGCTTGGATCCATCGAAGTACATAACCCATGTTTCTGGTTCCGGCTCCAGACTTGCATCCGGAGCTTCTGTCCAATCTGCGACGAAATCCGCCAAGACTTGGGATTTAACCGCGGTCCTAGGCTTGTAAGCGATGTCGAAGGCGGATAATTCGATGCCCCATTTACGCCTGTTGCGTCAGCGTTGTTGAGAATTGTTGACAGCGGAGCCTTGCTCACGACTGTTACTGGGTGCTCTTGGAAGTAGTGTCTCAGCTTCCGGCTGCCTAGGAACACTCCATAAGCTAGCTTTTGAAAGTGAGGGTATCTTTGCTTTGACTCCGTCAGCACCTCGCTAATGTAGTAGACAGGCCTTTGGACGTCGTATTCATGACCTTCTTCCTTTCGCTCCACCACGATGACGAGGCTGATGACTTTGTTGGTAGCTGCCAGATAAAGTAGCATTGGCTCTGACTCTGCTGGAGCTGCCAAGATAGGTGGGGAGGTGAGTATTTCCTTCAACCCCGAAGAGCTGCATCAGCTGGTCCCGGCATAAATTTTGTCTTTTCTTCAGCAGCTTGTATAGAGGTAGCGCCTTCTCGCCAAGACGGCTAACAAACCTACTGATTGCTGCGACGCAACCAGTTAGTCGTTGCACATCTTTGAGACAAGTTGGCCGTTTGATGCACAGGATTGCCTTGATCTTTTCCAGGTTAACCTCAATGCCTCTGTGAGAGACTATGAAGCCAAGGAGTTTTCCGGCTGGCACGCCAAAGACGCACTTCAGCGGATTCAACATCATCTTGTACCCGCGGAGGTTGTCGAAGGTTTCGTGAGGTCGCTGATCAAGTCGGATCCTTTCCGGGTCATGACCGCGATGTCGTCGACATAGGCGTGCACGTTCCGGCCGATTTGGTCCTTCAGGCACCGCTGCATCGTACGTTGGGGTGGCTGATACGTCTCCGACGTATCGATAATTTCTTATGTTCCATGCCACATTATTGATGTTATCTACATGTTTTATGCACACTTTATGTCATATTCGTGCATTTTCTGGAACTAACCTATTAACAAGATGCCGAAGTGCCATTTTCTGCTGTTTTTGGTTTCAGAAATCCTAGTAAGGAAATATTCTCGAATTGGACGAAATCAAAGCCCAGGGGCCTATTTTCTCACGAAGCTTCCGTAAGTCCGAAGGAGAGACGAAGAGGGCCACGGAGGGGCCACACCAGGGCGGCGCGCGCCCCCTTGGCCGCGCCGGCCTGTGGTGTGGGCCCCGTGCCGCCTCTTGACCTGCCCTTCCGCCTATAAAAAGTCTCCGTGACGAAACCCCCAGTACCGAGAGCCACGATACGGAAAACCTTCCAGACGCCGCCGCCGCCGATCCCATCTCGGGGATCCAGAGATCGCCTCCGGCACCCTGCCGGAGAGGGGAATCATCTCCCGAGGACTCTACGCCGCCATGGTCGCCTCCGGTGTGATGTGTGAGTAGTCTACCCTGGACTATGGGTCCATAGCAGTAGCTAGATGGTTGTCTTCTCCCCATTGTGCTATCATTGTCGGATCTTGTGAGCTGCCTAACATGATCAAGATCATCTATCTGTAATTCTATATGTTGCGTTTGTTGGGATCCGATGAATAGAGAATACTTGTTATGTTGATTATCAAAGTTATATCTACGTGTTGTTTATGATCTTGCATGCTTTCCTACTATAGATGATTCTGGCCAAGTAGATGCTTGTAACTCCAAGAGGGAGTACTTATGCTCGATAGTGGGTTCATGCCTGCATTGACACCAGGACAGAAAGTTCTAAGGTTGTGTTGTGCTGTTGCCACTAGGGATAAAACATTGATGCTATGTCTAAGGATGTAGTTGTTGATTACATTACGCACCATACTTAATGCAATTGTCTCGTTGCTTTGCAACTTAATACTGGAGGGGGTTCGGATGATAACCCGAAGGTGGACTTTTTAGGCATAGATGCTTGGATGACGGTCTATGTACTTTGTCGTAATGCCCAATTAAATCTCACTATACTCATCATGATATGTATGTGCATGGTCATGCTCTCTTTATTTGTCAATTGCCCAACTGTAATTTGTTCACCCAACATGCTGTTCGTCTTATGGGAGAGACACCTCTAGTGAACTGTGGACCCCGGTCCAATTCTCTTTACCGAAATACAATCTACTGCAATACTTGTTCTACTGTTTTCTCGCAAACAATCATCTTCCACACAATATGGTTAACTCTTTGTTACAGCAAGCCGGTGAGATTGACAACCTCACTGTTTCGTTGGGGCAAAGTACTTTGGTTGTGTTGTGCAGGTTCCACGTTGGCGCCGGAATCCCTGGTGTTGCGCCGCACTACATCTCGCCGCCATCAACCTTCAACGTGCTTCTTGACTCCTACTGGTCCGATTAAACCTTGGTTTCTTACTGAGGGAAACTTGCCGCTGTGCGCATCACACCTTCCTCTTGGGGTTCCCAACGGACGCGTGTCGAACGAAAGACAATACGTCAACCACGCACATCAAGCAAATTTCTGGCGCCGTTGGGGGAGATCAAGACACGCTGCAAGGGGAGTCTCCACTTCTCAATCTCTTTACTTTGTTTTTGTCTTGCTTAGTTTTATTTACTACTTTGTTTGCTGCACTAAATCAAAATACAAAAAAATTAGTTGCTAGTTTTACTTTATTTGCTATCTTGTTTGCTATATCAAAAACACAAAAAAAATAGTTTACTTGCATTTACTTTATCTAGTTTGCTTTATTTACTGTTGCTAAAATGGCCAACGCTGAAAATACTAAGTTGTGTGACTTCACAACCACAAATAATAATGATTTCTTATGCACACCTATTGCTCCACCTGCTACTACAGCAGAATTCTTTGAAATTAAACATGCTTTACTGAATCTTGTTATGCGAGAGCAATTTTCTGTGATGATGCTGCTGCCCATCTTAATAATTTTGTTGAACTATGTGAAATGCAAAAATATAAAGATGTAGATGGTGATATTATTAAACTAAAATTGTTCCTTTCTCATTAAGAGGAAGAGCTAAAGATTGGTTGCTATCTCTGCCTAAGAATAGCATTGATTCATGGACTAAATGCAAGGATGCTTTTATTGGTAGATATTATCCCCTGCTAAAATTATATCTTTGAGGAGTAGCATAATGAATTTTAAACAATTAGATACTGAACATGTTGCTCAAGCTTGGGAAAGAATGAAATCTCTGGTTAAAAATTGCCCAACCCATGGACCGACTACTTGGATGATCATCCAAACCTTCTATGCAGGACTAAATTTTTTCTTCACGGAATTTATTGGATTCAGCTGCTGGAGGTACCTTTATGTCCATCACGCTTGGTGAAGCAACAAAGCTTCTTGATAATATGATGATCAACTACTCTGAATGGCACACGGAAAGAGCTCCACAAGGTAAGAAGGTAAATTCTGTTGAAGAAACCTCTTCCTTGAGTGATAAGATTGATGCTATTATGTCTATGCTTGTGAATGATAGGACTAATATTGATCCTAATAATGTTCCATTAGCTTCATTGGTTGCACAAGAAGAACATGTTGATGTAAACTTCATTAAAAATAATAATTTCAACAACAATGCTTACCGGAACAATTCTAGTAACAACTATAGGCCATATCCTTATAATAATGGCAACGGCTATGCTAATTCTTATGGGAATTCTTACAAAAATAATAGGAGTTCACCCCTGGACTTGAAGCCATGCTTAAAGAATTTATTAGTACACAAACTGCTTTTAACAAATCTGTTGAAGAAAAGCTTGGGAAAATTGATATACTTGCTTCTAAAGTCGATAGTCTTGCTGCTGATGTTGATCTTTTGAAATCAAAAGTTTTGCCTAATGAGAATCATCATAATAAAATTACTACTACAGCAAATGCCATTCAAGTTAGAATTAATGAGAATATAAGATTAATGGCTGAACTGCGTGCTAGGTGGGATAGAGAAGAAAATGAAAAACTAGCTAAAGAAAAGGATGTAGCTAAAGTTTGGACTATTACCACCACTAGTAATGCTAATGCTACACATGTTGCTGCACCTCCTACTCATACTAATAAAAGAATTGGTGTTAGCAATGTTTCCACTTCTAATGCAAAGCGCGAAAAATTGCCTGAAACTGCTAAAACTGCTGAAACTGCCTGTGATAAAGCTGCTGAAATTTTTTCCAACATTGGGGATGATGATCCCATTGCTTTAGATTATAATGGTTTGAATTTTGATGATTGCCACATCTCTGAAGTTATAAAGTTCTTGCAAAAACTTGCTAAAAGTCCTAATGCTAGTGCTATAAATTTGGCTTTCACGCATCATATTACAAATGCTCTCATAAAAGCTAGAGAAGAGAAATTAGAGCGTGAAGCTTCTATTCCTAAAAAGTTAGAGGATGGTTGGGAGCCCATCATTAAGATGAAGGTTAAAGATTTTGATTGTAATGCTTTATGTGATCTTGGTGCAAGTATTTCTGTTATGCCTAAGAAAATTTATAATATGCTTGACTTGCCACCACTGAAAAATTGTTATTTGGATGTTAATCTTGCTGATCATTCTACAAAGAAACCTTTGGGGAAAGTTGATAATGTTCGCATTACTGTTAACAATAACCTTGTCCCCGTTGATTTTGTTGTCTTGGATATTGAATGCAATGCATCTTGTCCCATTATATTGGGAAGACCTTTTCTCGAACTGTTGGTGCTATTATTGATATGAAGGAAGGTAATATAAAATATCAATTTCCTCTCAAGAAAGGTATGGAACACTTCCTAGAAAGAGAATGAAGGTACCTTTTGATTCTATTATGAGAACAAATTATGATGTTGACACTTGTCTCTTGATAATACTTGATACACACTTTCTGCGCCTAGCTGAAAGGCGTTAAAGAAAAGCGCTTATGGGAGACAACCCATGTTTTTACCTACAGTACTTTGTTTTTATTTTGTGTCTTGGAAGTTGTTTACTACTGTAGCAACCTCCTTATCTTAGTTTTGTGTTTTGTTGTGCCAAGTTAAGCCGTTGATAGAAAAGTAAGTACTAGATTTGGATTACTGCGCAGTTCCAGATTTCTTTGCTGTCACGAATCTGGGTCCACCTCCCTGTAGATAGCTCAGAAAATTATGCCAATTTACGTGCATGATCCTCAGATATGTACGCAACTTTCATTCAATTTGAGCATTTTCATTTGAGCAAGTCTGGTGCCATTTTAAAATTCGTCAATACGAACTGTTCTGTTTTGACAGATTCTGCCTTATTTTCGCATTGCCTCTTTCGCTATGTTGGATGAATTTCTTTGATCCACTAATGTCCAGTAGCATTATGCAATGTCCAGAAGTGTTAAGAATGATTGTGTCACCTCTGAATATGTCAATTTATATTGTGCACTAACCCTCTAATGAGTTGTTTCGAGTTTGGTGTGGAGGAAGTTTTCAAGGATCAAGAGAGGAGTATGATGCAACATGATCAAGGAGAGTGAAAGCTCTAAGCTTGGGGATGCCCCGTGGTTCACCCCTGCATATATCAAGAAGACTCAAGCGTTTAAGCTTGGGGATGCCCAAGGCATCCCTTCTTCATTGACAACATTATCAGGTTCCTCCCCTGAAACTATATTTTTATTCCATCACATCTTATGTGCTTTACTTGGAGCGTCGGTTTGTTTTTGTTTTTTGTTTTGTTTGAATAAAATGGATCCTAGCATTCACTTTATGGGAGAGAGACACGCTCCGCTGTAGCGTATGGACAAGTATGTCCTTGGTTTCTACTCATAGTATTCATGGCGAAGTTTCTCCTTCGTTAAATTGTTATATGGTTGGAATTGGAAAATGATACATGTAGTAATTGCTATAAATGTCTTGGGTAATGTGATACTTGGCAATTGTTGTGCTCATGTTTAAGCTCTTGCATCATATGCTTTGCACCCATTAATGAAGAAATACATAGAACATGCTAAAATTTGTTTTATTTGGTTTCTCTAAGGTCTAGATAATTTCTAGTATTGAGTTTGAACAACAAGGAAGACTATGTAGAGTCTTATAATGTTTTCAATATGTCTTTTATGTGAGTTTTGCTGCACCGGTTCATCCTTGTGTTTGTTTCAAATAAGCCTTGCTAGCCTAAACCTTTGTATCGAGAGGGAATACTTCTCATGCATCCAAAATACTTGAGCCAACCACTATGCCATTTGTGTCCACCATACCTACCTATACTACATGGTATTTTCCGCCATTCCAAAGTAAATTGCTTGAGTGCTACCTTTAAAATTCCATCATTCACCTTTGCAATATATAGCTCATGGGACAAATAGCTTAAAAACTATTGTGGTATTGAATATGTAATTATGCACTTTATCTCTTATTAAGTTGCTTGTTGTGCGATAACCATGTTTACTGGGGACGCCATCAACTTTTCATTGTTGAATTTCATGTGAGTTGCTATGCATGTCCGTCTTGTCTAAGTAAGAGAGATCTACCACCATAGGGTTAAGCATGCATATGTTAGAGAAGAACATTGGGCCGCTAACTAAAGCCATGCTCCATGGTGGAAGTTTCAGTTTTGGACAACAATCCTCAAATCTCAAATGAGAAAATTATTAATTGTTGTTATATGCTTATGCATAAAAGAGGAGTCCATTATCTGTTGTCTATGTTGTCCCGGTATGGATGTCTAAGTTGAAGAATAATCAATAGCGAGAAATCCAATGCGAGCTTTCTCCTTAGACCTTTGTACAGGCATAGAGGTACCCCTTTGTGACACTTGGTAAAAACAATGCATTGTGATGATCCGGTAGTCCAAGCTAATTAGGACAAGGTGCGGGCACTATTAGTACACTATGCATGAGGCTTGCAACTTATAAGATATAATTTACATGATGCATATGCTTTATTACTACCGTTGACAAAATTGTTTCATGTTTTCAAAATCAAAGCTCTAGCACAAATATAGCAATCGATGCTTTTCTTCTATGGAGGACCATTCTTTTACTTTCAATGTTGAGTCAGTTCACCTATTTCTCTCCACCTCAAGAAGCAAACACTTGTGTGAACTGTGCATTGATTCCTACATACTTGCTTATTGCACTTATTATATTACTCTATGTTGACAATATCCATGAGATATACATGTTACAAGTTGAAAGCAACCGCTGAAACTTAATCTTCTTTTGTGTTGCTTCAATGCCTTTACTTTGAATTATTGCTTTATGAGTTAACTCTTATGCAAGACTTATTGATGCTTGTCTTGAAGTGCTATTCATGAAAAGTCTTTGCTTTATGATTCACTTGTTTACTCATGTCATATACATTGTTTTGATCGCTGCATTCACTACATATGCTTTACAAATAGTATGATCAAGATTATGATGGCATGTCACTCCAGAAATTATCTGTGTTATCGTTTTACCTGCTCGGGACGAGCAGAACTAAGCTTGGGGATGCTGATACGTCTCCGACGTATCGATAATTTCTTATGTTCCATGCCACATTATTGATGTTATCTACATGTTTTATGCACACTTTATGTCATATTCGTGCATTTTCTGGAACTAACCTATTAACAAGATGCCGAAGTGCCAGTTGCTGTTTTCTGCTGTTTTTGGTTTCAGAAATCCTAGTAAGGAAATATTCTCGGAATTGGACGAAATCAAAGCCCAGGGCCTATTTTCTCACGAAGCTCCAAGTCCGAAGGAGAGACGAAGAGGGGCCACGGAGGGGCCACACTATAGGCGGCGCGGCCCTCCCTTGGCCGCGCCGGCTGTGGTGTGGGGCCCCGTGCCGCCTCTTGACCTGCCCTTCCGCCTATAAAAAGTCTCCGTGACGAAACCCCAGTACGAGAGCCACGATACGGAAAACCTTCCAGACGCCGCCGCCGCCGATCCCATCTCGGGGGATCCAGGAGATCGCCGGCACCCCGCGGAGAGGGAATCATCTCCCGGAGGACTCTACGCCGCCATGGTCGCTCCGTGTGATGTGTGAGTAGTCTACCCCTGGACTATGGGTCCATAGCGTAGCTAGATGGTTGTCTTCCCCATTGTGCTATCATTGTCGGATCTTGTGAGCTGCCTAACATGATCAAGATCATCTATCTGTAATTCTATATGTTGCGTTTGTTGGGATCCGATGAATAGAGAATACTTGTTATGTTGATTATCAAAGTTATATCTACGTGTTGTTTATGATCTTGCATGCTTTCCGTTACTAGTAGATGCTCTGGCCAAGTAGATGCTTGTAACTCCAAGAGGGAGTACTTATGCTCGATAGTGGGTTCATGCCTGCATTGACACCTGGGACAGTGACAGAAAGTTCTAAGGTTGTGTTGTGCTGTTGCCACTAGGGATAAAACATTGATGCTATGTCTAAGGATGTAGTTGTTGATTACATTACGCACCATACTTAATGCAATTGTCTGTTGCTTTGCAACTTAATACTGAGGGGGTTCGGATGATAACCTGAAGTTGGACTTTTTAGGCATAGATGCAGTTGGATGACGGTCTATGTACTTTGTCGTAATGCCCAATTAAATCTCACTATACTCATCATGATATGTATGTGCATGGTCATGCTCTCTTTATTTGTCAATTGCCCAACTGTAATTTGTTCACCCAACATGCTGTTCGTCTTATGGGAGAGACACCTCTAGTGAACCGTGGACCCCGGTCCAATTCTCTTTACTGAAATACAATCTCTGCAATACTTGTTCTACTGTTTTCGCAAACAATCATCTTCCACACAATACGGTTAACTCTTTGTTACAGCAAGCCGGTGAGATTGACAACCTCACTGCTTCGTTGGGGCAAAGTACTTTGGTTGTGTTGTGCGGGTTCCACGTTGGCGCCGGAATCCCTGGTGTTGCGCCGCACTACAGCCGCCATCAACCTTCAACGTGCTTCTTGACTCCTACTGGTCCGATTAAACCTTGGTTTCTTACCGAGGGAAACTTGCAGCATCACACCTTCCTCTTGGGGTTCCCAACGGACGCGTGTCGAACGAAAAGACAATACGTCAACCACGCGCATCAGGCACCTGCGTTTTTCAAACCAAAGGGCATAGTAACATAGCAGTAAGTACCAAACGGGGTAATGAATGAAGTCGCCTTTTGGTCGGATTCCTTCATCCGGATCTGATGATACCCGGAATACGCATCAAGAAAACACAGAAGTTCCGCCCCGCCGTCGAATCAATGACTTGGTCAATGCGCGGCAAGGGGAACGGATCCTTCGGGCAATGCTTGTTCAAGCCGGAGTAATCGATGCACATTCTTAGTATTTCAGTGTTCTTTTTGGGTACAAGGACGGGATTCGCGACCAATCGGTGTGGATAACTTCTATTACAAAACCTGCTTCTAGTAACTTTGCTAGTTCCATTCCTATGGGCGGCGCTCTTATCTCCAAAGCGGCGCATAGCTGCTTCACCGGTTTAGCCCCCGGATTTATGTTGAGGTAGTGCTCGGCGAGTTCCCTAGGTACTCCGGACATGTCGAAGGTTGCCATGCGAAGATATCCATGTTAGCGGAGGAACTCGACGAGCGCGTCTTCCTATTTGGGGTCCATGTTGGCTCCGACTGAAACCTGCTTGGAAGAGTCGCCTTTGATGAGGTCGTGCTTCTTGGTTTCTATCGCGGCCTTGAAGGAGGTTTTCGCTCGGAGATCTGCTTCTTGGTGGTCCATCCTCGCCGGATCCACCGCGGCTCTGTAGCCTTTTAGCTCTTCTCCGGATATCACAGACTGCGAAGGCGGTCGCCTAACTCGCACTCATGAGCCTTTTTGTAGTCTCCGGATACGGTAATCATACCTTTAGGACCCGGAATCTTGAGCTTGTTGTAGATGTAGCACGCTCTTGCGTGGAACTTGTGGTAGGTGGGCCTGCCGAAGATGACGTGGTAGGAGCTCTTGAAGGGCACAACTTCAAACGTGATCTTTTCTTTGCGGAAATTATGAACATCGCCAAAAGCCACGGGAAGTGTTATGCTGCCGAGGGAATTCGCCTTCTTACCCGGAACCACGCCATGAAACTCAGTGGTGCTGTGTTTCAGCTCCTTGGTGAGGTTCATCCGCTCTAGAGTCTCCAGGTACATGATGTTCAGGCTGGCTCCACCATCCATGAGGCACTTGGAGAAGTCATACCCATCTATGCGGGGACTTACAACCAAGGCGTAGCATTCTTTTGGCACAATTGCGGGGTGATCCTTCCTATCGAATGTGCACGGGATTTCCGACCACCTGACGTACTGCGGCACAGCCGGAACTATGGCATTCAGGATCCGGGTAGCTGACTTGGAGGCGCGCACTGTTGGGGTCCCGAGGAAAGTGTGGTAAGCCCCACGCTCTTTTTTGTCGAATGGGTTGGATTTACCTGCAGATCCCGCCTTGGGATCCGGCGAGTTATCATCCTCATCCATCGCCTCGGAACTATCCTCCTCTTTGTCTTTGTTCTTGCCCTTGCCTCCCTTGCCGCGTGGGCGGTGCTTCTGGGTTCGCTTGTATCCTGCCTCCGGATCGTTCTTTAGATCATTGACCCACTTGCGGCTGTTGGTATGAGTGGACTTCCCGTAACCGGATCCGGATGGCCAGGTGGCATGTCTCATCCTCGTAGGTTTGCAGGGCGCGGGATCCGCCAACGGACCTCGAGGTATGCCGCCGACCCCCGCCGGCTCCGCCTCCACGTCCGCGTCCTCTTCCGCCACCTGAACCTCCGCGTTGAAACGCCATGGCGACCATCTCGGATCCGCCACTCTTCTGGTCATCAGGGCTTGTGGTTGCCGGCCGCTACCGTTATCACGGTTCTTCTTTTTGTTGATGTGGGGATTGCAGTAGCTGTGATCACCGCCCGCGCATCATCGGTGGCAGTATGATCACTGGCAATGGAGATCATTTCATCCAAAGTCGGCTTGCTTGAGTTAGCCAAACGAGTGAGCGTATGCCTTAGCAATCCTCCCCTCTGCAGTCCACCAATGAAAGCGTACATGGCGGTGGTGTGGTCGACGTTTTCGCACTCGTTCCTGCATGCCAACCATCGCGTGAGGTAGTTTCTTGAGGTTTCTCCCTTCTTCTGGATGCAGCTTGCAGGTCGCTTGCCGTGGCAGGTCTTTTGTAAGTGCCTCTGAAGTGTTTCTCGAAAGCGGTCTTCAGGTCGAACCAGCAAAAGATGGAGTTCTTCTCGAGGTCACTGAGCCAGATCCGCTGGATACAAGGTACAACGGAGCATGCGGCAGCGATATTAGGGGTTCCTCCGGCAAAGGTTACCGCATTATAGTAATCCTCAATCCAGGTATCCGGCCTTTCGGTGCCATCATAATGCTTCAGATTTCCGGGTAGCTTGAGGTTCATCCTTGGCTTTGGTTCCTCTCGAATCATCCTGCCAAAGCACTTTGGACCAATATAGTCGGTTCTGTATTCGGTAAGGCGATCCCGTGCGTCGCGCGGGCCGTGGCGAGGGGATTGCGAGCGAGAGCGAGATCTCCGTTCCGCTCCGCCTCCGCCGCCACCGCTAGGTGGTGAGGGAGACCCGCGAGGTGGGCGGTCTGATTTCTTGCTTCCGCCATCGATTCTCCTCGACCTTCCGGTGCGCCCGGCCTCGTGGCTGCCTTCGCCCGGCGCCACTGCCCCCGGCCGGCGAGGCTCCGGGTCACGGCTCCGGCGAGGCTCTGGGTCACGGCTCCGACGAGGCTCTGGGTCACGGCTCCGGCGAGGCTCTGGGCCGCGGTCTTCATTCCGACCTCTCCTAGGCTCAGGCTCACGAACATTGTTCTGGTTTCGGCGTGGTTCCGGCGAGCGCTCCCTGTTTCTGTTTCTTGGCAGCACGTTGTCGCGGATAACGATCCCACCATGCCCCGGGGGCCTGGTGTTTCCAGCTGGACTACGGCGGCGAGGGGGTCGCGGTAACCAGGCGGAGGAGAGGGTTGCGGTATTTGTCTCGTCCAGAGTACATCGCATCCTTTCCCTTCCTTGGATCGACGAAGGCGTCTTTGACGGAACAGGGATCGGATTTGGGTGTTCCCGACTCTTCTTCCGCTCCGAGGATCCGGTGTGTGATTCATCATCGAGATGCCGATCGGCGCGGGCGTCCTTCTGCGCGGTAGATACACAGTTATCCGGATTGGATTCCAACTCGCGAAGTGTCTCGCCTTGCTTTGTCGCCGCATTGCCGAAGCGACAAGTGTGCGGAGGTAGTTGATATCAACCTCTTCGTCCTTCTTCTTCAACAGTTCCGCAGCTTTTTGCATGTTGTCCTTTGGGGTTTCCAGCGGCCGGTGCTCTACGGGCGTGTTGAAGGGTATTCTGCGAGGCGGAATTGCTTCTCTAACAATTTGATCGGCCTCCGCCTGCGCATAGATCATCTTTACTTCCCACTCTGCCCTCATGCTCTTGACCTGCTCGAGTGTGGCAGTAATCTCGCGATCCTGTCTGTCGAAATTTTCCGCCAATCCTGCAGCTTCGCCCTTTCTTCGGTCTCGGCGAGCTTCTTGGCAGTGGCCAGCATTTCCTGTCTAGTGGCTTCTAGAGCCTCCAGATCTGCGGCTTCGCCCGGGGTTATAGGTGTGTTAAGAACTGCTCGCGCGACCATCTCTTCAGCTGACAGGAGCTCCTCCGAGGAAGAATCCCTGCGGGGTCGCTCCCGAGACATTGGAGATCCTTGTTGGGATGGCTGAGGGTCGGATTGGCTGGTTGGCTCTTCAGATCCAGGGCCACGCTGGCATTGCGAGAACTCGTTAGGCCGGGCGGAGTCGACTTAGGATCACCGAAACCGTACTCAGCTTGCTGGTTAAACTCGTCAGTATCCATGGAGGGGGTATCTCCGGAAATTGGGCTCGATTGCCCAAAATCGATTCTTCAACCGGAGCTTCGTCCGACGTGCTCAACCCGATCCGGATCCGCGCCGCTTTCCGTGCCTCTACCGCTCAGGACCAGCTCCGGCTTCTTCAGGGCGGTTCCGGCGGTATGAGCCAAGAAGTGTACGAAGTGGCACCTCTTTTCTAACACCTGGGAGACCCAGCGGATCTGCATTGGTCTTCCACCGTTGTTTCCTCGCTCAGGGCGGATTGGGTGGGCTTTGAAATTTCCATCCGAGGCGGAATCTTCCTTGGGAAGCTCCTGCATCTCGATCGGATCTTCGCGATGGCCCAGCTCACGGCTGTCGCGTCTCGCATTTACTGTGGGTCGTCGGAATCGACGGTCCCGATGAAGATGTGTATGCCGCCTATTGGGACGATGGAGAGCTTGACGGGTTTGTCCTAGCCGGAATCCGCACTCATCCGGGGGGACGATCCAGATTTCCCGTAGAGGACGCGCCCACAGCGATGGTGTCGTCGTAGCCCCCATGCGGAACCCTCCCGGTTCCGGCCTCCGACGCCACAGCCCACGGTGGGCGCCAACTGTCGTTGCCTATTCGACGGTACCGGAGGAGGGATCCTCAGGGGAGAAGAAGTAGGGGCCATAGGGCGGAGTGCACACGGGACGGTGGTATGCGATTTACCCAGCTTCGAACACTGCACGATGACATGGCCTACTGCTGCTTGTCTGGAATTATCTGGGCGCTTTCGCGTTGTTACAATGAGTTGTGGTTGTGCCTCTAGGGCTCCCGGGATCCGGCTTATATAGACGCACGGATCTAGGGTTTACACGGAGAGTCCTAGCCGGAATACAAGTTGCCTAACTACGGTACAAAGTCTTGCCGTGTACGTCAAGGATCCGCCTTCCTTCTAGGTCACGCTGGATCCGGATACTTCATGGGCCTCCACGGATCCGGCCTTCGTAGGTCGGTTAGGATCCAGGCTCCTCGTTCCGGGCTGGACTTCATCCTTCATGATCTACAGCAACTGGGCCGCCGATGAGCCACATGCCTCACCACCAACTATGGGCCACCCGGGCTTGCCGGATCTAGGCCATGCCGTTGATATACCCATAAAGTATACCCACAACAGTGCCCACACGCACGCTCAACCCACTTATGATAGGTGGATATCGCGACTCGCACTCTCCTTCACTACAACAATGTCCAGGAAGCCACCTAACTAAGTTAACCCGTATCGAAGTTCGGCCGTGCTCCGAAGTGGACTTACCTGTTTGCGTCTACGGCTTTCGGATGGAAACAGTGCCCGCAGGGTGAATCCATCTTCAGCAATACGTACCGCGCCTACGAGCGTGCAAGAGACAACGGGGTTACAAGGCAACATGGCTTCCCCAAAAGTAACATCATATCATCTGACCACAAAGAAACAAGCTTGCACGCCCGAGAGAAACAAAACGTTCAAACTAGTTGTGGCCACTGGACAAAGCTGTAGATTCCGACAGTGGTCGAGGGGAGACCCAGTAACATACCCACGTGTGGTTAGAGCGCTCAGTCTCGAAACAGATAATAGGAACTCGGGTCCTAAGTTATTTAGGAAACACAAGTGAGCCGTCACAAAACGATCAGCTCACCCACCGATGCCTCCGCTAAACAATTATCAACAACTAAAGTAACCATGATTCTTCCCATCATATAACCCGATAAGATAACAATAACGGTAACGAGATAAGACGGCACAAGCATGCACTACGACTCGCAAGGCAGACCCGATAACCAAACAATAGCTGTAGGAGGTTGTGGCGGCAATATGTGCTGCTTGAGGTAACAAGTGGATAAGACACGTGACAAGAATGCAACTCAAGGCTAGCATGAGGGAGAAGGCGAAATAAAATAGGTGAGCGACTCCTGCAGGGACAGGAGTATAGGGAAATGCTTGCCTGTTAAAACTTGCCGAGGAACATCCGGAGGACTTGTCGTATCTCACATCACCACTTCGCGATCCTATCCGGGAAGAAGCAAATGCTGGAACACACAACGTATGCAAGTCTTACTATTACAACAGAAGAATCAGCATGCTCGTGATATGATATGCATGACATGGCAAAGATGGTGCGATGCAACTTATCCATTTAAGCGGAGTCGGAACCCCGGACAAACAAATTAAGTTGGAGTTGCATTTTCTACCATCAAAGTTAAGTGTTCATTAGCATGGCATAACATGGCAGGGGTGAGCTACTTCAATATTAAACGGAGCGGGGAAACCCTACTTGGATATCCGAAATACTATGCATATATGTTAGGTGGTATGCACGAACTATCACATCACGACATGATGCGAGATGCAAACAGATGAATGGATGGCATATTATTGTTCCTTATGCTTTTCTGATCAATTTTCATATATAAAATATTTTATTTCGAGTTACCAATTAAAAGATATGATTTTTAGAAGATTTTGCAAAAGGATTAGAAGCACATGGAGACATGAGCTGGACCTGCGATGTTCTGGGCCGGATCTGGTCTGCATCAGCGACGGGAAAAGCTGGGCCGCACGGGCGATGTACTGCTGCGGGAAAAATCTGGGCTGAGGCCCATTGGTACGCCGGATCTGAGCCACAGAATCAAGGAACAAAAAATGTGGCTTAATTAGCCAGGATCTCTTGCGTAAGGTAGCAAGCAGCTTACCACTGCGCTGCCCATCAGATCATGTCAACAAGCCAACGCTTTACCAATTGAACCAAACCGAAGCGGAGATCAGGGCCAGAACAGCCATGGCAGAGAAGGATCTGGACTAGCATGGATCCGTCGGGGAAGCGCGAGACGGGACATGGGAGATGGCGTCGGGGGAGCGCCTCTTCGTGCTAAACCAGAAGGTGACGGAGTTGGCACCATGGAGTCACAGGAGAAACGCTGGCGATGAGCTCCTGCGGTGGAGGACGGAGGTCACCATGTGCAGATCAACTGAGAACGAAATAGATGGAAATAAGGGGTCTCGGAGGTGCGCGAGGTTACCAGGAACGTGTTGGTGCGGTCAGCCAGGTCGGAGGAGGCGTGTGGCGGCCGAAATCGACGATGAACTCGCCGGAGTTGGAGAAGGAAACGGCGATTTTGCCGTTGATTGAACGAGCCCCGGCTCGATTCCTTGGAGCAGGTTGAAGAGGAGGCCGAGGCGCATCTACGGGTGGCTTCGGCTTGTCGAGGGGTAGCCGGTAGCGGCGGCGCCATGGCGGGGAGGTGGTGGTGCTCTTGCTTCGTTTCCTCACAGAGAACACAGAAAAATGTGGGGATGAAGAAAGTGGTGGCGGCGCGATTGGGAGGAAGAGGAGGACGCTAGGGTTTCTCACAGAGGGATGCCTCGGTGGGGATTAAAGGAGGTCAAAAGTAGAGGAGCATCTGCGGTGGTTGGAGCCGAGGACCACGGTCACGCCACAAGCATGGAAGATGACGAGAGGAAAAGAGAGATGGGGTCGAAGGGGTACGGGCCAAGAGGGAGGTTGGGTTAGAGAGGTGGGCTGCCAGCATTGCTGGGCCAAGGAGAGAGAGAAGGGAGAGGAAACTGGGCTGCGTCGGGAGACAAAGAAAAAGGCCACAAAAGAGAGGGAGCCCAGATTAGCTAGGTTTGAACTTCTATTATAAAATTTGCTCTTCTCCTTTTCTTTTGAAAACTGCTCAAACAAATTTTGAATTCAAAGATGGAGAGAGAGAGAGAGGAAAGCAATTACAAGCATTGCCAAAATATTAGGTACCCAAAATAAAATAGATTTGTTTTGTTAAGGTTTTGTTAAATGAATAGGCAAGAAGAGGGTTTATTATATAACCATATGAGAGGGAAACCGAAATAGTTTTCATTTAAAAATAACTTTTATTTGATAAAATCTTGTGAATGATATGATGCATGATGCATATGACCTTGGAACGACACGGAAAAACAAGAAGCGGGAAAAATCTAATATTGGGTTTTTCCGGGTCGTTACAAACGACACCACTAACAAGGAACCTCGCCCCGAGGTTCCACCTCAAGGTACGGGGGAGAGAGGTGAACTATCGGGTCTTCAGGCGACGTGTCGATCTCCTCGACACCACTAACAAGAGTTCTTGCTCCATGCTGATCGGCGACACCACTAACAAGAAGTCGTTGGTCCGCTGTTGATGATGCGCCTTCGTCGGGACCTCCGAAGATCGATCCTATTTGGTTAAGTCAAAGATCATCCAACCCGCGTCGGAACCTAAGACTCGGAGAAACTCAGATAAGAGAGAAGACTCAAAAATTGCAAAGGTAAGAGGAGAAAGAATATAGATGAGGAGAAAATCAGAATTAATCAGATCTATCCAACGAATTTTTAGAAGATAGTTTTGACACTAGACACAACGTCCGTTGGCAAGGTTATACTACAGGCTGGACTAGTGGGGTACCGTCAACCTGAGCTCTGATACCAAACTGTGACGCCCCGGAACCGGTACCATGAGGATCCCAGCGAACCCGCCGAAATCCGCACGATATCGATTCAGAGACGCCCTCCGACACGACATGCGTGACGAATCACACACGTGATGCCAGAGGAATTAACACGAGCGGTAACATTACAACAGGATTACAATAGAGCCCACAAGAAACATATATTACAACAACGACTCCAACGAGTCAAGATACAAATATACAATACAAAGATCCAACTCATACAGAAGATCGAATATGTCCGAGTACGGACAAGATACAAATTGGACTAAGAGTCCTGAAGATAACCAGTGGCGTCCATAACCCTGCCCAGGCCAAGCCGGAAGGGTAACCTTGCTAATGTCTTCTTCATCGAACATATCTTCATACCTGCCCGGTTATATCCCGTAGAAGCAGCAATAAGTACGGGTTCGTACTTAACAAGACTTCAAGACGTATAAGCATTCGTCAACCAGTCATCCTTTGTACTTGAGGCACGCAGGGGACTTAGAGGACGCAAGAGGACTGTCATAGGCAATATGGTGGGGTTAAGCGGCAACGCGCAAGCACTAAAAACCTATAGAGACACTCTACAACATTCGTCTACCAGAGTAGGGGAGAGCGCATAAACTAACAGTTCTATACTCTGCAAGCATAGCACAAACCGATGTGTTCCCCCTCGCAAGGAAGTAATTACAAAGGCACTCACACGGTTGACAAGTTTTAACCAGTTATTATTTAAGTTGTAATATCTTACTATGCAAGTTATTAGTATTGAAACAACAGGTGTAAGTTGTCTATGGTCGAGTCATACAGCTCCAAGTCGTCCATAACCGCGACACGGCTTATCGATAAGATTGTAACCCTGCAGGGGTGCCCAAATGTGCCCACACGCACGCTCAACACACTTATGACAGGTGGATATCGCGACTCGCACTCTACTTCACTACAACAATGTCTAGGAAGCCACCTAACTAAGTTAACCCGTATCGAAGTTCGGCCGTGCACCGAAGCGGACTTAGCTGTTTGCGTCTACGGCTTTCGGATGGAAACAGTGCCCGCAGGGTGAATCCATCTTCAGCAATACGTACCGCACCTACGAGCGTGCAGGAGACAATGGGGTTACAAGGCAACATGGCTTCCCCAAAAGTAACATCATATCGTCTGACCACAAAGAAACAAGCTTGCACGCCCGAGAGAAACAAAACGTTCAAACTAGTTGTGGCCACTGGACAAAGATGTAGATTCCGGCAGTGGTCGAGGGGAGACCCGGTAAGCATACCCACGTGTGGTTAGAGCGCTCAGTCTCGAAACAGATAATAGGAACTCGGGTCCTAAGTTATTTAGGAAACACAAGTGAGCCGTCACAAAACGATCAGCTGACCCACCGATGCCTCCGCTAAACAATTATCAACAACTAAAGTAACCATGATTTTTCCCATCATATAACCCGATAAGATAACAATAACGGTAACGAGATAAGATAGCACTAGCATGCACTACGACTCGCAAGGCAGGCCCGATAACCAAACAATAGCTGTAGGAGGTGGTGGCGGCAATATGGGCTGCTTGAGGTAACAAGTGGATAGGACACGTGACAAGAATGTAACTCAAGGCTAGCATGAGGGAGAAGGCAAAATAAAATAGGTGAGCGACTCCTGCAGGGACAGGAGTATAGGGAAAATGCTTGCCTGTTAAAACTTGCCGAGGAACATCCGGAGGACTTGTCGTATCTCACATCACCACTTCGCGATCCTATTCGGGAAGAAGCAAATGCTGGAACACACAACGTATGCAAGTCTTACTATTACAACAGAAGAATCAGCATGCTCGTGATATGATATGCATGACATGGCAAAGATGGTGCGATGCAACTTATCCATTTAAGCGGAGTCGGAACCCCGGACAAACAAATTAAGTTGGAGTTGCATTTTCTACCGTCAAAGTTAAGTGTTCATTAGCATTGCATAACATGGTATGGGTGAGCTACTTCAATATTAAACGGAGGGGGAAACCCTACTTGGATATCCGAAATACTATGCATATATGTTAGGCGGTATGCACGAACTATCACATCACGACATGATGCGAGATGCAAACAGATGAATGGATGGCATATTATTGTTCCTTATGTTTTTCTGATCAATTTTCATATATAAAATATTTTATTTCGAGTTACCAATTAAAAGATATGATTTTTAGAAGATTTTGCAAAAGGATTAGAAGCACATGCAGACACGAGCTGGACCTGCGATGTTCTGGGCCGGATCTGGTCTGCATCAGCGACGGGAAAAGCTGGGCCGCGCGGGCGATGTACTGCTGCGGGAAGAATCTGGGCTGAGGCCCATTGGTACGCCGGATCTGATCCACATAATCAAGGAACAAAAAATGTGCCTTAATTAGCCAGATTTGGGATTTGAACACAGGATCTCTTGCGTAAGGTAGCAAGCAGCTTAACACTGGGCAGCCCATCAGATCATGTCAACAAGCCAGCGCTTTACCAATTGAACCAAAGCGAAGCGGAGATCAGGGCCAGAACAGCCATGGCAGAGAAGGATCTGGACGAGCATGGCGTCGGGGGAGCGCCTCTTTTGTGCTGAACCAGAAGGTGACGGAGTTGGCACCAGGGAGTCACCGGAGCAACGCTGGCGATGAGCTCCTGCGGTGGAGGACGGAGGTCACCGTGTGCAGATCAACTGAGAACGAAATAGATGGAAATAAGGGGTCTCGGAGGTGCGCGAGGTTACCAGGAACGTGTTGGTGCGGTCAGCCAGGTCGGAGGAGGCGTGTGGCGGCCGGAATCGACGATGAACTCGCCGGAGTTGGAGAAGGAAACGGCGATTTTGCCGTTGATTGAACGAGCCTCGGCTCGATTCCTTGGAGCAGGTTGAAGAGGAGGCCGAGGTGCATCTACGGGTGGCTTCGGCTTGTCGAGGGGTAGCCGGTAGCGGCGGCGCCATGGCGGGGAGGTGGTGGTGCTCTTGCTTCGTTTCCTCACAGAGAACACGGAAAAACATGGGGATGAAGAAAGTGGTGGCGGCGCGATTGGGAGGAAGAGGAGGACGCTAGGGTTTCTCATTGAGGGATGCCTCGGTGGGGATTAAAGGAGGTGAAAAGTAGAGGAGCATCTGCGGTGGTTGGAGCCGAGGACCACGGTCACGCCACAAGCATGGAAGATGACGACAGGAAAAGAGAGATGGGGTCGAAGGGGTACGGGCCAAGAGGGAGGTTGGGCTTGAGAGGAGAGCAGCCAGCATTGCTGGGCCAAGGAGAGACAGAAGGGAGAGGGAACTGGGCTTCGTCGGGAGACAAAGAAAAAGGCCACAAAAGAGAGGGAGCCCAGATTTGCTAGGTTAGAACTTTTATTATAAAATTTGCTCTTCTCCTTTTCTTTTGAAAACTGCTCGAACAAAGTTTGAATTCAAAGATGGAGAGAGAGAGAGGAAAGCAATTACAAGCATTGCCAAAATATTAGGTACCCAAAATAAAATTGTATTGTTTTGTTAAGGTTTTGTTAAATGAATAGGCAAGAGGAGGGTTTATTATATAAACCATATGAGAGGGAAACCGAAATAGTTTTCATTTAAAAATAACTTTTATTTGATAAAATCTTGTGAATGATATGATGCATGATGCATATGACCTTGGAACGATACGGAAAAACAAGCAGCGGGAAAAATCTAATATTGGGTTTTTCCGGGTCGTTACAGGGTGCCACCGCCGCGGGCGTGCTCGGATGCCCACTACGCCGCTCGCTCAAGTGCTACGACGTTGTGGTTGTGGTCTGCGTCGGCGTTGCCGTCAACAGAATCAGAGCTGTTGGCGCTACCGTGCAAGCCTTCGACCTTTGCCGCTGCCGCACGTGCTGCCTTCGCTACTGCTTCTACCTCTACCGTTGCCAGCCTTGATGCCCTTGCTGCTGCCACAGCTGCTGCTGCAGCCACTCGTTCACGCTCCTCTGCCATGGCGTGATCGGCCTCTTGTCGACGCCGTGTGCTTGAGGTAGCGTTTGCTGGGAGTGTACGTCGGACATGGCTCACTGCTGGGGGCTGAGAGGGTTGTTATCACCAGAATTTGACCAAGTCAGAGGTGGGCCACGATCAAGATGGGCTTGAAGATTATATATGAAGAAAATACGTAGATCGGCCTTATATGCAAAGTTGGGCTAGATTGCCCATATATCTGTAATGTAATAGATCGTATCTTAGATAGAATTTTACCCGTGCACGGTTAGGTGCACGTCTAAAGTTAGAAAGTCCCTTGGACTATAAATATGTATCTAGGGTTTATGGAATAAACAACAACCAACGTTCAACCAAACAAATCAATCTCGGCGCATCGCCAACTCCTTCGTCTCGAGGGTTTCTACCGGTACATGCTGCCTAGATCGCATCTTGCGATCTAGGCAGCACAAGCTCCACGTTGTTCATGCGTTGCTCGTACTGAAGCCTTGTTGATGGCGAGCAACGTAGTTATCATAGATGTGTTAGGGTTAGCATAGTTCTTCGCGTAACATGCTGTCGTAGTGCAACCCTTGCATGTCTAGCCGCCTCACACCTATCTTAGGTGTGGGGGCGGCACCCCGCTTGATCATTATTTAGTAGATCTGATCCGTTACGATTGCTCCTTGTTCTACAAGGATTAGTTTAATATCTGCAATAGTTAGGCCTTACAAAGGGGGGAGGATCCAGCGGCACGTAGGGTGTCGTTCGCTAGTCCTAAACGGGATGTTCGGGGATCAACTTCGTGTTGGTTTTTAGGCCTTGTTTAGGATCGGCTTACGATCACCGTGCGTGGCCGCGAGGCCCAACCTGAGTAGGATGATCCGATTATGCGGTGAAAACCCTAAATCGTCGTAGATCTAATTAGCTTTATCTTGATCAAGCAGGACCACCATATATTCGGCACCCCGTACGAATCATGGGTGGATCGGCCTTGAGCCGATTCACGGATAACCTGAGAGCCGATCGAGGCTCGTATTTAATGTTTACGTGTATGCCATGCAGAAACTAAGCGAGGCATCTCCATCACCTTCCTGACCAGGTCAGGTGGCACGCCCTGCAATCAGCATCGGACGTGTGACCGTAAGGCTTTGCGGGCCGTCGCCGGAGGGACCTCAGCCAGCCGCAGCTCTAGGTTGTTCCCGGCTCTACCGTGTTGACCGTCGCTGCCCGCCGGTGGGTTTTGACAGTCAACACATTCTGGCACGCCCGGTGGGACTCCGAGCAAAGGAAAGTCGGTGACGAGACATCGGCTGGTACGAACACGATGCTCGTCCTCCCGACGGAGCCTAGTGCTCCAGGATTACACGAGGTACCCAATTTGAACGGCAACAAACGCATCGACGTGACGAAGGCCGGGTAGTAATAACATTGGGGTCGACCCCCGAGGATCTATGTAGGGATATTACAAAACCTTCATGGAGCGCTTCGATCCAGCGAATCGGCCAAGATTATTCTCACCACACGGTCTGCTTGGGTTCAACGGTAATCTAACGAACAGCGGCCACGTCGGCTACGCGAATCTCAACGGAGCCGACGTACGAGTACAGTGCCTTGGCATAATACAGAGCCGATAGCTGCAGTCACCTGACAGATTCGGCTCGGGGGAGGCATATGATCAGCAGACAGACGCATGGGTAAGAAAAGAAAATGTCAGGAGCCGATGGAAAATCGGCCAGTAAAAAAAAATTAGCAAGTGCAAATGTAGCAAGTACAGAAAGATCCAGTCCAGCGGAACATCATCTGTCTCTGAAGGCCCTACTGAAACACGCCGAGGGCGAGAACGGCGTCAACATGGATGCGATCCGCCTCAGCGATCTCAGCCTGGTCATCCTCGTCCTTACCCGTCACCAGCTGATTGCTCAGGGTACGGATTTCAGCCAGATCGGTCTTCAGATCGGCTGTGAGGCCTTTTGCTTCGTCTTGAGAACGGGCAACAAGGGCTTCCTTGTCTTGGATGAGCTGTTTGGTCACCCTTACCCTCTCTTCAAGATTCTCCAGCTCCTTGCGCAGGGTCTCGAGTTCGGCGCGAGTGGCAGAAGTGTCCGTCTTGGCGTCCAGAGCAGCCTTCTTCTCATTGAGCCGTCGACACTTTTCGGCAATATCGGCTCTCAGCGGAAGTTGGGAGTGGCGAATAGTAATCCTTTGGCTAGCCGATTGCACCCTTGACTTAAAGACCGACAGGGTAACAGCGGGCCAGAGCTTCACTTGCAGGGTCATAGGGAGATGAGGCTGGATATCCTCGAGGATGCCTTTGGCTTCCTCGGAATTTTCAATCAGAGTCTCAGTTGAGGCAGAAAGCAAGTCTTTGAGACGCTGAAGTGGACCACGGACCGTACTAGGGTTCGGCTCTCCACTTGCCTTGGAAGAAGTGGGTTCGATGGATTCTGGATCGAACGTCAGCAAGCTCGAGAGGTCACAACCCTGATAGGGCAAACAAAGTGAGTTAGCATGCAATGAAGAAATTGATGGAGCTAAGGAGGAGGGGCATACCTCTCCCATTGTAGGAGGAACAGCCGATGTCGTGACGATCGGCTTTTCTGTGGACTGAGATGGGTCAGCCACTTGGGCAGCCGCGATCGCCGAGGTGGCTAGGTCCAGGGTGGCGGACGGCATCGGTATCTCCTCAACGTCTCCGCTAGAAGTTTCTTCGGCCTGCAAGAGGAAGTGATTAGCCGATCCACACATGACGAACGGGAAAGCATGAAGTATGACCAAGAAGATGATTACATTTGAAACCTCCTGGCTTGATGAAGAGGCTCGTGGGTTCTTACGAGCCCTTTTGACGCAGCGGCGCTTCGTGCGTGACCCCGATCTGCTCGGGGCTTGGGGGGCAGGGGGTTCAGTGATCGACCTTTTCTTGGAAGCCGGCGCTGGTGAAGCCGTCTGGCTCTGGGTGGTGGACCTCTCGGAATTACCCGAGCTCGAGCCCCCCTGACTGGTTTCTTCGGCCCCGCTGGAGGTTCCTTCAGTGGAGGCCTGTAGGAAAGAATACGAGCGTATCGTAAACAAATTGTTGAAAGCGGACAAGTGTCTACAGGGTCTGAACCAACTTACACGCAAGCTTTCTTGGGCCGGAGCTTTACGCTTCAGGGTTTTTCTGGCAGCCACCTTCCTCACTGCCGTCCTCGCCTGAGTCGAGGCTCGGGGGCAACCGGCCCCGAAGATGCTTTACTCTTGGGAGCCGATTTCGGTGAAATCGGCTGACTCTGCATTATGACTTTCTTCAGGGGTGGCGAGCTCTGGCAAAAGAGAACCACTGGTGCCGGAGGAAGGAATACGAAAGGGGAACCGTCGGCTTGTGTGGGAGCCGGACCATCTTGTTGCTGCCAGGAGAAAGAGTCAGGTCACAGACGATCACCATAAGGCGGTTACAGGAAATGCTTAAGTAATGGTACCTGGTCTGCAGGTCAAGCTCTCTCAGCAGCGGTCCTAGAGCCCTCCTGAAGACGTGGGTCTTCCACATAGACCACCAAGTTTCAAAACCATCGGTAGTGAAGGAGAAGCGGAGGTCGTGAGGAATTGGGATGGCCAAAGCATCAAAGAAGGTATAACACCTTTGGGCAGTAAGGATGTCAGGTTCAGCTCTACTTGCTGTCAGGTGGTGTAAGAAGAAGTGTGGAGGCACCTGTCCGAGACCAAGCTGTCGGGCTGCCACTACCGGTTGGTAACACTCATAACCGGGCTTTATGATCCGGTTCGAGGTACTCATGCCAACAGGAGGAAGCAAGGACGAATCATGAGGGAGTACAAATGCTGTGTGCTGGCGTCATCGGCAAAGTCATCCAATCGGAAAGAGACCGGGTTTTCAAAATTTGCCGATTCAGTATAAGGATCGAACAGGGGGTTGTCCAAACCTTGGAAGAAAATCTTAAACCACCCTGCTTCCTTGGGGATCAGCCTGCCCGGGAGACCACAGGGCTTGGCCGTAGCTGGTATCGAATTTCCTTTCCATTTACATCCGGAAAGGTGCAGGTGGTCAGCGATGGGAAGTCTGGAATTTGGTTTTGGAAGTATAGTTGGGCCCACAACGAATGAACCACCAGGGGCCACCGTTTTAACTGTCTTTCGAGAGAACAGTTTGACAGACATCAGTTGAAGGGATCGATAAATCTCTCCAAGAAATAGTTTGCCTAGGCCGAGTTGGGTGCCTTTAGCAAGTTCATAGGCCAGGGAGAGGTAATTCTTGGTGGGAGCAAGTGATGGGCCGCAGAATATGAAGTGCTCCAGCCAGAAATTCAGAAAGGCTGTGTGCTCCCTCTCCGTCACGGGGCCTTTGGTTTTCATATAACGATTGAGATAGGCGCCCCAGCTGGTACACTCTTTTTTAGAGGAAAGAGTGAAAGGGACTTTTGGCAGCTTGAATGCAGAAGGGCTGGGGGATGCAATGTCTAGCCCTGTGATCATGGCCACATCCAGCAAGGTCGGTGTCATAGGGCCATGACCAAACATGAAACAGTTCAGTGCATCAGACCAGAAGTAGCCGATGGTTTTCAGGATGTTCTCATTCTTCTCAAGAGGAGATAATGATAAAGACAGGGCATCGGCTATCCCTATGGTTTCCCAAGTGGCATAGTGGGTTTTTGATACTCTATTGTACCATGCCACCCAACCCTCAGAGGATTAGGCCAGGCTCGCAAGGGTCGGCCCAGGAAGTCAGATCTAGGTTCTGGCTCACAAAGGGGATTCTGTTAGCTTCGCACGAAATTAACAGGGCAGGACTCTCAGAAGAACGAGGACCGAGGCACATCGAATTTGCGAGAGAAGGATGTGGCAGAAGAATGTCTGAAACCTAAATTAGTAGCGGAGCGAGACATTAATTCAGGTGTTTGCCATTAATCCCATGTCAATTCGAACGGCGAGAGGAGGTTTAGGATTACCTTCAGTCCGGAAGCCGTGGTCTCGGTGTTGGATGATTCCGCCATGGGATGCGTTGAAGGAGCTGGGGGAGGCGCGGTCGAGATCTGTGTAGGTGGTGGTGGGTTGGAACTGCTCAGGCGGCGATTTGGGGATCTGAGTTTGCCTTTTCAGATGGAGGTCGCAGGTTACCGTTTGGAAGGGCGGCTAGGTCGACGTCACTCGTGCTTTTATGATAGAGACCGATGCGATGCCATCGGCTCTTTTTGGAGATTGTGTGACTTTGACTATCGGCAAAATAATTGACTGGAAATGCTTCTTCATTAACAAAGGAGGGTTTTTTACAATGAAGAGCCGATTGCTCAAAGAGGAACAAAAGAAAGAGCCGATTGCTCGCATACTACTGATGCTATGTCATTAATCCTCGCCGCCCTCGTCGTCGGCATCGTAGCTGTCACCGGTGCTGCTTCCGGAGAACTCCTCGTCACTGCTGCTCCAGCCCTCGACCGGAGCTTCTTCCTCCGCGTCGTCATCGTCATCTTCACTATCTGCCCAAGCACGGAGGCGCTTCGCCGGTGGGTATCCAGTGGAGGAGGAGGAATCATCCTCCTCCTCTTCTTCCTCCGCATCCTCGTCTTCCTCTTCCTTATGATAGGAAGTGGGATTCCTCCAGGAGGAGAGGTCATCTTCGTTTTCGCTCTTCAATTCCCCTTTAACGAGGAGGTGGAGGTCGCCCTCCTCATCGGTCAGGGGCATGTCGCCGTCTGACATGAGATCGAGGTCCCACTCGGACTCCGACATTGGCTCGCTTGGGGAAGAGGATTGGAAAGAAAGGCCGGAGGAGACGGAGGAGGAAGAAGACATTGCTATAGGGAGAGAGGGTTTTTAGTGCCGATAGCAAGAACAGAGGAAGGGGATGAAAGAGGCTAGTCAATCGGCACAGTTTAATAAGGAGGAGCCTAATGGGGGATTTAAAGCCATTGCGGTTTCTAAAGAAATGGTGCTAAAGTTATCAAGTTTTGCAAGAAGTTGAGGAGACAAGACATCATGATACTGCAATGGTTCTGCAATAACATGACCCGACGAAGAAAAAACGGAGTGATTTTGGAATTGATAATTCCAAAACCAGGGGGGCATGTGTTATCACCAGAATTTGACCAAGTCAGAGGTGGGCCACGATCAAGATGGGCTTGAAGATTATATATGAAGAAAATACGTAGATCGGCCTTATATGCAAAGTTGGGCTAGATTGCCCATATATCTGTAATGTAATAGATCGTATCTTAGATAGATTTTACCCGTGCACGGTTAGGTGCACGTCTAAAGTTAGAAAGTCCCTTGGACTATAAATATGTATCTAGGGTTTATGGAATAAACAACAACCAACGTTCAACCAAACAAATCATTCTCGGCGCATCGCCAACTCCTTCGTCTCGAGGGTTTCTACCGGTAAGCGACATGCTGCCTAGATCGCATCTTGCGATCTAGGCAGCACAAGCTCCACGTTGTTCATGCGTTGCTCGTAAAGCCTTGTTGATGGCGAGCAACGTAGTTATCATAGATGTGTTAGGGTTAGCATAGTTCTTCGTGTAACATGCTGTCGTAGTGCAACCCTTGCATGTCTAGCCGCCCTCACACCTATCTTAGGTGGGGGCGGCACCCCGCTTGATCATTATTTAGTAGATCTGATCCGTTACGATTGCTCCTTGTTCTACAAGGATTAGTTTAATATCTGCAATAGTTAGGCCTTACAAAGGGGGAGGATCCAGCGGCACGTAGGGTGTCGTTCGCTAGTCCTAAACGGGATGTTCCGGGATCAACTTCGTGTTGGTTTTTAGGCCTTGTTTAGGATCGGCTTACGATCACCGTGCGTGGCCGCGAGGCCTGAGTAGGATGATCCGATTATGCGGTGAAAACCCTAAATCGTCGTAGATCTAATTAGCTTTATCTTGATCAAGCAGGACCACCATATATTCGTGCACCCCGTACGAATCATGGGTGGATCGGCTCCTTGAGCCGATTCACAGATAACCCGAGAGCCGATCGAGGCTCGTATTTAATGTTACGTGTATGCAGGAAACTAAGCGAGGCATCTCCATCACCTTCCCGACTGTATAGGTCAGGTGGCACGCCTGCAATCAGCATCGGACGTGTGACCGAAGGCTTTGCGGGCCGTCGGAGGGACTCTGGCCACCGCAGCTCTAGGTTGTTCCCGGCTCTACCGTGTTGACCGTCGCTGCCCGCCGGTGGGTTTTGACAGTCAACAAGGGTTTAGCCCTATCGAAGATGGTGACAACTCTCTTACGCATTGGCTTCGGCAGATCTCTCTGTGCATTGATCCACCAGTCGGTGAGGCTAGGCTCGCCGCTCGACGGTTGGCATGGCAGTCTAAGCTAGGACAAGACCTCATGACAAACCTGTCGGGAGAAGGGGCAAGGCATGGTGAGGTGGTGCATCGTCTCAGGAAGCTAGTCATAGAGCATGCACTTGGCGTGATGCTGCAACCCCCGGCGTGCCAGGCGGTCAGCGGTCTAGCATCGGTTCTGTGCTGCAAGCCAGTGGTGAAACTTGATGAGCGGCGGCGCCCAAGTCTTCCAAATTAGTTTGCAGCTCTAGAGAGGAGCAAGCCATGGAACAGGGTCTGTAGCACGACTGCACATAGTAGATGTCGTTCGGAGACCACTTTCAAACGAGGCGGTCGCTCTCGGTGGTGAGCTCTTTTTGTGTTTGGGCAATGGCTTGCCTGGTTTGCCTGATGCAGAGGTATTGGCCGACCTTGTGCACGCCTAGCACACCGTGGATGTCTCTGTCCTAGCTGTTCATCTCAAGCCACGCTGCAACTGTCATGGTCTTGCGTCGCCGCTTGGGGACGCAATCGTATAGCTGGGGCGCAAACTCGCGGCAGACGCGCCCCTCGATCCAACGGTCCTCCCAGGTCGAGGTCGTGCCATGCGGCTGGTCATCCGTGCGAGAGAACCACTGCCAGCGCAAGCGAAGAGCGAGGCTTATTCTCTCCAAGGCGGGAACGCCAAGGCCGCCATGCGAGGTAGGCTGGCACACATGATCCCAATTCATGTGCCAGCTGCCACCATTGGTCTCTATGCGCGCGTTGGATCCACTGCAATTGCGTGAGGATCTTCTTCGTCGGGTTTAACACTAACAATTGGTGGAGAGGGATCATGTTTAGCACAGCCTTGATGAACGCGAGCCTCCCAGCCTTGTTCATGAGCTTAGCCTTCGAGGTGGGCAGCGCTGCCGCCATCTTAGCAACGAGAGGTTGTAGCTGCGTGGCAGTGGGACGGCGAATCGTGAGCGGAATCCCCACGTAGATGAGTGGTAGCACAACGACGGGGCAGCCCAGCAGCTCAATCGCCGGTGCCACCGTGTCGGCATTGCAGTTCAGGAGGGAGGTAGAGCTCTTGCCAAAGTTGACTTTTAGCCCGAAGGCGTGGCCGAAGAGCTGAAGGATCCCCTTGATTGCGATCACGCCGCTCACCGTTGGGTGGCAGAACAAGATGACATCGTCCGCGTAGAGCGAGTACGCCGGGATCCTGGCGTTCCAGGGCGTCAACGGTAAGGACAAAGAGCTGGGGCGATATAGGGTCGTCTTGCAGCAGCCCTCGCCGGTTCCAGTGGGCGGTCCAGGGTCTATTTATCAGCACTTTGGTGCTGGACAAGAAGAGCAAGATGGCTAGCCAGTCGATGAATAGGTCGCTAAAGCCATCGCCGCGTAGCACCTCAAACAGGAACGCCTAGGGCATCGTGTCGAAGGCGCGCAAGGTCGAGCTTGAACAGGAATGCGCGGCGCGCAACTAAATGCAGCAGGCGCGCGAACTGCTTGACCAGCACAAAATTATTGTGTAGGCTCCGCCCCGGTATGAACAAGTTCTGATTAGCATTGATTAGCCGATCGAGCTTAGGCGCCAACCGCAGCGAGAGTACTTCGTGAACACACTGGCGATCAGGTGAATCAGGCTGATGGGCCGGTAGTCGCCGAGGGAGCTCGCGTCGGTGCGTTTTGGGAGCAAGGTCAACATAGCTTGGTCGAGGCGGTGGAAACCGCGGCCACGAAGCTCGAAGAGTTGCTGGAAGACGTCGATGATGTCGTGCTTGACGGTGCTCCAACACGCGCGAAATAATTCCGCGGTGAATCCATCCGGGCCGGGGGCTTTGCGCTGGTAGCTTCTTCACCATCTTCCAGATCTCATCAGCCAAGAAGGGCGTGACGAGGTCGTCTAGGTTAGCATCGAACGTGATGAGGTGCTCGAGATTGAGCGTGTGCTCGCGTGTAGCATCGGTGCCCAGTAGGCCATTGAAGTGCGCGAACGCTGCCTCCGCCATATCAGTTGCTCTGTGAGCAGGGAGTCGCCATGTTGCAGCGCACTGATCCTTTTCATCTGACGTCTGTAGCTGCACTTGCGGTGGAAGAACACTGTGTTCGTGTCGCCGTCTTTCAACCAAGCAATCATGGAGCGCTACCAGGCGATGGTTTACTCTAGCGAGGCAAACCTTAGGTACGCGACCTTGAGTTGCTTATGCAGCCATGACTCGTGCGGCGACAACATCCTATCCCCATGCGCTGCGTTGAACTTGAGAATCAATTCCCGGGCAATCGTGAGCTTGAGCTTGACGTAGCCACCGACTTGGCGCTCCAACTCGTGAGAGAACGTGCGGTGGCTTGCAACAGTAGCATGAGCCGACGGAACAGATTAGGATCATGCACGGACGACAAGACCGTCGCGACTGTCTCGTGCAATCCATCCAACCGCATCCAGAACTCCTCATATCGGAATAGGCGACGTGCGAGCGGGAGTAGGGCACAGTCGAGCAGAGCAGCGGGTAGTGATCAGAGACCACAGAGGCCATGCGCCGGAGGTGGTCGATGTGGGAATCCTCCCAATCGGTGGTGCAGAAGAACCGGTCCAGGAGCACCAACGTAGGTGTTTGGCCGTTCGACCACGTGTACCTACGCCCATTGAGGTACATCTCTTTGAGCGCAAGGTCATTGAGAAGATGCCGGAATCTGGCCATCATCCTCCGGTTCAGGTTGTCGTTGTTCTTGTCCTCGTCGTGGTATATGCGGTTGAAATCACCACATAGCAACCAAGGTCTGGGGCACTCCGCACGTACATCGCGTAGCTCGCGCAAGAACGCTATCTTGTCGGCATCGCCTTGCGGCCCGTAGACGATCGTGATCCACCAGGCAGGCGACAGGCGAGTCGCGGCCACCCTCACAGAGAGCGTGTTTGTGGAGAACTTAGGGTCGGTGATCGTCACGACCTGGCTCTTCCAAGCGAGCAGAATCCCACCACGAGTGCCAACAGCCGGTAGGTACACATATTCGTCGAACTAAGGGCCAAGCGTCTCAAGCACAACCGACAAGAAAATCAACTCAATCTTTGTTTCCTGGAAGCATACATCGTGCGACCAGATGAGTCGATCAGCGTGCGAATAGCTAGGCGACGGACTCGTGCGTTCAACCCGTGCACGTTCCAGCAAATAATCCTAAGACCGTGCTCCATAAGCAAAGAGGTTGACAGGAAAGGCAGCGCAACGACGCTAAACCAGTACAGGGGTGTCCGGCGGCCGCACGGTGGTTGTGGGCGCATCGATGTTATGTGGCAGCCCGCGGTCAACCAGCGTGGCAATGGCGGCGAGGATAGAGGATGGGATCGGCAGGGCGAAAAGGCCATCGTATGCTTTCATCTCAGCGGCAGCGATCTTTAGCTCCGATGATCCCCATGGTGCGAAGGTGGGCTCGGCGTTCCGTGGTGGGTGGCGCTATGCTCTTAGCGCAAGCAGATGTCGCAGACATGCCCCGGCGTGGCGAGAAGTTCAACGATGGCCTTCGTGTGCGTCGACCTGGAGTGGGGTGGGTGGCGGTGAGGTTTTTGGTGGCCTAAGCGAGGAATTCCCCCAAGGTCCATGCGCGGGGTGTCGCACGACTACGGTGGCGCTGGATTGCGGACCATGGAGGGCACCGCACTGGGTTGTGGCTGGCCTGGCGTTGGGCTTGGCTCTGAGTGTGGCGCACTAGGACTCTAATCTGGAGGTAGAAGAAGGGCCGCCATGTCGGCCAAAGATCACGGCGTCGCTAGGGGACGCAGTGGGTTCCCCACAAAGGAGCTCAAACCGATCAGCTCCATAGCACCTCACCGGTGAACGTTGATGCAGAGCTTGGGGCGCAACCGCACCTCCACCGCTTCTCTTCTCGCCACCACGGCAAGGCAGGGGAAGCTGCAGACGAGCAGATCTCGACCACGAACCGCATCGGCGGAGAGGACATGATCCCCCTCCCAGATTCAAAATCGGCACACCACACTTCAGCTCCTCGCCAGCTGGCCAGGAGAAAAGCAGTAGCACGCCTTGCAGCTCCGATTTGGCTCCCCCCTCGCCACCACGGCCGGCTTGGAGAGCTCCATCTTCACAGCAACCTTGGGAACGAGAAGAAGACGGCGTCGCTCCCAGCACCACCTCCCTCCGACCATAGGAGCAGGGGTAGTGCAAGCAGCAACCCTAGACCAGCTAGGATCCGGCGGCGGAGATCCGGACCACCGCCTCCTCTACGAGGCATACGCCCAAAAGGTGGCACTCAGCCACAAACAACAAAGAAGACCTAAGGATCTACACCTAAACTACTCCGGAACCAAACCTAGACCAACTCTAGCCAGCTATTCCGGCGGAGTGGCCATCGGCGGCCCGATCAAGGGTGTAGGGGGATCAAGGTTACTGTAGGGGGAGGAGAACATGAAGGGGGAAATGAGCCTCCCGTCCTTCCTCTATCTCATCGGTCTCTATGTCCATTTTTTCACTGTTCCGCTCTCATTTTGTTTTCACCACTGCAGGGAGGAGGATATAAAAGTACAGCAGATGAAACGCCAGTCAATTGTGACAGTGCTTGGCAAAATAACTCTCCAAGGTGCATATATATATATATATATATATATATATATATATATATATATATATATATAGGTCTGCTATTCTCGAACCGAACCCTTTCTGAACTTCCTACTGCACGGAAGTGAACTTCTTGGCGGAACACTAGAATGTCATGTTTTGGCGGACAGTGTTTTGAGGCTGATTTTCATGATGTTTATCGAAATGATGCATATGATATACCGTTGGAAAGGTATCGAAATTTCGCAACTTTTTCATTCAGAAATTTTTCCCAAATTATTTACCGTTTACAAATAATTTTAAAAATACTAAAAACTATTTCACGGAATTCACGATTTTCGTACAGTTTTTTGGCAGCCATATTGAAACTGTTTGTCGGATTTATGCATGCGATATACCATTAGAAAGGTGAGGAAACGGCGCATCTTATTCATTCAGATTGTTTTCCCAAATTGTTGACGTTTTAAGAGCAGTTTTAAAAATACTCAAATCTGTTTTCGCGAATTTCTCTGATTTCGTATTGTTTGGGGCACATTTTCCAACCTGTTATCCGGATAGACGTGTGTGATATACCGTTAGAAACGTGTGGAAATTTCACAACTTTTTCATGCTGAACAATTTTACAAATTATTAATTGTTTTAAAGTAATTTTATGTATACTAAAAAAAGTGATGGTTGTCGGCATGCCAACGGTTTGAAATTAATACGCCTTCAGTAGTCGGGTGAGGGGGAAGACATGTTAGAGTGAAACTCAGCTCATATTTGGTGTGAACTACTGAAAGATAGGATCGATTTTGTCAATTGATGCACGCATGGATGAATTTAATACCTAAGATTTCCGCCCGTGAAAAATTGAGTACGTGAACTGCCTCCTACAAGCACGTGAACTTCACGGTAAATATTGGTGAACTTCTAGTCGCGAATTATGATGAAACTGTGTCTTTTTAATAAACTTCGCTGAAAAAAATATGAACTCCCGAATTGTTGTACTTGTACGAGGTGAACTTCAATGTTTTCTGCTTGTATGCTTTAACTGAAATCAGTGGATGAAACAAAAATGAGTAAACATGATGTGTGAAAAATGTGGAGTTATTCTTTTGATATACTGCAATTGTCCAACCTTTGATGAAATACGAAGCTAACAGACTATCTTTTTTTCAGAGTGTACTGCTCTTCCATCCCCGCACAATATTTCGAACTTGCAGATTCTTAACAGTAAACTTCAGGTATCTTATTGAATATACTGAGAAAAAAACCAGGGATAATGAATCCCGAGAAAATCAACTCTGGATTTTTGCAAACTATAATATGAACTCCAACATCAAAGAAACTGAACTCATGATAAAAATGTTGCAAACTGAGTTATTTTAGCGAGCACGCAGATGCAAGGGTGAACTGTCAACATGCACAAAAGTGAACTGTCCACACAAGCAAAATTGAACTGGTATACACTCATAATATAAGGATCAACTGAGATTGTTGGGTCCCTGGTACCGTCAAACAAATAGCTAGGTTACAGGAAAGATGAGATACACTTGTAAAGTCCATTATGCCCACTTGTTAGAACTAGAGTAATTTAAGGACGCACATCTAAGCTTTGAACATCTTGTAACACCACAGTACAAGCATAGCATTATGTCCACTTTGTCAGAATATGCAATGATTTATTCCACAACCGCTGGTGAAGAAGCTATGAAGTGACTGTGCTGCTGAGGCAGGAGCAGAGGCAATAGAGGAGGTAGATCCAGCCCTGACATTCTGGGCGATGAATGGGGCTGCATCCTTCAGCGTGCAGCTGGATTTACCTAGCATTTACATTAATAGGGGAAAAGATTAGTACGAAAACATATATAGACTTTGCTGTCAATAATCTGGGAACAAGAAACCTTCCAAAGATTTTGTGCACGAGCTGCAGCCATATGCATGACTCCAATCTCCGTAAATAATGTGATCCAAAGCTGAAGCTTGGTCGCTCGAGCTGATACAACACAACTAAAAAATACTAACACACGCATTGCTTTACCATAAAAGCATAATAGTTTAGAGATATTAAAAAGTGCTACTTAAGCTCTCAGATATATCAGTTTTCAAGGCATGGAAGGTGGTCATTTAAGAAATTGAAGATATAGTCATGCTAAAAGGATAACTATTTCCTATCCAATAGAAGTTCAGAACAAAAAAAAAACACACAATATCAGAACCATACACATACAAGTTCAGGTCAAATCATGCACTCGCCAGGAATACAAGTGCACTTCTAAGGCGCAAGGAATGAACTTATCCAAATCGAAGTGCAAAGTTTTGAAATAATTACCCTAGGAATACAAGAGCGGTCTTTTAAGACACAAGTACACATGAATTGATTTTTTGTGCAAATATGGAAATGCTAACTTCTTGTAGCTTGCCTTACAGTGAACTTCCGGCCGAAAGCTTTCACCACTAGCGGTGGCTGCGCTGCAGAACTAGCAAGGAAGCCACCACCAGATGGCGAGCAAACTGTTGCACTTGCACGAGGTGAATTGTTGTGCTGCCAAAGAAGAACTGCTGAGCATTAGAGGCAGGGTGGACCATATGGTGGACTCGCCAACGACATGCACTGGACTGCCAGTGGAAGCATGTGCCCAACGGCCGCACGCACTGGCCCGCCGGTGGATACCCGACCACACCCTCGACTCCATGGAGGCATCTACTGAACTGCCAGGGAGGTCTGAGTGAACTCCCATCGCTTATTTTGCGAAATTCAGCAGGATGAGCTGAACCTTCTATCTAAAAAAAGTGAACCCCGCTGCTATACCAGATGACCTTATGTGAAATATAAAAGCGAACTCCACATTCTTCTGTTTTGAACTGAGTGTTTATCATGTCCTTTTAACTGAAGCTATCCGAAAAACAAAATGAACTCCCTGAAAATAGGAAGTGAACTGCCCCTTTGAATAATGCTAACTTATGTTTATATCACGCTGAACTTATCTACTGCATATTATTTGCTTTCATGAATATAAATATTTCATTCTAGCAGGTATATCATGAATACAAAAGGTTTGTTTGCAGCACTTGCGTGACAGACAACACCTACCTGTTGTGCAAGCCTGCCTCACCTGCCCTCGTTGCGAGTGACTACCATGACGTTGAGGAGGTTAACAACTTCTCCACTCTTTCGGATTGACTTCTTGTTGGTTGCGTGTCGATTGCCGGCCATCATTGATAGTGAACTGCTATAGAACAAAAGTGTGCACTTCCTGTGATTAGGTAAAATCATCACAATCATCTTAAAATCATGCACCTAAGAATCATCAGAATTAGTTTTGCAAATAAAAGTATCAGTCTATTAGAAGTAATTCATTTCATTCATCTAACCAACTGAACTTCAAGCGCGGAAGAACCGAACTGTGTCAAAAACATAAACTGAGATGCAACCACATACGTTCTAAACAGATGTGGCGGGTCAACTATTGATGTCCAGGAAAATCAGAGTGGCATTAATAGCAGGTCAGAGGCGGCTTTATTCCTGTTGTGCACTTGTGCTCGGCTGCTTCACGCAATGAACACTGACAACCACAGGAGCCAGCCGCAAGAACTCCCAGCTCGTTGCAATGCTGCTTGTGGGTACTGTGATAATAGTTAAGTCATATAAAAAAAGCAAACTTCACATATGGAAAAGGTGCACTACGCCAATCAAGTAATGTGAACTTCAAAAACGAAATTCCACAGATCTTATTAGCATAAAAATCACAAAACTCAAGTGAAGGCTTGTGAAGCTTTGTAGGTTTCAGATACTTTTGAGATTAGTACTGCTCTATTAGTTGCAGAAAAAATGTCAAATTGTTCTACCTTTTTGCTCTGATATTAATTTGTACAGACTGCTCTAGGAAAAATATAGATCTTTCTTAGTGTTAAGAATCAGTATAACAGCATAATAATAGGGAACATGAATGGAATCTTGAATGCATATGCATAGTTTACAAGATAATTACCTTAAGTTGCAGCGTTGAAATCCCCATGAAGTATTACCGGATCATCATGCCACGTCTTAGATATAGCATAGTAGGCTCAGTCAAGTAGTGTTCCTTACATATAACAAAAAAGGCAGCATAAGGATACTAGTAAACAGTGGTAGATGGTTAAGATCAAACGAAATACTAGATAATGCTTATATACATCAAAACAAGATTGCAGCAACATGCTTTTTTGTTCAAATGAACTTCACTGTATTTGCGGAGTGAACTTCACTTTTACAAAAGTGAACTCACCATTACCATTTAGTTTGTTTCATAGAAAAATAAAATGAACTTTCACAGTGTGAAAAATTGCTCGGTGATATGCACTTTCATGTTGGGATTAGCATACTGCTCTGAACTGAAAATTGCACTTTCAGATATGGATGGTCGTTGATTATTCATTTTCATCTATTAATTTTTAATATATATCTATTTGAGTGCACCCTCCCTAATGAGCATGCTAACTTCCTGTTTCTTGAATATCTTGACTGCTTGTTCTAACAAAACCATAGAGAAGCAAACTTCCATGGTGCTAGAATTAACTTCTGACATAGTTTGAGAAGTGGACTTCTATTTTTCTTAACCTTTTCTACACTTTTCTCAAGAAAGTATGAAATGCCATTGTATGGATGGTTGAATGTAACATAAATTAACTCATGAATGACCGATCTTCTTTTTGTACATCTAGTGAACACAGTGGTTTGCACAGACAGAAAGTTGTACTTTTTTTATCAAAACTTGATAGGGTTTCTCTGTCGTGACTGATTGGATTACCACAGGTTAAGTGAAAAAAATTCCAGAAGTTGAGAGAACCTGAAGAAAACTGAACCGCATCACCTGGGTAGTGCACAGGGCAGTTCTGAGCAGCACCGTCCGGAGTTCGGAGCAGTGATACGTCTCCGACGTATCGATAATTTCTTATGTTCCATGCCACATTATTGATGTTATCTACATGTTTTATGCACACTTTATGTCATATTCGTGCATTTTCTGGAACTAACCTATTAACAAGATGCCGAAGTGCCTTGCTGTTTTTGTTTTTGGTTTCAGAAATCCTAGTAAGGAAATATTCTCGGAATTGGACGAAATCAAAGCCCAGGGGCCTATTTTTCCACGAAGCTTCCAGAAGTCCGAAGGAGAGACGAAGAGGGGCCACGAGGGGCCACACCCTAGGGCGCGGCCCCCCTTGGCCGCGCGGCCCCGTGGTGTGGGGCCCTCGTGCCCTCTTGACCTGCCCTTCCGCCTACTTAAAGCCTCCGTGACGAAACCCCGACCGAGAGCCACGATACGGAAAACCTTCCAGAGACGCCGCCAACGCCGATCCCATCTCGGGGGATCCAGAGATCGCCTCCGGCACCTGCCGGAGAGGGGAATCATCTCCGAGGACTCTACGCCGCCATGGTCGCCTCCGGTGTGATGTGTGAGTAGTCTACCCCTGGACTATGGGTCCATAGCAGTAGCTAGATGGTTGTCTTCTCCCCATTGTGCTATCATTGTCGGATCTTGTGAGCTGCCTAACATGATCAAGATCATCTATCTGTAATTCTATATGTTGCGTTTGTTGGGATCCGATGAATAGAGAATACTTGTTATGTTGATTATCAAAGTTATGCTTATGTGTTGTTTATGATCTTGCATGCTTTCCGTTACTAGTAGATGCTCTGGCCAAGTAGATGCTTGTAACTCCAAGAGGGAGTACTTATGCTCGATAGTGGGTTCATGCCTGCATTGACACCTGGGACAGTGACAGAAAGTTCTAAGGTTGTGTTGTGTGTTGCCACTAGGGATAAAACATTGATGCTATGTCTAAGGATGTAGTTGTTGATTACATTACGCACCATACTTAATGCAATTGTCTGTTGCTTTGCAACTTAATACCGGAGGGGGTTCGGATGATAACCTCGAAGGTGGACTTTTTAGGCATAGATGCAGTGGATGGCGGTCTATGTACTTTGTCGTTATGCCCAATTAAATCTCACTATACTCATCATGATATGTATGTGCATGGTCATGCTCTCTTTATTTGTCAATTGCCCAACTGTAATTTGTTCACCCAACATGCTGTTCGTCTTATGGGAGAGACACCTCTAGTGAACTGTGGACCCCGGTCCATTCTCTTTACTGAAATACAATCTACTGCAATACTTGTTTTACTGTTTTCTGCAAACAATCATCTTCCACACAATACGGTTAATCCTTTGTTACAGCAAGCCGGTGAGATTGACAACCTCACTGTTTCGTTGGGGCAAAGTACTTTGGTTGTGTTGTGCAGGTTCCACGTTGGCGCCGAATCCCTGGTGTTGCGCCGCACTACATCTCGCCGCCATCAACCTTCAACGTGCTTCTTGACTCCTACTGGTCCGATTAAACCTTGGTTTCTTACTGAGGGAAACTTGCCGCTGTGCGCATCACACCTTCCTCTTGGGGTTCCCAACGGACGTGCCAACCACACGCATCAAGCAAATTTCTGGCGCCGTTGCCGGGAGATCAAGACACGCTGCAAGGGGAGTCTCCACTTCTCAATCTCTTTACTTTGTTTTTGTCTTGCTTAGTTTTATTTACTACTTTGTTTGCTGCACTAAATCAAAATACAAAAAAATTAGTTGCTAGTTTTACTTTATTTGCTATCTTGTTTGCTATATCAAAAACACAAAAAAATTAGTTTACTTGCATTTACTTTATCTAGTTTGCTTTATTTACTGTTGCTAAAATGGCCAACGCTGAAAATACTAAGTTGTGTGATTTCACAACCACAAATAATAATGATTTCTTATGCACACCTATTGCTCCACCTGCTACTACAGCAGAATTCTTTGAAATTAAACCTGCTTTACTGAATCTTGTTATGCGAGAGCAATTTTCTGGTGTTAGTTCTGATGATGCTGCTGCCCATCTTAATAATTTTGTTGAATTATGTGAAATGCAAAAATATAAAGATGTAGATGGTGATATTATTAAACTAAAATTGTTCCCTTTCTCATTAAGAGGAAGAGCTAAAGATTGGTTGCTATCTCTGCCTAAGAATAGTATTGATTCATGGACTAAATGCAAGGATGCTTTTATTGGTAGATATTATCCCCCTGCTAAAATTATATCTTTGAGGAGTAGCATAATGAATTTTAAACAATTAGATACTGAACATGTTGCTCAAGCTTGGGAAAGAATGAAATCTCTGGTTAAAAATTGCCCAACCCATGGACTGACTACTTGGATGATCATCCAAACCTTCTATGCAGGACTAAATTTTTCTTCACGGAATTTATTGGATTCAGCTGCTGGAGGTACCTTTATGTCCATCACTCTTGGTGAAGCAACAAAGCTTCTTGATAATATGATGATCAACTACTCTGAATGGCACACGGAAAGAGCTCCACAAGGTAAGAAGGTAAATTCTTTCGAAGAAACCTCTTCCTTGAGTGATAAGATTGATGCTATTATGTCTATGCTTGTGAATGATAGGACTAATATTGATCCTAATAATGTTCCGTTAGCTTCATTGGTTGCACAAGAAGAACATGTTGATGTAAACTTCATTAAAAATAATAATTTCAACAACAATGCTTACCGGAACAATTCTAGTAACAACTATAGGCCATATCCTTATAATAATGGCAACGGCTATGGTAATTCTTATGGGAATTCTTACAACAATAATAGGAGTTCACCCCTGGACTTGAAGCCATGCTTAAAGAATTTATTAGTACACAAACTGCTTTTAACAAATCTGTTGAAGAAAAGCTTGGGAAAATTGATATACTTGCTTCTAAAGTCGATAGTCTTGCTGCTGATGTTGATCTTTTGAAATCAAAAGTTTTGCCTAATGAAAATCATCATAATAAAATTGTTACTACAGCAAATGCCATTCAAGTTAGAATTAATGAGAATATAAGATTAATGGCTGAACTGCGTGCTAGGTGGGATAGAGAAGAAAATGAAAAACTAGCTAAAGAGAAGAATGTAGCTAAAGTTTGGACTATTACCACCACTAGTAATGCTAATGCTACACATGTTGCTGCACCTCCTACCATTAATAATAAAAGAATTGGTGTTAGCAATGTTTCCACTTCTAATGCAAAGCGCGCCTGAAACTGCTAAAACTGCTGAAACTGCTTGTGATAAAGCTGCTGAAATTTTTTCCAACATTGGGGATGATGATCCCATTGCTTTAGATTATAATGGTTTGAATTTTGATGATTGCCATATCTCTGAAGTTATAAAGTTCTTGCAAAAACTTGCTAAAAGTCCTAATGCTAGTGCTATAAATTTGGCTTTCACGCATCATATTACAAATGCTCTCATAAAAGCTAGAGAAGAGAAATTAGAGCGCGAAGCCTCTATTCCTAAAAAGCTAGAGGATGGTTGGGAGCCCATCATTAAGATGAAGGTTAAAGATTTTGATTGTAATGCTTTATGTGATCTTGGTGCAAGTATTTCTGTTATGCCTAAGAAAATTTATAATATGCTTGACTTGCCACCGCTGAAAAATTGTTATTTGGATGTTAATCTTGCTGATCATTCTACAAAGAAACCTTTGGGTAAAGTTGATAATGTTCGCATTACCGTTAACAATAACCTTGTCCCCGTTGATTTTGTTGTCTTGGATATTGAATGCAATGCATCTTGTCCCATTATATTGGGAAGACCTTTTCTTCGAACTGTTGGTGCTATTATTGATATGAAGGAAGGTAATATAAAATATCAATTTCCTCTCAAGAAAGGTATGGAACACTTCCCTAGAAAGAGAATGAAGGTACCTTTTGATTCTATTATGAGAACAAATTATGATGTTGACACTTCGTCTCTTGATAATACTTGATACACACTTTCTGCGCCTAGCTGAAAGGCGTTAAAGAAAAGCACTTATGGGAGACAACCCATGTTTTTACCTACAGTACTTTGTTTTTATTTTGTGTCTTGGAAGTTGTTTACTACTGTAGCAACCTCTCCTTATCTTAGTTTTGTGTTTTGTTGTGCCAAGTTAAGCCGTTGATAGAAAAGTAAGTACTAGATTTGGATTACTGCACAGTTCCAGATTTCTTTGCTGTCACGAATCTGGGTCCACCTCCCTGTAGGTAGCTCAGAAAATTAAGCCAATTTACGTGCATGATCCTCAGATATGTACGCAACTTTCATTCAATTTGAGCATTTTCATCTGAGCAAGTCTGGTGCCATTTTAAAATTCGTCAATACGAACTGTTCTGTTTTGACAGATTCTGCCTTTTATTCGCGTTGCCTCTTTTGCTATGTTGGATGAATTTCTTTGATCCACTAATGTCCAGTAGCATTATGCAATGTCCATAAGTGTTAAGAATGATTGTGTCACCTCTGAATATGTCAATTTATATTGTGCACTAACCCTCTAATGAGTTGTTTCGAGTTTGGTGTGGAGGAAGTTTTCAAGGATCAAGAGAGGAGTATGATGCAACATGATCAAGGAGAGTGAAAGCTCTAAGCTTGGGGATGCCCCGGTGGTTCACCCCTGCATATATTAAGAAGACTCAAGCGTCTAAGCTTGGGGATGCCCAAGGCATCCCCTTCTTCATCGACAACATTATCAGGTTCCTCCCCTGAAACTATATTTTTATTCCATCACATCTTATGTGCTTTTTCTTGGAGCGTCGGTTTGTTTTTGTTTTTTGTTTTGTTTGAATAAAATGGATCCTAGCATTCACTTTATGGGAGAGAGACATGCTCCGCTGTAGCATATGGACAAATATGTCATTGGTTTCTACTCATAGTATTCATGGCGAAGTTTCTCCTTCGTTAAATTGTTATATGGTTGGAATTGGAAAATGATACATGTAGTAATTGCTATAAATGTCTTGGGTAATGTGATACTTGGCAATTGTTGTGCTCATGATTAAGCTCTTGCATCATATGCTTTGCACCCATTAATGAAGAAATACATAGAGCATGCTAAAATTTGGTTTGCATATTTGATTTCTCTAAGGTCTAGATAATTTCTAGTATTGAGTTTGAACAACAAGGAAGACGGTGTAGAGTCTTATAATGTTTTCAATATGTCTTTTATGTGAGTTTTGCTGCACCGGTTCATCCTTGTGTTTGTTTCAAATAAGCCTTGCTAGCCTAAACCTTGTATCGAGAGGGAATACTTCTCATGCATCCAAAATACTTGAGCCAACCACTATGCCATTTGTGTCCACCATACCTACCTACTACATGGTATTTTCCGCCATTCCAAAGTAAATTGCTTGAGTGCTACCTTTAAAATTCCATCATTCACCTTTGCAATATATAGCTCATGGGACAAATAGCTTAAAAACTATTGTGGTATTGAATATGTAATTATGCACTTTATCTCTTATTAAGTTGCTTGTTGTGCGATAACCATGTTCACTGGGGACGCCATCAACTATTCATTGTTGAATTTCATGTGAGTTGCTATGCATGTCCGTCTTGTCTGAAGTAAGAGAGATCTACCACCTTATGGTTAAGCATGCATATGTTAGAGAAGAACATTGGGCCGCTAACTAAAGCCATGATCCATGGTGGAAGTTTCAGTTTTGGACAGCAATCCTTGATACGTCCAATTTGCATCACTATTTTATATCATAATTTGCTGTTATTCATTGATATATTTCATATTGGGACACAATACTTATGTTATTTCATCTATTTTGCATGTTTCATCATTATTGGAGGATCGAACACCGGAGCCAGGATTCTGCTGGAAAAAGCACCGTCAGAACGCAATATTTCGGAAGATCAACTGGAAGGAAATTATACCAAAAATCCTATTTTTCAAGATGACGAAGGAAGCCAGAAGGAGGAGCCAGGAGGAGCCAGGGTGGGCCCACACCCTAGGGCGGTGCGGCCTGGCCCCGGCCGCGCCGGCCTATGGTCTGGAGGGCCCACGACCCTTTCGCCTCCTTTTCTTCGCCAAACCCTTCGTCCCGAAGACCTAAGCCACAGAGGGTACCTCGCGAAGAGTTACAGCCGCCTCTGCGGGGCGGAGAACACCAGAGAGAAAGAGCTCTCCGGCGGGTAGGAATCCGGGGAAATTCCCTCCGGAGGGGGAAATCGACGCCATCGTCACCGTCATCGAGCTGGACATCATCGCCATCACCATCATCATCATCTCCACCATCATCACCGCCGTCATCACCGCTGGACACCGCCACCGCCGTAGCAATTTGGGTTTGATCTTGATTGTTTGATAGGGGAAACTCTCCCGGTATCGATTTCTACTTGTTGTTGATGCTATTGAGTGAAACCATTGAACCAAGTTTATGTTCAGATTGTTATTCATCATCATATCACCTCTGATCATGTTCCGTATGATGTCTCGTGAGTAGTTCGTTTAGTTCTTGAGGACATGGGTGAAGTCTAAATGTTAGTAGTGAATTATGGTTGAGTAATATTCAATGGTGTGATATTTAAGTTGTGGTGTTATTCTTCTAGTGGTGTCATGTGAACGTCGACTACATGACACTTCACCATTTATGGGCCTAGGGGAATGCATCTTGTATCGTTTGCCAATTGCGGGGTTGCCGGAGGACAGAAACCTAAACCCCCATTGGTATATCGATGCAGGAGGGATCGCAGGATCTCAGAGTTTAAGGCTGTGGTTAGATTTAATTCTTAATTACTTTCTTGTAGTTGCGGATGCTTGCAAGGGGTATAATCACAAGTATGTATTAGTCCTAGGAAGGGCGGTACATTAGCATAGGTTCACCCACACAACACTTATCACAACAATGAAGATTATTTAGCCGTATGTAGCGAAAGCACTAGACTAAAATCCCGTGTGTCCTCGAGAACGTTTGGTCATTATAAGTAAACAAACCGGCTTGTCCTTTGTGCTAAAAAGGATTGGGCCACTCGCTGCAATTATTACTCTCGCACTTTACATACTCGTACTTTATTCAACTGTTACATCAAACCCCCCTGAATACTTGTCTGTGAGCATTTACAGTGAATCCTTCATCGAAACTGCTTGTCAACACCTTTCTGCTCCTCGTTGGGATCGACATTCTTACTTATCGAAATACTACGATACACCCCCTATACTTGTGGGTCATCAAGACTATTTTCCGGCGCCGGGGAGTGAAGCGCTATTGGTAAGTGGAATTGGTAAGGAAAACCTTTACTGTTGTGCTGATTTTATTTCTGCCTGCTGCTATAAGTCATTATGGAGAGATCTTCTCTTCAATTTCTATTTGGGAAATCTACTACTACTGCAACGGTAGTGGATGAGGCGCCAGGTGAGGAAGTAATACCATATAAAATACCTATGAAAATTATTGAACGTGTTATGGATAACCGCTATGAAGGGGATGGAACTGTCCATCCTGGTGATCATTTACTGTTTTTGCATGAATTATGCGGGTTATTCAAATGTGCAGGTATTGCTATGGATGAAGTGAGGAAGAAACTATTCTCTTTGTCGCTGTCCGGTAAGGCGGCGCATTGGTATAAATTACTGGATAATGGGGATTCTCTTGAATGGAATGATATTGTGCCCCGGTTTTATTCTAAGTTCTATCCTCCAAGTGAAATTCATAAGGATCGGAATCACATATATAATTTTTGGCCTCATGATGGAGAGAGCATCGCCCAAGCTTGGGGGAGATTGAAGTCTTTAATGCTCAAATGCCCCATTCATGAGCTTCCTGGTAATGTTATTATTGATAATTTCTATGCAAGACTTTCTTTTCAAGACAAGACCTTGCTGGATACTTCTTGTTCTGGATCATTTACACGCAACAAAGAAGAGTTTAAAAGGGACCTTCTTGATCGGATCCAAGAAAATACTGAAGGTTGGGAGAACGACAAGGATAGAGAATCAGGTATAATTTATGATTATAAATGCATTGAAGCTTTTATGGATACTGATAAATTTCGTAATATGAGTGCTATATATGGTCTTGATTCTCAAGTTGCTGTAAATCTTTATAAAGCTTTTGCCTCTCATTATGAATTGCCAAAGAAGAATTTTGATAAGTATCATGAACCGTATAAAGATAAAATTGATTCATCTATTAATAAATGCGTTGTAGTTGAAACTGCTGATCGTGTTATTCCTGAAGCTTATATTGAAAAAACTCCTTTCCCTGCTAAAATGAAAGAGTACTCTGTTATAAATAGTGCGGTTCATAAAAGTGAAAAGAAACCTATAGAACCTGAAGAACAAATAAAAGTTGAACCTGCTGTTGCAATAGTTAAAGATCTTGTGACTGAAAATGTGGAGGATGGTCATATTATTTTCTGTGAAGATGCTTCTAATATTGTTTCACATCCTAATAAACCCAAACAAGCTAGTGTTCCTATGATATCTGTTAAAATTGGTGATCATTGTTATTATGGATTATGTGATATTGGTGCAAGTGTTAGTGCTATTCCGTATGAGCTTTACACGGAGATTATGCACGAAATTGATTCTTGTGAACTTGAAGATATTGATGTGGTTATTCAGCTAGCTAATAGAGAAACTATTTCTCCAATTGGTATTGTTCGAGATGTGGAAGTTTTATGCGGTAAGATTAAATATCCTGCTGACTTTTTGGTACTTGGTTCTGCTGCTAGTGATTATTGTCCTATTATTTTTGGTAGACCTTTTCTAAATACTTGTGGAGCTATTATAGATTGCAAGAAAGAGAAAATTTTGACTAAATTTGCTGGTGAATCTTATGAGTTTAACTTCTCTAAATTTACTAAAACTCCTTATAAAGCTGATTTGCCTAGTAATGATTTTAAAATGGAGCAATGTGCATCTATTGTTCTTGTTCCTAATAATCCTTTGCAGCAACATTTGGAGGATAGCGAGAGCGAAATTTTTAGGAAAGAAAGAGATGAGCTTGAGGAAATTTTTCTTCGCCAACCTATTCTCAAGCATGATTTACCGGTGGAAGATTTGGGTACAACACCGCCACCAAAGGAAGATCCTGTTTTTGATTTAAAGCCTTTACCTGATAATCTTAAATATGCTCATATTGATGATAAGAAAATATATCCTGTTATTATTAGTTCTAAGCTTTCAGAGATTGAGGAAGAAAGGTTATTGGAAATATTGAAGAAGCATCGAGGCGCTATTGGCTACACTCTTGATGATTTGAAGGGGATTTCTCCGTCTATATGCCAACATGCTATTAATATGGAAGATGATGCAAAGCCTGTTGTTGAACCTCAGCGTCGTCTAATTCCGAAGATGAAGGAAGTGGTAAGGAATGAGGTATTACGACTTCTTGAAGCTGGTATTATATATCCTATTGCTGATAGTAGATGGGTTAGTCCTGTGCATTGCGTTCCCAAGAAAGGAGGTATGACTGTTGTGCCTAATGATAATGATGAGCTCATTCCTCAAAGAGTAGTTGTAGGGTATAGAATGTGCATTGATTTTCGAAAAGTTAATAAAGTTACTAAGAAAGATCATTACCCTTTACCATTTATTGATCAAATGCTAGAAAGATTGTCTAAAAATACTCATTTTTGCTTTCTTGATGGTTATTCTGGGTTTTCACAAATTGCTGTTAAAGCTAAAGATCAAGAGAAAACCACCTTTACTTGTCCTTATGGAACTTATGCTTATAGACGCATGCCTTTTGGTTTATGTAATGCTCCTGCTACTTTTCAAAGATGCATGTCTGCTATTTTTCATGGTTTTTGTGAAAGTATTGTAGAGGTATTCATGGATGATTTTTCCGTCTATGGGAATTCTTTTGATAGTTGCTTGCGAAACCTTGATAAAGTTTTGCAGAGATGTGAAGAAACTAACCTTGTTCTTAATTGGGAGAAATGCCACTTTATGGTTAATGAAGGAATTGTATTGGGACATAAAATTTCCGAGAGAGGTATTGAAGTTGATAGAGCTAAAGTTGAAGCAATTGAGAAGATGCCCTATCCGAGGGATGTTAAAGGTATTCGTAGTGTTCTTGGTCATGCTGGGTTTTATAGGAGATTTATTAAAGATTTCTCCAAGATTTCAAAGCCTCTTACTAATCTTCTTCAAAAAGATGTACCATTTGTTTTTGATGATGATTGTAAGGAAGCTTTTGAAACTCTTAAGAAAGCCTTAACAACTGCTCCTATAGTTGAACCTCCCGATTGGAACTTACCATTTGAAATTATGTGTGATGCTAGTGATTTTGCTGTAGGCGCTGTTCTTGGACAGCGAGTAGATAAAAAACTGAATGTTATTCATTATGCTAGTAAAACTCTTGATGCTGCTCAAAGAAATTATGCTACAACTGAAAAGGAATTATTAGCTGTAGTCTTTGCTTGTGATAAATTTAGATCTTATATTGTTGATTCAAAAGTTACTATTCATACTGATCATGCTGCAATTAGATACCTAATGACAAAGAAAGATGCTAAGCCGAGGCTTATTAGATGGGTACTTCTTTTGCAAGAATTTGATTTACATATTGTAGATAGGAAAGGTGCTGATAATCCTGTTGCTGATAATTTGTCTAGATTGGAAAATATTGCTTATGATCCTGTTCCTGTTAATGATAGTTTTCCAAATGAACAATTGGCTGTAATAAAGGTGAGCTCGCGAGACAGTCCTTGGTATGCTGATTATGCTAACTTTATTGTTTCCAAGTACTTGCCTCCAACCTTTTCAGCTCAGCAAAGGAGGAAATTCTTTTATGACTTGAGGCATTATTTCTGGGATGACCCACACTTATATAAAGAAGGAGTGGATGGTATTATGCGAAGATGTGTTCCCGAGTATGAACAACAAGAAATATTGAGTAAATGTCATGGTAGTGCTTATGGAGGACATCACGCCGGAGAAAGAACCGCGCAAAAGGTTTTACAATCAGGTTTTTATTGGCCAACTCTCTTCAAAGATGCGAGAAAGTTTATTTTATCTTGTGATGAATGCCAAAGGGTTGGTAATATCTCCAGACGCAATGAAATGCCTATGAATTATACTCTTGTTATTGAACCGTTTGATTGTTGGGGATTTGACTTCATGGGACCTTTTCCGTCTTCGGAAGGTAACACTCATATACTTGTTGCTGTTGATTATGTTACTAAATGGGTGGAAGCTATACCTACAAAAAGTGCTGATGGTGAGACCTCTTTAAGAATGCTCTTAGATATTATTTTTCCTAGATTTGGAGTACCTAGATATATTATGACTGATGGAGGTTCTCATTTTATTCATGGAGGTTTTAGAAAAACTCTTGCTAAGTATGGTATTAATCATAGAATTGCTTCGCTTATCATCCTCAAACTAGTGGTCAAGTAGAATTATCAAATAGAGAGATTAAATCTATTTTGGGAAAGACCGTTAATAAAACTAGAAAGAATTGGGCTAGTAAATTGAAGGATGCACTTTGGGCTTATAGAACTGCTTATAAAAATCCCATGGGAATGTCACCTTATAAAATGGTTTATGGGAAAGCTTGTCATTTACCTTTAGAACTAGAGCACAAAGCTTATTGGGCTGTTAGAGAATTAAATAAAGATCCTAAACTTGCCGGTGATAAGAGGTTGTTGCAATTGAGTTCTCTAGATGAATGGAGAAGTGAAGCATATGAAAATGCTAAACTCTTTAAAGAGAAAGTTAAAAAATGGCATGATAGGAGGATTATCAAAAGAGAATTTAATATTGGGGATAAAGTCCTATTGTATCGGTCTCGTCTCAGATTCTTTGCAGGGAAATTACTCTCGAAATGGGAAGGACCATATGTTGTCGAGGAGGTGTATCGTTCAGGAGCAATCAAAATTAGCTCTCTCCAAGGCAATGCTACGCAAGTGGTGAATGGACAAAGACTCAAGCATTATATCTCGGGTGATTCCTATAATGTTGATGTTGATATTATTCAAGTGGAAACACCGGAAGCTTTCATCAAAGGACAAATTGACAATCCGCCAGAACTCGACTTTGAATAGGTAACAGTACTGGTAATGAAAAGTACGCAATTTACTTTCCGAACTATATTTTTGCTGTTTTTGGAAAATATGAGAAATTACGAGTTCGAAACGGAGTGGAAAGGACGCACGAGGGGGTGCCACCATAGCGGCGCGGCCTGACCTGGGCCCGCACCGGCCTATGGTTTGGCCGCCTCGTCCCCTTTCCGACTCCGGTTCGATCTGGTACTTTCCGTTTGTCGTGAAAATTTTGCTATATAATCTCCCAGACCCCTGGAGGTCCGTATATCGTTTTCTCGACGTGTTTTGTTTCGAGTTGTTTCTGCCAGGATTTGCTTCGGATCTAGAGCCATCATGTCTTCGTCGGAAACTCCGAAGAACAGCTCCTGCAAGGATGTTGGCAACTTGTACATGGAGGAGCTGAGGATGCACCCCAAGGAGTTGCTGCTCGTTGAAGGAGAACTGCAGGTCAAGGATGTCCAGGGTCCTAAAGGAGAAGGAAGCCTGGAAGACAGGATGGAGAAGCTAGAACAAGAGGTTTTCAAATACAAGAAGATGGCTGAGCGTGAGGTGGATATATCTTCCACAGGATTGTGTCTGAACTCATTGCTGAACATGAGAAGGAAACTGCAAAGCTTTGGAGCGATATCCTCTCACTTCACGACACCACCAACAAGCTCCAAGCACAACTCTATGATTTTCAGAATCAGAACTGTGAGTATGAAAACAGGTTTAAATACATAAGCCGTGCTGCTAGTTTCAGGATCCTCGAGACCAAGATGTCGTTTCTTGATGGAGAGCCTCTTCCTTGGAAGTTTGATGACGGGAGTTCATCACCACCATCACCGCAGGAGTAATTCATCATCGGTATTGGCATCCCCTTGGTTTGTTCCAAGCTTGGGGGAGTGCCGCGGTATCACATTATCACTACCTTTTACTTTTATTGTCAAGTAGTATCATATCATGAGTAGGGAAGTTATCATATAAGATGGGTTGCGTTTGGAAGTATCTCTCCTTTAGTTGGTTATCTATGTATCCCTTGGTGTGAGTTATCGTTATGGAATATTAATGAGAAGTCTTATCATTTACATATTGCACATCTTATTTTAGTTTGCAATCTCTATTATATGATTCACCTTGTTGTTAGTATTGGTATCACTTTGGGAGCATTGAATAAATCTATTTGGTTTTGGCAAACTTAGCATTGGTCAATAGCAACAACACTTTGAGGTTTAAATAGAAAAGAGAAATACATGTAGATGTTTCATTGTCTTTCTTGTTAGCTCATAGCTTATTATTCTGAAGTTAAAATTGTTTGTACTTACAAGGAAGATGCATGATTGTTTCTATCACATGTATATTTGTTTGTTTCCCTCGACTCTTATGCTTGCTAATTAACCTTGCTAGCCAAAGACCTGTACTGAGAGGGAATACTTCTCGTGCATCCAAACCTTAACCCAAACCTATGCCATTTGTGTCCACCATACCTACCTACTACATGGTATTTTCTGCCATTCCAAGTAAATACTTCATGTGCTACCTTTAAACAATTCAAAACTTAGTATCTCTTATTTGTGTCAATGTTTCATAGCTCATGAGGAAGTATGTGGTGTTTTATCTTTCAATCTTGTTGGGCAACTTCCACCAATGGACTAGTGGCTTCACCCGCTTATCCAATAATTTTGCAAAAAGAGCTGGCAATGGGATTCCCAGTCCCAAATTGATTAAACTAAATAGACACTCCTCCATGGTATGTGATTGATGGACGGCACCCGAAGGATTCGGTTAGCCATGGCTTGTGTAAGCAAAGGTTGGGGGAGTGTCATCATCATAATAAAGCTAAAATAAAAAGGCACTCCTTCATGGTATGAGATTGTTGGCAGGCACCCGAGGATTCGGTTAGCCATGGTTTGTGAAAGAAAGGTTGGAAGGAGTGCCACACAAAATGAAAATAATATGGGAGCCGCTCTTAGGAGGTTGTCTGGCAAGGGGGTTAGAGTACCCGCTACCAGTCGTTGACAACAACAAACACCTCTCAAAATGTTACTTTTATTCTCTTTATATGATTGCAAAAATTGAAAAAGCTCTAGCACATGATTTAATCCCCCCTCTGCGAAGGGCCTGTCTTTTACTTTATGCTGAGTCAGTAAACCTATTTCCCTCCATCTCAAGCAAGCATTTGAGTAGTTGTGATCAAACCATTATATTGTGATTTGCTACATCATGTCTTTTATTCTTCTTTGTTTAGTACAAGTTTTATCTGAATGAATATAGCTTTGCAAGTTATCAATGATCATGAGAAAACCATTATGATTGAGTATGCAAGTTGTGCCTTATAAACTTTAACATGGGAGCGCTGCTCAATGAGATATAATCTGTTAATTGTTCTCTGACCAAGAACGAAGTTTGCCATCACCAATTATGATTTCTTATGCACCTTTACTTGTGATTACCTTATACTTGTTTCAATATGAGTTATAAGAGATTGTTTACTATAATGTCCTGTGTGAATGAATATGATGCTTCTTGTCCGTATTTTATTTATCGACTCTTCACTCCATAAACATGTGGTGTTCTATCGAGCTCAGTTTCGCTTGGGGACAAGCGAAGTCTAAGCTTGGGGGAGTTGATACGTCCAATTTGCATCACTATTTTATATCATAATTTGCTGTTATTCATTGATATATTTCATATTGGGACACAATACTTATGTTATTTCATCTATTTTGCATGTTTCATCATTATTGGAGGATCGAACACCGGAGCCAGGATTCTGCTGAAAAAGCACCGTCAGAACGCAATATTTCGGAAGATCAACTCTGGAAGGAAATTATACCAAAAATCCTATTTTTCAAGATGACGAAGGAAGCAGAAGGAGGAGCCAGGAGGAGCCAGGGTGGGCCCACACCCTAGGCGGCACGGCCCAGGCCCTGGCCGCGCCGCCTATGGTCTGGAGGGCCCACGACCCTTTTCGCCTCCTTTTCTTCGCCAAACCCTTCGTCCCGAAGACCTAAGCCACGAGGGTACCTCGCGAAGAGTTACCCGCCTCTGCGGGGCGGAGAACACCGAGAGAAAAGAGCTCTCCGCGGGTGAACGGCCGGGGAAATTCCCTCCGGAGGGGAAATCGACGCCATCGTCACCGTCATCGAGCTGGACATCATCGCCATCACCATCATCATCATCTCCACCATCATCACCGCCGTCATCACCGCTGGACACCGCCACCGCCGTAGCAATTTGGGTTTGATCTTGATTGTTTGATAGGGGAAACTCTCCCGGTATCGATTTCTACTTGTTGTTGATGCTATTGAGTGAAACCATTGAACCAAGTTTATGTTCAGATTGTTATTCATCATCATATCACCTCTGATCATGTTCCGTATGATGTCTCGTGAGTAGTTCGTTTAGTTCTTGAGGACATGGGTGAAGTCTAAATGTTAGTAGTGAATTATGGTTGAGTAATATTCAATGGTGTGATATTTAAGTTGTGGTGTTATTCTTCTAGTGGTGTCATGTGAACGTCGACTACATGACACTTCACCATTTATGGGCCTAGGGGAATGCATCTTGTATTCGTTTGCCAATTGCGGGGTTGTGACAGAAACCTAAACCCCCGTTGGTATATCGATGCAGGAGGGATCGCAGGATCTCGTAGTTTAAGGCGTGGTTAGATTTAATTCTTAATTACTTTCTTGTAGTTGCGGATGCTTGCAAGGGGTATAATCACAAGTATGTATTAGTCCTAGGAAGGGCGGTACATTAGCATAGGTTCACCCACACAACACTTATCACAACAATGAAGATTATTTAGCCGTATGTAGCGAAAGCACTAGACTAAAATCCCGTGTGTCCTCGAGAACGTTTGGTCATTATAAGTAAACAAACCGGCTTGTCCTTTGTGCTAAAAAGGATTGGGCCACTCGTGCAATTATTACTCTCGCACTTTACATACTCGTACTTTATTCAACTCTTACATCAAACCCCCGAATACTTGTCTGTGAGCATTTACGTGAATCCTTCATCGAAACTGCTTGTCAACACCTTCTGCTCCTCGTTGGGATCGACATTCTTACTTATCGAAGATACTACGATACACCCCCTATACTTGTGGGTCATCAATCCTCAATTCTCAAATGAGAAAATTATTAATTGTTGTTATATGCTTATGCATAAAAGAGGAGTCCATTATCTGTTGTCTATGTTGTCCCGGTATGGATGTCTAAGTTGAAGAATAATCAATAGCGAGAAATCCAATGCGAGCTTTCTCCTTAGACCTTTGTGGCATAGAGGTACCCCTTTGTGACACTTGGTTAAAACAATGCATTGTGATGATCCGGTAGTCCAAGCTAATTAGGACAAGGTGCGGGCACTATTAGTACACTATGCATGAGGCTTGCAACTTATAAGATATAATTTACATGATGCATATGCTTTATTACTACCGTTGACAAAATTGTTCATGTTTTCAAAATCAAAGCTCTAGCACAAATATAGCAATCGATGCTTTTCCTCTATGGAGGACCATTCTTTTACTTTCAATGTTGAGTCAGTTCACCTATTTCTCTCCACCTCAAGAAGCAAACACTTGTGTGAACTGTGCATTGATTCCTACATACTTGCTTATTGCACTTATTATATTACTCTATGTTGACAATATCCATGAGATATACATGTTACAAGTTGAAAGCAACCGCTGAAACTTAATCTTCTTTTGTGTTGCTTCAATGCCTTTACTTTGAATTATTGCTTTACGAGTTAACTCTTATGCAAGACTTATTAATGCTTGTCTTGAAGTACTATTCATGAAAAGTCTTTGCTCTATGGTTCACTTGTTTACTCATGTCATATACATTGTTTTGATCGCTGCATTCACTACATATGCTTTACAAATAGTATGATCAAGATTATGATGGCATGTCACCTGAAATTATTTGTGTTATTTTTTTACCCGCTCGGACGAGCGTAACTAAGCTTGGGGATGCCGATACGTTCCGACGTATCGATAATTTCTTATGTTCCATGCCACATTATTGATGTTATCTACATGTTTTATGCACACTTTATGTCATATTCGTGCATTTTCGGAACTAACCTATTAACAAGATGCCGAAGTGCCAGTTGCTGTTTTTGGTTTAAATCCTAGTAAGGAAATATTCTCGAATTGGACGAAATCAAAGCCCAGGGCCTATTTTTCCACGAAGCTTCCAAGTCCGAAGGAGAGACGAAGAGGGGCCATGAGGGGCCACACCCTAGGCGGCGGCCCCCTGGCCGCGCGGCCCCGTGGTGTGGGGCCCTCGTGCCGCCTCTTGACCCGCCCTTCCGCCTACTTAAAGCCTCCGTGACGAAACCCCGCACCGAGAGCCACGATACGGAAAACCTTCCAGAGACGCCGCCAACGCCGATCCCATCTCGGGGATCCAGGAGATCGCCTCCGGCACCCCGCGGAGAGGGGAATCATCTCCCGAGGACTCTACGCCGCCATGGTCGCCTCCGGTGTGATGTGTGAGTAGTCTACCCCCGGACTATGGGTCCATAGCGTAGCTAGATGGTTGTCTTCCCATTGTGCTATCATTGTCGGATCTTGTGAACGCTAACATGATCAAGATCATCTATCCGTAATTCTATATGTTGCGTTTGTTGGGATCCGATGAATAGAGAATACTTGTTATGTTGATTATCAAAGTTATGCTTATGTGTTGTTTATGATCTTGCATGCTTTCCGTTACTAGTAGATGCTCTGGCCAAGTAGATGCTTGTAACTCCAAGAGGGAGTACTTATGCTCGATAGTGGGTTCATGCCTGCATTGACACCTGGGACAGTGAAAGTTCTAAGGTTGTGTTGTGTCGTTGCCACTAGGGATAAAACATTGATGCTATGTCTAAGGATGTAGTTGTTGATTACATTACGCACCATACTTAATGCAATTGTCCGTTGCTTTGCAACTTAATACTAGAGGGGGTTCGGATGATAACCAAGGTGGACTTTTAGGCATAGATGCAGTTGGATGGCGGTCTATGTACTTTGTCGTAATGCCCAATTAAATCTCACTATACTCATCATGATATGTATGTGCATGCTCTCTTTTATTTGTCTCAACAATTTGTTCACCCAACATGTCGTTCGTCTTATGGAGAGACACCTCTAGTGAACTCGTGGACCCCCCAATTCTCTTTATGAAATACATCCATCGCAATACTTGTTTTACCGTTTTTCGCAAACAATCATCTTCCACACAATACGGTTAATCCTTTGTTACAAAGAAGTGAGATTGACAACCTCACTGCTTCGTTGGGGCAAAGTACTTTGGTTGTGTTGTGCAGTTCCACGTTGGCGCCGGAATCCGGTGTTGCGCCGCACTACATCTCGCCGCCATCAACCTTCAACGTGCTTCTTGACTCCTACTGGTCCGATTAAACCTTGGTTTCTTACTGAGGGAAACTTGCCGCTGTGCGCATCACACCTTCCTCTTGGGGTTCCCAACGGACGTGCCAACCACACGCATCAAGCAGCAGCAAGGTACGGGTCTGGTTGTGAGGTCGTTGGCGAGACCAAGTACCAGGGGAAACGTCGGCAGCTTTGTGTCTATATCTGAACTTCACATTTCTTCATTTGTGAACTTCAAAATTCAGTTAACTAATAAAATCAAATTTGGAAAGACTAATTCACCTAGTAGGAATATCTAAACTAGCAGGAGATGTGAACTTCACCAATTAGGAAGCAGCACTGTTGACAGGAGATGGTGGAGATGCAGGGCATGGGTCAGGCGTCCCCTGCGCCAGCTGGTCGCGCAATAGGCGAAGGGAGTGGCGCCTCCGACAGTTGGTGGGGGCGGCGGGGGCCGTGCGCGTGGCAGGTGGTGGGGGCGGCGGTCGCTGGGGCGCACAGCAGGCGGTGGGGGCAGCGGTCGCGGGACGCGCGGCAGGCTGACCTGGGCATGAGAGACTCGCTGAAGCCGTGGAGTCCCAACACATGGCTTCCATGATGTGAGTGAAGTTCAGTGCCAGCGGTCTGCCTGGGAGAAGTCCATCACCACTGGTGTGCTTTTCAACTTCAAATTGACGAATTGACTTCCACGCAAGGTAAGATAAAAAATAGAAGTGAACTTTACATAGGAACTGCCCAAAAGAAATGAAAGTGAACTTTTACATAGGAACATAGTGAACTTCTATTTATTCTAAAAAATTGAAATTTTAACATGCGCATTTTATACTACTGGTACAGATAATAAATCTTGAACTTATACACATACAATCTGAACTTGCCCAAAAAGCTGAACTTTCAGACAGAGAAAAAGTGAACTTCAACGCGGTGGCGCTGTGACCTTGCCAAAAAATAATGGACAATGCAAAATCCAAGAAAAAAGAAGGCGAACGTACCCCTGACATCAGTATTGCAATGGAATGCTATAATGAACCAGTGAATGATGCAAGCATATGAGACATTCATCTAACATCTGGAAACTAGAAGTACGACTGAAAATCTCTCCGTTTGAACTACATATGAGCCCAACATCAAATGAATCAAGCAAAATATTTTATAACAAATGTACCCCCAGAGTGTCAATCTGAACGACAACAATATGAAAATCAAGAAGGGATATGTACCATCTCAGGGATTGGGCAGGTCTTGGAGTACCGTCGTAGTACTGTCCTGCAAAGAGAAAACCCAAACAATTAGTAGCATACAACTAAGATGTATGGCTTGGAAGGAAAAGCTAAAGCGTGATTACAAATATTGTGGTAGCGAAAAGGTCACAATAGTATATACTTTTAGTGCACCCTGTAGACTACATAGATAGGCAAGCAACAACAAAATGCAATGCAGAGTTTGGTGCATGTGAACTTCCGATGGCGGCTCACTAGACTTCCGGGCAATACGACACGCCACAGAAAGGTCGCAAGGAGCAGGAGCACAGTAAGGTGGACTGTATTCCGTATTCCCAGGACTCCCAGAGCGGCGCACATGGAATTCCGTGAAGGCGATGTGGATTTTCACGACAACAAGAAATGAAGTTTCCATGTTAATGCATACAGAGGGCGCCAATCTTTTTTACCTGAATGTTTAAAAGCACAAATGCATACGTACCAAGAGCAGTTAAGACCAACGTTAAAAAACTAAGCATGCTTAATTTGGCTACACATAATTCTATCTCCTATAATTTCCTATCCCGTTTACCCAATATAAACCAAAACAAAAAAACAACACTCCACTACCTTTCTTCTCTGGCTTAGCTTGGATTGCATCCACTGTGTGACCTTTTTTATTTTATTTTTGCCAACTGGACTATTCTATGTCGAATTAGTGAACTGATTGAAATAATAAAGCAAACTGCTGTTTTGATCTAGTCATGATTGAAATTAGTAAGAGTTGGAGAGGCGAACTGCCCCAAATACACAATTGTATCGTGGAAAAAAGAATTGGTGAACTACCGATATGAAGTTATAAAGTGTCCAGAACGTAATATGAACTCCTTCAGCCTAATTGAAGCGCTAAACACTAATTTTCCCACATACGTACTGAATATAAATGAATCATCATACCCCATCAGCCATATCAAAAATTAACTTCACGAATTTCGGGAAGTGTAGAGCAAAAAATGCACAAACCTGGGTCAAAATCCAAAGTGAACTTTCTCTTTGTGAACATATTTAACATCTACGTTTTCTTATAGTCAGACACGCATGAGAAGACATAAATGTACTGTATTTCTGCCGAGGCTTGGTTTGCTTTTGCCTAAATAACAAAGAACAACAAACGAACAGTACAGGGAGAGATAGTACAGTACAGTCTAGTACGTACCAACAGCAGCAACGTAGCAGTTAAGCTAGCACCCCTAGTCCACCAGCAGTAGGCAGATTAGTTCAGCTCGATGGCCACAACGAGGAACACTAGGTGGGAGTCCAGGCTGGCGTGAGAGTGCTAGTCCAGGCCATTGCTAGTAGGAGTCCCAGCCATTGCGAGTTACAGAACTTCAAGGGGAAGTTCACTGGTGAAGTGCCTTGATCAAATGAGCGGACTTGAGAATATAGGAGAATCATCCAGCCTGCAACCCCAACGTTAGAACTGAAATTGATGGCTAATCTATCTAGCTGAAATAATCCAAACAACCAGCAGGTCTTAAAAGCATTGAAATCCACGGATCAGGAGAACTGAACTCTAAAGACTGGGAGAACTGAACTTCACGCGTCCCTCGCTCCGCCCTTCATGTGACCGCGGCGGTCAGGCTGGACGGCGCAGTGGATAGGGGGCGACCGCGGGGCGGCGGGGATCCAGGAGGCGCGCAGCGGCGGCTACAGAAGGCGCGCGGCGGCGGGTACAGGAGGCGCGCGTCGGCAGGTCCAGGAGGCGCGCGGCGGCGGGGATCTAGGAGGTGCGCGGCGGCGGGGTCCAGGAGGCGCATGCGGGGGCGACCTAGGAGGTACGCGGCAGCGGGATCCAGGAGGCTGCGAGGATGGGCGGCCACCGGCGGCGTGGAGGAGGCAGGTAGCGATGGGATGATGTGAGTTGGGAGGCGACACGGGGTGACGGGGAAGAAAGTGGGTAGTTCGGGGACTGGAGGTGGGCCGGTTCGGGGAGGGTGCGGCGGGGTGACCAGGCCACGGTCCGGTTCGGTGCAGAGAAAAACCAAGTCGGATCAAGGGGTTCGAAAATAGCTATTCTAGAACCCCTCTTAAGGGGGTTCGAGAATAGTTGGGTTCTATTAGACACTCTGGTCGTCCTCAGCTCCGTCTTTGTTGAAGGGTGGAACCGGCAGCGCCGTGGGTCGGCCGGCTGGATCGGCGGCAATGGTAGCGTGGTGCAGAAGGGTGGTGGTTACCGGCGGCGCTGCAGGGCGGTGGCTGGTGGCTGTGGGCCGAATCGACATCACTGTCAGGTAGCACGGCGGGTACGGCGGGTGGTTGTTGAGGGCTTCGGCCTCGGCCTCCTCTTGCTTTTTTCCTGGATCCCCTCCGTCAATTGCCTCCTACTCCGTCGGCAAGACCTAACAAAAATACTACCTCTGTCTATAAAAGGAGTATTTTTTGTTGTTCATGTATGTCACACCATCTTGATGTGAAGTGGTGCATAAGGAGAAGATCCCCTCGGTGAACCCTCTCCTCCGTCCTCACCTATTCTCGTTTATGCTTCAAAATATCGGATTAATCGCGAGCTTGATTTGCAGCGGCTGGTTTGGAATCCCGAAGGCTTCAGCCGAGTGGTAGGTGGTCCCGGTCTCGGTTGCCATGGAGACTGGCCTCCGCGGCGGGAGGGGTTGCGGTCTGCCAGTATTCTACACCGGAGAAGAAGATGCTGTCCCTGTCGGCATAAACGAGACGGGAATGTGCTATTTTGGTGAGCTCGTGAGCAATCACCTAATTTTTTTTTGCTAGGAAGATGAGAATGTGCTATTCAGTAACATTACTGTCACCGGGTGTTCGTTGTAATGCGCGAGTGGAACGAAGAAGTTATAGCTGTGATATACTTTGGGAGAAATCTGGGATAAAGGAAGGTGTTGCTCCTGGATTCATTTACTAGTTAGCTCTGAAAAAAATCTTTTCTTGTGCCTGACACTTAGTTTTCCGGAATCCATTTTTGTGGCTGACATGTTGTAAATTTTCAGGAATCTGGCAAGAAATTGACACAGAAAAAGATGTATGCAAAGGACTTGTAGACGAAGAGCAAGTATGTAGCGGCAGTGTTGCACAGATGAGAAAATATCAGTTGTTTGTATTCATGCTGTACGCCTGTACCTAGCCTGGTGTCACCTGAGGTGAGATCAAGACTGAATCCAGCAAAAAAAAATTTCCTTCTGTATCGTGCAGCACTTGGATGCGTATTTGTTAGATTACAGTTAGATTTTTCGTCCCCAATTTTAGTGGTGGATCCACTGACCGCTCTCAGACTGCACCTACTTGCAGCACATAACTTTCTGGCCCAAGCTCCAACCCGCCGTGGAGCTCCTGCCGCTGGGCTCCAACCGTAATTGCCTCGAACACTGCCGAGATCCAGCTGCCCGCGACCAGGTCATGTCGCCGCCGAGCTTAAGCCAACCGCGACGAGGTCGTGTGGCCGCCATCCTCGCCTCGTGCCCCAAGTTCCTGCTGTCGGCCGCTAGCACCAGTCGCCCCGTCCTCGCCGCAGGAGCGCCAGCCTCTCCGGCCGTCCTCGTCGTCTCCAATTGCTCTGGTTGTACTCCTCTTCTCCGAGCAGGAACAAGGTCCTACTGCATTTTCATGCTATGATTTGTGGCAGTTCTGTATCTTACCTTTGGTGTCCAAGTTGTCTGTTTGTTTTTGTCCAAGAGCATGTATTACTGTGTTAGGTGGTCAATATAAGATATCCTTTTAAGTTTTTACCACAAAGGTATCTATCCGCAGCTTATTTTATTTTACGCTAGATTTATACTTGAGAGAAAAAATTCGTTGTTCATTTCCTACATTGTGATACCATCATGATTTGAATTTGTTCATTTGGAACTAGCAAGGAGTATAAGTTCATATATGAACTGAAGCATGGTAAAATGTTTCCAATGAAAATTTTGACTAATGCCACCGCTCTAAATTATGGAAACAGACAGCCAGGAATGAGTATCAATTGGTATGAAGATGTTTTACCTAGATCTTTTATGCGCCAAATAAACTGCTTCGTGCTTATAATATATAACCAATTAGTCGGCTATTCACCCACAGGATTATGTCAAGAAGCCAAAGGTTATTGAATGATAAAGTCTCGGCTCCTTATTTGTTTCCCCTGGTACAATTCAGTACCGAGCCATCTCTACCAATTTGTATTCAAAGTCTTGATTTTTCTTCTCCCTGCATCATTTTGGTCTGTAATTGTTCAATTTTACCGACGTAATCTTGTTGATATTGAAAATGAATCTTTTTATAAGTAATTTTGCATCATTTTTATTTGTTGTCTGAAATGGTATCTCCAGTCTCTGCTAGTTTTCATGCTCAACTAGGTTCTCTGTAAAATACTAGATCGAAAGCAAATTATGTCTCAATAGTTTGCGATTCTTTTTGTTGAAAGATACTGCTTTGCTTATTGGACGTCCAGATTTTCTTTTTTTTTTTGTTGTTGTATCGCTTTTGTTTGTTTAAGGCTATTTTACCATATAAAGATTAAGTTATGTCATGGTGCTTATGTAACTTAATTTTCTTTTGATTTGCTTAAATCAATTCCTGATCTAACTATTCTGTGACTCGAAGATATATAGCTTTTATAATCGCAATGAATGTCCAATAATTCAAAAAATCATGACTGAAACTAGTTGTGCAAATAACAGATGCTGATGCAAATGCAAAGTGCTTGGGACATACATGACAAGAGATTTATAGAACAACTTGCAATGCTCAGTTCCAAAGATTGTCTAAGCAAGGATGCCACTGGACATTTAATGTGTTCATATCTTAAGACTTCTTAATTCACATGAAAGTACTAGTGCAAGTCAAAATCATCACAGAGAGTTAGGCTTTACCTCCCTACTAGCCAAGTAGCAGTCCAGGGACTACCTCATCTAGCCAATTTTACAACTGAATATTTATCTAACGCTTTGCATGCAGAAGGCATTGATAGGTGCTCCACGCTCTTCAGCTCACATCAGGTTCTCCAGATGGGTACTGGCAATGTTTTTTTAGATGTACTGGCAATGTTGTTCCTGAAGAAAACTGAAGCAAACTCTTCTTTACTGACTTTACTCTTTAGGGTTACGTCTCTGTAAGCATTTTTTGTAATTGTGGTGCTGATCGGGTAGCCAAACAGGATGCCATAGCCCATGGTTTCATGCTATGGAAATGTTGTAAACTTCTTTGAGGGTATGATACCTCATCATGTGTACTAAAATCTCAAGACAAACCTTTTTTAGGATATAATGATGCATTCTTTAGTAAGTTATTTTCACCTTGAGTTGCTCATATCCTCATGTCTGCTCCCAAATTTCTTACATTGCTTCCCATGTTCCCAGTTATTTTTTTAATTTCAATGTTTCAATTAGTGGAGAGTGATCATGTTCAGGTTTCCAAATTTTCTTACGGGCATCTGAAAAGTTCTTACGCTGGATCTACAGAGACGTAATCTTACATTGATCTGCAAGTTGCATGGCAATAATCGATCTCCTAGCTGTATGCAAAAAAAGAGCAGGCTGATCGAAAAAAAAAAAGAGCAGGCTGCGCACAACAGTTTCTTACGTTGCATGCGATTTTATTACGACGAGTATGTCAGTTGCCAAGGCGGCTAGCCGTGCCCAGAAGTTTCTTATGTTGCATGCGACATCTTTTACATCGCTTGGCAGGCCGGTAGAGTGTCACGCGGGCGCGCGCGGGCTGCACGGCTCGGTCGCTCGGAAGCAGGTTGGGTGGGGTGCAGAATAATATTCCGCCCCCAGGGAAATAGTGAGCTACCATGGAGCATAGCTATGCACATCAATCCAACCATTAGATCATCTATAGGGAGCACAAAGAGAGCACACGGTGTTAGTCCATTACACATGCACGGCATGCTCCTCCGTTATATTCTGCCATCCCTTTCTGATTCATGATTGCAATATTTTATTTTTTATTGAGACCATCTCATAGCTGGCATAGGCTGCCGACATCAATTCCACTTCCCTTTTGATACCAAAACAACAACCAACCTGTAAAGTAGCCCAATAAAATAAATACACTCAAATTTCGGATTCCAAGTCATACGGGCCTAACCATTGGACGATTCTACCACATTTTTGTACCAAAATGACAACCAAAATGAGACCATCTCATAGGTGGCATAGGCTGCCGACATCAATTCCACATACCTTTTGATACCAAAGCAACAACCAACTTGTAAACTACCCCAATAAAATAACTACATTCAAATTTCGGATTCCAAGTCATACGGGCCCAACCATTGGATGATTCTACCACATTTTTGTACCAAAATGACAACCAAAATGAGACCATCTCATAGCTGGCATAGGCAGCCAACATCAATTCCACTTCCCTTTTGATACCAAAACAACAACCAATTTGTAAAGAAGCCACAGAGCAAAACAGCTTGTTTCTTTTTTTCCAAAACGACAAGTAAATGTGCCACGGTGAATAGTTCATGAATAATTCTCGTGACACCAACCGTGCAGCAAGTTAGTTGTCATTTTCAACCTGAAACGACATATAAAAATTTCCATGATGGACGCACCGTCGTTTTCTTACCGTTCATTAATCAAAACAACATCCGAATCTCTTATTGGTTAACCGTCACCTCGTAAACTTGTCAAAAAAGAACCAAACAACACCCAAACATCTTCTCGGATGACCGTGGAGCAAAACAGCTTGTTTCTTTTTTACCAAAACGACAAGTAAAATGTGGCACGGTGAATGGTGAATAGCTCGTAAATAATTCGCACCCGTCGAATTTTCAATTTTCGTGGTTTATAAGTTGGTACCAAGAAAGGCAATAAATACCAGCAATTTGTACCCCAGCATGAAAGTTTTTTATACGGCTGGTGTTTACGCTAGCAAAGAACATTATGTGATTACTTCTATACCACATGCATTTTTTTCCTAAAATGAAGGGTTTTTAGGTTGCTTGGTGCAGCCATAACGAATGTAGTCTATCGTTTTGGTAGAAAATAAACGGATACTAAATTTCATAAAGAAACGTACACCAATCTGCACCGTCAAATGAAAACATGTTGTTTCATTTCTAAAATGACAACTAAAACGTTTGTACCTCACCCAGGTGGTCATCCTAGATGCCGCTTTTGCTATGATAGAATCATCGGTATTATTGCTACCTTGGGAAAAAGATTCGAACACGCACGGGGACACTACAAAATGGCCGTTACACCACATGACGGCTGATCAACTTGATCTGAACCTGGGAAGAATTGGAGCCACACTATCCAACGGTTGGTAGGCTGTGCACAGCTATCACCCTAGGTAGAAAATCCGCGTCGATATATATATATATATTATGGCCGAACGGCCCCGCTCCGACCGAGCCCCCCCGCCCCGACCAAAATCCACCTGCCTCGATCCCGCCCCGCTTCCACCCCGTCCTCCGCCGCCACCCGCGCCGCCCGCTCCCCCGTCTCCGCCCGCTCCCGCCTCGGCGCACGCGGGCGACCGAGCTCGCGCGGAGCGACCGATCTCGCGCGGCGACCGAGCTCGCGCGGCGACCGAGCTCGCGCGGAGACCGAGCTCGCGCGGAGCGACCGATCTCGCGCGGAGCACACGGGATCTTCTTCTCCGGCGAGCCAACTTCTTCTCCGGCCGAATTCTTCTCTGGCGCGCCCCCCTCTTCTCCGGCGAGTCTCTTGAGGGATCCTTCTCTGCATCCTTCTCTGCAAATTCAAGAAATCCAAGCAAATGGATCCTCCAAAATCTAAGAAGATGCAGATTCGACGGAAAAGAGTTGAAGATGTCGTTCCTACAAGATCTTCACCTCGATTTGCTCACAAATCTACTTTGCTCTCAGATAAAATAAGGGAAACTTGCATATCTGCAGCAGTTACACCTTTGAAGTGAAGTACATCTGAACAAAATGAGGTGAGACAATGTTGTACAGCTAGAAACTATAATCTTGAACTTCTCAGTGTACTTCTCTGCTTGTACTTGACGAATATTGAAATTGTACTTATTCTGTATGCTTATTGTACTTCTCTGCTTCTACTGCAACTCCAATACTTCTCTTTGAACTTAGTAATCCTTTTGACCTGTACTTCTCTGTTTTGCTAGCTGGACTTAGTAAATTGAACTTAGTAATGCCTGTGTACTGTACTTCTCTGTTTTGCTAGTTGTACTTAGTAATGCCTATGACCTGCACTTCCCTGTTTTGCTAGTTGAACTTAGTAATGCCTGTGTAGTGAGAAAACCACTTCTGATCTCGGGTCCAGATACTCTCTTTTTCTGGACCAATCAGGTTCAGCATGCTCCACAAGTGTCAGGGTATTCAACTACGTATTCACTTCGTACAGCTTTGTTCAAACAGTGACCGGACCCATTTAAACAGCCATAATTAATGCATGCAGTCCACGACGGAGGTGACTTTCCTGTACAACTAGCACGCGACCCACCCATCGCCGCTGGCGTCTCCGGCCAGCGCTCTGGCCATGGAGAGGCCTCCCCTGACCTTTCTCGAGCCCCCACGAACCCTGCTCTCCTCCGGCGTGGTCAGGCCGAAGCCTAAGTCCGGTGGTGCCTAGGGTTGGAGCCCTCGCCGTGAGCCTCGTCGGTCCGGCCGGACTTGGTTCCTGCCCCTGAAAAGTTCCCGTCGTTCCCCAGGCACAGCCCCCCCGCGAAGACGAAGGGCGAAAAGTCTCAGAGCGACCCCTCGTCGGTGGCGCTGCTGAAGCAGGCGACGAAGAAGTAGGCCTCCCCGCCCCTGCACCTCCGTCCGTGGCTGTCGTGGGGCCATCCCCGGCACCGGCGGCCCACATGGCTCCTCCCACCGCAGCGACGACGCCGGTGGAGCTCGAGCTTGACTACCTCCACAAAGAGTCTTGTTTGGAGGATCGACATCGCTACAAGCTACTCCGGCGTCCGCACAGTGAGCTCACGTGCTTCAACAGCTGTTCCGCCGTACTTCTACGTATGCTAAGCGTACGACACTGTTTCCTACATTCCTGGCCACTGTTCCTAATACCAACTGTCCTTGTCGCACACATCCCCAGATGATCTGGACGGCTCAGAAAACGAGCTCAGTTGTGCTCGGGACCAGAAACACCCCTCCCCTGTGTAGTGTACTTCTCTATTTTGCTAGTTGTACTTAGTAATCCTTTTGACCTGTACTTAGCAAATTCAACTTAGCAAATTGAACTTAGTAATGCCTGTGTACTGTACTTCTCTGTTTTGCTAGTTGTACTTAGTAATGCCTATGACCTGCACTTCCCTGTTTTGCTAGTTGAACTTAGTAATGCCTGTGTAGTGTACTTCTCTGTTTTGCTAGTTGTACTTAGTAATCCTTTTGACCTGTACTTAGCAAATTCAACTTAGCAAATTGAACTTAGTAATGCCTGTGTACTGTACTTCTCTGTTTTGCTAGTTGTACTTAGTAATGCCTATGACCTGCACTTCCCTGTTTTGCTAGTTGAACTTAGTAATGCCTGTGTAGTGTACTTCTCTGTTTTGCTAGTTGTACTTAGTAATCCTTTTGACCTGTACTTAGCAAATTCAACTTAGTAATGCCTGTGTACTGTACTTCTCTGCTTTGCTAGTTGTACTTAGTAATGCCTATGACCTGCACTTCCCTGTTTTGCTAGTTGTACTTAGTAATCCCTATGACCTGCACTTCTCTGTTTTGCTAGTTGTACTTAGTAATCCTTTTGACCTGTACTTAGCAAATTCAACTTAGCAAATTGAACTTAGTAATGCCTATGACCTGCACTTCCCTGTTTTGCTAGTTGTACTTAGTAATCCCTATGACTTGCACTTCTCTGTTTTGCTAGTTGTACTTAGTAATCCTTTTGACCTGTACTTAGCAAATTCAACTTAGCAAATTGAACTTAGTAATGCCTGTGTACTGTACTTCTCTGTTTTGCCCTATGAACTTTAGTTGCTAGTTGTACTTAGTAATCCTGTTTTGCTAGTTCAACTTAGCAAATTGAACTTAGTACTGCCTGTGTACTGTACTTCTCTGTTTCAGCACATGAACTTTAGTAAAAAATTGAACTTAGTAATCCCTATGACCTGCACTTCTCTGTTTTGCTAGTTGAACTTAGCTCTTGAGCTTACTAAATCATTTTGTCCTATACTTATCTGTTATTCTAGTTGTACTTAGTAACCTCTGAGTGTTGTATTTAGTTATCTTGTACTGCTAATGTTGGTTATATTGTACTTCTCTTTCTCCATAATAGTACTTTTTTTTCATGAACTAGTTATTTGATCCAAGTTATAATTGTGATATGTGTAATGCCATTCCTAATTCGAATAAATCTCTGATATTCTACTATCGCAGGATGAATCAATGGCTAGACGAAAAAAAAGAAGTGAGGTTGTGCTTGATCCAAAACCTCTACAGTGGGTTACTCCTGAAATTCCACGCAACTTCTTTGTCACTGGCTACTCACCTTTTACAAATGGATTGGACTCAGACATGTATAGTCCAGAAACAAATTTTGATACGAACAAAAGTGCTGAAACAGAAACAACGTCACAATTTCCTTACAATCCAGGGCCTGCTGTGCCACCACATATCCTGGATATTGCACGTGTCCTATCAACTAGACGACCTGCTAGAAAGGTTGCTGAGGTTGGTGCTACACATCCTCCAGATCAACATAATTCTAGTGCCTACAAAATGACTAGTAGGGAACCAGAAGTACCTGAAACAACAGCACCTTCATCCTCTGGAATTCCTCCTCCACGTGCACCTGTACGTCCTTCATCCTCTGGAATTCCTCCTCCACGTGCACATGTACGTCCATCATCCTCTGGATTTCCTCCTCAACGTGCACCTGTACATCCCTCATCCTCTGGATTTCCTCCTCCACGTGCACATGTATATCCCTCATCCTCTGGATTTCCTCCTCCACGTGCACCTGTACATCCCTCATCCTCTAGATTTCCTCCTCCACGTGCACCTGTACGACCCTCGTCCTCTGGATTGCCTCCTCGTGACCCTGTACGACCCTCGTCATCTAGATTACCACGCCGTGACCCGTCAGATCCATTGTTACACAAATCATTGGTGACACCGCCTTGCCCAATACTCCCTGAAGAAGAAGCAGATACCCCAGTGGAGCAACGTCGCTACAGCCATGTGAGTACATTTGAAGAAATTTAGTTTCTAAACATCTTGCTGTATCACACTTGTACTTGTTGCTACATTATACTTGTACTTTCTGTTTTATGATACTTGTACTTATCATTGAAATGCCTAATGTACTATTGTTTTTTGTTTTTGCAGGATAATGATCTTCCAGATTATCTATTACCAAAGATTAAAATGGTATTCAAAGATTTTGAGGATGCCAAAATATTTTACAACAGATATGCAAGGCATGCTGGTTTTGGAGTCAGAACTGGATAGCACAATGGTGCCAATCGATACCTATACTGCAACCGCCAAGGTCATTACGAGAGCACTGTTGCAGAAACTGACCGCCAGCGTGATAAAACCACTAGTCAATGTGGTTGCCCTGCTGGTATTAGAGTAAAGAAGAAGGAAGATGATACTTATGTAATTGAGATTATAAAATTCGAACACAACCACCATATGATTCAAAGCCCTAGCATGATGAATTTCATACATTCTCATAAAAATTTCGAACCTTCTTTGCTGGAATTTGTAAAGTTCCTGCAGTTTAATAATGTAACTCATCGGATAATTTTGTCGATCCTATATTCATCGGTGGGAGGCGCGCAGTACTTAACATTTCATGGGCGCGACTTACTAAACCGGTAAAGCAACAATCTAACCTTTTTGCTCTTTTCAACTTAGAATTTAAGTTGTTTGTGAACCTCAACTTCCCTTTATGATAACTCTGTACTTAACGTGTGAAAAACATTCCTGTTACTGCATGTCTACCTTTCCATGTACTTTTGATTGTAGTATGGTTGTACTTCATGCTAAAGCAATCTGTACTTTCCATTCATATAATTGCAGGAAGGCAATAAATTCGCAAGAGGATATTAGAGACGACATTAATAAGCTTTTGTCTTACTTTGGAGAGATGAAAGCTTGCAACAAAGAGTTTTTCTTCGATTTTCAGCTTGATGATGAAAACCGTATAAAGAATATATTTTGGGCTCCTGCAAGCTGTAGGGGATCATACGAGGATTTTGGGGATTGCATAACATTTGATACAACATACAAAACAAACAGACACAGCATGCCCCTCGGAGTCTTTGTCGGAGTAAACCATCACCTGCAGTCCACTATTTTTGCTTGTGCTCTTGTCAGGGATGAAAGTGAAGACTCATTTTATTGGCTGTTCAGAACGTTCTTAAGGTGCATGAATGGGAAGCAGCCCACAATAATTTTAACAGGTCTGTTTACGCACAATCTTTTGCATATTTCTGTGAGAACATATAGCATAGTAAATAATATTACATCTGAACCGAAATTCAAATTTGCCTGCTTCACTTATGTTCTGATTTCTAGACACCTTCTTTTTATTTACAGACCAATGCCCGTCCATGGCACAAGCAATCCCTCGTGTTTTCTTTAAAACACTGCATAAACTATGCCGATGGCATATGATGAAAAAATTCCACCTACACTTGTCGAGTCTGTACAAGAAGTATTTGACCTTCAAGGCTGAGTTTACAGCAATCCTGAATTGGCCACTCATGCCTACAGAATTTGAAAACGCTTGGCGAAATCTACTTGACAAATACAATCTGCACGATGATCCCATGATGTTGCAGCTCTGGGAAATCAGGGAGGAGTGGATCTCAGCCTATTTCAAGAACGTCTTCTGCGCAAGAATGACATCTACTCAGCGCTCAGAAAGCATGAATGCATCCCTAAAGCGTAGTCTGTTAAATGAGAAGCTCAGTCTGAACCGTTTTGCAGAACAAGTTACCAAACTAATATTCCAAAGGAGACAGGCAGAAAATTTAAAGACATATGCAATACAGGTACTTAATTTAAAAAACATTTACTACACATCTTGTGCTTCATGTTAGCATTCTTGTTATCTTTTCTTCATAAAAGATTTAAAAAAATGTGTTGTGTCCTCTTTTCAGTCAAAAACAAATAAGAGAACCCATTATGGATTTGAGCATCAATTCCAGCAACTTTATACGAAGACTGTTTTCAAAGAGTTGCAGGCTCTGCTGAAGAAAAGCACACTCTTCCGCATAAAACCAAACCCAGACTACCCTGAACTTGATGAGTACAATTATCTGGTGACCTATCACCAACCAACGACCGACTTTTCTTGGTCAAACCATCAGTTCAGAGTACTTGCAGATCCTATTGGAGGAGAATACAGGTGCGAGTGTCTGCTATGGGAACACACAGGTACAAAAACAGTACAAAAAAAACAAAAAAACAAGAACTTGTACTTCTGTTACCTAGTGACTTAAACTTCTGTTTCACCCATACTTGCACTTCTTACCGTTTCTAATGGATTGAAACTTCATTTTATTACAACAGGACTGTTCTGCCTACATGTTTTATGCCTGCTGGACCACCTGAGGGTTGATAGCATTCCACTCAGTTACATACTAAGGAGGTACACTAATGGAGCGCGACATAGAGGAACTTTTGATAGGAGAGATTACAAGACACAAGCTTCTGATGGAACCTCGTATCTGTACCAGCAGAATGAAGTACTACAGCTGGCTATGAAAGTTGTTAGGAAAGCAACATGCTCAGAAGAACAGCGGGCAAGAGCAAAAGTTGGTCTGCAGTCACTGTATGACGAACTTGATGCAATGGGTTCGTCAACACCAGATAATGATGAAGATGGTTCAGGCCAGTGCCCAGATATTGATGAGTTTGAGCCTGAAGAAACTCACTTTTGGACAGAAAACCAACAGACATATCCTGATTGTCCTAACCAGCAAGATGATCAGCCTGACAACGATGGTAACAGTATGCCGCAGAGGGTTATACTACCACCACCTAAGTCCAAAACTAAAGGAAGCAGGAATAAAGAACCTGGTGGCTCTAAACCTCCAGGAGCTATGAAGAAAAAGGTGCAGAAGACTGTGAAGAGGGAAGGGAAGAACACTTGCAGTATATGCAAGCTGAAAGCGGGACACAACTCTAGATCTTGTCCAAAAGATCCTAGAGTAATGAAACAACTTGCTATAAGTAAAATAAAAGCTCCGAGAAGAAAAATGTGTTCAGGGTGTAAAAAATATGGAACTGGCCACAACTCTCTTACTTGCCCTGTAAAAAATGGCTTGAACCTGAAGGGAAAATCGAAGAAGAAAGTGCTAACAAGAACATAACCAAAAAAGAAGCAAAAAAAGAGGAAGAAGAAGAGGAAGAAGAAGAGAACGAGGAAGAAGAAGAGGAACAAGATGAAGAAGAAGAGGATGGCGAGGGAGAGGAAGAAGAAGAAGAAGAGGAAGAAGAAGAAGAAGAAAAAGAAGAAGAAGAGGAAGAAGAAGAAGAAGAAGATGATGATGATGATGACAAAGCGGAAGACGAGGATGAAGGAAATGAACCAACGCCACCAACACTAAGAAGGAGCACCAGAAATAAGTTAGCATAAAAAATAGAAATAAATTACAATAGTGTAATTAAGTTTACTTCCCATTCAGTAGTGATCTGTAAAAATGGAAAAAATGATCTTGGTTTACTCCATTCAGTAATTTGTTTACTACTATCAAAAGTCTTTACATCAGCAACATCAGCAAAAACAGTAAGAAAAACTAGGAAGTACGATATACATTGATATGAAGTACGAGGTTACTCAAATAGGAAGTTCGTAGTGTGTTAAAAATTACAAAAAATATACAACAAAAATTAAGACCTGGGTAAGCCCGAGACATCAAGTTCTAGCATGAATTATATAAGAAATTACAAAGCTGACATCGAATGGCAGTACAACACGGAAAATTTGATATACGAAGTACACTAATTTATCTTACAGGTAACAAAACAAAAAGGAAATTCATTGATGAACGACAAAAAAGGAAGTACAAAATAGTTGCGAGAGGAAGTACAAGGTTGAACACAAAAGAAGTACAAGTCCCACCCCCGCAAAAAAACTGCACACATACTGGCATGCTTACTGGGCCAGAAAGCCCGACTGGGCCGTTAACTGGCCTGTCAGTTAAAGAAGTACATCCTCAAAACAAAACAAAAGACCAGCAAAAAAAACATATCACACAAGATAGGAAGTACATAACTAAAGTACAAGTAAGTACAAGCTTAATTTAGACGAATAAAAAGAAAGAATTGTATATATATAACAGATGGATCTGCATGAATACAAGTAAGTACAACAAGTTTACATTCTTGAAACTCCATTAAGAAGTTCATATCATAGCTTTCGTTTTCTAGGGGATACAGAGGAGGATTAAGAAAAAATAGAAGAGGACCAGGAAGTACAAGAGTATAAACAAAAGAAGTACAACTGGAAAAACACAAAAATACTAGCTTCGAATCTTCAACTACAGAAAAAAATACATATCGCAAATTATTATATGGGAAAATACAGAAGAAGTACAAAACTAAAATCTGCAGGAAGTACAACACTTCACTAAAAAAAACACAAAGGCTAATTGAAAAAAGGAAGAACAAAGATATGTATTGTAAGAAGTACAGGATAACATCAGTCAAACAGTACAAGCTTACTCAGTACCAAGTACATGATTGATTAGTATGAAGTACACTAATGTTCCAGTACAAAATGAAAAATACTGATGTTCCAATAGGTCAAACTATATTAAATTACAAATATGAATATCAAATTCAAATTATATACGAATATGAAAATTATGTTCCTATGACATCTGGCTAAGCATCATAATAAGCTCTTCTCCTTGGGTAGACAACACAGAATGTGGAGAAAGGCATTGAATTTCCACTGGCAGATCATGTAGAGGAACCTTGTTGTTGACATGGAACACAGTTGAGTACAAGTACTCTGCCTTCCAATCATCAACGCGAGGCTGTGATACGTCTCCAACGTATCTATAATTTCCGATGTTCCATGCTTGTTTTATGACAATACCAACATGTTTTGTTCACACTTTATATCATTTTCATGCATTTTCCGGAACTAACCTATTAACAAGATGCCACGGTGCCAGTTCCTGTTTTCTGCTGTTTTTGGTTCCAGAAAGGCTGTTCGGGCAATATTCTCGGAATTGGACGAAATCAACGCCAAACCTCCTATTTTTCCCGCTCCAGAACACCGAAGAAGAGTCGGAGAGGGGCCGGGGGCCACCACACCACATGGCGGCGGCGCCAGGCCTAGCCGCCTAGGGTGTGGCGCCCCAGTGCCCCCTGCGCCGCCTCTTCGCCTATAAAAGCCCTTTCGACCTAAAAACGCAGTACCATTGACGAAAGAAAGACTGGGCGCCGCCGCCATCGCGAAACTCCATTCGGGGGACAGAACTCTGTTTTGGCACCGGGACGGGAATTGCCCCGGAGCCATCTCCACCGCCGTCTTCACCGCCATCTTCACCGCCATCGCTGCCTCCATGATGAGGAGGGAGTAATCCACCCCGAGGGTGAGGGCTCCGTAGCTATGTGGTTCATCTCTCTCCCATGTACCTCAATACAATAATCTCATGAGCTGCTTTACATGATTGAGATTCATATGAGTTTTGTATCACAATTTATCTATGTGCTACTCTAGCAAAGTTATTAAAGTAGTTCTATTCCTCCTCACGTGTGTAAAGGTGAGTGTGTGCACCGTGTTAGTACTTGGTTTATGCTATGATCATGATCTCTTGTAGATTACGAAGTTAACTATTGCTATGATAATATTGATGTGATCTATTCCTCCTACATATGCATGAAGGTGACAGTGTGCATGCTATGTTAGTACTTGGTTTAGTCTTTTGATCTATCTTACACTATAAGGTTACTTAAATATGAACAAATTGTGGAGCTTGTTAACTCCGGCATTGAGGGTTCGTGTAATCCTACGCAATGCGTTCATCATCCAACAAAAGTGTAGAGTATGCATTTATCTATTATTCGTTATGTGATCAATGTTGAGAGTGTCCACTAGTGAAAGTGTGATCCCTAGGCCTTGTTCCTAAATATCGCTATCGCTGCTTGTTTATCGTTTTGTGTTACTACCGCTGCAATACTACCACCATCAACTACACGCCAGCAAGCTATTTTCTGCACCGTTGCTACTGCTCATATATATTCATACCACCTGTATTTCACTATCTCTTCGCCGAACTAGTGCACCTATTAGGTGTGTTGGGGACACAAGAGACTTCTTGCTTTGTGGTTGGGGTTGCATGAGAGGGATATCTTTGACCTCTTCCTCCCCGAGTTCGATAAACCTTGGGTGATCCACTTAAGGAAAACTTGCTGCTGTTCTACAAACCTCGCTCTTGGAGGCCCAACACCGTCTACAGAAAGGAGGGGGAAGTAGACATCAAGCTATTTCCGCCGTTGCCGGGGACAAGAAAGCTACACAACAGGGATTTCCTCCTCATCAACCCCGCGCCATCCTGGGAGCATCAAGTATTTTCTGGCGCCGTTGGGAGGAAAGGTAAAGGTACTCACACTCCGGATCTCGGCTACCAAGCTATTTCCCGAGTACTCGAAGCTATTTCCTTTAGATCTTGCAATTGCAACTTTTTGTTTCTTGTTTACACTAGTTAGGCATAATGGAAAACATCTGTGAGCTCTTTGTACTATTTCCTGAGTCAAGACATGAGTGGTTTAATGCGAAAATTAAAAAACCTATGGAACCTTATTTGCATGCTAGTAGCAATGATATTAGTATGAACGCTTTGAACACCATTGTTGCTAATGATATGGAAAATTCTAAGCTTGGGGAAGCTGGCTTTGATGAGTATGATATTTTTAGTCCCCCAAGAATTGAGGAGGAAATTTACTTTGATGATTCTTTACCTCCTATTTATGATGATTATAATGATAGTAGTCTTTTGTTACCACCTGTTATGGAGGAGAAATTTGATTATGATTACAATATGCCTCCTATATATGATAGCTACTTTGTTGAATTTGCTCCCACTACAACTAATAAAATTGATTATGCCTATGTGGAGAGTAATAATTTTATGCATGAGACTCATGATAAGGATGCTTTATGTGATAGTTATATTGTTGAGTTTGCTCATGTTGCTACTGAAAGTTATTATGAGAGAGGAAAATATGGTTGTAGAAATTTTCATGTTACTAAAACACCTCTATGTGCTGAAATTTTTGAAGCTACACTTGTTTTATCTTCCTATGCTTGTTACTTTGCTCTTCATGAACTTATTTATTTACAAGATTCCTATGCATAGGAAGCATGTTAGACTTAAAGTTGTTTTGTATTTGCCTCTTGATGCTCTCTTTTGCTTCAAATACTATTTCTTGCGAGTGCATCATTAAAACTGCTGAGCCCATCTTAATGGCTATAAAGAAAAGAACTTCTTGGGAGATAACCCATGTGTTATTTTGCTACAGTACCTTGTTTTATATTTGTGTCTTGGAAGTTTTTTACTACTGTAGCAACCTCTCCTTATCTTAGTTTAGTGTTTTATTGTGCCAAGTTAAGCCGTTGATAGAAAAGTAAGTACTAGATTTGGATTACTGCACAGTTCCAGATTTCTTTGCTGTCACGAATTTGGGTCCACCTCCCTATAGGTAGCTCAGAAAATTAAGCCAATTTACGTGCATGATCCTCAGATATGTATGCAACTTTCATTCGATTTGAGCATTTTCATTTGAGCAAGTCTGGTGCCATTTTAAAATTCGTCAATACGAACTGTTCTGTTTTGACAGATTCTGCCTTTTATTTCGCATTGCCTCTTTTGCTATGTTGGATGAATTTCTTTGATCCACTAATGTCCAGTAGCATTATGCAATGTCCAGAAGTGTTAAGAATGATTGTGTCACCTCTGAATATGTTAATTTTTATTGTGCACTAACCCTCTAATGAGTTGTTTCGAGTTTGGTGTGGAGGAAGTTTTCAAGGGTCAAGAAAGGAGGATGATATACTATGATCAAGAAGAGTGAAAGCTCTAAGCTTGTGGTTCATCCCTGCATATTTCAAGAAGACTCAAGCGTCTAAGCTTGGGGATGCCCAAGGCATCCCCTTCTTCATCGACAAATTATCAGGTTCCTTCTCTTGAAACTATATTTTTATTCGGTCACATCTTATGTGCTTTACTTGGAGCGTGTATGCTTTTGTTTTTGTTTGTGTTTGAATAAATGCTTGTGTGGGAGAGAGACACGCTCCGCTGGTTCGTATGAACACATGTGTTCTTAGCTCATAATATTCATGGCGAAGGTTGAAACTGCTTCGTTAAATTATTATATGGTTGGAATTGGAAAATGCTACATGTAGAAATTGGTGTGATGTCTTGAATAATGTGATACTTGGCAATTGTTGTGCTCTTGTTTAAGCTCTTGCATCATATACCTTGCACCCATTAGTGAGGAAATACATAGAGCTTGTTAAAATTTGGGTTTGCATGAGTGGTTTCTCTAGAGTCTAGATATTTTCTAGTAAGATGTTTGAACAACAAGGAAGACGATGTATAGTTTTATAATGCTTGTAATATGTCTTTTATGTGAGTCTTGCTGCACCGGTTCATCCTTGTGTTTGTTTCAAATAACCTTGCTAGCCTAAACCTTGTATCGAGAGGGAATACTTCTCATGCATCCAAAATACTTGAGCCAACCACTATGCCATTTGTGTCCACCATACCTACCTACTACATGGTATTTTTCCGCCATTCCAAAGTAAATTGCTTGAGTGCTACCTTTAAAATTCCATCATTTACCTTTGCAATATATAGCTCATGGGACAAATAGCTTAAAAACTATTGTGGTATTGAATATGTAATTATGCACTTTATCTCTTATTAAGTTGCTTGTTGTGCGATAACCATGTTCACTGGGGACGCCATCAACTACTCTTTGTTGAATTTCATGTGAGTTGCTATGCATGTCCGTCTTGTCTGAAGTAAGGGAGATCTACCACCTTATGGTTAAGCATGCATATTGTTAGAGAAGAACATTGGGCCGCTAACTAAAGCCATGATCCATGGTGGAAGTTTCAGTTTTGGACATATATCCTCAATCTCAAATGAGAAAATTATTAATTGTTGTTACATGCTTATGCATAAAAGAGGAGTCCATTATCTGTTGTCTATGTTGTCCCGGTATGGATGTCTAAGTTGAGAATAATCAATAGCGAGAAATCCAATGCGAGCTTTCTCCTTAGACCTTTGTAGGCGGCATAGAGGTACCCCTTTGTGACACTTGGTTAAAACATGTGCATTGTGATGATCCGGTAGTCCAAGCTAATTAGGACAAGGCGCGGGCACTATTAGTATACTATGCATGAGGCTTGCAACTTGTAAGATATAATTTACATGATACATATGCTTTATTACTACCGTTGACAAAATTGTTTCATGTTTTCAAAATAAAAGCTCTAGCACAAATATAGCAATCGATGCTTTCCTCTTTGAAGGACCATTCTTTTACTTTTATTGTTGAGTCAGTTCACCTATCTTTCTCCACCTCAAGAAGCAAACATTTGTGTGAACTGTGCATTGATTCTTATATACTTGCTTATTGCATTTGTTATATTGCTTTGCATTGACAACTATCCATGAGATATACATGTTACAAGTTGAAAGCAACCGCTGAAACTTAATCTTCCATTGTGTTGCTTCAATGTCTCTACTATGAATTTATTGCTTTATGAGTAACTCTTATGCAAGACTTATTGATGCTTGTCTCGAAAGTACTATTCATGAAAAGTCTTTGCTATATGATTCACTTGTTTACTCATTGCATTTACATTGTTTCGAATCGCTGCATTCATCTCATATGCTTTACAATGGTATGATTAAGATTATGTTGGTAGCATGTCACCTCAGAAATTATCTTTTATCGTTTACCTACTCGAGGACGAGTAGGAACTAAGCTTGGGGATGCGATACGTCTCCAACGTATCTATAATTTCCGATGTTCCATGCTTGTTTTATGACAATACCAACATGTTTTGTTCACACTTTATATCATTTTCATGCATTTTCGGAACTAACCTATTAACAAGATGCCACTTTTGCTGTTTTTGGTTCCAGAAAGGCTGTTCGGGCAATATTCTCGGAATTGGACGAAATCAACGCCAAACCTCCTATTTTTCCCAAACACCGAAGAAGAGTCGGAGAGGGGCCGGGGGCCACCACACCACATGGCGGCGAGGCCAGGCCTAGGCCGCGCCGGCCTAGGGTGTGGCGCCCCAGGTGCCCCGCCTCTTCGCCTATAAAAGCCCTTTCGACCTAAAAACGCAGTACCAATTGACGAAACTCCAACCGCCATCGCGAAACTCCATTCGGGGACGAACTCGTTTCGATCGGACGGGAATTGCCCCGGAGCCATCTCCACCGTCTTCACCGCCATCTTCACCGCCATCGCTGCCTCCATGATGAGGAGGAGTAATCCACCCCCGGCTGAGGGCTCCGCCGTAGCTATGTGGTTCATCTCTCTCCCATGTACCTCAATACAATAATCTCATGAGCTGCTTTACATGATTGAGATTCATATGAGTTTTGTATCACAATTTATCTATGTGCTACTCTAGCAAAGTTATTAAAGTAGTTCTATTCCTCCTGCACGTGTGTAAAGGTGACAGTGTGTGCACCGTGTTAGTACTTGGTTTATGCTATGATCATGATCTCTTGTAGATTACGAAGTTAACTATTGCTATGATAATATTGATGTGATCTATTCCTCCTACATATGCATGAAGGTGACAGTGTGCATGCTATGTTAGTACTTGGTTTAGTCTTTTGATCTATCTTACATTATAAGGTTACTTAAATATGAACAAATTGTGGAGCTTGTTAACTCCGGCATTGAGGGTTTGTGTAATCCTACGCAATGCGTTCATCATCCAACAAAAGTGTAGAGTATGCATTTATCTATTCTTATGTGATCAATGTTGAGAGTGTCCACTAGTGAAAGTGTAATCCCTAGGCCTTGTTCCTAAATATTGCTATCGCTGCTTGTTTACTGTTTTTGTGTTACTACTGCTGCAATACTACCACCATCAACTACACGCCAGCAAGCTATTTTCTGGCACCGTTGCTACTGCTCATATATATTCATACCACCTGTATTTCACTATCTCTTCGCCGAACTAGTGCACCTATTAGGTGTGTTGGGGACACAAGAGACTTCTTGCTTTGTGGTTGCAGGGTTGCATGAGAGGGATATCTTTGACCTCTTCCTCCCTGAGTTCGATAAACCTTGGGTGATCCACTTAAGGGAAAACTTGCTGCTGTTCTACAAACCTCTGCTCTTGGAGGCCCAACACTGTCTACAGAAAAGGAGGGGAAGTAGACATCAAGCTATTTTCTGGCGCCGTTGACAGGAACACAGTTGAGTACAAGTCCTCCTCCTTCCAATCCTGGACGCGAGGCTGCATAAAATAAACAGAAAAAGCAAGAATTATGAAAAAAGAAAATACAGAAATATAAGAAAAAATTACTTCATCTATGAAGATAAAAACATACATCATCATCTGCAATGTCCAGAACGACTTGGTCACCGTCAAAAGAAGATGCAAACTTCAAACAGTAGTAGCCACACTGGTTGAAACCATGCTTGGGGACGTGCACATAGTTCGGCTTCTTTGAAACATTGTTCCAATTGGGATGACCACTTTTAGCATAATGTTGTTTGCCATAAACTCCTTCCATGACTAAGGTCAACCTTCGAGCCTGTTTTAACATTGAAATAAAAAAGGAATGACATTAAGCAAAGGGATATTTAACCTAAAAAAAATGTCAGAAAATCAAGCAGAAAATTATTAGAACATACAATCTCCTTGACATCTGCAGCATGGAACGAACTCCGAGAAAGTTCTTTGTGGCTACTCCAATCAAACGAATCGAGAACATCAAAGGTTGCACGATACTTGTTCATGACATACAAGACATGATGCTTCTGTTGTGAACCAGGCATCGTCTTACAGTAGGGCATGATGATCTGTTATTAAAAAGTACATCAAAAATAAAATAAAAACATGTGCACAAGTGAAAAAAATACAAATAAAAAGGAAGAACATAGTTAAAACTCAGCAGAAGTGCAGGCAGGTTAGGGCATCAAAGTTTTTATTGAATCTTTACTATTAAATGGGAGTTGGTCGTTTGACGCTCAACGCGTTTGATGGTCGTCATTGGAAGCATCCGAACCATTCAATTCTTTAAAGGTCTATCCCACCGTCCGTGAAACCAAAATCGACATACAATCTGCTCTTTCCTTTTAACCCAAGTCTCTTCAAAAAAATCTGTGACGAGCATTCATTAGTCATCAATCACGTATCAATCACATACTATCAATAAAGGTATCAATGGTTGTAATCAAGCAAAAAAAAAATCAGCGCACGACCCAATAATCTGGGATTTTGATGGGCAATTAATAAGATTTGTAATTAATCTATTTCCCAACTAATCCTACCACATCCGCATGCTACCAAAAAAATGGTAAACACTATCTATCGGGTCCGAATCAGATACAAATTACCGGACCTCCTCAGTGTCGTCGATATCAGTCTTAATCCAACACTTCGTTTTCCATCTGTTTCCCCCGTAATTGCGCATGTCTCCCCAAAACACCGCCCTAATCGAGCGAAGCGCCGCACTCGTTGCATCCACACGCTGCTCCACTCAACTCTCTCCCCCCGTATGGCCGTCTTCCAACACCCATCATGAGCCGTGGTGCACACAACGGCGGCTAGATCGGGATCCGATCATAGCAGGCAGAAGCGATGGCTTCCATCACCGCGGGCATGGCGGCAGGCCATGTCGTTCACCTGCGGCGGCGCGACTCGCCTCCCTCTCCACCACCACTTGGGAGGCGGTTGTGGAAGCTCACATCCCAGCCTTTTCCGCAGCAACCGCAGCAGGTGCGAACGACTCTGCCAAGCACGGCCACGCCTCCTAAGATCCCAAGGTACATATATCTCTTTTCAATCTCGATGGAAATTTCAGTACAAAATTAGTCATCTATTGTTGAAGTACAAAATTGATGTTGTTGTTTTTTATCCAAATTAATCTGTGATGATATCTTGTTTTAGTGAAGCTTCGGCATGATCTCATAAAGACACTGATCAGTTTAGGTAGTTTTGGTCTGTATGCTTCGATGCTTATATAGGTAATGTTTTCCATTGCTATTCAACATAAAAAATCATGTGCTACATACATTGCCCTGCCACTAATTTTCTGATGTCATCATCTGTGCTCGCAGCCATTGCTCTGATCTCGTCAATGCTCTTCCTCGAAAATATTCGTCTACATATTGATGCCTATGAAATTTACTTGCGCTTTGTCACTGAGTAGAGTATGCATAATCTCAACTATGCTTCCATGTTTTTAAAATCTTATTTTAACTATTTAAAACCATATTTATTTGTGCTTCCACCTTTTACATGCCATGCCTCATTGCAAGAATATAATGCTTCTAAATAGCCATGCTTCCTATTGATATCAGTTTGTGCTCACATTATATTGTAGTTTATGTTGAATCTAGGCATATTATTTTGTACACTTGTCCCATGTTTCTTAAAATTTGCACCGACATGTTGCGCAAGATATGAGTTATTTTGAGTTAGAATGAATTTGTTACTTCAAAATAGTCATTCTTCTTATGTATCATACTTATGTTTCAGTCCTAAACAGTTTGCGGTGATAGAGCCATGCTTTGACCTTTTTGTATTTCTAGGTTTCATTGTCAGGAGCATTGTATTTAAACGCTGACCTCATGCTTCCTGCATTTCATTCTCTATGTTATTCATGATGCAATTCTAAATCTATAAGATTACCTTTTCTTTCTATGGGTACAAATGGCTTGTCAAACTACCTTTTTAAATGAAATAATAATGCAGTGATTCCAGACTACTCATCTTTGTTCATTCGTTTTCACGTTTACAAATATGTTGCTCATTCCTGTACATGTTGTGCCAAACTATCGAAGTGCTGCCGCAAGAAACTGTGAGCTCATCGGCTAACTCGAGCAGCCAAAGTGGTGACAGGGAAAATCAAACTGGTGATTCCAATATCATTAAACCATGTTCCTTGATTTGGTGGTTGTCTGATTTTCCTTTTTTAGCATCGGTTTAGGTCTACAATTATTTTTGGTGAAGGGTTGCAGTTAGGGATGTTCAAGAAGTGATTGTGAGGGGCTGAATCATTTGGAGTAGTCATACGATGTTGTTGCGATGGTAACTTCCCTTAGGATATGCACACTACGTCTTGCAAATAAGGACTGGGAGTATGGGGCTTATGGTTGTTTAATTGTTAATTTAGGTTTTATTCCTATCAGGCAAGATCAAGTTCAATCATCATTAGTTAGTTAGCTCCAGGTGGTCACTAGGAAGAGGCCAACGTGCTGGGTTGAGGATGCAATGCATAGGTGGCGTTCCTATCAAGTGAGGTCACAAGCCTCTGCCACCGCTATAAGAAGTGAAGTCCCTTGCTACTGCGGTGACAGCAACGAAGAGCGCGCTGGGAGGCCCGGATAAATGTAAGAATTGAAGCATCATCTCTGCTAACTTCCTCCCCATGCTCCATTTTAGGTATCGGTTAGTATATTTTTCCTATTTTCAGCAAGGCTATCTAGGCATTAGCTATCTGTGTGATGGACGCGATTGCTATCTTGCAGCTCACAAATATGTGTACCGTTTGGCAGGCTACACCTTGCATGATTCTTTTTCTGTTATCCACAAAAATAGCTATTGATAGGTTCATATTTTTTGTGATGGATTTGTATACCCACATTTTGGAGCTTATTTCCGAGGGCCGGTTAATCGGGATCACCAAACTGAGTGTATTCTTCTCAGCTCACATTTGTCATCACATACTATTGTTAACGCAAGGTATGGTTCTTCCCCTTCCTTTTTATCTCTTGGAGAATAATTTCACTGATTTTTTTCCGAGGGCGTAGAGTTTCATAAATTATCTCCCTTATTGGTCAGGTCATCAAAATTATATTTTTCAGGTCTCAGCAAGGCTATGTTAGTGTCAGCAATATAGGGTTTGTAGTTAACAGAAATGGTTGCTTAAGATTAAAATGCTATGCAACCGGTGATGATGGGGAATTATCCTTTTGAAGGAGAATACGAATGGTTCTCTATTGGAAGGACTAAACGGATCTTCCAATTCCTTTGAACTGTTGGTGCTAAAATCACTTCGGAAACATAAGACTTTTATCATCGATGCTGACTATAAAAGGTTTCTAATCGGCCGAAGGTGCTATAAATTCATTCCGCAAAGGAAAGATAAGAGAACATAAATAAATCATTTTCTGGACAAAAATGTTTCTGATCATCCATGTAACAATATGCCCAACTATATTTCAAAGATGTGCATAACTCTATTGACACCCAGCCTCCGTTATTCACTTATTCTTTAGGTTGATAAGGTGAATCATAATGCCTATTCTGAAAAGAAATCAGTAGAAGAACACATTCATAGAAAGAGGACTCTAAACTTTACTTGGAATATTATTTTTGGATTTTTGTAGGGTTGTAAAAAAGGACTAGCATTTCTTTCACATGTCTAGGGAGCCACTTTATTTGTGTCACTCAAAATGAAATGATGAACAAATTCCATTTGCTCGCACTTCCTTGCCATGATTTTATTTGCTTTCACAAAATTTCAGAGTAGGATTTCCGATTAATGACTGCCTCAGTGTTTTAAATGTGATCAACTTTAACTAAAAAGTTAACTCTTCATTCTTCTCCATTTTGTTATTGATGTAGGTTACAAAAATGGTTACCACGAAGGGGATCTTGTTATGGCAGCTGATCTAGCCATCCGAGTATCAATTGCTTTCATGATAAAAATTGTTCCAAGGTCACCCCCCTCAGCATGAAGTGAGATGCTCTAGAAACGTCATGATTCTTATGAGGTCTCCAGTCAGAAAGTTGGTGATATTTAGTTTTTGCGACAACAATAACAGTAGTTTTAATAAATATATTATGGGTACTATATTGTCACTGATTGATAAGGTTCATAATCCTCAGTAACTTGAAGCGTTGTTTTGCCTATCCCTCTAGGGTGCCATAGTGGACATATATATCCACTCGTGTAATAGCTGCAGATAAGTTGATTATTTGGCTTGTTCAGAAAATTAAATACTTTTTGTAATCTCCTAGCATGTATAATGTCAAAGGTCGAAATGGAAACTAATGGTTTAGTCCAATAGTTTCATTTTGTTCGCTTCATATATGGATTTTCCTGTGTTTTGTATTTCTTGGCCGGAAAAATATTAGTTAAAAGGGTATTGCAATCTATATAAGAACAAGGCGACCCTGTATATATATTCACAAGCAAAGTGCCTATATTTGACTTGAATACTAAAACATCAGGGATGTAAATTGAGGTCGCCATTAGCACAAACTACACAAGCATGGGTATGCAAGTTCCACGCGCATTAGTTTAAATATGTAAAGAGGAAAGAAATTTGAGGAGTGTGAGATGATAGTCAACTCGAGCAAGTATATGCCAGAAAATAATAGTTGCAAATGAATAAAATCTAACTAAAACTGCTTTTGATCAATGTATGAGGTATAATTTTGCTGGACCGTAGCAACGCACGGGCATTCAACTAGTGTATTACCAGATTTGCAGTCAAGAGATTCTCTGCTGGTTTCAAATAGTCTTGGAAACTCTGCACAGCCCTTACAACATCAAAGTTCTTGCTCACAGTCATGCCGTCCATTTCTAGCAAATACTACACAGAAAAGATTATAGTTAAAAATGTTATGACTATTCAACAAATAACAACTAGCTTATAAAAAGAAAGAAGAGAAACTATATTATTCACCGTAAGAAAGTAGGGAGACAATAGGACACGCGTTCCAGAAGCAAAGACATGATTCTGGGTGGGATCCTCCTTCCACTGGCAGATAATATAGCTCATCATTTCACCCTCTAACTCCCCAAGATCTCCAAAGGCCTTAGCCAATTCTTTGCCGGTAAATAATGATTCAATATCATCGCCAAACGTATCCTTCCCATGGACAAATCTACAGTAATTGACGCTGTATAGACACAAAAAACAAAAATCATTACAGAGGGGAAAAACAGGTCAAAAAAGAAAAGAAAAAGTTCAGGAAAAAACATGTGGTCAGAAGGATCATAAAAAGACATCATACCTTCCATATTTTTCGACTCCATGCTTGCTCAGCATGAAGTCCTTAAGCAGCCTTGCATTTTTAAGCTGATTGAACTCACCAGGCTTTAAAATCTCTACAGGTCCACTCCACTTCTTGGGTCTTCTTGGAGCCCTCTTTGTAGTCGTGATATTAGCCGAGTCGACCGAAGGATCCTTTCTCTTCTTAACAGGAGTAAGTACCTTTCCAGACCTAGTCTTTGGGGTAACAAAGTCATCATCAGAGGATATAACTTCAGCATCCACAACTGTCTTTTCAATAACAGTAGCCTTCCCAAGAACATCAGCCAGCTTATTCTTCAGAGAATCAAAGGATTTGTTGTCAGTTCTCTTCACAGAATCATCATCTTGACTACTGATGTTAACGACATCAGCTTCAGGGACAAAGGTCTGAGTCTGGCTATCGAAAAGACAGAAATTCTCTTCATCAAGATCAAGAGATTCACCTGCAAACAAAAAGTCAGTTGTAAACTTTTTAAAAAATGTATCTGACACTTATTAAAAATTAACTTTGCATCCAAAAAAACAAGAAAAAATAGGAAGTACAGGAAAATACTGTAAAAACAGAGAAGTACAAGAAGATTAAACAAGAAGTACAACAGATATATATTAGAAGTACAGAAGGTAGAAAGAGGAAGTAAATGCAGGAACCCTACATGAAAAAAGAAACGAACAGGTGAAGAACATGATATGCAAAAAAAAGTACTAACCTGGATGATACCCAAACATACCCACCAGATCCACTTCAAAAATTCCACACGTCGACCAGCTAAAGAGCATGGTTTTCTTTATGTTAGGAATGTCCTTGCATGTAAATTCTGTAAGCGACCTACCATTCCAAGACCCAACGGTATGTAACATAAAGAAACCACAGTCCCGACTGCAGAAAAAACAAGATACATCATGACAAGAAAGAACAAAAACATGAAAAAAAGGACATATAAATGATGTGCAAAAATTATAGATTAAAAAAATAACACATGTCTCACGCATTGTCCTGCTGCGGTGTACACAAGTACTCTGTCTTCAAGTCATCAATAGTAAGTGGACTGAGAGGGTCTTGCATGTCCTGGGAAGCATCTGCCCAAAGCTGCTTTATATTCTTCGTCATCTTGTTGAACATGAACCATCCAGTAGGATCTTTGCATGTATACAAAGAATCAATATACTGGAAAGATCTATCCCTCAGATTCAGCGTAACCACAGCGTAATGTCCAACCGCATCTCTAGATTTTGGAGGATCAAAAGTTGGAAAAACAACCTGTAAAAATGGACAATTAATATATAAGAAAGGCATCAGGCAGTAAAATTTATATTATACAAACAAATTTAAAAAGTTTACTCACAATATCATGCCTGTCCATACGCTCAAGTCCAGATTCAGTAAACCAAGACCTCACATTTTTGTCAAAGGATCCGTTCCATATCTTACGCTGAAATGTAAGTAACAGACTTCAAATACCAGGGGAAAAAAGATAGGTAAGTAACAAAACTACATCATAAATGTCTGCAACTTACACAAACCCAGAAAGGAACAATAAGCTTGCTGGTGCCCTTGTATTTCTCCCTCATCAGGTGAATGCCAATTTCAGCTACAGTACTTGATAGCATCCCACGCAGGTTAAAGGATTCTGAAACATCCTTAACAGTAGCTTCGCAAAATTTATTACGAAACATCACCTTATTCCTGAAAAATAATAATAAAATAATATTTAATTAAACATGTCAATATGAGAAAGAGTTGCCATAAGAATTGTTGCATAAAAAAAATATCAACTTACGCTACTTCATCACTTCTTTTTACTTTTGTAACAGAATAGAAAAACTTGTCAATACTTTCTCGAAGTTTTGCAGAATAATTGCGGTACTGAGAGGCTGCAGAAACAAAAGAAATTAAAACATCACGACCTTAAAAAGAATAAACATAAAATGATATGATTCAAAGATTATAAAAAAAATACAGGTTGAAGTGCACAGACTAGAGAAGTACATGACTACACAGAAAAGAAGTTCAGGTCCATGTGCAAAGAAGTACAAGCTGAAAAAAGTAGAACTAAGTGTACTCAACTACCTAAGTTGTGGGAAGTACAAACACAATTTCCAGGGAAGTACAGGAGCAGAAAATTCATGACTATATATCTGCAAAGCTGCAATCCTTTTCGTGCAAAAGGATGTACATGTAAGGAAGTACAAGCAAGGTAAACAGAAAAGTACATGTAACGTCAAGGTAAAAAACAGAAAGTGAAACAGGAAGTACAAGCAAATCTGCACACTTCTTTTCTATGTTTCCAGAACACAAACTTAATAGACAAAGAAACTGAATTTTTTATTTTACAACCCAGGTCCGATAACAAGAACATACATAATCTAACGATATTTTGTTCAAGGTAGTTTACATTTCCCACATCCCCAACACTTGCAAAGCACACCACACAAAAGCAACAAACAAAGCAAATCAAACTACCAAAGCATGAACTTTACGAGGTCTTGCCTAAATCTTGAGATGTCGGAGCTGGCTCCTCAGTTTGTTCAGCAACATTGTCCTCCTGCCTAGAAGGCGCAGCAGCAAATAAAGTGCTTGCTGGCACAAGTTGCGAAACCAAAGGTGAAGGCTCTCGGTCAGGAGCAACAGCAGAAGGGGGCGCGTCAACTTTATAAGTATCTGCTTCAGCATTAAGAGTAGCAGTGACAACATCACTCTTGGTAACTTCAGGAATAACAGGAGCAATGGTAACATCAGCTGTAGCAGGAGCATGGACAGAACCAGTATTCAGTCCTTCACCAGTATGAGGACACTTAACACCATCAGGAGCTTCCTGCTCATCAAGAGTTTTAGCACCGTCCTTGCCAGACCAGAGATCATCCATGGCATCCACAAAATTGTCATCCTGACGTACATCCGTAACAGTATTCTCAGCCTCCAAATCATCACATGGAGGAGTATCAGCAGCAGGCAAATCTTCATTGGTAGTAGCCTGCATAAAAATAAAATAGAAATAAAGTCATTACAAAAAAATTTGAAAAAAGAAAGCATAAGATAAACATAAAAGAAAAGAAGTTCAGCTTTGCATCTAAAAAGAAGATCAAAATAAAAATACAGAAAATCTCACATCTCCAAGAGATGAATCGGAAGCATCGGCGACAGTAGCAGCAGAGTCAGGCACAGGGGGGAAACCAGCTGCAGCAGCAGCGGAAGAAGCAGCTGCAGCAGCTGCATCAGCATCATTCATGGCCTTCAAATATGCCTCAGCTTTTTCCTCATATGGTTTGCAACGAGCATCCTGGGATGCCTTGAACAGGCACAAACCCTGTCGCATGTGAACAATGCTAGTCTGAAAGTGCACAATGTTTGCAGCCTCCAAATCAAGGGTATCCTTTGCTGCAACTTCATTAAAACAAAGTTCAGGAGGCAAGAAGCCAGCAGTGTAGCTCAGTCGCTTAGCAGATGTAGGTATTTGAAGAGACAAATCATATGCTTTTGAAAGGAGAGCTTCAATATCCCCACAAACATTAACAGTCAAAGACTCCGCTGGAGCACATTGCGCATCCAGAGCAGATCCACTGCTACTACCTGCCAAAAAAGGTCTAGAAGACTGAAAAGCTGCAAGAGAAGAGCTACTCCTCTTCGAAGGAGTCAAACGCCCACCAGTCATTCTAGGTACATCATCAAAGAACACAATATCACCACGTGATTTCCACTGCAAACGCACATGAAGATAAAACAATGTTAAAATCAAAAGTTGCATGAAACAAAAATAAAAAAAACAAGAATAAAAGAAGAAGGTGGACTCACCGGTAACTTTCCATAAATCCACGAAGAAGGCTTCCAGTCACCTTCCTTAATACAGTCAAGATCAGAAAGCTTCAAAAGATTGGAAGGGTTCATGAAAAGTGCACGAGGTGTGCGTTTATCCCTAGGATTTAGCTTCCTGTGGTCAATGCAGTCAAGATACATGAGAAGAGGAGCAATGGCACAACCAGGAATAGCAACCCAATCTGATTTTGATGCCTGCCAGTCCAAAACAGCTTTCCTAAGCTCATCAACTACAAGCTGGCACAAGTTAAAATCCTTAAGCTTGAGGATATCAAAATCTTCAACCATTGCGGCTTCCCTTGAAACACGAGTAGTATAGCCAGGGCAGATAAATTTGTTATAAAGAACAAGACCGAAAACCTTCAAAGCCAAAGCATCATTGGCTGGGTCTTTCACAAGATTTGCAAGTAACCTCCTAAGATCCTTCGTCTCAATTTGCTTATTCCTGGCATAACCTAACTCAGCCTTTAACCTCATCAAAGCATCATCATGGATACTATCTGAAGGCCTAGGAGGTGAATTCTCGCCAAAAGGAAGCGCAAACAATTTGTGAATTGCATCAGCATTGATCTGAATAATCTTGGTACCATCTCCAAGATCCAAATTCATCGTGACAGGATCGATATTGTACATCAGAAAGGACATAAGACGTCGATTGATGTTTGTTCTTATCTTGAAATCCCCAATATGACCCAATCCAGCTTCACGAACCAACAGCTTGTGTCTTTCCTCAAGCAAACCAAGGCAGAGAGTTAATTCCTTCAAAGAGCACCTGGCAACAGTATTAAACCGCTCCTTTTCATCATCAACCACAGCAGAAGGTTCTGCCTGCCCTCTCCTCCTCTTAACAACCTTATACAAAATTTAAAAGAACATTACATGCATGAGATAGAATCACAAACAGATAATTACAAACAGTACACTGATAAAAAAGAGGTACAAGTGAAGGAACACTTGAAGTACAAGTTATTCAAATGAGGAAGTACTAGCACCAAAAAAAAGAGAGACCATACATATAAACAACTAGAGAAGGCATATAATAAATATGAAAAGAAAGGGAAGTACAAGAGAAGGAACACTTGAAGTACAAGTTATTCAAATGAGGAAGTACTAGCACCAAAAAAAAGAAAGACCATACATATAAACAACTAGAGAAGGCATATAATAAATATGAAAAGAAAGGGAAGTACAAGAGAAGGAACACTTGAAGTACAAGTTATTCAAATGAGGAAGTACTAGCACCAAAAAAAAAGACCATACATATAAACAACTAGAGGAGGCATATAATAAATATGAAAAGAAAGGGAAGTACAAGAGAAGGAACACTTGAAGTACAAGTTATTCAAATGAGGAAGTACTAGCACAAAAAAAAAGACCATACATATAAACAACTAGAGGAGGCATATAATAATATATGAAAAAAACAGGAGATAACCTTAGGAATGTCATCATCAGAAACCTGATGATCCTCAGCCACAAAATCCTCATCTTCTTTAAAACAAACAGTTTTCTTTCTCTTAGGAGCAGATTTTTTCACCGTCTTAGGATTCACCTTCGGCTTATCAACAACACTCTTACCACCAGTAGCATCAGCAGGCTTTTTCTTCTTAAAAGCAAAAACCTACAGATACAAAATTATCAAGTAATTAGAAAAGATACAGAGATATCAGGTAAGTTGATAAAAACTAAAATGAAGTGAGATGAGCCTGCTTCCACCTTAGATTTAGCTTGCTTCCCCTTAGCAATAACACCAAGAGGGCTAGCTTTCTGCATATTTAGAATACGTGGGCTTTGCCGTGTGCTACCATCAACACTAGACACAGCAGAGACACGAGGACTTCTGCGGGGGGTACCAGCTATACCAGCATCAGCCATCCTCTTCTTTCGGACAACACCCCTTTTCCTGTGCGTGGTAACAGGGCTGCTAGGAACAACAAGGGACAAATTAATATCAGACGCAGGAACAGCATCTGCATTATCATCGTGAGACGCCCGATCAGCATCTGCATCAGACGCAGAAGCAGCATCTGCGTTATCATCATGGGACGCCACATCAGCATCTGCATCAGACGCAGGAGCAGCATCTGCATTATCATCATGGGATGCCACATCAGCATCTGCATCAGACGCAGGAGCAGACTCGGGATCAACATGAGCTGCCACATCAGCATCTGCATCAGACGCAGGAGCAGACTCAGGATCAACATGAGCCGCCACACTATCATCAATAGTCGCATCGCTATCATCAGGAGGAGCATCGCTATCATCATGAGCCACCTTGCTCCTCCGTTCCGTACGACTTGCTTCGGGAACAACAGAATATGCTTCTGCGTCATTAGCCGCCTTGCTCCTCCGTTCCCTACGATGGTAAGCTATGGGACCAACATTAGATGCTCCTGCATCATGAATCGCCTTGCTCTTTCGTTCCCTAGCACGCATAATTTTCTGTGCAACCCTTTCTTCCTCAGCAGCAAGCTGGGCTGGAACATCTTCTATCTGAGTAACTGGCTCAGTGCCGTCAACATCCTGAGTTGGAGTTAACGACAACTCCAAAGAACCTATATCACCTTCACCTTGCTCAGAACCATCATGAGCAGACATTCGATCTCCATCTCCATAAGTCTCTTCTACAGAAGCAAGTACATCAGTGATATCCTTGTCAGTAGTTTCAGTTTGCAAATCTGCATCTGCATTAAAGAAAAAGAAACAAATTAATTACAACAGCAATGAAAAAAAATATTTAATTTCCTAAAATGGTAAAATAAAAGGCAAGGAAGTCCAACAATACATATCAGATAAGTGCAATGCAATTAACTGCATTATTTGTAACTAAAAACAAGGGAAGTACAACTGCTACAAATAAAATACACAGTCTTATTTCTCTTAAGAGCATATATTTTAGTTGTCTTATGATTCACATATCAAAAGAGAACAAGCATGACAATACAAAAATCACAAAAAACAAGACAATGAACACATAAACAGGGATCATATTAAAAATGATTACCAGATGTAGAAGAGATTTTCTTAACCTCATCCTCACTTCTAATCCTCACAGTAACATCAGGGAAAACGATAGGAATACCGGCAGCGAGACTTAGTTTGCCATCCATGGCAAACAATTTCGCTTTCTTAATAACTGTAACTTCACCTAAAAAAAGAAATGGGTTCAGACATAGTAAAATGAACAATATAAGATGATAAGTAGAATAGAAACAATCATAACAAGAAAAATGCAAAACAAAACTAGGAGAGAGCAGTACTAAAAATAAAGAACTACAAATAAGAACATACACATGAATCTGGAAAAGAAGTACATGTACTAACATCAGATAAGTACATGTACATGTAGAAACAAAAACAGAAAAAATTAGGAGAATTTCCATTGTCAAAATAACACAAAACAAAAAAAAAGTAAAAATAAACTACAGTATATGCAACTAAACAAGGGAAGTACAACTGGTACATATAAATAAGTACATGTAACAACAGCACATGACCGAATCTACAAGTAGAAAACAAAACCAAAACCAATTAGAATAATTTCTGTTGTCAGATAACACACATCCATGAGTAAAAAAATAACTGCAGTATATGAAATTAAACAAGGGAAGTACAACTTGTAGCAACGAGTAAGTACATATATGAATACCAGATAAGTATATTTATATGGAGAATGACTGCACAAGCAACGCAAGAATTAACATTGTATAAACTAGTTCGAGATCTAAAGGGAAGCACAACAAGCATGAGGAAACAAAAAAAAAGCATGCAGACAATTTCGCCACAATTAAGTACCACAAAACAAAAACGAAAACATAAAATTACCTTGGGTTTCCTGAGGCAGTGGAGATTTCGGGGCGGGATCCATGACTAGAAAAATAAAATCGACCTCTCCCAGTCAACGCGGAGATCAGAAGCACATGAACACGAACCCTGCAACCAACCACACATCAAAAAGCAAAAATCAAAACAAATTAGTCCGAGGAGAATGCAGCAGACAAACAAGAAGACACGCTGCACGATGCAAAAGGAAAGAACAAACAAGATCTACAAGCAGGAAACCCTAAGCTATGAACAGTAACCCCTAATCCGGAACCCAACCTCACGAGAGCATTCGCGGGAGAAAATTTGAGGGGCCGGAGAAGGATAGACGGAATAGAAGTACCGCGCGAGATAGGGAGGGGCGCGGAGAAGTTGATTGTACCGGAAGAAGGCAGCGGCTCCGTCGCCGCAACCGCGCAGCAGTTCCTCTCTGCGACAAGAGACGAGGAAAGCGAAGAGAGAGTGGGGAAGGTGGAGTTACGCCGTGCGGACAGTGCGGAACGGCTGCACAACTTGCAGTTATGATGCAAGAGACGCATACGGACGCCACCGGGCCACAATTAAATGGACCGAAAATACCAATTCATAACAAATCGGGCCCAGAAAAGCCCGACTGGGCCGTTACCTGGCCTGTCAAACAAATAAGTACAGCCTCAAACAAAAAACAAAGGGCAGCAAAAAGGAAATACAAAGCATAAACGATAAGGAAGTACAGGATACAAGTACAAGTAAGTACAACCTTAATTTACAAGAATACAATTAAAAAATATATATCATAGATGACTCTGCAGCAAATAGAAGTACAGGCTTGAAAAAAAAAGTACAAAAACTCATAATATTAAATTATAAAAAGAAATACATCAAATAGAATATCCCATGTAGGATAAAGTGAAGAAGCGGCAAGTATCGAATAAAACTAATAGAAGTACAAGCTCACAACAAAAGAAAAGTACAAACTATGAATCTTGAATTCCAATAAAAAAAATTACAAAGGAAAGTACAAGAGTATAGGCATAAGTAGTACAGAAGTAAGGGCTACGAAGTACAACTTATATATCTTGATCTGCAGTAACAAAATATATAATAGATTTTATTCGGTACTACTTATGTATGGGGGGGGAACCCCCCCCCCCCCCCCCTCCCCCACCAGGAAGTACAAGAGTAGAGGCACAAGAAGTACATAAGTAAGAGCTACAAAGTACACCCTATAAATCTTGATCTGCAGTAACAAAATATATATTAGATTTTATGTATGGGGGGAAACCCCCTCTCACAAGGAAGTACAAGAATAGAGGCACAAGAAGTACATAAGTAAGAGATACGAAGTACACATTACAAAAAAAGGAGGACAAACTACGAAGTACAAACATATGAATCTTGATCTTCAACAACAATCAAGATGAACAACCCGGAAGTACAGTTATTGATGGACGGGAAGTACCGCAGTATAAAGAAAAGAAGTACAAGCTCTAAAATCTCGAGTTCCATAAGAATAATAAACCTTTAGTTGCGTGAAAAATGACAACAAACATGATATACTATAACGAAAATAAAAAAGTACATGTTTGTTCACAAAAAAATAAAATGAAATTTATTAAGGATAAACTCGAATACCAGATTACATTATAAAACTATATAAAACTAAAGGAATACATTTTGGATAAATTCATAAGGAAAACTAATCAAACTACTTTAAGGTATTCACCAATCCCTGCCACGTTTCTTCTTGGAACGTTTGTAAAGAGAAAAAAATCCTCTCTCGAAAACATCCAAACGCTTATACACCTCGTAGGTCACATATGCATCCCTCGCAGCATATAAAATATGTTCAGGTGGGAGAGGAGGCGCATTAGCCCACATGCTATGCTCCTCCCTACCAAATCCATCTTTCATCTTCATGTAAAATGGATCTATAATGGCTGCAGCAACATCTTTCAGACCTTGAGTCCTCTTCTTGTTGTCCGGGTCTCTCCAAATCATCTGGATGTCCTTGATATTATGGATATAAAACTGAGAACGACCAAGAACATTACGATCTTCAGCAGTGCAGAATCCAGCGAATGTGTACCGGTACCCAAATAGGAAATTATACAACTTCTCACTCCTTTCATCAGCATGGCAAACGTGGTACACCAAAACTTCGGTGCCCACACAAAGTTGGATGACAACAGCCTTCTTCGGATTAATGCTGGATCCTCTAAGCCTGTCATACTCAACATCTATCCCCACAATCTTCCTTTTAGAAGCATCAAGGGTATTCAATTGAAGTAAGCCATCCCTCTACTCTGGATGCCGTGTTGGTGTACAACACATTCATCTCGGTTGTGCCATGGCAAGGAAGTTTGTATTCATGGGAGAAGGGAGTTTTGGCCATTGGGAGACGATAGAAAAGAAGAAAGATCTGATCAAGTTTATGGCTGCGCTCAATGAGAAAGGAACAATTATATAGGCGTGAACAGAATAGAGAAAAACGTGCATAGAAGATAAACATTATCTGATAGAAGTATAGCTAGAACGACCGAGAAGTACGGGTGCGGATACGAAGAAGATCACTATACAAACAACCAACAAAATTATCCATCCGCACAGCTAACAATAAAAAAACACAAAAAAGCAATGCATAAGATAAACCTTATCTAGAAAAACATGAAAATCGCAACAGAAAACAAAGTAAGAACAAACTACAGAGAGCAGAAGTACAACCTCGATACACTGAAAAGTTCAGTTTGCAACATAGATGATCGGTCGATTTGACGAACAGGTCGGAATCAAAATCGAAACAAACAAACTATATATGAGTATATCTGGAATTAATAACGATATAACACCTACTATAACTCTATCAAAACAATAATTCGCGAAAAAAATGATGAACTCATACCCACCCGCATGATCCGACGGCGCACGGAACGCAAACCTGCCAACGGATTCGATCGCGAATTACAGTTCAACTTTTAGTAATTCAATGAGTACTCTAGTATGAATTTGACGGCTAAAAACAAATCAATTTAACAAAAACACAAACAAAAAAGCGAAATCGACTAGAAATCGATGAACTGACAACGGCGGAACTGCTCTCCACGGGCAACTACCGAATCAGCGATTCTAGCAAAATTGCAACCAGATTAAACATTTGATTCACTAATATATGCATACTGGTGCGAATGGAACTCGAATTCCATGTTAAAAACGACGATCCAGACGCCAATTTGGATTCGCGGAATAAGTACGCAACGGACATGCCGGCGGATCAATCCGATTCAAAAACTTGTTAAATCTTGTAAAAGTTGTAATGCGTGCGTGCGGATTGGTGTATACTAGCTAGAAAATATAATTACGACACTAGAAAACAACAAACAGATCGATTTCGGGACAGAAACATCGATTCCATGAAGAACACAGAGAAGTACGAACGCACACTGCAAAAAAGTTCCGAGGCAGTACAAGCTCGTGTCCAGAGAAGTACGAATCGGTGCTCAGAATATTATTCTGCAACTGGTTGCAGAATAGTGCTTATATATATATATATATATACGTGCACTCTCATAGTGTTCCTTGCAAGTTGCAGCTTTTGTTAGATGTTCCTCACAAATAAGTCGATAGTTAATATCCTCCATATTTAACAGAACAAAAATCAGATTTATTCTTTTTATTGTATATTCAATAAATAGACAAAATAATTTAGTTTGTGTGTTTTTCTTTTGCATATTATCTTTTTTATATGCACTTTTAAACTATATGGATGCTTATGTAACTATATTCTTAACTTCAAGCAGCTACGAAAGCACTCTGTTCCATGGCATTGAAGGTGGAATCCACGCATCAGCTTACTCTTCACATGAAATAGATGAGCATGAAAATGAGCGAGCATCGCATCTAGCTATCATTCTGGAGCACGTAAGTGTCACATAATGAGTGAATACCTAAATGTTCCATCTCAGTTTATTTTTTATGGAAGAATCAACATGCTTACAAATATTGTCTATACTTGTTTATCTATAAGCTGCATCGCTTAGATATACCATAAGTAGGTGTTTATAGTTGCGTGTTTTTGTAAACACCTTTCCCTCGCGAAACCAAGAGAAAAACAACTTTAGGGACTGCAACTTTATTGGTAGTACTAATCTAGGCATGCGATCTATGTTAACCATGTGCTCTCTTGGACCAGTTTTTTTCGAGAAAACGCAAAAAGCTTTTGCGTTTCATTTCATTGAAAAGGAGAGGGAAATAGGTTTGTTGTTACAAGCCTCCTAAGAGGCGGAAACCGAAAGGGGGAAAACAAAACACTTCATTGACACTTACGTCCATTTTTTCACTGTTCCGCTCTCATTTTGTTTTCACCACTGCAGGGAGGAGGATATAAAAGTACAGTAGTAGTACATCAGATGAAACGTCAGTCAATTGTGACAGTGCTTGGCAAAATAACTCTCCAAGGTATATATATATATATATATGACGTGCCACCTACTACACGTGCACTCTCATAGTGTTCCTTGCAAGTTGCAGCTTTTGTTAGATGTTCCTCACAATTTCAGATGCCTCTCATGCCTAGATGCCGTATTGCTTCCTATGCAAACAATGGTTTGGTTTCCTTCCGGACCAGCCAGTCAATTTTTCTCGAGGTGTTGCTTCCAAACTACTGTTTCTTATAAAAGACAGTGTACGTGTCCCATGCAATTATTGACCATCTACCATGAATCTACATATTGAATGAATACAAACCCACCATAATGTCGTAGTAGCTGGAAAAAATGTAGATAGACCAAGTTACTATGAGCCCCACGGAAACATGCTACAGTATAGCACTTGTGCGTCAATACAAACTGGTCATACCAATTGCAGATTATTATTATTTGACATCATATCTAAATTTCCAAAAAAAAAACTACAAGCAACATCAGGGATTTTGCAAACATAAAAAACTCACACTAAGTACTTTATCCGCTTTTAGATGAATCATTTTTAGGATCAACTCAGTACACATTACTATGGAGGTACGTACAATTGCAACTGCAGACATGTAATGGCGACCATCAGAGTATCATCGTGAATGGAATAAGCATTGGCATTGTATCCTCAATACACCACAAGCTCAATGGGTATCTTGACAGATTTCCTCAGCGGCTGACCAAAAAGAAGAAAATTTCTATGAACACCTCATGTTTCATGACTTTGAGAGTATGAAAGGGGGCATAACCAAGGATCCAAATGCATAAACATTCCTCAGTTGATTGAACCAGTGTCCAGTGCAGGCCTGTAGTAATATCAGCCTGCTACAAAATTTGATTCATCTTAACAGCTACAGCAAAGGATCAAATTCGAGATAAAAAAGGACATGGTTTACACACGATCTTCTCGCAGTTTCATCCCTGATGTCGCATCAAGAACTCTACCACTAGGAGAACTTCCAATGCTCAAATTCAAGCAATTGCAGCATTCTCCTGTTTTATCAGACAAGCGATTTATTATTTCTTGCGGATGTTGGGCTTCAACGAGCAGGAGTTTCGCCAACTGGGTAGGCAGGCTCCAACCAGTAGAGAACATGATCTTCTCTTGGGTCTACTCGCATGTTAGAAGATCTAAATTTGAGTGCATTTACAAAGCTAAAGAACCAGTGGGTACTATTTCTCGATTCGTTGCCTTGAGACCAAACACATGGCATGGGAAGCACCTATTGCAACCGAGATGACACGAGGAGGGCTCAGATCCTCGTCACCGTCAGTGAGAAAATTAACTTTTACTGGCAATGGCTGAATTTCTGGGAGATCAGGAACACCTAACTGACAATCTCTTGCATTTCCCCACATGTATAAGTCACCTTTGTCTGGCCACACAAAAAGAAGTAAATTCAGGTAAGCTACTCACAAGAAATTTTACTCACATGCACTTAGCTGACAGGCAATGTGATGTAGAACTAGAATAAGGCAATGTAATAACTAAGCCAACGAGAATAAAGAGACATCTTATGAAGAGAAAAAGTGACTTCTACGGTGCAGTATATCTGGGATTCAGCTATCAAAATAGAGCGACAGACTCAAGTTCTGCTCAAGACAATGCCATTTTTCCTTCATTATTCATGAAATAATAATGTGCAACAAAACTAGCAGATCTTAAAATCCTTATTCATAAACAGTACACATGCAGTTAAATTAGTATGCAATGCCTGTTTCCAGCATAATTAAAAGTTTACAACAATACCAAATTACTAGTTATCTGGCTGCCTTACACATTAATACATGAGGCTCCGATACTTTCTTGGACTTGCTAAATTACTAATGTCCTTTTTTCAAAATAGAAAACTTTATTCTTAATTACCGATGTCATATGGTGGTCCTGCATGCCTGCCATTTCCTATGGAACTACAGTATAGACATATTATGTACTCACTCCAATCCATAATAAGTGTCACTGATTTAGTAATCAGTGACACTTATTATGGATCGGAGGGAGTGGTTAAGACAATGACGAACTGAAGATAAGTGAGCCTAACAACATATCAAGAGTTCCGTGCACAGTAACAAGGTACAGGGCACGGAATGACAAACTTTAAGAAGAAAACGAGAAGGTGTAGCTTTCACCTGATATAGCAGCAGAAGTTGATCCTCCACAAGCTATGTAGACAATTCGCTCCTCAGATAAAGCTTTAATGGCAAGTGGAACTCTATGATTTTGAATCGTGGGATGCCCGAGCTGGCCGTGTCCACCATGCCCCCATGAGAGAACTTCGCCTTCATCTGACCACAGTTAACAGCCACAAGATATGTCACATACTTGTGTGCTCCAACAACCAGCATACTGTTGTGTACTAGCTGTAACAGCAGTCTGAAATTAATACAATAAAATATATCTCTACAAATACTGTGGCTTTAGTACTGGTTGCTTGCTGTAAGAACTTGATTTATAATAAAAATGTAATCTTATGACTGAAGATCATTATTGCAGTAACGATAAGCAACAGTAAAAGGGAAAATCAATCAACTTCTTGCGAAAAATGCATTTTAAATGCACATATTCCTTACCAGTCAAAGCAAGAGAGTGGTATCCACCACATGCTACTTGGATGACACGGACATTTTTCAGACTAGGGACAATTTGTGGCCTCCAATCACTGGAATTGCTTCCTCTGCCCAATTCGAAGTTTGAGTTCGCTGAAGATCATATGGTAGAGAAACTCAGTAAAACAGTATGTTGCCACCAGACACTTGGAAATTAGATGAAAGAGCAGGTACACAAGTTGATGAGAGGTGCATTTCAAATCAAAATTAGCACATAATTATTATGATGAAACCTGAAAAGGCAGAATGAAGAGATGTAATCTTTTCCAATAACACAAGAAGATCGTTTCACTTTAGAATCTAACTAATACTAGGAAAGCCAATTGAAAGCATGGTGTGGCATGCCAAAGACTGTTAAAATACTGATTACGAAAGCTTCAGGGCATCTCAGGGTACTTATGTCCAATCATAATTGCAGAACATTGTAAATTCATAATTGCAGCTTGAGGTGAACCGCACGGCCTTGGTAGCACAATCCACAGCTCAATTCAGAAAGATAGGTTTTATTAGTGTTCACTGAAGAACTGAAGTATATACGCAGTGTTCACTATTAGTAAATTATAATATACACAACAACGCCCTCACCTCCCCAACTCCATAGCTGCCCATCTGGAGTGAGCGCAAGGGTGAAGAAGCCACCACAAGAAACCGCAGCAACAGGAACAGGCAGGGCGTTCACCTTGGAAGGAACACTGAGAGAGCCAGCTTCACCTGGACCACCCCCACTCCCGAGCCCCAACCTTCCATCACCTTCATCACGACCCCATGTGTAAAGCTCACCTGTCACAGGCCGTCAAAATGCAAGGACCGGAGCAGATGAGTTCGATAGTCACAAGGCCAATGTTTCGCAAGTGACAATAACAAAAGTTTCAAGAAATTGAGTTTCTCACACTACTCATTTGCACAAGGTAGAAACTGATGACAACAAAAGTGTCATTTCAGAAGGCAGTAACCATCCATCTGCGGTAGGCAGTAGCCGATGATAAAAATAAGAAGTTAAGAACAACCTGAGTCTGTGATCGCCGCAGTATGTGCTCCGCTCGTGGCAATGTGCGCTATCTTCCCTTCCCAAGGACCTTCCACTTTCCTGGGCAGCAGTTCCCTGTGGTAGACATAGTGCCCCAGAGCTCCAAATCCACCATAGCCCCTGCAGACTACTAGAGTAAACTGAGTGATGCAGTAATCATCCACGCATTCTTCTTTTTTTTTGCGACGGTAGGCTTGAAATGAGCCCGGATTTGAATTCACGAAGCCACAAAAACTTCAAGATGAGCAATGTGGCAGTCCCTTTTCCTCACCAGGTGAAGACATCGCCGGAGGCGGTGAGGGCGGCGGAGTGGATGCCGCCGAGCGCGAGGACGCTGAGGTCGGCGGCGAGGTTGGGGTTGGCGCGGGGCACGAAGGCGGAGGCCTCGTCGCCGAGCCCGAGCCGGCCTCCGTCGCCCTTGCCCCACACCCAGGCGCCGCCGCCGCCGACGACGAGCGCGGAGTGGAAGAGCCCGCAGGAGATCCCCACCTCCACGCCGCCCGCGGTCGTCTCCGTCTCCCCGGCGGCGGGTAGGCGCCCCGGGGTGGGCGGGAGGCGTGGGGACGGTTCGGGGAGGAGAAGGTGCGCGACCGGCGCCGGGTAAAGCCGCCGCTCCTCCTTGCCGCCGCCCAGCTGGCCCGATGCGCCCCGCCCCCACGAGAGGAGGGACACGGGGTACGCGCCGTCCGTGTATAGAGTTGGCGCGGCAGCGGCGTTCGAGGTGGAGTAGCGCCGGTGGAGAGGCAGCAGGCGGCGCAACATCGCCGGCGAGCGGCGGCGGCGGCGGCGGGCGGTTGGGTTTGGCTTCCAACGAAGCCAACTCCGACAAGTTTTAGCAGAAAACTGAACCCGTTAACAGCTTCCGACCCGCTAAGCGCCTGGTATCAGGCTAACGGGCGCGTCCACCCACCGTCCGTCACATCGCGCAGGGAGGGAGAGAGAGCCACTACTACTCCATTGGCCATGGCGAGCAAGGCGACGGCGGCGACCTCGTGGCGGTGGCGGCTCCTGCTGCTGCTGCTCCTGGCGGTGGCGGCGCTGTGCTGGATCCCGCCGGCGATCGCGATGGCGGCGGCGGCGTCGACGGCCAAGGGGGCGCGGAGGTCGCTGCTGGGGTTCGTCGAGGCGCAGGGCAACTCCTCCTACCGCTGCAGCCCCTCCGGCCCCTGCATCCCCTGCCAGTACTCCGAGAAGGTCAGCCTCCCCTCCTTCCTTTGAATTCTCAATCTGGCCGCGTTCCTGTGGGGGGAGAAAAAACATCGATCTTGGGACTTGGGAGGATGAAACTGAAGCACGATTCACCTCAAATAAAATTGAAATGCGATGGATGGGATTTGGGGTTTGTCGTGCTCATTGGTTCTACTGTTTCGGTGTAGCTCCTATATGATCTGCGTTCCTTTGTTCGACTAGATGAAGTGTAGGCTAAGAAAGGGTCGGGATCTTGGATACTGTCGATTGGAACAGACGAACAGTCGAGCCTTTATGCTCTAAATGTATGAAAAGGGTTGAAAATGAGTTCATTATATGTAAAGTAGAAGATTCTGAGCTAGAATTCGTCGTTCGAATCAGAACGTCTGATGGGTATGTATTAGGTGAACCTGTTTGTACTTCAGGTTTCGGCCATGTTTGGCATGAAGAACCTCCTGATAATTACCATAGAGTAATATGTGATATTTGGAACAAAATTATCTGCTATACAAAAGAAGGATATTTCATCGATGGTGGAAATACAGATCTTTTGTGGCATGTTGGGAAATTTCTAATTTTATGTTTTAAGTTGCCGCAGCGGTTTCTATTTCTCCTATTCCAGTGAGTGAATCGAACTGGAATAAGAAATTGTGTAGCAGTGAATGACCTTGAAGTGAGCATCTCTGTGCTATAGGAAGCCAAACTTGCCTACTGGAATTGGAAACTAAACCTTCTATAATGTTCCTTTCTTAATCTTATACCAGTGTGTGTATTGTCTAAATTCTAAACTTTAACAGTATTGTTTTTTCATTCATATTAGTGATTCATTTCTATAATTGGTGTTATTGTTTGAGACAGAGTTCATGAAAGGACTATGGGCTCATATACCACACATTGTCTTTATTGGTCAGATTCCCAATTTCTTAACTATGTGTAGCATAGTAGTTTTGTCCTCTCGAATGATTGGTTCCTTATGTGGGCATTGCTTGGAAATATGTGACCTGAAAAGTTGTCCACAGTTATATCGACCTTAGCTTCTCGTAGACTTCTAGCTATGGTGATTATTCAGCTTGATTAATTGTTAGCTTGATGATCACATGACAGTACAATTTTTCTGGACCATAGTTCATTCAGCATCTGAGGATGGGGTTTCCATGGTAATTGAGGGCTGCTCATTCGGAAATTTATGTGGAAAATAGCTTCCTCAGTTACAGAGATTCCAGTACCAACAGAATATTATCTAGAAAATAGTTTCCTTTGTATTTACTTGGCAAGCTTAAATGTAATGGAACACTTCAAAAATGTCAAACCTGGGTACAAACCTTTTAATCAACACCGTGCAAGCACTACACCATCAAATACTGAAATGACATGTTTGTATATTGGTTTCCAAGCTTACTAATATGTCATTTTGTCTTATTTTTTTATAGAATGATGATAAGTACTGCTGCAGCGAAACTGGCTACCGTTTACCTTTGAAATGTGTACAAGTACAAAATACTACAAAGGAAGGGGACAATACCAAGCAAAGAAAGTTGTTGGGTGAAACACCCACGTCAGGTGGCGCAAAACACTATGTTACTTACAGGAGTTGTGTACCATTGGAGGATGAAGAGAAGTTATCTATTCTTGGTTTTGAGGTATTAATACTATTTAAGCCTTTTTTTCATTCTTACTGTTAAGATTGTATGATGTATCACCCTGCCATCAATTTCTTGTTTCCTATCCTATCGCATACTCTTTTGGTACAAAGTCTTAAACGCTGAAAGATCTTGCAAAAATTGTTGAGAAAGCGAGAATCTTGTCTAAGCTTTAAAAAAACTTGGCTTTTATCAGTTATCACACACTAGCAAGAATGAATACATAGATATTTTATTCAGTTTGTGGCAGTGGGTTTCTGGGGCATGAAATTTAGATGACATATAGTACGGTATCAGTGCCCATTACTTTCAAATGTTGAAACTATCCTCCAGTGAAAACTTGAAGTCTACCTATGTACCCTTAGGAAAGTGAACCATCTGTCTTGCTTGTTGCACAACTTGCATAATGGTTACTAGTCACATGACATTTGTTGATAACCTGGTTTCTTCTTGCCTATCCCTCACTGACGTAGTGACCGTTATCCAAGATGAGTTTTACTTATTTTTTTAATGTGGCTCTGAATCTCAAAGCTTTGCCATTTGCAGGTCCTCATGGCTGGTATGTTGTTGGTAAGCGGCCCGTTTGTATATTTCCGGAAAAGGCAGACGACCCTAATGCAAGGGGCTTCAAGAATCCCGACGAACCCTCCTAGGTTTTAGTTCGAAACTGTAATGGAATGGATTTGACCAGTTGCCAAGATGTTTCGTTGTGCCAGTTTTTCCCTTTGCCATTTTAACAATGTATTTACACATGTACTTACAGAGGAAGGTTCTTACACGCGTAGAAATCCAGAGTGGTTAATCTTTGCTGTGCCTTGAAATTTTTGAATCAAAACTCTTGTATCATATGTAACAAATTATACATTTCCTTATTATAACAATGGAATTTCCTTGACCGCAAGTGATCAACCATGTGGCTTTCTCTTTCTGTCTTTTATTTAATATGTGTGACTTTCTGATTCTATTTGTTTAATTTGAGGATAATATGTTAAGCCAAGCAAGTGCCATGTCAAATTGTTTGCAATTGAAATCCTGAAAAAAAGACTAGACCAGACAGAAATCAGCATCTATTTGCATTTTTATATTATCTAGAAGAATAAACCAAGTGCCTGATAATCCGACATTCATAAGTGACAACTGCAATACACAAGAAATCTCAGGATCTAAGATCTGGATATAAAAAAGAGAACAGAGTGGCATATCAGCCACCTTGAGCTCTATACAAGCAGCCCATTAGTTCATCCACAGGTCACAACCACCAGCCAACACTAATAATATACTATATAAGAAGGTATTTGCACCATCAGTTGCTTATCGGTCCTACTGTAATTAGCCGCGCCACGCAGTGCCCCAGTTGGCCATGGAAGAGGATCTGGTGCACAAACAATCCCATGTTTTTGTTCTGTAGGCTACAGCCTCTGTAATTTGTGGACTACCGAGAAGAGGTTCAGGAGACAGCACGGCGCAACTGTGAACCAGCTCAAGAAAGCCATGGCAGTAGCAGACATAAAGCTTGGGCAGTGGTTGTCATAGCAAGCTTCCACGTCATCGCTGATGAAAGTGGTGATGCCTGCCGACGCGCATGCAGCAGTGAAGGTCAGTCCTGCGGTGATCTGCAGAGAACAACATGCAGGTCAGAAGGCGAGCAAGTCCACAAGGAAGGGCACATGGCCGTTTGATCAAGGTAGGTGCCTGTCTGCCTGAGAAAACATGACTCTCACCCAGTCCCCGACGCAGAGTATGGCGATGGCTCGTGGGTTTCGGTAGGAACGGCCGACGAGGAGCGCGTAGAAGTAGAGAATGGTCAGTGCCAGGCTCCACAGGCATTGCAAGGCTGCTGCTGATACGAGGTAGCTGGTCAAAAGAACAAGAAGTAAGTTCATACATCTATATAAGGAAAATCGATCCGGCAATCTGGGTTGGAAAAGCAACATCCCAAGTGAAAGTACTGCCTAATGGCATGACAGAAATAAGATACACTAGTAGCATAGTACTTGTTTCGGGTAGTTCCAAATGCTATTCCCGACACTGAATGTAGATCTTTAAAGATTTTCCTCAAAGACATGTATGCATATGAGTGTCCATTACAATCACACTGTTCTGAATTCCGAGAATCGCCAGAATGTTAAGCAAACTTATCAGCCTACACAGTGAGAAGTTTTTTTTTTTTGTTGAATGCCTAGGAACTAAGGATGCAAACATCAAACTCCTAATTTTCACAGAAGCAGTTACAATAGACAAACAAAACTCAAGTGAATCATTGTTGTATGCAAAGAACACAACAGAGATAGTATCACGGAGAACATGAGCATGCCGACATCAAATTGCATTGCCTAAACGAATGAGCATGTCATACGAATAACATCAAGTTCATCAACAGAAGAAAATCAATCCCACATTCTTGGTTTTAAAAGCAACATCCTAGCTGAAAGACCATCTAATTATCCCCAACACTGAATGCAGATCTTCAAATGTTTTCCTCAGAGGCAGAATGTCAATCACACTGCGCTGAGTTCCGACAATCACCAGAATGTTAAGCAAACTTATCAGCATACACGACGAGATTTTTTGTTGTTGTTGAATTCCTAGGAACCAAGGATGCAAACATCAAAATCCTAATTTTCACAGCAGCGGTTACGACAGACAAACAAAAATCAACTAAAACTTTGCTTAATGCAAAGAAGACAAGTGAGATAGCATCTCACAGAGAACATGAGCATGCCAACATCTAATTGCACTGCCTGGAACTGGAAGCTGCGGCGGGCGGCGGATACAAGCATGCCAAACGAATAGCAGTACGTTCATCTACACAAGGAAATCACATCCCGTACTCTCGGTTTTGAAAGCAACATCCTGACTGCAAACACTATGTAATTGCATCATCACAGAAATAAGAATATGTTGTCCCCAGCTACTGAATGCAGATCTTTCAAATGTTTTCCTCGGAGGCAACATGTGAACCACACTGTTCTGGATCCCGATAATCACCGGAATGTAATTTATCAGAGAAAACAAGGGAACTGTTTTTTTCTTTCGCTGAATGCCTAGGAAACTTTGCATGCAAACATGAATCTCAGAACTCTCGCAGCAGCAAAAAATTTGGCTAATGCAGCCATCAATCCGCATACGTGAAATTAGGATTTCAGTTGAAACAGAGAGAGGGGAGCAACCCTCCGCAACGAAATCCCTGAGATCGTTAACTGAAGACTAACTTCAGAGGTATATTATTAAAAAACCCTATTTGGAGAGGAACTGTGAGCAGGCGGGAGAGGAGATCGAAGGGGAGGGAACGCGCACCGGAAGGCGGTGAGGGAGGCGAAGTCGCGGGCGGAGGCCATGGCGGCGACCGCGGCGGCCGCGAGGAGCGCCTGCACGAGGCGGACGACGAGACGGCCCCGGATCGGGGCGCGCATCACCACCCCAGGCGGCGCGTCCGCCTGTCCCTGCGCCGGGGCCTGCGGAGCAGCAGCCGGAGCCGCAGCAGGAGCCGCAGCCGGAGCGGGAGCGGCCGGCGCCGGCGCCGGGTCCGGGTGCACCGTCGGATGGCTCTTTGGCCGCAGCGGCATCATCTTTCCCTTCCCCGCCGACTCACGCCCTCGGCTGCTCGTCGGACGTGCGCGGTTTCGGGACGCGGTGGCCGGTGGACTGGTGGAGCCGTGGAGGAGAGGCAGGGGGCTTAACAGGCGGCGGATGAATGCTGGAGGGAGCAGGAGGGTCCGCCATTTCTGTCCGAGCTTCCTCAGTCCTCAGTGAGTGAGCGTGGCCTTCTTCCATTTTCGGCAAAAGCGCGTCCACGCACTCGTCAGTCGTCACCAAACTCACAACTACTCCTATGTGGTTCCTACACCCTCCAGGAAGTTTCCTCCATGTGGTACATTTTCACACACCATGCTTTTTGTTGTATGTAGAATTAGATTTTTTTTTTCAAATGGGACTTCTCCCCTTTTCATTACTTGTCATAACAAAAATACAAGGTTCGATTCGCAAACAACAAATAAGGGAAGGGAAAGGAAGAAAGACACGCTAAAACCCGGTTTTAGGAGATGGGGTTGGTAGGAAAACCCCCTACTTGATCTCGACATCGAAGGTATGGGGGAAAAGACCTAGCTACCTTACACTATAGAGGCAAAAGTAGCAAACATTTGCAGAAAATAACCAGTACAACAACCAGACATATTACAAGATCACGAAAACAATGACAACTACAGATATCTAGGATTGTACTCAAGCCCCGTTGTTTCTGCTCATCAGCAATCCCACCCTTGCTGTAGGAGTTGCTGGAGCATCAGAGTGAAGAGCAGATGCCAACTGCAAGATTTGATCAGCGCAATTCTTAATCCTGTCACCATCCTCACTCCCGTAGAGGCCATCCCAGATGTGCAAAAAAGAACAAATTGTAGAGATTTTCACCATGGAAAAGGTGTCAAAGTGTCTAAAAAAAATAGACCACACTGATAGCGATTGAATTAAAGAATAAAGATCTCTTGAATAGTAGGTAAACAAGTTGAAAGCTCTATTGAAGATTACGATCTCTCCCAGTCCCAGGTACACAAGGTACACAAATGCAGTTCAGATTGATATCCGCAGTACTTTTGATACAAGCACACATTTAACACTTGCATGACAGAATAGGGAAAATAATATATAAATAAACCCTGGGAGTCAAATAAGTTATAAATCATTAGACAAGTAATAGTTTCATCAATATTTATCCCGATATGGGTCTGTTCACTCCTCTTGAACGGCTTTATCCTTTACTTCCGTACATATACATGGCATTATTTGCACAGAGATGCACCATTATTCTACACTACACATTTACATTCTCTGCTAATAAAATTATGAAGCTAATAAAAATAATCTATGTCTACTAATCTGATAAATATGGAACTCCACATAATCAAAAGTATAAGCTCTTGAAAATCGCTTCATGGTCCTTGGTTCTAACTGAAGAAGAGCATTTATTTCCTTTTTAGGAGCATATCATATTTTGAACAAGCAAGTACAAGTAGATGTAGCACATTTACCATGTCAGCAGTTTACCACCTCGACATGCAGCTAAAACATATATATTTATGCTTACAAAATTATGGGTATGTTTCAATCATAACCGCATGATATGAACAAAATATATAACTTGGCAAATACTCTATAAAAACGTATGACTCTTTCTGTGCGAGAACTTGTAAACATCCTTCAGACCAATTTGTTTAGTTTTACTGGACAGTTCTTTATTCACTACAAAGAAGACTTTCCAGTAAACAAGGATTGTGTGCTTTTCAGCGCAAGCATTAGTAATAAAAATGTACGAAAACAAAGATCCCATTTTTGTAGTATCATCATTTTTGTGGCGCTGATCCAGACTAAGATTAAGGAAATGTGGCTAATTAAATTTAAACTCACTAATTCAGTCCCATTGTCAACTCAGCAATTGTCGAATCCTATACTAGAAATCAAGGATGTTTTATCAATACCCTCTACATGATACCCTATGGTAAAATTTTCACCTAAGATTTCATCAGCAGCATTCCCAGAGAAGTGTTTCAGACATTAAATTCATGTTGAACACATGAATTTGGCAGCTGCTGACACTGTGCTACAGCTCATGAACACAAGGGAGAGAGAGCGGGGTCATTTTCCTACTTTGATTGATAGTACATAAAACCTGACATACATGTTCAGTTATAAGAATCTCTATACACATGTAGCCATCAGTCTGACAATACCGAAAAACTTATACCAACAAAATGTATGAACTCTAGCACCATTTATGGCTCCGACATCACCATTCCCTTCAAGTAGTAGTATATAAGAAGGTATACGCACCATCCGTTGCTTCTCGGTCCTAGTGTAATTATCTGTGCCACGACATGTATTTTGTGCTGCACAAGCAAACCCCGATTCTTGTTTTGTAGACTAGGGTCTTTGCAATTTGTGGACCACCGAGCCGAGGTTGAGGACACAGCACGGTGCGACTGTAAACCATGTCAAGAAAGCCATGGCGGTCGCAGCCATGAAGCTTGGGCAGTGGTTGTCGAAGCAAGCTTCCACGTCATCGTTGACGAAGGTGGTGATGCCTGCCGACGCGCATGCAGCAGTGAAGGTCAGCACTCCTGTGATCTGCAGAGAGCAACATCAAGGTCAAAAAGGTGAGCGAGTCCGCAACAAGGAACATCAGTTGGCTGTTTTATTCAGATTAGAAGGTGCCTGAGATGACAAAACATGGCTCACCCAGTCCCCGGTGCAGAGTATGGCTATGGCTCGGGGACTTCGGTAGGAACGCCCGACGAGGAGCGCGTAGTAGTAGAGAATGGACAGGGCGAGGCTCCACAGGCATTGCAGAGCTTCTGCTGCCACGAGGTAGCTGGCCAAAAGAAGATCATCGAGTTGGTCGACAGAACAAAATCAGTCCCGTGCTCTGAATTGTAGAGACAACATCTTAGAGGTAAAAATACTACTATCTAACTGCATGACAGAAAATAAGACACACTAGTACTAATTTCAGAACTACTACTTGTTTCGTGTAGTTACCAACGCTACGAAAACCTCCAGCAGCACCGGAGCTCCAGTGATCCTTACAATTCAAATTTGCCAAAAACACATTTCTAGGATTCCAAAAAATCAAAAAACAAATATGGCAGTGTGGGAGTGCATTCCAAAGACACGCAAAAAATTTCAGGAGAAAATACATTTTATTTTGGGCCACATAAAAAGGACAAATTTCTGACAATTCCTTTTGTTATGTATCCTCCATGTACAGCCAGAAATTTGCCTTTTTTACATAGCTTAAAATAGAACGAAATTTCTACTGAAACTTCATACGAGTGTTCGATACATGCATATGTATTTATGGAATAAATTTTGAGATTTTTTGAAACAAAAAAGTGCAATTTTCAAAAAAGAAAAGAAAAGCAAGATCACTGATGCTCGGGAGCACCAAATCCGTGTCCCCAACGCTATCACAGCATTGAATGTAGAATTTTCCTCAAAGACAACATGTATGCAATCATACTCCAGGTTTCACAGGATCAGCAAACAAGCCTCCATCTAAACACTGATGTATCATTCCAAAGAAGACATGATGATGATGTCTAATTGCATTGCCTATTTCATTATGCCAAACTTACTGCCAAAGTAATCCAAAAGGCGTAGTATAATAAGTTTGTACTGGGAGAATTTAGAAAGGGGCATTCCACATATCTCAGAGCAGAGGGGCTCCAGGCAACGAAATCCCTGAAACCCCACCTCCTCACATGCTGAATTGGTACGACGAAAATTCTGCTCGCCGGAATACGACTAATTCACCACCGTTCCGATCCTATCAATCGAGGTATTAGACTGTACTGGTACGGCGCGCGCCGTAGGGAGAAGATGTCCGTTGAGAGGGGGTGACGAACCGGAAGGCGGTGAGGGAGGCGAAGTCGCTGGCGGAGACCATGGCGGCGACGGCGGCGGCGGCGAGGAGCGCCTGCGCGAGGCGGGCCACGAGAGCGCCCCCGTGTAGGCCGTGCATCAGCACCCCAGGCGGCGCGTTGCCCTGCCCCTGCGCCGGGGCCTGCGGCGCCGCAGCTGGAGCGGGAGCGGGAGCCGCAGCAGGAGCCGCAGCTGGAGCGGGAGCGGGCGGCGCCGGCGCCGGAACCGGAACCGGAACCGGAGCGGGGTCCGGGTGCACCAGCGGATGGCTAAACGGCAGCCGCGGCATCATCGTTCCTTCCTCCGCCCCTCCTCGGATCGGCTTCGAGACGCGGTGGAGGAGTCGGCCAGGACCGGGGGTTTTATCAGGGGAGAGGAGCCCGCCATTTCTGTCCGAGCTTCGTCTTCTACTTCAGTCCTCAGTGAGCGAGAGTGGCCTTCTTCCATTTTTGGCAAAAGCGCGTCCGTCTCCACGCGCACTTGCCTGAAACTGGAACTCAGTGATTCATACCTGTCTTGCGAGGAAATTTCCTCCACGCTGTACATTCACACACACTATGCTTCTCTGTTCTAGGTAGAAGCACCGTATAAATTCACTTTCGATCTTGAATGTTTTTTTTTAGGAGATAACACCCCGACCTCTGCATCGTGATGATGCAACACAACCTTTATTAATAAGTTCCAAACATAATAGTGATTTATACAAAAGTCACGAATCGCTCATAGTCGATACATAAACCAACCAGCGAAATACCAAAGCCCCAAAAACAAAGCCAACTAAGCATCTTGTAGTTGACAAGTATGACACCATCCAGGCTGGAACAAGATATTCTGAGCAATCGTCTGAAGATGGTTGTATCCAGTATCCATAATATCCAGCTGGTCCTGAGGTAGTAGCAAGGCCCAGAGGTGCACCTAGTGGACCACCATATGAATAACCTGCAAAATATTGGAAGAAGATGATTTGTTAAACACAATATTATTTCGGCACCTCCAAATTGACCAGCACAAGGCCGATACACCAATGCGTATATGATCTTTTGCTTTTTTGTCAACTCCATTCAACCAATTGCCAAACGTATTAGTAATATTAGTCGGAGACGGGAGATCAAACGCGAAATAAATCATGCGCCACGGTAATTTTGCAAAAGGACAAGTTAAAAAGAGGTGTTCAATTGATTCTTGTGCACCACAAAAACAGCACTTGGTACATCCTTTCCAATTTATTTTTGCAAGATTATATTTGGTTAACAACGCTTTGTTATTTAGAAACCACATAAAAAATTATCTTGAGTGGGATTTTTAGCTTGCATAGATATTTCCTCAAAAAAGAAGTGTGGTCATTCATCAAGTCTTCATACATAGACTTAACAGCCTTAACAGTGAATATTTTTGAGGTTGTAAGATTCCAAACAAATTTAGCTGGTTCATCACCAAGATTAATTGCCATTAGGCGTCTACATAGATGCAGCCAGGCCGTCCATTTGTTCTCATTTAACACTCTTCTAAACTGAATGTTCAGAGGTGCATGAGCTAACACATTCGCAACCAAGACATTTTTATGTTGCACAATGTGATATAAAGATTGGTACTCCTATGCTAAACTAGTATCACCCAACCAAACATCATCCCAGAATCTAATAGCCAACCATCACCCAAATTAAAGTGACCTCGAGCAAAGAAATCATCTTTCACATGCATTAGTCCCTTCCAAAAAGGTGAATCACATGGTTTAGCCTGAACTTCATAGAGAGTCTTTTGAGATAGGTATTTATTATGCAGTAGCTCCTGCCACACCCCTTCCTCATTCAATAATTTGAAAAGCCATTTACTTAGAAGACATTTATTTTTTAATTCTAGAACCTAAATGCCAAGGCCCCCTTGGTCTTTCGGCCTACAGATGATGTTCCACTTCGTTAATCTATATTTTCGTTTTTCTTCGTCCCCCTGCCAAAAGAATCTCGAGCGATAGAAATCAAGTCTTTTGAATACCCCTTTTGGAATTTCTAGGAAAGATAACATAAACATTGGTAAACTTGTCAAAATAGAATTGATCAGGATAAGTCTATCCTCATAGGATAAGAGTTTGCCTTTCCAGCATCCCAACTTGGCTACAAATCGAGTTTCTACTGGATACCAATCTGAATTTCTAAGAGTTTTGTAGTGAATGGGAACTCCAAGATACGTAAACAGCAACGAACCAGCCCCACACCCAAAAACATGTTTATATTGCTGCTCCTCTTCCTTAGCTTTTCCAAACCAAAATAATTCATTCTTATGAAAGTTAATTTTCAAGTCCGAAAATTGCTCAAAGATACACAAAATCAATTTCATATTTAACACCTTTTGCAGATCATGCTCCATGAAAAGAAACGTATCATCTGCATACTGTAGAATTGAAATACCTCCTTCAACAAGATGAGGGATAAGGCTTCCACCTTGGACATCCGCCTTAGCACGCACGATTAAGATAGCCAACATATCTACAAAAATGTTAAAAAGGATGGGGGAGAGAGGGTTGCCCTACCTTAGGCCCTTCCTAGTTTGGAAATAGTGTCCAATATCATCATTTACTTTGACCGCGACGCTATCGCCGTAGACAAAGTCTTTAATAAAACAACACCATTCTGGCGCAAAGCCTTTCATGCGCACCGTTTGTTGTACGAAGGACCATTTAACCTTATCATAACCTTTTTCGAAATCTATTTTAAATAAAACTCCATCCAGTTTCTTAGAGTGCAACTCATGAATAGGTTCATGCAATATAACAACCCCTTCCAAAATATGTCTACCCGGCATAAAAACCGTTTGGGTGGGTCTAATCACTTTCAAAATAATCTCCCTCACGCGATTAGTACCGACTTTAGTAAACACTTTGAAGCTTACATTAAGCAAACAAATAGGCCGATATTGCTGAATCTGAACTGCATTTTCCATTTTAGGAAATAAAGTAATGATGCCATAATTCAGTTTAAAAAGAGACAAATCCCCGTTATGCAACTGAGCAAATAGCGTCATTAGGTCCTCCTTGATTACTTCCCAAAACTTTTGATCTTGAATGTACATGCTCCTGCCACCAAAAAACTATTTTAAAATGTAAAAAAAATTATAAAAAGAATTCTACAAGAGGAGGAGCGCTAGGTTCAGATAGTCAGCTGGCAATCTTTTTTGAGAAACTTAAATAGGTGATCCCTATACACTGACCAGGTCGACACCGACCAGCTACCGCACACCCCCCATCGTTGCTATGGGCCAGTCCATATAGTGTGTTTTTTTATTGCCCAGTTTAGACATTTTCGGTTCGTTTTTCCGGTTTTTACGCGTTTTGTTTGGTTTTATTGTTTTTCAAAAAAAATCATGTTCAATTTTTAAAAATAATCGAAAATTTTCAAATTTTTAAAAAATGTTTCACGTTCTTCTAAAAATGTTCAAATTTTGTAAATGTTTCACGTTCTTCTAAAAATGTTACTTGTTGTAAAATATATTTTTTGTTCAAATTTTAAAAAACTTAGGTTTGAAAAAAGTTTAGAATTTTAAAAAATGTTCAAATTTGAAAAACACAAGAAATTGTAGAAATTGTTTTGTTCAAATTTTAAAAATCGTGAAAATTAAAATATGTTCATACTTGAAAAATATTCAAATTTTAAAAAATCCAAGTTTCAGAAAGTCCAGAATTAAAAAATGTTCAAATTTTTAAAAACACAAAAAATAGAAAAGAAACTATATAAAGAAACGAAAATTCGAAATAGGAAAAAAACGTTGGGCCGGCCCAACACCTACCATGGGGTATGTGCGGCATCCAGTATCCACCGATCGGGTCGGTGTATAGCACCACCCACATAAATAACACTCATCGAATGGCGGTCTCGAGGTAAACGACGACTCTCAGCAGCTAGGACGTGTCCCACAGTTCAGCCCGGAGAAAACGTGACAGATTTGAAGGCCCAAACGCCCGTTCGGGAGAGCCCAACTCGGTCGGGCCAGAGGTTGGTGATAACGCGTGAAGCACACGTCCGTTGGGAACCCCAAGAGGAAGGTGTGGTATAGCGGCAAGTTTTCCCTCGTAAGAAACCAAGGTTATCGAACCGGTAGGAGTGGGCCACGTGAAGGTTGTTGGTGGAGGAGTGTAGTGCGGCGCAACACCGTGATTCGGCGCCAACGTGGAACCTGCAACACAATCACGGTACTTTGCCCCAACTTAACGGTGAGGTTGTCAATCTCACGGCTTGCTGAAAACAAAGGATTAAACGTATGGTGTGGAGAATGATGTTTGTTTGCGAAGAACAACAAAGAACAGAGATTGCAGATTGTATTTCAGATGTAAAAGAATGGACCAGGTCCACAGTTCACTAGTGGTGTCTCTCCAATAAGATAAATAGCATGGGTGAACAAATTACAGGTGGGCAATTGACAAATAAAGATTCATATACATATCATGATGATCACTATGAGATTTAATCGGGCATTACGACAAAGAACATAGACCGCCATCCAGCATGCATCTATGCATAAATAGTCCACCTTCAGAGTTAGCATCCGCACCTCTTCCAGTATTAAGTTGCAAACAACAGACAATTGCATTAAGTATGGTGCGTAATGTAATCAACACAAATATCCTTAGACAAAGCATTGATGTTTTATCTCTAGTGGCAACAGCACATCCACAACCTTAGAACTTTCTGTCACTGTCCCAGATTCAATGGAGGCATGAACCCACTATCGAGCATAAATACTCCCTCTTGGAGTTACAAGTATCAACTTGGCCAGAGCCTCTACTAGCAACGGAGAGCATGCAAGAACATAAACAACACATATATGATAGATCAATAATCAACTTGACATAGTATTCCATATTCATCGGATCCCACCAAACACAACATGTAGCATTACAAATAGATGATCTTGATCATGTTAGGCAACTCACAAGATCTAAACATGATAGCACAAGAGAGAAGACAACCATCTAGCTACTGCTATGGACCCATAGTCAGGATGAACTACTCACGCATCAATCCGAGGCGGGCATGGTGATGTAGAGCCCTCCGGTGATGATTCCCCCTCCGGCAGGAGGCGATCTCCTGAATCCCCCGAGATGGGATTGGCGGCGGCATCTCTGGAAGTATTTCCGTATCGTGGCTCTCGGTAATAGGGTTTCGCGACGGAGAGTTTAAGTAGGCGGAAGGGCGCGCGGGGCGCCCGAGGCCCACCCCGTAGGGTGGCGTGGCCCCATGGCCGCGCCGCCCTATGGTGGCGGCTCCTCGTGGACCCACTTTGTATCCTCTTCTTCTCGGAAGCTCCGTGGAAAAATAAGACCCGGGCGTTGATTTCGTCCAATTCCGAGAATATTTCCTTTGTAGGATTTTCGAAACCAAACAGCAGAAAACAACAACTGGCGCTTCGGCATCTTGTTAATAGGTTAGTGCCGGAAAATGCATAATAATGATGTAAAGTATGTATTAAACATGTGAGTATTGTCATAAAAGTAGCATGGAACATAAGAAATTATAGATACGTTTGAGACGTATCAAGCATCCCAAGCTTAGTTCCTACGCCCTCGAGTAGGTAAACGATAACAACAATAATTTCTGAAGTGACATGCTACCAACACAATCTTGATCAACATTATTGTAAAGCATATGAGATGAATGGAGTGATTCAAAGCAATAGATTGCTAACAAAGAGATAATGATTAAACAACTGAATCATATAGCAAAACTTTTCATGAATAGTACTTTCAAGACAAGTATCAACAAGACTTGCATAAGAGCTAACTCATAAAGCAATAGATTTAAAGTAGAAGGCATTGAAGCAACACAAAGGATGATTAAGTTTCAGTTGCTTTCAACTTGTAACATGTATATCTCATGGATAATTGTCAACATAGAGTAATATAACAAGTGCAATAAGTAAACATGTAAGAATCAATGCACAGTTAACACAAGTGTTTGCTTCTAAGATAGAAAGAAGGTAGACTGACTCAACATAAAGTAAAAGAATGGCCCTTCGCAGAGGGAAGTATGGATTACTATTTTTGTGCTAGAGCTTTTGTTTTGAAAACATAGAAACAATTTTGTCAACGGTAGTAATAATTCATATGTGTTATGCATAATACTTCCTACAAGTTGCAAGCCTCATGCATAGAATACCAATAGTGCCCGCACCTTGTCCTAATTAGCTTGGATTTACATGGATTATCATTGCATAACATATGTTTCAACCAAGTGTCACAAAGGTGTACCTCTATGCCGCCTGTACAAAGGTCCAAGGAGATAAATCGCATTTGATTTCTCGTTTTTGAATAATCTCAACTTAGGACATCCATCCCGGGACTCCTCTTTAATGCATAAGCATTCAACAACAGATAATATTCTCATAAGAGATTGAGGATGAATGTCCAAAAACTTCCACCATGATACATGGCTTTGGTTAGCGGCCCAATGTTCTTCTCTAACATATGCATACTCAAACCATTTGATCATGATAAATCACCCTTACTTCAGACAAGACGAACATGCATAGCAACTCACATGATATTCAACAAAGGTTTAAAAGTTGATGGCGTCCCAGAAACATGGTTACCGCTCAACAAGCAACTTATAAGAACTAAAACACATAGCTACATATTCATCGCCACAATAGTTTTTAAGCTATTTTCCCATGAGCTATATATTGCAAAGACAAAGGAATGAAATTTTAAAGGTAGCACGAATTGAGAAAAATACCACATAGTAGGTAGATATGGTGGACACAAATGGCATGGGTTTTGGCTCAAGGTGTTTGGATGCACGAGAAGCATTTCCTCTCGTACAAGGCTTTGGCTAGCAAGGTTGTTTGAAGCAAACACAAGTATGAACAGGTACAGCAAAACTTACACAAGAACATATTGCAAGCATTATAAGACTCTACACTGTCTTCCTTGTTGTTCAAACACTTTACCAGAAAATATCTAGACCTTAGAGAGACCAATCATGCAAACCAAATTTCAACAAGCTCTACGGTAGTTCTCCACTAATAGATTTAAACTACATGATGCAAGAGCTTAAACATGATCTATGAGAGCTCAAAACAATTGCCAAGTATCAAATTATTCAAAACCATATGAAGCATTTTCTGATTCCAACCAAATAGCAATCAATGAAGCAATTTTCAGCCTTCGCCATGAACATTAAAGCATAACTAAGAACACAAGTGTTCAGATGAAAAAGAGGAGCGTAATATCTCCAATACAAGGATTGTGGGATCAAACTTTATTCAAACCAAAACAAAAACAAAAACAAAAAGACGCTCCAAGTAAAGAACATAAGATGTGATGGAATAAAAATATAGTTTCACTAGAAGTGACTGATAAGTTGTCGATGAAGAAGGGGATGCCTTGGGCATCCCCAAGCTTAGATGCTTGAGTCTTCTTGAAATATGCAGGGATGAACCACGGGGCATCCCCAAGCTTAGACTTTTCACTCTTCTTGATCATATTGTATGATCCTCTTCTCTTGACCCTTGAAAACTTCCTCCACACCAAACTTAAAGCAAACTCATTAGAGGGTTAGTGCATAATCAAAAATTCATATATTCAGAGGTGATATAATCATTCTTAACATTTCTGGACATTGCACCAAGCTACTGAAAGTTAATGGAACAAATAAATCCATTCAACATAGCAAAAGAGGCAATGCGAAATAAAAAGGCAGAATCTGTCAAAACAGAACAGTCCGTAAAGACGAATTTTTCTGAGGCACTTAACTTGCTCAGATGGAAAAACTCAAAACTAATGAAAGTTACGTACATATCTGAGGATCACGCGTAAATTGGCAGATTTTTTGATTCTTCTACAGAGAGAAGGACGCGAATTTGTGACAGACAGCAATTCTGTTTCTGCGCAGAAATCCAAATCAAGTATCAACTTTACTATAGAGACTTTACTTGGCACAAAAACATGATAAGGAGAGGTTGCTACGGTAAACAAATTCCAAGACTCAACAATACAATAGTAAAAAATAAAACATGGGTTATCTCCCAAGAAGTGCTTTTTTTAACGCCTTTCAGCTAGGCGCAGAAAGTGCAAATCAAGTAACATCAAGAGAAGAAGCATCAACATCATAATTTGTTCTAATAATAGAATCAAAAGGCAACTTCATTCTCTTTCTAGGGAAGTGTTCCATACCTTTCTTGAAAGGGAATTGATACTTAATATTTCCTTCTTTCATATCAATAATAGCACCAACAGAAGAAAGGGTCTTCCCAAGACAATAGGACAAGATGCATTGCATTCAATATCCAAGACAACAAAATCAACGGGGACAAGGTTATTGTTAACCGTAATGCGAACATTATCAATCCTCCCCAAAGGTTTCTTTAGAGAATTATCAAGAAGATTAACATCCAAATAACAATTTTTCAATGGTGGCAAGTCAAGCATATCATAAACTTTCTTAGGCATAACAGAAATACTTGCACCAAGATCACATAAAGCATTACATTCAAAATCATTGAATTTCATCTTAATGATGGGCTCCCAACCATCTTCCAACTTCCTAGGAATAGAAGCTTCAAGTTTTAATTTCTCTTCTCTAGCTTTAATAAGAGCATTTGTAATATGTTGTGTAAAGGCTAAATTTGTAGCACTAGCATTAGGACTTATAGCAAGTTTTTGTAAGAACTTAATAACTTCAGTAATATGACAATCATCAAAATCTAAACCATTATGATCTACACATTTGAAAAATTTCAGCACTTTTATCACAAACAGTTTCAGTAGTTTGCACTAGGAGTAGAAACATTGCCAACACCAATTATTTTACCATTGATAGTAGGAGGTTTAGCAACATGTGAAGAATCAACATTACTAGTGGTGGTAATAGTCCAAACTTTAGCTACATTATTCTCTTTAGCAAGTTTTTCTTTTTCTTCTCTATCCCACCTAGCATGCGATTCAGCCAACATTCTTATATTATCATTAATTCGAACTTGGATAGCATTTGTTTTAGCAAACTTAGCATCTTTAACTTCATCGGGCATAACTTTCAGTTTTAAAAGATCAACATCAAGAGCAAGACTATCAACCTTAGAAGCAAGAACATCAATTTTACCAAGCTTTTCTTCAACAGTTTTATTAAAAGCAGTTTGTGTACTAATAAATTCTTTAAGCATGACTTCAAGACCAGAGGGTACACTCTTATTATTGTTGTAAGAATTACCATAAGAATTACCATAACCACTACCATTATTAGAAGGATATGGCCTATAGTTGTTTTTACCATAATTATTCCTATAAGCATTGTTGTTGAAATTATTATTCTTAATGAAATTCACATCAACATGCTCTTCTTGAGCAACAAATGAAGCTAAAGGAACATTATTAGGATCAATATGAGATCTACCATTTGCAAGCATAGACATAATAGCATCAATCTTATCACCCAAAGAAGAGGTTTCTTCAATTTACCTTCTTACCTTGAGGAGTTCTTTCATGCCATTCAGAGTAATTGATCATCATATCATCAAGAAGCTTTGTTGCGGCGCCTAAGGTGATGGACATAAAAGTACATCCAGCAGCTGAATCCAATAGGTTCCTCGAGGAAAAATTCAATCTTGCATAAAAGGTTTGGATGATCATCCAAGTAGTTAGTCCATGGGTAGGGCAATTCTTTACCAAAGATTTCATTCTCTCCCATGCTTGAGCAACATGTTCATTATCAAATTGCTTAAAATTCATAATGCTACTCCTCAAAGATATAATCTTAGCAGGGGGATAATATTTACCAATAAAAGCATCTTTACATTTAGTCCATGAATCAATATTATTTTTAGGCAAAGAAAGCAACCAATCTTTAGCTCTTCCTCTTAAGGAGAAAGGAAACAATTTCAGTTTTATAATATCACCATCTATATCCTTATACTTTTGCATTTCACAAAGTTCAAAAAAATTATTAAGATGTGCAGCAGCATCATCACTAACACCAGAAAATTGCTCTCTCATAACAAGATTCAGTAAAGCAGGTTTAATTTCATAGAATTCTGCTGTAGTAGCAGGTGGAGCAATAGGAGTACTTATAAAATCATTATTATTTGTGCTAGTGAAATCACACAACTTAGTATTTTCAGGAGTATTCATTTTAACAGTAGTAAAAGTAAACTAAGCAAACAGAATAAACTAAAGACAAGTAACTAATTTTTTTGTATTTTTGATATAAAGCAAACAAGACAGTAAATAAAGTAAAGTAAAGCAAGACAAAAAAACAAAGTAAAGAGATTGGATGTGGAAGACTCTCCTTGCAGCGTGTCTTGATCTCCCCGGCAACGGCGCCAGAAAAAGAGCTTGATAACGCGTGAAGCACACGTCCATTGGGAACCCCAAGAGGAAGGTGTGATGCGACAGCAGCAAGTTTTCCCTCGCAAGAAACCAAGGTTATCGAACCGTAGGAGTCAAGGGCCACGTGAAGGTTGTTGGTGGAGGAGTGCGGCGCAACACCGGGATTCCGGCGCCAACGTGGAACCTACACAACACAATCACGTACTTTGCCCCAACTTAAAGTGAGGTTGTCAATCTCACCGGCTTGCTAAAAACAAAGGATTAAACGTATGGTGTGGAGAATGATGTTTGTTTGCGAAGAACAACAAAGAACAGAGATTGCAGTAGATTGTATTTCAGATGTAAAAGAATGGACCGGGGTCCACAGTTCACTAGTGGTGTGTCTCCAATAAGATAAATAGCATGCTGGGTGAACAAATTACATGTGGGCAATTGACAAATAAAGATTCATATACATATCATGATGATCACTATGAGATTTAATCAGGGCATTACGACAAAGAACATAGACCGCCATCCAGCATGCATCTATGCCTAAATAGTCCACCTTCAGGTTAGCATCCGCACCCCTTCCAGTATTAAGTTGCAAACAATAGACAATTGCATGCATTAAGTATGGTGCGTAATGTAATCAACACAAATATCCTTAGACAAAGCATTGATATTTTATCCCTAGTGGCAACACATCCACAACCTTAGAACTTTTTGTCACTGTCCCAGATTCAATGGAGGCATGAACCCACTATCGAGCATAAATACTCCCTCTTGGAGTTACAAGTATCAACTTGGCCAGAGCCTCTACTAGCAACGGAGAGCATGCAAGAACATAAACAACACATATATGATAGATCAATAATCAACTTGACATAGTATTCCATATTCATCGGATCCCACCAAACACAACATGTAGCATTACAAATAGATGATCTTGATCATGTTAGGCAGCTCACAAGATCTAAACATGATAGCACAAGAGGAGAAGACAACCATCTAGCTACTGCTTTGGACCCATAGTCCAAGGATGAACTACTCACGCATTAATCCGGAGGCGGGCATGGTGATGTAGAGCCCTCGTGATGATTCCCCTCCTCCAGGTGCCGAGGCGATCTCCTGAATCCCCGAGATGGGATTGGCGGCGGCGGCGTCTCGGGTTTCCGTCTCGGGTAATAGGGTTTTGCGATGGAGAGTTTAAGCGGGGCGCGCAGGGGGCGCCGAGGGGCCCACCCCATAGGATGGCGCGGGCCCCATGCGACCGCGCCACCCTATGGTGGCGGCTCCTCGTGGCCCCACTTCGTATCCCTCCGGTCTCTCGGAAGCTCCGTGGAAAAATAAGACCCGGGCGTTGATTTCGTCCAATTCCGAGAATATTTCCTTTGTAGGATTTCGAAACCAAAACAGCAGAAAACAGGGCGCTTCGGCATCTTGTTAATAGGTTAGTGCGGAAAATGCATAATAATGATGTAAAATATGTATAAAACATGTGAGTATTGTCATAAAAATAGCATGGAACATAAGAAATTATATATACGTTTGAGACGTATCAGTTGGCCAAACCTCGGTGTGCAGCTGGCAGGCAAAGAGCTGCCCCCTAGAAAATCATCATAGCCCATCGTGGAAGACATGCGATGCCACGAAGAGCTAGGCGCTGACCCGGAAGGTAGAACAGGTCCTGCCTCGAGCGTAGATGGGGCAGCCGGTGATGAGTCTAAAAGGCAACATTTTTTTCACTACATAAACATATACTTTTTTCTTATTTATTTATGCTCTATTTAGCTCTAACTATATCTTTAATACATGATTACAAGTTATGATTTATTTTTATAAGAGATTTACGCAAGTAGTACTCCCTCCGTTCCTAGATTTAAGCCATACGGTTTCCGGCATGAAAATTAAACAATTCATATTGAGAGAAAATTACACCAAATTTAAGTGGGATTACACATGTATGTTTGACGTGAGAAAATAGAGGACTTTGCACTGTGCGCTTGCTACTAGGTAGGTACTGTGCTCTTATGTACTCATCTCTGCATTATTGGTCCACAAATTCCACCTATACGCTTTACACATCTCGGTGTCTTTTCCGAGAAATGATCCATGGAAACCAATGAAAAACATAAAACACGTTATTTAGTTCTTAAATATTAGTAAAAAGTGGAGCGTGCTCTGATCCAATACTCGATCTCTCCAAGTGCTCCATCGCAACTAAGTGACTGATTGTCCACTTGTTTGAATGTGCATCTGATTTTCGTCTAAAAGAAATCTGCATTTGACTAGTTCTCCATTAGAAATTAATCCACAGCTCCCAGCTCGGTACTGCTGCATGTGCCTTATGTGGTCGATTTGCACTGCTTTGCTTCCACTGGTTTGTATGTTTGGCAATGATCTGCAGCTTCATTTTGAACCTGGTTGTTCTAATGGATGCTCGTGAGATGGAAGGAACCGTGAGAAGGGGAATGGGAAAGAGCATTCTGGCGGTAAACCGAGCTTATGCACATTGCCTTTCCCCTCCAAAACTGAGCAGCAGCAACAGAAACTAGCTAGTCCTGACTTGGTAAGAGCAAAGTTAGAGGATCCAGCTCCATCATTTGTGTAGCCTCTGTTGATATCATCGACAAGTTGATCGATTTGCATCGAACATATGGAATATGAAATATCCGGCATATGTTCTTTGTGGTGGCAATGATTCAACTAAATTCCTGATACCTCCCAACCCTATAGCTTGCATACCGCTTCTCATGAAAATAAGGGTTGCTATGTTCTTATGACAAACATTTGTCATTTTTCATGAGATCTACAATCAAAATGGTGCTCGTTCTCGTTGTATATGGACATGGTGTGAGCGGCTCACCAAATTATTCACCATCTACCGTGTGATGCTACATAATGAAATAATTGAATAGCACTGCTGGCCAACCATATTGCCATAGTACACATTATTCTGACAAAAAAAATAGGACATGATACTACGCCCAACAAAAGCATGCTACTAATTGTCAATTAAATACAAACACTATGCTACACTAATTGGCAAAGCAGCTATATGAATTGGCTGTAACTTCTCCAACTCTTATTTGAGTTAACATTCAAGGCCAACAAGGAGGACAAATAACTTCACAAATGCAATGTTAACTATTGTACTCCCTCTGGTCTATAATAAGTGTCAAGGTTTTTAGTTTAAACTTGGTCTAAATTGAACTAAATCCATGACACTTATTATGGATGGGAGGGAGTACTTCATAAACGGAATAAACCCAAAACAAGAGAAATTCTGAATGAACCTATCATCCAATACTCATAGCTAAAACCACACCGCACAGAAATCTCGATATGTAAGAATTGGGCGTCAATAATTAACCAGATATTAGCATATCAGTAACCTTGATCTCTACACAAGCAGCTCATCCGTTCATCCACGGATCATAAACCACCAGTCCACCTTCACATAAGAAGGCATACGCTGCAAACTTTTTTTAAAAATGCAGAGGTTTACAGCCACCCTTCTAAACATCGAGTTACTCAATGATTTCTGCGGACATACAAGCTACTCCCTAATTTACACAGAAAGTTTGATAGCATAGGAGTTACTCCCTGATTTCTACATAAGATTCGATAACATATGTTGTTCGACTGGCATCCAACTGTTGCTTCTCGGTCCTAGTGTCATTAGCTACGCCACGGCGTGTCCTGGTTGGTCATGAAAGGGGATCGGTGCAGGAGCAGACCCTGATTCTTGTTCTGCAGACTACGGTCTCTGTAATTTGTAGATCACCTGATCCAGGTTCAGGACACAGCACGGTGCAACCACAAACGAGCTCAGGAAAGCTATGGCTATAGCACACATGAAGCTTGGGCAGGGATTATCATAGCAATATTCTAGGTCATCGTTGATGAGAATGGTGATGCCTGCTGCTGTGGATGCAACACTTAAGGTCAGTGCTCCTGTGATCTGCAGAGAGCAACATCAAGGTCAAAATGTGTAAACTCATAGAACAATTTTTTAGAGGAGGAAGTGTAGGGATTAAGGTCAATGATGACATTTGTCACTAGTTTCAAACCAGGATAGGTCTTCAACAGGGTGATCCGTTGTCACCTATGTTATTCAACATTGTTGCAAATATGTTGGCCATCTTAATAGCAGTGGCAAAGGTGGATGGACAGATCGGAAGTCTAATCTCTCATCTCGTTGAGGGGGGAATTTCTATTCTGCAATATGCCAATGATACAATACTTTTCATGGAGCATGATTTTGAAAAGGCTATAAATATGAAACTAATATTGCGATTTTTTGAATAATTGTCAGAGTTAAAAATTAATTTCCACAAAAGCGAGGTTTTCTGTTTTGGTAAGGCTAAGGAAGAAGAGCAGCAGTACGTATAAACAATTGTTTGGTTGTGAATCTAGTTCTTTACCCTTCAGGTATTTGGGTATACCAATCCATTATAGAAAGCTAAAAAACTCTGAATGGAATCCAGTTGAAAGTCGATTTGAGGAAAACTTGGATGTTGGGCTGGAAAGATGTTATCTTATGGGGATTGCCTTGTATTGATTAACTCTGTTCTTACTAGTTTACCGAAGTTTATAGACACTGTTATTTTCTAGCATTTGCTGAAACACACCGGTCGATTGTGTCTTTACCAGGTACCATTACAATTTTGTGATACATTTGTCACATGAAATGCAAAAGAGATGGATTTGAGTGAGATTTTGTGCTAGTTTATGGGGCTGCCCAAGACGCACAGAAACCAGACTTTCTAGCTGAGTTAGTAAGAATGTGTGAGCATTAAGATCTCCCTATGATGGTAGGTGGTGATTTTAATATTATTAGAAAAAAGGAAGAAAAGAATAAGGATAATTTCAATGCAAGATGGCCTTTTGTTTTTAATATGATAATCCAAACACTCAACTTAAGGGAAATTTCCCTTTCGGGGAGTCAATATACATGGGCTAGTCGACGAGATAATCCCACGTATGAAAAGTTGGATAGAATTTTGGCTATGGTGGATTGGGAACAAAAATTTCCATTAGTCTTTGTGAGAGCCTTATCAAGGACAGTGTCTGGTTCGGATCATACACCTCTCCGTGTTAGCTCTCTCTCTCTCGATCTCTCTTCGTAGGTGCAAGATAGAGGATAATTGCAATGAACACAGGAGATTTTGTGCCGTGTACTGCGTACAGCTTTTCCATTTTTTTCTTCCTTTTATTCTCAACTGAAAGGGAAAACGTGAGCTGGTAGTGCTCCTACCCCTACGCCACGATCCGGGCATCTCGTGCCATCCCACGAAACCGATCATGATCGATCACGATGCTACAAAAGCGCTAAGACCGAGTCCTGATGCAACAGGCTCGTGTCTGTCTAAACTGAAGATAAATTCAGATAAGCAAACTATCCTACTAACTGACGACAGACAGGATTATTCAGCTATCAATCGCCACCTTAATCATGTCGTCGTCAAGCTTATTGCTGCAACGCCAATTCTGCTCCTCAGCTCCTGGAAGCGGATGCGCCCAAGTGCTTTCGTCAGAACGTCAGCGAGTTGATCCTCTGTCCTGACGTAGTCAACCTCAAGGACTCCCTTCTCCACATAATCACGGATCAGATGGTAGCGGGTGTCGATGTGCTTGCTACGATCATGGAACACATGGTTCTTGACGAGGTGGATCGCCGATTTGTTGTCAACCAACAGTCTCGGCAGCCTCGGTTCTTCATTCAGCAGCTCTCCAATGAGCCTGCTGAGCCAGACACCCTGGCAGGATGTGGTGGCAGCTGCGATATACTCCGATTCGCATGACGAAACTGCCACCACGCGTTGCTTCTGCGAGTGTCAGCTGATCGGGTTCCGTCCAAGGAAGAAGACCATGCCGGTCGTGCTCTTCCGATCGTTGACGTCTCCGGCCAGATCAGCGTCGATGTACCCCAGCAGTTCCTGCCTTCCCTGTCCATGCCTGTAGGTGACGTCGTAGGACAGGGTTCCAGCAATGTATCGCAGTAGGTGCTTCACCGCTGCGAGATGCTCAGAAGTGGGCGCCTCCATGAAGCGACTGACGTAGCCGACGGCATAGGAGATGTCAGACCTCGTGTGTACGAGGTACCTGAGCCCGCCCACGATGTTGCGGTAGTGGGTGGCGTCCACCGGCTTGCCTGCCCCGGTCCTGCTCAGCTTCAGGCGAGCTTCCATCAGCGTGGCGCACGGATTGCAAGATTGCAGTCGTCCATGCCCCCGCGTTGCAACAGCTTCCTGGCGTAGGCGGCCTGTTGGAGCGTGATCAGGCCGTCCTGCTGCTGCACTGCGATGCCAAGATAGAAACTGAGCTCGCCCAGGTCGCTCATTCGGAAGAGCTTGGTCATCTCCTCCTTGAACCTTGTCACCTCCTCGATCGACGAACCGGTGATGACGAGGTCGTCGACGTACACGCCCATGAGCAGCAACTCCTTGCTGCCTCCGCGACGGTACACATCATGCTCCGTTTGGCTGCGCACGAACCCGAGAGAGTGGATGCTAGCCTCAAGCTTTGCGTTCCACGCCCTTGGTGCGTGACGGAGCCCGTAGAGCGCCTTGTCCAGCTTCAGGACCTTGTGCTCTTCGCCGTCGACGACGAAGCCAGGAGGTTGCTCGACGTACACCTCCTCCAGCAGCTCGCCGTTCAGAAACGCCGTCTTCACGTCCATGTGATGGGTGGGCCAGCCATGGTGGGCAGCGAGTGCAATCAGCAGTCACACACTCTCCATTCGAGCGACAGGGGCGAATACTTCGTGGAAGTCCACCCCCTGTCGTTGGACGTACCCCTTTGCCACCAATCGTGCCTTCCTCTTCACCACGTCGCCATTGGAGTCTCTCTTGAGCTTGTACACCCACTTGAGGCCAATGGCACGGTGCCCCGGCGGCAATCGCGTTAACCGCCAAGTCTGGTTGGTTTCGATGCTCGCCATCTCCTCCATCATCACCGCACGCCACTCCTTGTCCTTCTCTGCTTCAGAGAAGTTCGTCGATTCATCTGCAGCGAGTAGGCACAGGTCGCTGCCGGGTGCTTCCGTTTCCTCGATGACGTCGTACAGCTCCTCCAACAAGCGGTAGCGGCGGGGAGCCTCCTCCCCTGGGGAGGGCTGTGACGCGTTCGACGGTGGAGTAGCGAACTCCACCATGCGCGACGGTGGCGATGCAGGGGTCGCTGGTGAAGCGGGCGAGGAAGCGTTGCCCGTTCCAGCAGAGCCGTGTCCGTCGACGTCGTGGACGCGCTCTGTGTGCGTCCCGCTCTCGGATGGCATGTCCAGTGCGCGCCCAGAGCGCGTCGTGTTCCAGCTTGCGTCGGCGCCTGAAATGGGAATGACAAAGTGCTCGACGGTGAATGTATCAGAAGCATCACCTTGTTCCTTCTCTACACCAGTCCAATCCCACGTGAAAGATCGAGATGTCGCCTAGAGGGGGGTGAATAGGCAATTAAAAACTCTTGCGGATTTGTCTTGTAGGAATGCGGAATTAAACTAACGTTTAGTTTACAAGCACAAACCCTAAATATGCTAGGCTCAACTAAGTGTAACAATATCAACTAGAGCTAAGCAAGATAGGCACAAGATATATGTAGCACAAGTGATAGCAAGATATATGTACTTCAAGCACGATGGCTATCACAAGGAAAGAGAGCTCGGGTATAGAAATAACCGAGGCACGCGGAGACGAGGATGTATTCCCGTGTTACGTCACGTTTGGAGGAGTGGAGGTCCCACGAAGGATTCCCCGCGCCACGAAGGCTCACCCTATTCTCCGAACCACACCCACGAAGGATAATGGTCCTTTCCTTATGGTTAGCTTTTCCTCCGCTCCGGAGATGGCAAGCTCCACAACCACTTCACAAGCTCCACGAAGGAGAAGCCCGGGCCTCTTCACAATCTTCTTGAAGAGATCACCGGAGCACCAACTAGGAGAGCTCACGGTCTCTCACTCGAACTAATCGTGGTGGAGAGCTCAACACTATGCAATGATGCAAAGCAAGAACACTAGAGGTGTTCAAATCCTTCACTCTCAAATCCCACCCAAGCAACAAATGCTAAGATGAGATTGGAGAGGAAGAACAATGGGGAAAGTCAACAAAAGACTCCAAGATCTAGATCCAAAGGGTTCCCCTCACTTAGAGGAGAAATTGATTGGTGGGGATTGTAGATCTAGATCTCCTCTCTCAAATCCTCAAGAATGGGCAAGAATCATGGGGGGAATCAAGAGGGGAAGCAAGTTCTTCCAAGAGCAACAATGGAGGTGAAGAAAAGGGAAGAACACTTTTTGCCCAAGGTGGAAGAAGCCTATTTATAGCTAAAGGGGAAAAATAGCTGGGGGAAAAAGGAAAAAAAAAAAAATAAAAACGGCCCAGCGGCTGCCAGCCAATTTGGCGGAGGCCTTCCCGTGGCCGGCCCAGCAGGGCGGACGGCAGCGCGCGGCGCAGCCGATACGGTCGCGCGGGGCGAGCGGGGGCGCCCCACGGTGGGCCGAGCGGGAAAGGACGGCCCGGTGGGAACCGGTCGCCGGGCGCGCCGGGAAGGCCGTCGCGGACCGGCCCGAGGCCGGTCACGGCCAAAATGCCCCCGGATCCGGCCGGATGGCACGGTGCAGGGCCGGTCTTCGACCGTGGGCCGGCCGGCGGTCCGGCTGCCCCATTCCCTTTTTTTTCTTTTATTCTTTTCTCCTTTTTCCTTTTTCCTTTTTCTTTAATAACTATTGCTCCCGAACCCCGAATGACATGAAACCAATTTTGTTGGAAAGGTAACGACGAATAGAACCCCAACAAAAACTGGAAATATGGAGACTCCTCACAGGATATTTTTAGATGTTTTAAGAGAGGGAGTCTCCCACCGTCAAGAAACGGTAAAGACGTCCAAACTCGAAAACGCAATAGAAGATGCATGCGGATTCCGTTTTGATGAACTTGGGCTTGTTGTAAAGCTAGCAACAAGCTCAAGAACCTCACACAGAGAAACAAGAAGCAATATAGATATGCAAAGTATGCAAAGGGTTGAGCTCCCTAAGACGATGTGATCAAGTTACCCAACCGAAAGCCCCTCTTGATAGTGCGGCTATCTATCCTATAATCCGGTCTCCCAACAACCACCTTGAGACCGGAAAAGGAAAACCTAGCAAGGTCATACCTTTGCCTTGCGCATCCCGCTTGATCTTGATGATAGCTCTTCACGCTCCACTCAAGCCGGAATGCCTCACTTGATCAATGTTGCTTTGTGAAGACTCACAAATGCTCCCCCATACACTATGATGGGAAAGGTCCATTGATGCACATCTTCACATGTCCAATGTCACCAAATGGACGGCAAGCTTCAAGCATGTGATCCACTTGAGATGCTCATCTTGAACTTGCATGACTCAACCTTGTATCTTCTCATACTCACTTAAGATAGAGCATGGTTAATATTGAGTTCCACATAAGAACTCCATCTTCATTTCTTCTTGTTGATCATATCACATATTTGTCTTCAAACCGATGATCTTGATGCCAATACACAAGGTATATCTTTATCTTCATGGCATCCATACTTGAATCCAACATATGGAGTACAAGTAGTACCTATGGATCCATAGGGGTTGTCATTAATTACCAAAACCACACATAGGGGCAATATACCCTTACAATCTCCCCCATTTTGGTAATTGATGACAACCACAATAAGAGGGTTTATATAATGAATATTAGAGACAAGTACGCAACTTATCCGAGAATAAGTTGTATACAAGAGGTTGTATTTGATATGGTCAAGTAACACAAAGCTACTATCCCATATCAAAACCAACTCTACTCACACAACTACAACTAATGCAAGGGATGTGAGTAGAACCAATATATATAGAGCAAACTCCCCCACAATGTATGCACGTGTGATGAACATGAATTCATTGCATACATTGTCAAGATTAACCTTTGGGACAATTTCCACTATATATATACAACCATGCAAGACATATAAATATGGAATGCATGAGAGGCAAAACACTTAAGCACAAACCAAACTTAAGTATAAAACCATTCCCTTAAACCCTCTAAACTTCTCCCCCATTGGCATCGATTGTCAAAATGGGTGAAAATTTTAGAAAGCCGATATAATGTGAGTTCCTCCCCAAGGTGTGCACTTCTCATAATTTGAGTGGAATCAAATGCACATATCCAATGATGAATACTTGAAGGAAGTCAAACTATATTGAGGATCAAAGATTGCATAAAGATAACATGATGAAGTAAGCTTCAACAAATAAAGCAAGCAATCAAAGAACCAATTGGACAAACAAAGATATCATGATAAGAGAGATATAGTGCTCTAAAAATAAGGAAGCTCCCCAAGGTTCGTGCATAATTTATAATGTTTGCATTTGAATACAATATGCATAAACATGGAATCCTCACTCCTCTATATCATTTAGAACACAACCAAGATAAAGATAATATGCTTATCAAGAATAACTTGAGTCCAACAATTACGAGATATGAGTGCATGAAGAAAAACAAGTAAACCAAGCACTCATAAATCTTCTTTACCAACACCACTAAAAACAAAGGGGTAAAAGATGGTAGGCAAAGAACAAGGATATCAAGGTGATGGAATAACGCTCACATGTATATAAGTTTCTAAAGTGGACATAGTGATCCATAAAGAAGCATGCACACACAAGAGGTTAACAAAATAAATAAAACAAGATATCCAAGATGAAGTCATAAAATATACCAAAGGATGTTTGCTTAAAAAGCAAATATAGCCTATGGCTCCAATATTCACTTGTGCCATATGAATGAGCTTCAACCAAGAAAATCTCAAAAACATCAAAGCTAACAATAAGGGAAGAAGGGATAGTTGGAATGTTTTGAGAAAAGCAACAAGTATCACAAATACGGATTTATTTCACAATTTCATCAATATTGCACATAAGAGCTTTTGAGGAATTGATATGCAATAAATTGCTAGAAGGCATATTTAGGATAGGTGAATCATAAGTATGATTTATATATATATTCCTATCATATGCATCTTCTCAAATTGCTCAAATGTTCAATAAGAAGTTTTCTTTACAAAGGATATTTCAAGAACCGCAATATTTTCGAAATAAATAATTTCATGCCAAGATGCAACCTACAAGCGGTTGGATGCTATAGGAGTATGCATGAATAAGTTACTTGTTACCGAGATAGCAATGGCATGATGTAGTAGATAAGAGTTCATCGATCATCCTAGCTTGAGTCCAATTCTCACATGGTGACAACACCTTCCTTATAGATGAGACAAGCCTCCATTGCATCTCCAATGTACCTAAAACATTATTCAAGTACATCTTGGTCCCCAAACTTATTGGGTCCAACATGGTTAGACAAACCACAATATATAGGATACACTCCATATCAATATGTGCATATTTATAAATGAAGTTGGAATTTCATGCACATCTTAGCCATTTAGGATTTGATGGAGTATACCCTATATAATGGATCAAAGAAAGCAATCATGCTACACATATAAACAAATTACATATAAGCATGCATAAAGACTTTAAAGATCCAAGAAAGATATACTTTGGACAAAACACCATATGAATTTGAAGAAAGCATAAAGATGTGACCAAACAAATTTGTTGTCCAACATATATCAAAGACACAAATCACAAAAGATTTGTTCAACAAAGTTCAATCAAATGAACTAAGAAGAGACCATTGAGCATAAAGTATGAAATAAAGCAAACATGATCAAAGATTTATCTCATTCAACAAATAGAACATGTAAGAAGGAATGAGATAGCAAACTCCCAAAAGAGCAAGGTTCCAACAAATAAACCAAACCCTCTACACTTTTCACAATGGCACAATGTACCGTAAGGAAAAGGTTTGTCTTCCAAAACAAACACTTGATATGAACCAAGAGAGTTTATCAAAAGATTTTTCAAAGGGACAAAGAAGACACGTCGGAGCAACAAAGATTTCTTGGAAATAAAATAAGTAAATAAGAAGCAATCCAAGGTGAAGATGATCCATGAATTCAACCACATACAAGGTTATCAATTGTCAAAGACAATGAGTATATTGAAAATAATTTCCGGTGGTGAATTGACAATGATAGTAAGGATCAACTTCACAATAAAAGGCATAGGATAAGTATATAGAATTAAGCACTATGCACGGATGAAGATTCTTGATAGCTTCAACTAGTCAAACAATCACGCACGGCAATGATTAGAATAACATGAAGCAAACGGTGTCCCAAATAAGATATAGAGATATGTATTTGAGGAAAACCGTACCAAGAATTTCTTACTCAAACAAGAATCCATAAGATGAGCCAATAAAAGTTTTTCAATAGAAATGGAGCTTGTTTGAGCAAACATGCCACCTAGGATCAAGATAATTACGTGTATCAACTCCAAGTGGCATAACCTCATATGTTCACATTTTCTTAGGCTTGTGATATGTACAAAACATATTACTCCCCTATAATGTGATAAAACATTTCTTCTAAACAAGAGGCAACTAAAATTCAACTAGAGATGATTAATGGACATTTAGAATTTGAATTTCTCATGAGTATGACACACCACATAGTGACTAGATAATCTTGCAATATCAATACTAAGTGGTGGTACCCACATACACACATTTTAAAGAAAGAGAGATACACAATGCATATCACTCCCCCAAAATGGGATGTTCCATTAATCACTCAAAGAGAGCCAAATAAGATGTCATCAAGATGCATTAGGCTCACAACAATACACAAGTATATGATGAGTCAAACAAACATACTTGAATACACAAGATAGGCAAGTAAGACTCAACACATACAAACACATATTTGATACAAAAACAAACATGCAAAGGGGCAAGTAACTTACAATGAATATGAAGAGTTGAGCCGTGGCGTATGCGAGTGTCGTACCCCAGTTCGTCGAGCTGGCCCAGAGAGACAATGCTGCTGCAGAGCTTGGGGATGAAGTAGACCTCAGACAGGGTCAAGTGCTCCCTGCTCTTGCAGTTGAAGAGGATCATGCCGCGACCCTCGATCTCCACGGAGGTGTCGTCGCCGAGCTTGACGAAGCCGTGCACGTTTGGGTCGAGCTCGGAGAAGAACTCGCGCCGGCCGCACATGTGATTGCTGGCTCCGGAGTCCAGGAACCATGATGTGTCGCAGTGGCTCGTGCCGTCCGTGGCCATGGCCCTGGAGCGCTTCTCGTTGAGGAGGACGATCTCTCCGCCGCGCTCGTCCGGCGTGGCCAGCAGGACCTCGCTGACGCGCGCCATGAGGAGAGCCTCTTCCTCCTTCTCCTCCTGGACAAGGTTTGCTCGGCCCTTCCGCTCGCGCTGAGGCTCTGGGCACTGCTTCGAGAAATGCCCCTTGTTATTGCAGTTATAACATTTTACCTAGGTCATGTCTCGTTCGCCGCCACGGTCGTTGCCGTTCTTGGCCTTGGCTTTGCCCTTTTTGCCGCCGTTTCCGTTGCGGTTGTTGGCTTGCCCTTGACCTTGCTCGCGTTGGCGATGCCGTTTCTCCCACTCCTCCTCAGTGAGGAGCAGGCTGCCGCCGTTGTTCGTTGTCGATGAGGATCCGCCGCCCCGTCCCTCGCTGGAACGCAGACGCCCCAGCAGCTCCTCGACAGAGACCGTGCTCAGATCGAGCAGCGTCTCGATGGAGCACGCCATCGGCGCGTACTCCTTTGGCACCTCACGCAGGATCTTCTCGACGACCCTCACCTCTTCCACTTGATCGCCGAGGGAGCGGAGGTTGTTGACGATTGATTTCTACTCACGCTTCTATTCCTGTAGACAGTGTTGGGCCTCCAAGAGCAGAGGTTTGTAGAACAGCAGCAAGTTTCCCTTAAGTCGATCACCCAAGGTTTATCGAACTCAGGGAGGTAGAGGTCAAAGATATTCCTCTCAAGCAACCTGCAATTAAGATACAAGAAGTCTCTTGTGTCCCCAACACACCTAATACACTTGTCGATGTATAGCTGCACTAGGCGAAGAGATATTAAAACGCAAATGGTATAGATGGTGGTAAACGGTAATTGCGATATGAAGTAAATATTGCAGGAAGTAAAGATGCAGTAAAACAAATAAGCGATGTTTGCGTATTTGGAAACAAGGCCTAGGGATCATACTTTCACTAGTGGACACTCTCAACAATGATCACATAATAAATAAATAACTTCTCCTCACTTGTGCTACTTTCAAACACTCTCTTGTTGGATAACAAACACCATTCATTGTGTAGGGCTACAAGAGCTCCCTCAAGCCGGAGTAAACAAGCTCCACAACATCCGGAGTTCATATTTAAGTAACCTCTAGAGTGCATAATAGACCGTTGCAATTTAGACCGAGTACTAACATAGCATACACACTGTCACCAATAGCTATGAAAGGGGGAATAGATCACATCAATACTATCATAGTAATATTTAACTTCATAATCTACAAGAGATTACAATCATAACCTACGCCAAGTACTACATGATGCACACACTGTCACCTTTACATCATGGAGGAGGAATAGACTACTTTAATAACATCACTAGAGTAGCACATAGATTAATAGTGATACAAAGCTCATGATCACATAAAGATCACACCATGGGAGAGAGATGAACCACATAGCTACCGATAGAGCCCTCAACCCCTACTCCCTCCTCATCATGGGAGACAAAATGGCGATGAAGATGGCGGTGGTGTCGATGGAGATGACTCCGGGGGCACTTCCCCGTCCCGGCGGCGTGCCGGAACAGAGACTTCTATCCCCCGAAACTTGTCTTCGCGATGGCGGCGGCTGCGTAACTTTTCCCGTATCGTGGCTTCGTATTCTAGGGTTTTTGCCACTGGAAGAATATATAGGCGGAAGGGCAGCCTCGGAGGGGTCCCGAGGGGCCCACACCATAGGGGGGCGCTCCCCCCCTTGGCCGCGCGCCATGGGGTGGGGCCCCTTGGCTCCCCTCTCGCCCTCTCTCGGCTCTCTGGAGCCTTGGAAAATAGGAAGTATGGCTTTTGTTTCGTCCAATCCGAGAATATTTCTGTGTAAGATTTCTGAACCAAAAACAGCGAAAACAGAACGGCGCTTCGGCATCTTGTTAATAGGTTAGTGCCGGAAAATGCATAAAAACATCATAAAGTGTGAACAAAACATGTAGGTTTTTGTCATAAAACTAGCATGGAACATCAGAAATTATAGATACATTGGAGACGTATCAACGATCCCCGTGATCCGCATCACGAACGAGTCCAGGGACTCGCCGTCACGGAATGTGAGAGCCTCGAACTCCTTTCGGAGTCACTACGCCGTCGCCTGTCTGACGCGGTTCACGCCGAACCGCATCATCTTCACGGCCTCCCACGCCTCCTTCGCCGTGCACTTCACCAGGAGCGCAGCTTGCATGTCCGCTGGTACAACACGTAGGATCGCCGCGAGGGCGGCCTTGTCGACGGGCACGCTTGGTGCGTTTCCCTCCACCGCGTCCCACAGCACGCAGGCCTCCATGTTGATCTGCATAAGAAGTGCCCACTCGATGTAGTTCGTGGAGGTTAGCATGGGCCAGACAAGCACCCCGCCCCGCACCGCCGGCCGCTCCTGGTATATTGCCTCGCGCACGACGATCTCCTTGCCGCCGTTCCGTCGTGAACGGCTCCGCCCGCGGCTCTGGCTCCGTGTCCGCGGGGGAGTTGGCGATCGTTGCGGCGGAGGCGTCCTGCCCGTCGTCGCGCTCGCAGCAGCGGCCGGTGCCGCTGCACCAGTGGCGCCTGGCGCCGCTACACCGGCAGCCGCCTGTCCCGCCGCAGCGCCTGCCGCCACGGTGCCAGCACCTCCTCCTCCTCCGTTCTTGCCCATGGTCCCTCAAAGCCCTAACGAGGCTTTGATACCACTTGTTAGCTCTCTCTCTCGATCTCTCTCGTAGATGCAAGGTAGAGGAGAATTGCAATGAACACAGGAGATTTTGTGCCGTGTACTGCGTACGGCTTTTCCGTTTTTTTCTGTTAGCTGAATAATCCTGTCTGTCTGTCGTCAGTTATTAGGATAGTTTGCTTATCTGAATTTATCTTCAGTTTAGACAGACACGAGCCTGTTGCATCAGGACTCGGTCTTAGCGCTTTTGTAGCATCGTGATCGATCATGATCGGTTTCGTGGGATGGCACGAGATGCCCGGATCGTGGCGTAGGGGTAGGAGCACTACCAGATCACGTTTTCCCTTTCAGTTGAGAATAAAAGGAAGAAAAAAAACGGAAAAGCCGTACGTAGTACACGGCACAAAATCTCCTGTGTTCATTGCAATTCTCCTCTACCTTGCATCTACGAGAGAGATCGAGAGAGAGAGAGAGAGCTAACACTCCGGCCTTATAGATTCTGGCATTAAATCACATAATGGAAACCATCCAAGCTTCTCTTTTGAATTATTTTGGTTCAGGCAAGAGGGTTTCTATGAGATGGTAGCAAAAGAATGGAATTCTGTTAATACAGGTCGTAATCCTATTGAGCGATGGCAAAATAAGATTTGACATTTAAGACGATTTTTAAAAGGATGAGCTAAAAGTATGAGCGAAAACTATAAAAAGAAAAAGAAAGATTAATTGCTATTATTGATGAACTAGATCTAAAAGCAGGGAATATACCTCTGAGTCAGGCTGAAAGGCATACTCTAAAAGAAGCTAATGAAAAAATATCTAAGTTGAGGAGGGATGAAGAGACCAAATGGGCTCAACGAGCTAAAGTAAAACATATTCAACAAGGGGGAGTAATAGTAGATACTTTCACTTGGTTTCTAATGGGGAAAAAAAAGGAAAAAGAAAATTTACCAACTTGAGCAAGAGGAAGGAACAATTGTTGGTGATGAAAATTTAAAGGTGTATATTTAATTTTTTTATAAAAAACTATTTGGGGATCCTATTCAATCTAATATTAATCTGATTAAAAATGAAAACCAGGACATTCCACAGTTATCAGTTGAGGAAAATATTCTTCTTACTTCTCCTTTCACTGAGAAGGAGGTGCATGAAGCTATTTCTCAAATGGAGCATAACAAGGCTCCTGGCCCCGATGGTTTTCCAGCGGAATTTTATCAATTTTTTTGGGAAGTAATTAAGGAGGATCTAATGGCGCTTTTTAGTGAGTTACATAGTGGGGATTTGTCCCTATATAAACTAAACTATGGCATCATTACTTTACTACCCAAAAAAGATAATGCGGTTCAAATTCAGCAATATAGGCCTATTTGTTTGCTAAATGTGAGTTTTAAAGTGTTTACTGAAGTGTGAACTAATAGAGTCACGGAGATTGCTTCCAAGGTGATTAAACCCACTCAAACGGCTTTTATGCCAGGTAGACATATTTTGAAAGGGGTTGTGATTTTGCATGAGACTATTCATGAGATGCATTCTAAGAAGATGGATGGGGTACTTTTTAAAATTGATTTCGAAAAGGCTTATGATAAGGTTAAATGGTCATTTCTACAACAAACTTTGAGAATGAAAAGTTTTGCGCCCGAATGGTGTCGTTTCATTAAAGATTTTGTCCAAGACGAAAGCGTCGCGGTCAAGGTAAATGATGATATTGGACATTATTTTCAAACTAGGAAGGGTTTGAGACAAGGTGATCCTCTTTCACCCATCCTTTTTAACATTGTTGTAGACATGTTGGCTATTTTGATCGAGCGGGCTAAGGCAGATGTCCAAGTCGGAAGCCTAATCCCTCATCTTGTTGAGGGGGTATTTCAATTTTACAATATGCGAATGATACGATCTTGTTTATGGAACATGATATCCAAAAGGCATTGAATATGAAATTAATTATGTGCATTTTTGAATAGTTGTCGGGATTGAAAATTAACTTCCATAAGAGCGAATTATTTTATTTCGGAAAAGCAAAGGAAGAGGAGCAGCAATATAAACAGATTTTTGGTTGTGAGGTGGGATCCTTGCCATTTAGATATCTTGGAGTCACTATTCATTACAAAACACTTAGAAATTCAGATTGGTATCCGGTAGAAACCCGATTAGAGGGCAAATTGGGATGCTGGAAAGGCAAAGCTATTATCGTATGGGGATAGACTTGTTTTGATCAATTCTGTTTTGACAAGTTTGCCAATATTTATGTTATCCTTCCTGGAAATTCCAAAAGGGATTCTGAAGAGACTTGATTTTTATAGATCGAGATTCTTTTGGCAAGGAGTTGAAGAAGAAAGGAAATATAGACTAACTAGGTGGAATATAATATGTAGGCCAAAAGATCAAGGAGGTCTTGGTATTGAGGTGCTCGATTTAAAAAATAAACACCTTCTTAGTACATGGCTTTTTAAGTTGTTGAATGAGAAAGGGGTATGGCAGGAGTTACTACAAAATAAGTACCTATCACAAAAAACATTATCTCAAGTTCAAGTGAAACCATCTGATTCACCTTTTTGAAAGGGGCTTATGCATGTGAAAGATGCTTTTTTTTTTGCATGAGGCCATTTTAAGGTGGGTGATGGTTCAAATACTAGATTTTGGGAGGATGTTTGGTTGGGTGATAAGACATTAGCGCAACAATATCCATCTTTATATCATATTGTGCAACATAGAAACGTACTGGTTACGGATACATTAGCTCAGGTGCCCCTAAACATACAATTTAGGAGATCATTGACTGGATATAAGTGAACTTCATGGCCGCCGGCCGACGTGGAGTGGGAACTTCACTACTACTGGCGCATGGGACTCATGAATGTTCATCTTCATGATGAGTCTGATAAGTTTGTTTGGAATCTTACAACCTCAAAATCGTTTATGGTAAAATCTATGTATGAAGACTTGATGAATGGTCATACGTCTTTCTTGCGGAAATATCTATGGAAGTTAAAAATCCCCCTCAAGATAATTGTTTTAATGTGGTTTCTTAATAACAAAGTGTTATTAACTAAATATAATCTGGCGAAAAGGAAGTGGAAAGGGTCTACGAAGTGTTGTTTTTGTGGTGCACAAGAATCTGTTGAACACCTCTTTCTAGCTTGCCCTTTTGCAAAATTAGTTTGTCGCATGGTATACTTCGCGTTTAATCTCCCACCACCGACTAATATTACCAATTTGTTTGGTAATTGGTTGTCGGCCTTGTGCTGGTTAATATGGAGATGCAGAAATAATATTGTGTTTAACAAATCAAATTTTTTCAATATTTTGCAGGATATTCATATGGTTGTGCACTGGGTGCAACAATGGGCGCTACTACTTCCTCAGGATCGGCGAGTGTTTATGGATACTGGATGCACCCATCTCCAGACGGTCGCTCAGGATATCTTGTCCTTGGTTGGTGTCACACTAGTCGACTACAGATGCTTAGTTGGCTTAGTTTTGAAGAGTTGATGTTTCGATGGTTGATTTATGTTTCAACCATGAGTGATCCATGATTTTGTATTAAATATTACTACTGGATATGAAGTTATAATAAAATCCGTGTGCATCATCACGATGAGGCTGGGATTATATCCCCTTTTCGAATTTTTTTTTGTCAGAAGACACCACCTGGGAAAAGTACAACCTACAATTTGAATTTCTGGGAAAGACGGGGGATAGTGGAGCCCTGCGCTGTCCGATGTCCGAACCACACGCGCCTTGCCGAAAAAGAGCTGCACTCTCACGGAGCAGAAGAGGAACCACTGAGACGAAGCACAGAGAGAGCGAGAGCAATGGCGGGCCCTTGACCTCGTGCTCCTGCTCCTCATCTCCTCCCCTCCCCTGATAAATCCTCCACAAACCCTGGCCTCCTCCATCGCTTGGTAGCTGCAGAGCACATTTTGGTGGTCGTGGAGGAGGGGTCGGACAGAGGGAGTGGGGGAAGGAAGCGACAATGATGCCGCAGCCGAGCCATCCGATGGTGCACCCGGACCCGGCTCCGGTGGTGGAGCCGCCGGCGCCGCCGCCCGCGCCCGCTCCAGCTGCTGCTCCGGCACCGGCTGCATTGCAGGTGCAAGGGCCGGCTCCGGCTCCAGCAGCGGCACCCGCGCAGGGGCAAGGGAACGCGAACGCGCCGCCCGGGGTGCTCATGCGGAACTTGCCGGGGGCGCCGGGGACGCGGACCGGGCTCGGGCTCCGCATCGCGCAGGCCGCCCTCGCAGTCGCCGCGCTCGGCGCCATGGTCTCCACCGGCGACGACTACCGCTCCGTCACCGGATTCCGGTGCGTGCTCTGCTCCCCTTCTCCTCCCCTGCCCCGCGGCATTTCTCTCACATGACCCATACACAGGGTTTCAGTTCACGCTCCACGGTGCTCAGATTCTTGCTCGTATCACCACCATTTTCTTTGGGTAGGTCGGTCGGTAGGATTCCACCACCATTTTCTTCCTCTGGGAACAGGTTTTTCGTCGATTCTTGGAGCAAATGCCATACAAACTAATAATTGCAACTAGATAGTATTTCAGGGGTTTTATTGTGTGGGCTAATCTTGCCAATTTTACAGAGTCTCTAGACCTGGTACGATCTAATCTTTGGAAAGGGACCCTTTTTTTTTTCTTTGGAAACAGATTCTTCATGGGTGTTTGAACAAATGTCAACCTGTGAAGCGCGATTAAAGATTCCAGGGATCTCATTGTGTGGGTTATGTATGAATGTGCCTTCGGATGAGTGTTTTCTATAGTCTCTCACTGTAAGAGATATGTGGAACATTGTGTGGGTTTTTTCAGGTAAGACACCATTGAGTGGGTAATGTGCCTTAGAAAGAATGGCCACATTTGTCAGTTTGCTTTGTGAGACATGTGTACCAATTTTCCAGTAGATATTACTATTGTGTTGTGTCCTTTCTTAGTTCTCCGGAAAGAGAAATGTTGGTATCCATTCTTGCATTTTTAGTAGGTATTTTACGCCTTCTGAGTCAGTTTGGGATCCTGAAAGAGGCGATGCTATTGGATATGGTTATATGATGGAGCTCTCTCTGATATTTTTCCATTTGTCTTCTTGGAGATAACAATGTTCAGCTTGAGTCTTGTTCGCTGATCATAAGCATTTCTACGAACACTAAGTATATTTTTCCATTTGTCTTCTTGGAGCTCTCTCTGCATAGTTTGCGAGGAATTCAGCACAAAGCATTGGTTGTCTCCGTTTATCAGTTCGGTTAACATTATGCTAGTGTATCTTATTGCTGCGATGCAGTTACGTAGGGTTTTCGCAAGGGATGTTGCTTCTAGACTCAGAATACGGAATTAATTTCATTCTATTGATGAACTCACGGTTGCTATTTTTGACCAGCTACTTCGTGCCAGCAGTAGCTTTGCAATGCATGTGGAGCCTTGCTATGGCCATTGTGGATGTCTATGCGATTCTTGTCGGACGTTCCTTCCGAACTCCCCGAGTTGTCAGCATACTTAGCGTTGGTGACTGGGTAAGTCATATTATCTCAGACACCTCAATCAAATAGTCATCTATCGTCCCTTGTGGACCTAGTAGAGGATTAAAATGTTTTTTTTTGCGGGGGAAAGGAATTATATTAAATAAGGTAGAATTACAATCATGGGTGTTGGCTTTTGCAACTTCCACAGGGAAATTTGCAGGCCATACTTCAGTTTGTTTCTGGGTTCTACCTATCTTAGCTAACTCATGGCTAACACCATTTGCTACTCTGCCAATCTTAGCTATTATAGTGTTCCTTTCCCGGATCAAATCACGAATTGCATTTACTCTAAATACATGAATAAGTGTGTTTCTCGTTCCTGGAAAAATAACCCACCTTTTGACCTTGACGGTGTTCTCTGCAGATCACAGGAGCACTGACCTTCAGTGCTGCATCTGCAGCGGCGGGCATCACCGTTCTCATCAACGCTGACCTGGAGTTTTGCGATGACAATCGCTGCCCAAATTTCATGTCTGCTACGGCCATGGCTTTCCTGAGCTCGTTTGTGATTGCACCCTGCTGCATCCTGAACCTCGGCCAGATGATCTACAAATTACAAAGACCATAGTCTACAAAACAAGAATCAAGGTCTGTTTGTGCACCAGATCCTCTTTCATGATCAACTGAGGGAAACGGCGTGGTGCAGCTAATTACCCTGGGATCAGGAACCAACTGATGGATGCTTGTTGAATAATGTATGGAATCGAATCTTCTGTAGAAATCAGAGAGTAGCTCGTATGTCATCAAACTTGCATTAGAAATTAGGGAGTAGCTTCATTTTCAGAAGGGTGGCTGTGAAGCTCTGCATTTTTTTCGTATGGAGCGTATGCCTTCTTATATATGTGAGGGTGGACTAGTGGTTAGTATCTGGGAATGAGCTGACGGGTGTGTAGAGCTCAAGTTTACTGATATGCTATATATGTGTTCTAATGTTGATATCCGAACATTTGGTCTCAATATTACTTGTTTAGTGTGACTGTCAATTATGAATGTCGGGTAGGCTCTCAGCTTGTTCTTCTAGGTAAAAATGCCAGTAGATGACATGCTTTGTGTTGTAATTGAAAAATATTTTACCTGAAAATTGTACATTAGGGAAAAATGAGAAACAGAAAGCCAAATGATTGATCACTTGATAAGGAATATTTGTTGGGTGACAAAGAAATTCACGTACTGACAGACAAGATAGACTAACATAGACCCAGCAGAAGCATGATATACTGATTTTGCATCAATATAAAAAACATTTGTACTTATGAAGAAAACGGCTCATGTAGTTCATTGTAAAATGGCGCCAAAAAACATTTCGGTCTCATAACTAAATTTTCAATCGCAGCAAGAACTATTTGCCATGATATTTTGTCGCTACGTAATCATGGTGCTTGATCCCAAAACACGTGTTTATAGAATTTGTGCACGATATACAGCAAGGCTAGGGTGCAGAAACAAATTACTTGGGCAAAAGACTGTTATCTCCAAACTGTCACACCCATTAACTTGAGCTGATGTTTTGGAGACAAAAGGACCACCAAGAAATAAAAAATGTAAAGCTGCCACACCCATGCATAATTTTTTCACTACCCGAGATTACATAACCATCACCAAAGTACCACCAGAAAAAGAGCTATCCGTATAAATCATCAGGTCACCAGCGTTCAGTGTCTCACTGGAAAAGAGCTATCCATGCTGTTCAATGCGAATGATGTGGAATGCCATGGCAAGCCTCTCGTTCTTCACCGGCTCCAGCAGGCAGATATCTCTGGCGCGCAGGCGGTTGTCAGCTACGAACTCGTGCCACCCTCCTTCTGGGATCATCCGCCTGTGGCGCATCTTGACATGCCATGCCTTGCCCTGCCCAGCTTGACGGAGTGTCAGGGTCTGTTTCCCATCTGGAAGATGTCTATCTGCAGCAGCATTTCCCGTGGTGCCCAAGTCCTTTTTGTTGCAGGTGCAATAGACATGACAACTAATCAATAGCGATGAAAATACATATTCAAGAAATTTCAGCAACTAAATGCATGGATGGATTGTGAAAATTTTAAATCGGAGATTCATGGAATGTGCCATCTACAGCCTTTAAAAAAAATCAGGTAATGCACTTCTGATTCAAGAAAATGTACATAAGCAAAGACCTACTACATGATACTAGCTAGTGTAGTAACTAAGCATCAGGAAACCAAGGTTTCATAACTTACTAGAGCAGTACTCAAGTTGCTTTTATCCATGTACACCACATAAACGGGCGCTGGAGATTGGATGGCCTTGACCTTCTCTGCAACTATCTTCTCCTGTGCCGTGGTTAAACAGCCTAGTACCACGTACCCTGATCTTTTAGAATCATCTGACGGCCCTGCAGATGAGATGTTCACATCGTTAAACGCTAGCGCACACAACTCACACCAGCACATATTAATGTTGGATTTTAACAGGGAAAATTCAGCGTTACCATCAACTAGCTCGTCCTTAACACAGGATGTTGAGGCTTTCTTATTTGAGCCAGGGACAGCATCTCCACCCTTGGATCTTCTAGTTCTTCTTGCTTTGGGAAGCAGATGCACCATCACCATGAATCTTCTCCCCTCACTTTTATTGATCGGTTGAAAGAGGCAGATGTCCTCCTCATGCAGATGATTGTCACGGACAAACTCAAACCACCGCCCATTAAGGACATATCCGATATTGCCCGGTCTGACATGGAAATGGGGATGCCACTTCTTCCCTCCCGCGAGTCTAAGTGTGATTGTTTGGCTTTCACTAGGAAAATGTGCATCTGCATAACCCTTTGAAATGACCTGATTATACAGATAAGATAGAAGACAAAAATTACAAGGATGGCGAACTGAGCTAACTGTTACTGGTTTAAAACATAAAGCAGGGAAACAAAATATTGCTGGTCTTACGATTTGTGTGCTAAACACACTAAATCTGCAATTGCACCAATGCAGGCCACTATGTTTTCTAGAGAACTGAAACAAACAGCTAGAGCAAGACTCTCATCAAATAACAAGCTCTTTTAAGTACACCTGTTGGCTGGTCACAAACTCACAATCGGTTCGAATCAACGTTCTCTTTATGTTGAAGTTTGGAAACAAGACTCAAATAGTACATGGAAATGTGGAATGGAATCGAATAAGAACTAGTGGTACATAAAACCACACATGCTAGTGGAATAATCCGGATATGTTAGTGGAACGAAAAAATTATCAGTGGAAAAACTAAATATCGAATAAACAAACAATGCATTTACCCAGTGCAGAATAGGAGTTACCAAAGTAGCTTGTGGTCCATTGACATTGCTCTTCTTCATTTGAACCACTAGCAAAGGAATTTCAGGTTGAATTTTTGCAACAAGAGCATCTATTCCCACCTCATCTTCTTCATCGAGTTGGCACCTGCTTGGCAAGATATAGCGAACCTCTGAGGAAGTCTCCTGGTCATCCGACCGGATAGATCCATATTCAGATGGACTGTCTTCTCCTATCAAGAGCTCAACAATAAAATCAGGTTTATAAACAAGCATGAGGAAGAAGTAATTGTGTTACGGCATTTCTACTAGCAAAATCTTCAGTGGCTGAGGGTTAATTGCATAGTATCGTACTGAGAGAGAGAGAGAGAGGGGGGGGGGAGCTGTTGAAATATAACCGGAATCTACAGTTGTTTCTTGAACTTACCGTGCGTTGAGCCGATGTCAGTTCTTCCAGCTTTCTGAAGCAGATGGACCATAAAGGTGAACCTTGTTGACTCAACCTCTGTCATCGGTTGAAAAAGGCAGAGATCGCCCTCCTTTACACGATTGTCACGGACAAATTCACGCAATGAAAGCCTGCCTCCACTTCCATCAGGTCCGGTGAAGAATTTGCATGACCAAGCTTTGCTCTTCCCAGGCAGCTTGAGTGAGATGAATTGAGTTCTATGTGGAAAGTGTGCGCGTGCGTAATCCTTGGATATTATCTAATTAAAAAAGGGACAATATATGTGATGGTGTGCGTAAGACTGTCACCAAGACTAGTTCATAACATAAACATAATCTCATCTGTAAAGCGAGACATGACATGCCGTTTAATTGTTTCATAGATATCCCTTAGATGTTCATAACAATTAACAGTATCAAAATAAAGATAGTTAGAGAGGTGTATGTATGTACATGCAATTATCTGTACATACATAATTAAAACCCAACGTACCAGATAGTGGTTCACATTGGTCTTCTTAATCATTACCACAAGCAGAGGGATTTCAGGTCGAAGTTCTGTGACTAAACTATTGATTTCAGCCTCTTCTTCTTCTGTAAGATGGCATCGCCCTGCTAAGACATAATCTTTTGAGAGCCCCTGAAAATCATCAGACTCCATAGACTCGCTTTCGGACCCACTATCTTCTGCTGCAAAAAAAAGATTCAGGAATACGAGCTCAACCTGTAGTAACTAAAGGCTATTAACCAATTAATATGAGTACATAATTTAACCTGATAGTTCATCAGAAGAGGGATATTTTGCTGCAGGCTTCTTTCCTGGTTTTCTACAGCATCCATCTGAATCTGAAGCATCATCCCGGGATCTGCTCGACATTTCGGCACAATATGCGCATGGGTTCTCATCATGGGTAGGATTTTTCGTCCCAGCACGGCACGAGATTTTCTCCTCACCATGGGAATCAAACACGGTAACCTTGAAGCAGGACATACCAAGGTGTCGAAACACCAAGAAATAGTTCTCTTGCATCTGATTGGCATCAACAAACGCCTCCCATCCAGACTGTAGGATCATTTTGTTCGTCTTCTTGGCAACCCCAACATCAAATACCTGACCAGTAGGGGATTCTAGTTTGATGGTCCCAGAGATCTTTCCTCCGAAATGGTCCACGAGACGCTCTGGTACGACCTGCAGCGAGCAGCAGCGGTGGAGCCAAGGCTCAAAAAGAAAAGAATGCAAACTCTTGAAAACTGAGGGAGGAAAATAAATTGAGCCAACATACCATGTTGTCTTTGAAGTTGCCATGCATCTGCACGATGAACTTCGCCTTACTGTTGCAGCACTCGTAGGGATTGCTCATCTCGACCGGAGCCTTCCTGCGAGTGGATACTAGATCATGTCAGATGGTAGTACTGAAACTTCTACTTGCATAACTAATATCTCAAGGTGTTTCAAAAAAAAAAAACTAATATCTCAAGGTTACCTCTGCTGATCTAAAATCTCTTGAAGTGTATGAGCAAATCAATTAACTTTCTTTATTAGCAAGAAAAGAATAGAATAATTGCAACAAAACTAACTACCCTGCCCTGAAATCTGTTAAGATCATTACCATGTGAACCAAAGCGAATAATGCTGTTTACATACTTATCTAGATGAAAAACACAGACATGAATCCTTTCCAGACCTCATACATAACTAGGGACTTGGAATAAGAAGGGGAAGAAGACGCTTACTACACGCGGTGCTGCACTTCTCCTGCTGCAATGGATCGGACAGAAACGGCAACGCTCAGCGCAGAAGCAATGGCTTTTTATGAAGGGGAGCTGCAGCGCAAAGGTTGCAAAACTTTAAGCGTTAATTTCATGCAGGGTTAATGATGTATTAATTAACTGTAGAATAGTGGTGCTATTGGATTTGCCACGTACGTGTCCGTTACTTGATGTCTTGATGAGAAGCACTGTCTGGATGTTTACCTTTCCGCATTCTGGGCTCGGCGTTTCGTCGAACACCTGGCGGGGCAGACTCGGCGAGCAAGCCCTGCGCAGTGCCGTAGTGCTCGAGTTTTTCAGCCGGGGAATCCGCGTCACCGGTGCTCGAGGTTTGCAGCCGGGGTGCGGCTGGCACGACTAACTCTGGGGCACGACCACCTGGGGCGGCTTCGCTGGTGATGGTGAAATACGGCTCTGCTGGCTGGAGGTGACACTGTGGCTGACACTGCGACATGGTGTGGACGTGTTCAAGTGCGCCAGGCATGCAACTCCCATGTACAGTCGCTGCCACGTGGTCAAGTGCGTCAATGTTGGAGCATCGCCAGCGAGGTACAAATCAAAAAAAGTCAGAGACTCAAGAAAACACCACTGGATTGACAACCAACTTATAATTGGATGGTTAGGAGGACAGTGACACCCTTATCCCATCAAAATTCAAATCTCAGCTTTGACACTTTAGTGTCTCGTAGGAGCGAAATATTCTTCAGTAGGAGACGACGTTTCCGCCAATAGCGAGACGTCTATGGTGAAACTCCAAAAGATCCATTGAACTTTGCGTTGTACGGAGGACTACATGTCAATGTCTTCATTCCATTAAGATTCAAGCATGATAATCTAATGCTCTACATTACATCTATGCAACAGTTTGTAACTAAATATTGATTTTGATGAGTTGGTCCTACAAGTCGGTGAAGTGGTTAGCGCAAGTTTTTTTTTGCGTGTGTGTAAAATCGCGGTTCTAGTTTGATGGAAAATTAGTTTCGATGTCGAACACTATTTGAGTTGTTATGTACGCAATGAACTATTTAGTATTTAGGCTGCTTTCAGGATTGGTAATTTGGTATAGCAGATGGTTGGTACTGTTGCACATTGGATATCTCATGATTTTGTTAGGCATACAATTTGCTATATTTTTCTATCTACTCGAAAGAGGACAAACTAAAACATACAGAACAAATGTGAATAATCCGAACCGGACGCGCATTTGCCCAAAATGGAAGAAACACTCATTCTTTTGTTTTCAACAGTAAGTTGTATTGGGGGGGGGGTTACAAAGAGGGTCGTACAAGAAATAGAAAAAAAAACACTGACCCTCTACTTTTACAAGAAGGGCCTCTATTGGAACTGAGCAAACTCAAGCATGTCTTTCTTCTATGTCTGCTCCGATGAGGTCTGAAAACACGGTTGTCATCGATGACGGTGGGGACTACGCCACTTGGGTCACCGTCAGCTTGTAGCACCATGGTGAAACCTAAGATCCTCTGCAATGGCACTGAGCACTACGAGACTGTGGTGCCAGTCGGACACCATAGCGTGGAGTGACCTCTCGTGGTCACAAATCACGTCAGCAAGCTTTTCCTTCGTGGATGAACTCCACAGATGAGCATCTTTATCTTCTTCCCAAGCCCCCTCCTCTAGCTCCATCTTCCAGCTCACACCTCAATGGTGAGATGGTAGATCAGATAGAGAAGAGGGAGGGGATCCGACCTTGACCTTTAGATTTGGAGGCTTACCTTCGAGCTTATTAGGCAGGAATGTTGTAGCTCCACTCCTTTCCCCCTCTGACTCCAACCACCGAAGCTCCATGGATAGGAGAAAACACCACCGTCGGCCAGCCGACGTGCGCCGTTGATGCATGTAAAATGCATACATAAACTTTGTAGTTTATTGCCACATATTCCCACATATATGCATCTTATATAGTGTTATATCCTTGTTTTATATTGTTTTTGGGGATTTTTCAGTGATCCCCTTATTTTGGTTATAACTTTGCAGAACATGAAATCTCTGTTTTGTGTATTTTTTCTTTTAGGGACCTACATGGAGTTAAATGGACTTGGGCTTTTTCGAGGACTAATATTTCCCAAGACGAACATTCTGGAGTCCTGGAACTTTGCAAACAGAGGCCGAAAGTCCGAAAGAGGGCAGGTGGCACGGGCCCCACCCCTAGCCGCGGCACCACCCCTATTTCCCTCCTCGATCGTGTAGCCATCCATCCAAAACCCTACCTGATGGTCTTGACCTAAAAACACCTATACAAAAATCTCGGACGCATCTCGGAAAAGGGGGTGGAGCATGCAGGGAGAAGGAGTCTGTCGTTTGACCTTCATCGACGGTGATGCAAGACGCATCTTACGCCTAGCGACCCGTGGATCGGGGGATTTGATCCCCGAGGACGCTCATCACTTTTCCTTCAAAAAGCAATTATTCGTTGCATCCTGCACAAATGCATGACACAACTAGACGAAGCTGAAAAACGAAGCTAGAGTGAGTTCTGCAAAATTTGGAGTATCTCAAGCCAAAGCTTTGAATTTCCATCGAGTTTCGTAGCACGCACGGACCCGACGAAAACAAACACAAACCAAACTCACATACACACGGGTCAAAACAGAACAGAACCCAACCTCTCCTCTCCCTCCCCGCTCTCCCTCTCTCTCTCTAGCTCCGGCCAAACTCCGGCGGCGCGGCGGCGCGGCGGCCAACAGAAGGAAGGACCGCCCGATGGGGAAGAGCAGGGGGCGGGCGTCCAGCAGCGGCCTGGCGGCGTCGCTGCTGCCGGAGGCCCAGGGCGCCGTCCCCGTCGTGGGGTTCGGGGGCTACCACGGCGCCTCCCGCGTCGAGCCCGCGGCCCCCTCCTCCGCCGACCCCGACGGCTCGCTCCGCCTGCCGCCCGTACGTCCCCTTCTCCTTCCCTCCTCTCCCTCATAAACCCTAGCCACGACCCCAGCTCGCTGGCCCCCACGTAGCCGTGCTAGGGTTTTGCTTCGCTTCAGATCACCGGGAATCTCTGTCTCATGCCTTGTTGTTCCGCCGATTTTTCCAGGACGTGGATGCCGAGGTGCTGCAGCACCTCAGGAGGCTGGGAAGGAAGGATCCCACGACGAAGGTCGCCCAGATTTCTCACCTCATCTCCTGTTCACTCCCCCCATCTCTTCCTACCATGGTGCCCCTGCCTTTGCACAGTACCGCAATCTGCTAAATCGTGACTACTAGCGACTTATTGCCTGCCTATAATTCTACTGTCTAGAAAATAACACGCAATAATCACAACGTAGAAGGGCAATTTAGGCATGCTTGTTTGTTCTCTAAATGAAGTGTGGAAGATATGGCTGGTACTGCACTGCACACCAAGTTTTGTTTCCTTTCCAAAAGCGTATGCCGTGTTAGATGTTTCTTGATGACTATATTCAATAAATTGGTAAAGCATCTACCGCGTCAACACCATGCTACCTCAAACCGTCTGGTGCTTCACATCGATTCTTATTAGAGGCACTCATGCTACCGCTCTTATTACCCATGTTGCCTGAATCATGCTATCAAGGTTGATTACTCTCTCACTCACTTCTCTTTTCTTCTTTGATGCAGCTCAAGGCGTTATCCACGCTCTCTATGCTCTTTGCGCAAAAGCCTGGCGAGGAAGTTGTGCAAATAGTACCGCAATGGGTATTTTCCTCATTCACTCCGTTTGCCCTGTTATAGTAACATTGTATTCCTGTGGTCCTCATCCGAGCATTAAGAGGTGCTCTTTTTAAGCATGAATTCAGTCTTTAGCAACAGCTGTAATGTTTCTATGGGAATATGCCAGTTGCCATGGTAGTCTTGTTTCCAACACGTAATGTTGTTTCATTCAATTCATATTAAACATAGCTGTAGGTTAGCATCTGCCTCTCTGATCCATTTAATCAGATCGAGTATATGTAGTACTAATAATGGATAGAAGGACGGAATGCACAGTTACTTCTTTAGTGTTTTGCTCAAGCTTTTGGTGACAGGATGTTGTTTCTCTGAGTAGTCTGTTCCCTTTTTCACGTAGTGATACTTAGATTTATTTAAAGTTATGTTTATGCCATTTTCAGAAAGTACGTACCTACAATATCTGAATTGTTTATCTTATAGGCATTCGAGTACAAGAGGTTGCTGCTCGACTACAACAGAGACGTTCGTCGTGCTACTAATGATACCATGGCTAGCCTAGTGTCCGCAGTCAAGTATGAACATTTCCTTTCATCAAACTGTTATGCACGTGGTCCGTGCTTTACTGCTTTTTTATTAACTGTGTTGTGGCTTTTGGTCCAGTTATTGAGGGCCTTATGCTTATAATTAATTTTACTCCCTCCTTTCCCGAATACTTGATGCTGTATATTTAAGACGTGTTTCTAAATACTTTGACACATTGAAGTCCCAGTGCATTCTCCTAAATTTTACGTTCTATAAGATTTATCCATCTCCACTACATTGTTACTTCTGCTTGAGATATTACTGAAGGGTATTTTGGCCAGCGTGTATTGAAAAATATGATCACATATATGTGTGTTTACACAAAAGCGACAAAATATTCAATATGATCACATATATGTGTGTTTACACAAAAGCGACAAAATATCTAGAAACAGAGTAATCGTACTTTGCAAATTATGTCAATCAATAATGGTCATGATGTTTGAACTGAAATTTTCAGGAAGGGTCTAGCTCCACATCTCAAGTCTTTGATGGGTCCTTGGTGGTTTTCTCAGTTTGACCCTGCTACTGAGGTTGCACAGGCTGGCCGACGTTCATTTGAGGTGCGTATTATGATTATTCCTTTGTCTGGTTGATGATATTGCCTGCAAGTCATTGTCAACTGGAGCTCCATCTGGATTTTGCATTCATTTTCATCAGGGATGATTTTCTGCTGCAAACTAAACCCACTGGCTTGGAAGACCTAAAACCTAAAGTCAATCAACTACCAAATATTTGCCCTTGATGCAGTAGCATTAATTAAGCTCATATTAAAACATAGTTAGGGCATGTTGGCCTAGTCTGCTGTTCATATAATTTTTCTTAGTTTACTTGTATTTTGCTCTTGAGTAATGTGTTATGTTCGTTCGTTATACTGACCTGTTGATACATAAAGAAGTAAATGCTTTCACATTCTTAAAGTGTGATTATATTAGCATAGGTGCTGTGTGCACCATATCATTTGAGATAACTTGCAGATTTTAGAAATTTGAAAACATCTTTGATGTAGTGTGCTGACATGTGAACCTGCAAAACCATATAATTAAGACCCGCTCTGGCCTGCGCATAAAAAGCATATAGTCACCTTTAAACTGGTACCCATGCTCGTATGACTAACATTTTTTTCTTATGTATTTGTAGGCAGCATTCCCACAATCAGACAGAAGGATGGATGCCTTAATGCTATGTGTGAAGGAGACGTTTCTGTACCTAAATGAGAATCTTAAGTTAACAACACAAGCCTTATCTGACAAGGTTACACCGATGGATGAATTGGAAGATATGCATGAGAGGGTATGCTTTATGGTCTTAACCTGACAGCAATTTTTTGATCGCTTATCTTTTTGTTCTGAATGTAGTCTGATTTAAAGAATCTTAAGCTGCTATATGAATTGATCACTTTTGCAACCTTGCAAAGCAGATTGATTAGTGTGCGTGCAATCTGTTGTACAGATAGACCTGTGTGTGCTCTTTTTGCTGTGCAAAATGGTTCTTAGATTTGTTATGGCTGGTTTTGTGGTAGTCGATTGTGCTGTGAATTTGTTGCTTGAGTGTTTTTAGCATTAGATGCATCATTCACAACTTCTGCTGCTTCCTGTTGTTACTAAGAATCTATATGTGCGTAGAGACGCTGCACTACTCCATGGTCACCATGAGTGGCTTGCAGCAGGGGGAAGGGGGTAACCCAAATTTTACTGCACTTTCTTCCTTGCATGCACGGAGGCATAGAATGCTATTCCTCCAGCCAGACCGATCAAGGTCTGTGGGAAATCAAAATAAAAAATCCTTTTCCCTGGCAATAAACTACACCCTGTGGTATGGGCCACCGCCCTTGTTGGCAACCCAACTCTAGCCGTGTGAATTTGGAGCAATTTGATCTGGTTGGCACACAGGTCCTTGTTTTAGTAAGATGTCAAGGTTCCTTCAAGAGTACGTACTACGGCATATCACTCAGACCGTTGGTTTGTTAGTTTATTTTGCTCAGTGTAGCCTCACCGATGCTTATATATTAGAGTGATAGTAGTTACATACTTACATTGCGTGCCATACCTTCTTATAAAGGGACTTCACACTATGAAATGAAATAGTCAATAGTTATATAATTTTTTAAGAGCATTCATTATGTTTAGTTGTGGATATAATTATTGTTCTTCACATGTCATTTTATCTGTAAGTGTCTACTGTGCTTCTAGTAGCTGCCATTCACTTTTCTATCTCCCTGTGTTAGGTAATATCATCATCACTGTTAGCAATGGCAACTCTTATTGACATTTTGTTAGGAGTGAAATTACAAAGTGATGGCGGTGACAGTATGAATACCGAAAGCAAGAGTCATTCAAAAGTTAGATCTGCCACATTGTCTTCTGCTGAAGCTGCACTTTCTATGCATAAATATTTTATTGATTTTCTGAGGTCTAAAAGTGCTGTTATACGGTCGGCTACATATACTCTGCTTACAAGTTATGTCAAATATGTTCCTAATGTTTTCAACGAAGAAGCCATGAAGATACTATCTTCTACTCTGCTTGGTGCCTTCAATGAGAAGGACCCATTGTGTCACTCTGCTATGTGGGATGCAGTTCTTGTTTTTTCTAGAAGGTTTCCAGAGGCTTGGTCCTATTGCAATATTCACAAGGTTGTCCTCAATCGGTTTTGGCAGTTCCTACAAAATGGATGCTACGGGTCTAAACAGGCCTCATACCCTCTAATTGTTCAGTTTCTGGATTCTATACCACCTAAAGAAGTTGCTACAGAGCAATTTGCTTTTGAATTCTTAAAACATCTCTGGGCTGGTAGAAACCAGAGGCAGTTATCAGCTGCTGACAGTTTGGCTTTCTTTACTGCCTTCAAACAGAGTTTTTTGTGGTTTCTTAAAAATGCGCCGAGGTATCCTTTTCAATTTTTCACTGGTTTATCAAATTTTGATCATTTTTTGCATGTTCTCCAGTTCCTTAATAATTACCCTTTTTTTCAGAAATTCTGTAGGAGATTCTTCAGACTATATTCGCAACAGACTTATAACCAATGTTCTTGTCAAAATGGTTTGGCAAGATTACCTTCAATTATCATTATCAAAAAACATGGATGTAGTTCCCGGTTTGTTGTCTGAAGAAGCAGCTACTGATGATCAACAGCTATCTCATAAAAAGTCATTGTTGGCGGCCAATGTGCGCCACCCTATTTACTATTATCAGGATTTGGGGAAATGTATCGCTGAAATATTGGATGACATTTCGGTTACTGAAAGGCATTTGTTGGAAACTGCTTGTGAGTCTCTGTTGAGGGACTATTTGGACATAGTTCAGCAAGGGGAGAAGCTATCAAAATTTCAGGATCACGTCGACCAACTTGTATCTTTCTTTCGTTCTTTGGATATACTCGTTGTACAGAATGGTAGGACATGGCCCCTGGAAAACTTAGCAAGACTGCTGGTTGAACATTCTCTGCCAGCTATTAAGTCAATGGTAAGCTAGGCCACTGAATTCATCCATCTTATGTTGACTCTTGTTTATTTCATTTCGGGGTATTTGTTTATGCTATATCATACCAACATGCAAATTTGGCAAATTAACTTGATTTAAGTTTTTTTATTTGATGCAGGACTCCCCAAGTCTTGTTAAACTCCTTTTAGTTTTGGTTGAAATATTTGGGCCTGTTCCCCTGTTCTTGAAGAGTTCTGAGATAAAAGATGATAAATCATATGTTGAGCCTTATCTGAGTTTATTCAATGCTGATTTTGTCCCTTGGTGCTTGGATGGGAAGTATAGCACCTGCAGCTCAAAGATTGATTTATTGCTTTCTTTAATTCAAGAAGAGTGCTTCTTTGACCAGTGGCGTTTGATCATCAAACATACTAGAGCTAAACAAAAGCAATCTGTCGATCATAAAATCTCACACACTAAAGACCAATTTGAACTGCTGACAGTTATACTTCAAAAAGTCAGAGAAAGAATTGCTGGTGGAAAGCTGAAAAATTTGCAGAGAAGTGGTTCCCTGCCAGAACATTGGCGACATGATCTATTGGATTCTGTTGCAGTTTCTGTCTTCTGTGATCTGCCTGCTACAGATTCTCATGTACATTTTCTATGGTATGCACGTCTAACTTTATCTGCTCTATCATATGTTTTCTTGTTTGCTCACACATTCCATGGACTAGTTGTTTCTTCAAATTTCTATCAAATGCATAAGTGTGGGCATGAGGGCTTACGTGGGCCTACTAGCCAATAGTTATAGTTCATTTTGATTACCTAATAGTCCAAACTGTTCCTTGAAATACATAGCTGATGTGGGCTTGACTTTTGTAGTGCTGCACTTGGTGGCTCCAGTCAAGATGATCAAATTTGTTTTCTTTCTGCTGAGGCTGTTTGCAAAATTCGTGGATCCATTTTGAAGTCTTTGGCATCAGTACTCATCACATCAACTTTTGAGTGGACAAAGTCTTCACGTTTTCTGTTGTTGCCCATGGAACATGAGCATTCCAAGATTCTAGGGGAACAGTCCTTGTCAGCAAACCTTGAGATGGCTCAGCTTGCTTTTCAAGTTCTCGAGCGTAGCTTGTTTGCCCTAAAGACACATGAGGAAGATTCTGTTTTTTCTTATATTCTGTCTGCTCTGTTTATTATTGAATGGGAATGCAGCATGGCTTTAGTTCTTGCAGAAGAGAGTGATTTGAAAGGTCATAAGGAAGAAATCAATGTTGAGGCTTTGATGTGCAATACTTCAGATGATCATTTGGATGAGACAGTACATCTGAAGGCTAACCTTGCAGAACGTATACATGCTTTTCGCCAAAGCTTAATTCCATCCTTTTGGAACGACATTCATTCAGGCACTTTGAATAGGCTGGTGAATATTCTAGCTCAGTCTGTCAGGTATGCTGTATTTGACACGATAGACTTGCCTATTGATACAACAGCAGTCTTATGTTCTGAGTGGGTGGTGGACATGTTGAGACTCATTTGTCTTGATCACATAAAGTTGCAAAGCTTTTTTGATGCTTTATTATCTGAGGGAGAATATTGGCCGCTCTGGGTGAAACCTTCTTTACAGAATGGCCAAGCATCAGTGAAGATCCAACGCGAGCCGCTTACAACAGATGGAACTGTAAGAATCTGTTTCTTTTTACCTCCATCCCACCAGCACTAGTGCATGTTTCTGTTTGCACACTTATTACTAGCCATGCTCCAGTTCTCATCTACAATAGCATGCTCTCTCTCATTTAAATATCTTCTGTTCTAAGAATTGCATTTCTGTGCATTAACCAGAAATAGCACTTACCTATTTAGACTTGTTTAGCCAGGAAATATTCTAGTTGATATGTACTCCCTCCATCCTAAAATATAAGGTGTATAAGTTTAGTCAAAAGTCAAACCCAACTAAGTTTGACCAAATATTTATGAAAAAATATAAACATCGACAATATTGGATAAACATATTGTGAAAATATACTTTATGGTGAATCTATTGATACTGATTTAGTATTCTAGATGTTCATATGGTTTTGTATAAACTTGGTCAAACTTAGAAGATGCTGACTTCTATAAGTAAACTTATACGCCTTATATTTTGGGACGGAGGGAGCAATAACTATTTGTGGCTCCGGTTCTAGTTGATATGTACTCCCTCCATCCTAAAATATAAGGTGTATAAGTTTAGTCAAAAGTCAAACCCAACTAAGTTTGACCAAATATTTATGAAAAAATATAAACATCGACAATATTGGATAAACATATTGTGAAAATATACTTTATGGTGAATCTATTGATACTGATTTAGTATTCTAGATGTTCATATGGTTTTGTATAAACTTGGTCAAACTTAGAAGATGCTGACTTCTATAAGTAAACTTATACGCCTTATATTTTGGGACGGAGGGAGCAATAACTATTTGTGGCTCCGGATGTCTGAGTTGTGAAATTCCGTTTAACAAGTATATATCATGCCTGACACTATGCGGGGCTGTGCGCAGGGCTAGGCCAGAGATGGCAGGATGAGTCTTAGCCTCATTAATTTTTCCTTCCTTAATTAATTGCAACGTGTTCAGAAAATACGAAACAAACCCACACAAAATTTGACTGAAGGAATACATAATTAAATATTCTTATGCAGAATATAAAAGCTTGAATAAAAAATTCATAATAAAATAAAACAGTATAAGTTTGCTTGCCATATCACAGGCTCACAGCTACATTCCAGGAGCTGGGGCTGTGATACAGTAGTATTGACAGAAGAATTGCACAAAATTTGTGAAGAATTGGCCATTACTATACTGTTGTATTACTATTGTGCAAAGAAATAAATGCACTTAACATGGTTAATTCTTTTGATGCAGGAACTTAAACATCAGCGGTTTGTTGCTTTTGTTGACAAGCTTGTCCTAAACCTCAGCTTTGGTGAAGTGATTTTAGCACCTCTTTCTTCCTTCTCTAGAGCATGGGTTGCTGCAGAGATGATTTGCACTTGGAACTGGAAAGGAGGAAGTGCATTTAGCACATTCTTACCTTCTCTTGTTCAGTACATGAAAACAGAGCCAGGTCTTGAGGTCAGCTTCGTGTCCCTGTTGCTTGACACATTGCTAGAAGGGGCCCTTATGCACGAGAGTAGTGACTGGGCACTGTTCAATTCTTGGCACCTGTCTGACAGTGAGATTGAGAAAATTCAAGACCGTTTTCTGCGTTCTCTTGTGGCTTTGTTATTTACTGCTTACACCAAGGAATCTGTTTTGAGAGAATCCGATGCACATGTACTTCTTGAACAGCTACGGAGTAGTCTTTTTATTGGTTCAGCAGTAAATAGAAAATGTTTAAGGACTCTTCCCTTTGTCATGAGTACAATCATCAAGCCCTTGACAGAAAAAGTGAGATTGAATGAAGCTTCTCCGTGCACTGATTTGTTGGGGAAAAGCATATTGAGTTGGCTTGAGGAAGCCATCTCTTGTTTGTCATCGAGCCCAAGGGAAGTAGCACAACAAGGTAGGCTGCATTCTAATTCTTACAAATTATACTACTATAATTTGCTTTTACAATCAGATAATATGTCATCTGTTACCTTGTCAGATATCGAGGATTGGATGCAAGTGGTGTTATCTTGCTTCCCATTGAAGATAACAGGAGGAACATCAAAACTGATAGTTAAGTTTGAACGTGAGATCAGCGATGCAGAAACATCATTACTGCTTACTTTGTTTTCGAGGTACCAGACTTTCTATGGCAGCACAGATCCATCTCTGTCCTCTAGGGAAACTATCCTATCAAAAACTGTTGAACTTTTGGGAGTGAAACTAACAGCAGTTATGGTTGGTTATTGCTGGACAAAACTTGGTGAAACTGATTGGTGTTTTGTGTTCCGTATTCTACGTAAGTGGATAGAATCGTCTGTATTACTTGTTGAAGAAATGACAGACAACATCAATGATGCTGCGGTAAACCAGACATCCGCTCAAGATATCTTGGAGAAGCTTAAATTGATAGCTTGCACTATGGAAGACCTAACATTTACTTTTGCTGAATCCGCTTTGGTTACACTGTGCCACCTCAACCTTGTTGACAATCTCCATGAAACAGATAATTCCCCAAATCTGCAGCTTATTAGGTCAGGGGAGTATGCAGAGAGTAATGACAAGATGATGGAGAATATCCTCCGATTGTTCTTGGCTTCTGGTGTTTCAGAAGCAATTGCGGGATCGTGTAGTGAAGAGGCTTCATCCATCATAGCTTCAAGTCGTGTGGATCATCTGCATTTCTGGGAGCTAGTGGCATCATTCATCATCGATGCTTCACCACAGATTAGAAGATCTGCACTGGACTCCATGAAACTGTGGGGGCTTACCAAGGAATCCGTCAGTGGACTATATTCAATTCTTTTCTCCTCAGAGCCAATATCTCATCTACAGTTTGCAGCATACTCTCTGCTTATGTCTGAGCCGCTCTGTCAACTTTCATTAGTCAAAGGGTCATCTGTAGGAGAAATAGGAGAAATCCCTTCGTCATCTCAGGAGTCTGAAATGGGTCAAAATATTGAGTCGATACCAGATTCCGAGAAGGCCCTATACCTCAGAGATGAATTAACGGCCTTGATTGAGATGCCTACTTCTGAACTGGTCAAAACGGATCTGGTTGCTCTAGAAAGGGTATAATATAATTGTGATTTAAATTTAGCTATATCTCATTTCAGCTGTATTTCTTAGTTTATGTGCTAATACCCTGTTTTATTCACTCACTAGGTTAATGTCTTTGTTGCCTGGGCATTGGTGTTGTCCCACCTGCAGTTACTGCCATTATCATCTGCTACCAGGGAAAAAGTACTTCAGTATGTACAAGATAAGATTAGTCCGAGCATATTGGATTGCATTTTCCAGCATATCCCATTAAAGAGTGCTGCACCTAGCGGGAAGAAAAAAGATGTTGAACTCGTGCCTGAAGCAAGAGCTGCTGCCGAAGCTTCTAAGTGTGCCATCACTACATGTTCACTGCTGCCATATGTGGAATCTCTTTGGCCTGTTGGGGTTTTGCAAATGGCCTCACTTGCAGGGTCATTGTATGGGATGATGATTAGACTACTGCCTTCCTATGTACGCACATGGTTTACTAGCTTGAGAGATCGTTCGTTGTCCTACTCAATCGAGTCCTTCACTAGAGCATGGTGCAGTCCTCCTCTGCTACTAGACGAGTTCTCTCAGGTATGGCATGATATTTTTGGCTTTAAGTTTTCTTGTTGGCCATGCTTTATTAATTGTCAAAATACTCTGCTGCTTAAATTTATGGGCCACTCCTCAGCCCTGATTTTAGAACAATAATCTGTTACCCACAAAACAGAGATGTTCACCGATAATCTTTTGGGGTTTAGTAGCACCAGTAAGAGGCACATGCCTTCCACATATAGTTAGCATTGTAGTGTGAAGATAGTAACTGAAGGGAAGTAAAATAAGGTGGTATGTGCTTATATGAAGATCGGAGAGAGAATTGAATTTGGTTCCTGAGATCGGTGGGCAGGTATTTAGTCACATTTTGATTCATGTAACTCTGAATGGTGTTTGTTTATGTTATTGAGTAGTCATAATATCTTTTCAAGATGTTCAAGTCAATATACAATTTGGTATGAAGTACACTGAGAAAGAGGATTTGCAATTTATAGTAAAATCCTTAAAAAAATCCTTCACATCTTTCCCTTGGAATATCAGGGTTCACTCATGTGTTCTGAGGCTCTGTATCTTGTGTACACCATTCAGCAAACTGTTATTCTAAAAAACATATAGTTCTGTGTAACTAAAAATCATAGTGAATAATATATGCGCTACTAATACGCGAGGACTCATTCCGTTATAAACAACAATTTGTCTGCCCATAACAATAATTTGTCTCACATTGCAGGTTAAGGAATCTATTTATGTTGATGAAACATTCTCAGTTAGCGTAAACCGATCGGCTTACGAAATCATTGCTACATACAAGAAGGAAGAAACAGGTATCGATCTTGTCATACGTCTTCCGAGCTGCTACCCTCTGCGGCATGTTGATGTAGAGTGCACGAGAAGCCTGGGCATCAGTGAAGTGAAGTGCAGGAAATGGCTGCTCTCTCTGACGTCATTCGTGCGCAACCAGGTAAACATCACAAAGAAGTGGAAATAAAGTGTGAAATGCCATTGTTGATGATGACGTACGTGAATGTGTTTGTCGATGCAGAATGGTGCGATCGCGGAGGCGATCCGGACGTGGAAGAGCAACTTCGATAAGGAGTTTGAGGGCATCGAGGAGTGCCCGATCTGCTACAGCATCCTCCACACGAGCAACCACAGCTTGCCGCGGCTGGCGTGCAAGACGTGCAGGCACAAGTTCCACGGCGCCTGCCTCTACAAGTGGTTCTCGACCTCCAACAAGTCGACGTGCCCGCTGTGCCAGACCCCCTTTTAGAAATGATCTGTTAGGAATCACTTACGGATTACTTTGCTGAGAGAGGAGTATATCGATAGGTGTATATTCCCTAGGATACTTGTTTTGTACTGTGTGTTTACAAGTTAGCTGGGGGAGGAACGAACCTAGTCAGTTTTGGAACCCAACCTCACGGTTGTTTAAGCATCTACTGAGATATTGTAGCTCTTGTATGGCGGTAATTTTGTTTCTCACTTGGCAGCATACATTGCTTTCGAATTGATTATTGCATCGGAAACAGAGTAAATGTCTCGCTGCGATATCATGCTTTTGTTTTGAAAGTTGCTGCGTCTGTGTTCATTCACTGAACGACACTTTTGTGTATATGTTTTGAACTCTTGGTATATTGTGGTAATTCCTCCGATCTATATTACTTGATGCTAAAATGGATGTATCTACAACTAAAATGTGTCTAGATATATCTATATTAGCATCAAGTAATATGAATTGGAGGGAGTACATGTATTCCGGTTGAATGGCACTCCAGCTCTCTGATTCTTTTTTACATCATGATTGGATTCTAAACTGTATTCAATTTCATATCTGGGGACCTTAATCCTGCTGCTCACTTGTCTCTGTACTTTGCTTTTGATGAATACAAAGCTACTGTTCGTTTTTTTTTTTTGTGAATAGTCAGTTTTCTGGGATTACTCTACTGACCAGAAGTAGAGAAATGTCGGATCTGAGTATATACGAATTCACAGAAATTCTGTCCCTCAGATTCACATTGTTTCTTTTTTGATATTCGTGCTGTCGAATCACTCAGTTTCATTATGTTTCTGTACGAATTCATCGAACTTAAAAAGTTTAACCACACCATTTCCGCAATACAGAGCCAGTAATTGGAGACAGTAATTAGCTCAGTTTTCTTCTTTGAGAATCGTGCTGGTCGAATCAATCAGTTTCATTATGTTTCTCTACAAATTCATCGAAGTTAAAAGTTCAACCACACCATTTCCGCAACGCAGAGACAGTAATTACCTCAGTTAACAGGGTGTATGATGCAAAAACGCCGTCCACCCACAATCCCCACTCTAAGCACAGCAGCAAGGCCAGGCTGAGACCCGCACCCGCGACGCCCGATCTGGCCGAACCGAATCCCGACGAGCATTCGCACCGGCGGCGGAGATGGGCGGCGACCATGGCGGCCACGGCGCCGGAGGCGGCGACTTCCGGCAGAAGGTGTGGAGCATGACGGGCGGGCCCAACTGCCGGCCCGTGCACTGGCGCCGCAACACCGCCATCGCCATGCTCGGCGTCTTCCTCGTCTGCATCCCCATCGCCATGAAATCCGCCGAGCTAGAGGTACCTCTCCGCCTACCCTCCCTCCCATCCGCCCGCTGCCCGAACCCCACCAAACCCTAGTCGTCGCCCCGATGGTTAATCTAATCGGGGGACGAGATCTGCCCCTATGGAGAATTCGGCTCTGCATTTGGGTAGCAGGGACAAGTAGAAATGTGGCAGTGATGTCTAGCAGGTGCTTCTGCTCCGTTTTGGGCTGCAGAAATCGATGATTTCAGTGCTTCTATTGATCCTAGGTAGGGGATACAGTAAAAAAAATCCAGGTAGGGGACTGAGTGCGGGATTCGACATGCATTTCCTGGATGCTAGGATATGATGATGTTTACTACGCTACTGCTACTCTGCTCCATGTGGCAGCGACGCTTATTTAGTTTAGTTGGTAGTATTCAACTGCGCAAAAGTTCTCACAACTGAACATGCGCTTTCGGTGATGCGCTGAAACCTTATAGTGAAACTTGATATATACAGTGTGTGCTGATTAAGATGTCTCTTTCTCACATGCTAGACAACTGAGAGGTAGACTGAATTTGTCGCACTGATATAGATCAACTTGATTTTTTTCGAGAAAACGCAAAAGACTTTCGCGTTTCATTGCATAGAAAAGATAGATAGTTTTACAAGCCTCCTAGGAGGCGGGGTACAGATACAAGGAGTGACTCAGTGCACATCCCAGGTCGTCGGAAGCACTACCCTAATGCCCTTCGCGCCGGCCCTAGCCCAAAGATCAGCCTCTTCGAAGATCTCCTGAACCAAGTCGTGTACCGAGGGCTGTGCTCTGTCAAACACGCAAGAATTGCGGTGTTTCCAGAGCATCCAAGGCGTCAGCAGGGTGAAGGAGTCCAGCCCTTTGCGCATAGGTTTAGGGGTCATCGGCCTGGCTTTGCGCCACCACTCATCGAGGGAGGCGTCGTTGCTGTCCGGCGGCTGGCAGGTCATGCGGAGGCGAGCCAGCACCTCGTGCCAGACCTGTCGCGAGAAGGGACAGGCGAGGATGAGATGGTGCATGGTCTCAGGCATCTGGTCGCAGAGGAGGCAGCGAGGATGGTGCTGGAGGCCTCTTCTGGCAAGGCGTTGGGCGGTCCAGCAGCGATCCATGCCGGCAAGCCAAGTGAAAAACCTGACCCGCAGCGGCGCCCACGTCTTCCAAGTAAGCTTCCAAGAGCTGGAGGCAGTGGAGCCATGGAATTGCGCAAGGTAGCAGGACTTGGCGGTGTAGGTACCACTGGCAGTCCACTTCCAGACCAGCCTATCGGGCTCCATGCCAAGCGTTGTGCGCGAAACGGCCGCCCAGAGCGCCAGGTATTGGCCAATCTCGTGCACGCCAAGGAGGCCGTGGATGTCCTGAGCCCAGGCGTTTCCAAGCAGCCCTTGGGCGACGGTCCTGACCTTGCGCCGGCGCTTGGGGATGCAACCGTAGAGGCTGGGCGCGATCTCGCGGACGGCGCGGCCGTCGATCCACCTGTCGTGCGTCGCGGCCATTCCCAACCGTCATGGTGGTGGAGTCAAAGAACAGCGCTCGTTCCTCAGGCGTGAACTGTAGGTCCAGGTCGCTCCACGCGCGGCGATCGTCCGTGCGGGAGAGCCATAGCCAGCGAAGCCGCAGCGCAAGGCCCGTCCGCTCCATGTCTGGTATGCCCAGGCCGCCATACGAGATGGGCCTGCAGACGCGGCTCCAATTGACGTGGCAGTTGCCACCTTTTGCTTCCTTCTTTCCCTCCCACAGGAATCCCCTTTTGATCTTGTCGATGAGTTTTAGCGTTTTCTTGGGAAGTCCAAGCACAAGCTGCTGGTGGATGGGAATGGCGCTGATCACCGCCTTGACCAGCGTTGCTCGCCCAGCCTTGGTCATGAGCTTCGCCTTCCAGGTGGGAGGCCAGCAGCGGCGCGTTCAACCAGAGGTTGCAGCTGTGCAGCTGTTGGTCTCCGCAGAGTCAGCGGTATGCCGAGGTAGGTGAGCGGCAGGCCGGCCGTGGGGCAGCCGAGCTCATGCAGCACCGGCGCAGCGGTTTCCTCGTCGCAGCGAATGAGCGTGGCTGAGCTCTTAGCGTAGTTGACCTGAAGCCCGGACGCGCGGCCAAAAAGCTGCAGGATCTCACGCACGGCGGTGACGTCTTCCATCTTGGGGCAGCAAAACAGCACTACGTCGTCAGCATATAGCGAAAACGCCGGGATGCGTCGCCGTGGGTGCAGCTGGTGCAGGATGCCCGCACTGATCGCGCGCTGGACGAGGCGGCCGAGGGCGTCGACGCCCAGGACGAAAAGCTGCGGCGAAAGGGGGTCGCCCTGTCGTAATCCTCTCCGGTGCCAGATGGGCGGGCCGGACTCGCCGTTGATAAGGACCCACGTGCTGGCAGAGGTAAGCAGGATCGCAAGCCAGCCCAGGAAGCGGTCTCCAAAACCATACTGGCGCAGGGCTTCGAGGAGAAACGGCCACGAGATGGAGTCGAAGGCATTTCATAGTAATGGTACTAGGTTCAACAGAAACGGAGCATCATTTTCGTCTTCTGAATCTCCTAGCGATGCATTACTCTGACTAAAATGTGCCGGCAGGAGGAAGTCAAAGGACTTGAAACTAGCAGATAATGAATATAAAGATGAAAGATTGAATGCTTTATCAGAGATAGGTTTTGACTTGGGCGCGAAGAGCTTTCAAATCCCTAGTTTGTCGAAACCCGATGATGAGACAGCTGGTAGGCGGCCCGTCTCATGCTTCTCCTCTCTAGTGCGAGTACTAATCCTTTAAGCGATACCATGTAATGGATATGTATAGCCATATATGTTTACCTTTAGAATATATCAGGTCTTTTACAGACTTCACGTGTGCCATCTGCTGTTTCCGAATAGTTTGTGGATGATGCGCAGGATACGGTCTAGTGCTGATTGCAGAGTAGACATAGCATTAATCTGGCTTCCTACGTAGTTGTGACTAGTCCTAACAATCCGTGTTGGAATTTGTTACATACCTGTTTGTTAAACTCATCTTCGTTGAAATTATTACGTCCAAGTATTGCGGCGATGCTTTCAAGTTTCAACCTCTTTACATTGACTGATAGGTGTGTTTTTGGAAAGCTGGCTGCCATGGTACACTAAGGAAATATATGTGATGTTCTGAAACAGAGTTCACTGCTACACCTTGAATTCAAATGTTATACTAGCAAAAAGTTAGTTAGTAGGTTCCCCTTTTTTCTTTTTCCTCGAATGGTTTTTACCTATATCAACCTTCATATGAGGCCATGCTGATACCACAACTGCCATTATAGTAACATGATTTACTTCTTTGTTGGGTAAGCAAGTGCTAATGGGTCTAATACTTCTATGCAGCAACGCCCACATCACCCAGTCCGGCCAATCCCATCTCAGCTTTGGTGCAAAAACTTTGGCAAAAAGGAGTACTGAAGGCCGCACCGACTTGCATGGAGTAGCCCTGGTTTTTTTACCTTCTTTTGTCATAATCGAATATGTGCTCAGCAGTGGACGCTGGAAGTACATCCTTGGGCTTGTATGCTAGATGTGCTATGTAACTCTTTTGACTTTTATTATCACATACAAGGAGTGCCTGTTTGCAGTTCAAATAAACTCGTGATGCATAAGGCTCTGGATTTACTTTAGGGTCTAATGCATAAGCCACTATGGGTTGATCCTGTTGTGGCTGAATGTTACTGGTTTGTTGCATTCCTGAAGTTATGTCTTCTATTCATTTGAAATATATGGTCACCGTGATCTCTGAAAGACGGTAAGTATTGAAAATATGTTTGATCCTCTTGTGAGGTGTCTGGTGCTGAGTTCTAACTGTCGCGCCGTTTTGGTCTCTGCCCTTGCTGTTGTTTTAGTTGTATAATCCCATTTCAGTGATTTCTTATATCATCTCTGCCTGTACTTTAGCACTTCGATTTTGAGAAATTTATCCATCTTCAAAGGAAAAGGTTAAGCGCCTGTGCAATATCATTATGTCATTGAGACAGTCAACCAATCCCTTTCTAAAATGACATATGAACAAAAATAGAATATACAAATTAGTATAGGTCTCAGACTAGCTAGAGTAGCCAAACCAAACCCGTGTTCAATAGAGCATGTCAATCTTCATCCATTTATCTCGGTATAGATTATTATTGCCATAACACCAAGATGGCTAACTGTTGTAACAACTTTCTGGATAATATGGAGTGTATTCAATGCACGAGTAAAAAGTGTTGTCTCTAAGGACACTTAGAAACATGCTGATTAAAGCATTTAGATAATAATCTTGCCTCTAAGGACTAAGTTGATCTGTCTTTCTATAATAACTGAGTACATGCTAACACATTTGTCCATCTTCACCTACCTGAATAATCTATATTTTCAGTTCTAGTTATTCCTAATCCAATTCTCCTAGGCAGGAAAGCTAGCATCGGAAGGCAGAAGCAGCATCCGCTAATTAATCACAGAGCTAGCTTATTTGGACCAGGTTTTGGAAGAAGAACATGATTCGAGGTAGCTCGGAATCAACTGAACCTGCACATATCCTTTGTCATCCTTTAATACTCCGTAGCTGGAACATCTTAGACTACTCATAGTGCAAGTAACTTCAGTAGTAACTTAGAAAGTAACTTCAGTAGTAACTTAGAAGCCAACTCAGCCAAATTTGCTTATGTGGCACTAAATTAATGAGGAGAGAGGAGGATAGAGTAACATAGCTAGTTACTCTAACATCACACTTTTCAAGACACAATGAGTCTACAAGCTAATTAATGGAGCCATCTATGATACTAACTTGATGTTACTATGCACTATGAGGGTAGTAACATAAACTAGTGTCATGTGCATGTTACTAGTTGAAGTTACCATGCACTATGACCAGCTTTAGTAATCCACAACACTAACTGGGTCAATGAACAATCAAGTTGGTTTATAGTTGTTCACAAAGGAGCCAGCCTTTCAAAATAATTTATCCACTAGAATGAATGAAGGCTACCCATAATCATCACAACATTAATAGAGTCAATGTACAGTCCTAATCATCACAAAGATTGATAGGGTCAATGGACAACGAAGTGGCTAGTTCACTTGTATGAAGACCATTCATCGCTGCAACGACTAGTATTTATCAGAAATTTTGGAATCGTGCAACTTCTATGCCATCCACTTGTAATAAGGTGTATCACCTTAGGATGATGAATGTTAGAGATCGAATTAAGCTGTATTATAGACCATATATACTGTGTGGGCTTAGCTAGAGTCCAAAACAAGTGCCTTATTGTCTCCTCTTTGTGACAAGACCAACATGTCGTTCTGTTCAATTTCACTTCACGCGCCTTGATTTTCAGGAAATTCTTGACTTGTAGTTAGTTTCCATACTTCGGGGCATGACGGTGTATTAAGTCTAAGTAGTGTTGTAGTTGATGAATGGTGAAATGGGGCCACTGCAACCACGCATAGACCACGTCACGCAGCCTCAATCAAGCTTGACTATGTCAAGCTGCTTTGGGCCATACATATAGACATGGGCACATGGCTCCGCTTTCACCACCCACTTGTCAAAGAGTGGACATCACAAGTTAATCATCAAATGTGACGGTGTGCCACAATCTAAAACCAGATCAGTTCCGATCACGTTGTTTCCTGTGTAATCATCGACCCTCCATACTCAGGGCTTGTTTGATTCAAAGAAATCCTATAAAAATTTGGTACGATTTTCATCCTTAGAATTTTTCCCATGCGCACGGTTTCGTAGGATTGCATCCTTAGGAATGCATAGGATTTTTTCCTATAGGATTGCATTGCACTATGTTTTGGACTAAATTTCAATCCACTCAAACCTCATGTTTCAATTCCTTTGTGTCTTTCCTGTGAATCAAGCGCTACTTGAAAAAAATCCTGTAAGATTCAACTGGACATAACATTGTAATCCTCAGTTTTCCTATTCCTGTGTTTTAAGAATCATATGAATCAAACAGGCCCTCAAGTTTCAGCACGTACCCTTCAAACCATACCAGTTAGCCATGGAGTGGCAGTATAGCATATCCTGAAAATCCCGCCCACGGTATCGCCTTTTCCGGTGTTTGACTCCAAGTCTTGTCAGCTCTTTCTTTGTCAAGGTCAATTCGTGAATAGCCAAGTCGACTTGGTACAATGAAGATAGGGGTATATTCCACTTCTTAAGTGGATTTGAGTGGTTTGGAGAGAATTGGGGGTAATTTTGACTTAGATGGGTTCCGTTACCCCTCAATGCACATCAAACCCGGTGGATTCGTACAATACCGAACAAGGCCTTATAAATAAATGTACATTTTGCTTCCCTCTTATGAATAAATATACTTTTAGCTTTCGCACCAAATTAAAAGTTTTAAAATTTAACGAAAGGGTGTCAACATATATGACATCAAATTGGTATATTATGAAACTATGTCAATGCACGACCTAGGGTTGCCGCCGCCAGGACTAGGGCATCTACGGAGAGGGAGGAGACCGCGTGCATCTCCAGGTAAGCCCTCCTTGTCCTAGGAGCGGCAAAACCGGCGGCTCGACATGTCGTCTTAGAGGGAGCTTGCCCACGGCAGGTGAGCAGTTCAGAAGCGCGCACACCGGCGTTCTTCACCTCCTTGAGCATCAACCCGGCGGCGGCAGCGTCCTTCCGTACTCATCCCCGTGGCGCACCCTCGGTGTTCGACACAATGTCAACAAGTTAAGTTTTGCCTTTATTTACTTATTGTTGCGAATGAGGTAGAAAGATTTGTGCCGAATTGGTCACATCAAATGTAATTTGAAATTTGAAGTTCCGATGAGGAACCTGTTTATCTAGGGATCAAGTGAAGAAAAGAGAACCCAAATGGACGGATGATTCGGACAATGCGTTGTACTTCACATGGAATGATCTAAACCTTCCCGAATCTTAGAGAGGAGTTAAGAAAACATACGAAATATTTTGGAAGCAAATCCATGAGCGTTTTAACAAGTCCGACACAAGTGTAGAAGCTAGATTACTACAATCAATCATGAATAGATGGCACATTCTTGTTATGCGTTCCAACGCTGGCTTAATTTGATCAAGTGGAAAAACTATCGATTTCCTGCACTATGAACTTTGCTATTGATTTTTATGCACTATGAACTTTGCTATGGATTTGTATGAACTATGCGACCAGGGTTTGGATTTCTATGCATTATGTTTTAATTATATGGCTTGTTCTTACATGGGTGGCAGCATAGTCTACGGATTGAAGCCCCACCCCCATCATAGGCGTTTTACGTTTTATCGTTCCGATATGTATTTCGCCTAATTTCTAGTTTTACATCTTTTTATTCTAGACTTGACTATCATAAACGGCTGTGTGCATCCTGGTTATGCAGAGGCTGGATGTAATTGCTTCACAAAAGTAATAAAGCATCCTTTATCAAAAAAAAAAAGGCTTGTTCTTAACTTTTAGGTAACGGTTGGTGTAAAAAGAAAAAGATAGAATAAAAGGAAGAGAAAGAATAGAGAGTTTTACATAAAACTAAAACAATACACAATTAGTTTTACTCTTGCCTCTTTCGCCCGTCAGATATTTGCCACATCAGCCTGACAGTGGGGTCATGATGTCAGAAACAACGTTAAGCTATCTAAATCGTGCGATCAGTGCTATTTGCAACCATTATAGGGGCGGGTGGTGGTTTTTGGAGAAAATTTTGTATTGTGGTGTCTTTTTGAAGACTTTTCCTAAAATGTGGTGGTATTTTGCAGTTTTCTCGGGCATACATAAATGGGAAGAGCAAAATTGTCGGGAAAACAATGATCAGATGAAAGAGGCTTCAAAGAGAGGGCAAGAAGGGAAGGAGAGGGAGATGGTGGAAATACATACAATAGTGGAAAATGAGTAGCTGCAAAGAAATAGCGGGCGAAAAGATGAAAGGAACAAGAAGTAACAAAGGAAAGAAAAATATAGAAATGAATTTTTTGTAAAAAATTGGCCAGAGCTATATAGCGGGAAATGTTTTCAGAAAGAAGAAGGCTTTGCCGAGAGTTATTTGCTGGCAGGTTAGAATAAAAGTTTGGACCATTCAGGCATTTTGTAACCTAGATCATCCTTCGCCGAGTGGCTGACGGAAAGCCCTGGGCAAGGGAAGAACGCTCGGCGAATGGCCAGATTCGGGTAGTGACCTTGTAAGCGTCATCTTCTCGTTCTCTGATTAATTCTTAATGGCACAAACACGAACTAATAGACGATTCATGCATCAGAGAGGTGCAGTCAACTAATTGAACTCTGGTTCACTTCTTTCTTTGGAATTAGGGACCAACCCCATCTTTCAGTACCATGAGATAATGGGAACCATGTTCACGGATCCCACAATGGAAAAGCACGAAGAAACTCAGAAGGTCTAGATAATTCTATGATACCAAAAAATAAAATCCGACGATAAGCTGGAACAAACTCCCAGACATACAATCAAACTAACTTTGTAGCTTGATGAAACAGAAGAGTTTTGTGGGAATGGGATAATACTGCTAGCCTCTGCATCAATTCCTTGCACATGCCCATATTCAGTTACTAACAAATTATTTATCATTGAGAGTCTTACAAAGTGCAGAAAATGCCAGATGCAAAGAACACTAGCGGAATCCATCGCAGACACGGTGAAAGATCTTGTTAAGAGTTGGAAGCGTGTAAAAGGAAGATAGATCATAACCCGAAGGGGCTGGAGAAGCCGTGTAAAAGGCAGGACCTGGGACAACATTCACGGTTGCTCCGGGTGGCTGGTAGTAGTAGCCCTGTGATACACTCCGGGTGGCGTGCTGCAGCGGCGGCGAACCAACATGGGCGCCGGAGGCACCTCCTCGTGCTTGATAGTAGGATCCGCTGTCAAGATCTTCACAGGTTTGAGCTGCTGGGACCAACGACCCAGCTGCTGCTGCACCCTTATTCGCGCGAGCTTGGCTGATTAGGCCGAGGTCCATGATGCAGTTGTTGATCCGTCTATCGACGCCATCTAGTTCGGCGGCCATGTTGCTGCCGTATTTACCGGAGAATACGCCGCCGGCCTCGCAGGACTGGACGAGCACGAGCGCCTTGCCGAGGGCGTCGCTGAGCCTCTCCAGCACGCGCGCCGTCCCCATGTCATCGTAGTATGCCAAGCTGGGCAGGACGTCTCCCAGGTTCTTCACGCGGTCGGCGAGCTCCAGGCACTTGTCCTTGTTCCGGCTCGCCGTCGACGCCGCGCCTCCGATCAGCTGCACCACCGACAGGATCGTGGTCACCACGCTCAGTGGCTCCACCATCACCGCCGATTGGGTTATGTCCACTCCAGGTAGCTGCTGATGAACTGAAATAGCGAAGCAAAACAGGAAGGAAGACATAAAAAAAACGAGACCAGCAGGGTGGGAACCGGGCATTTTTATTACTAGGAAAAATTTGCTACAAAGACACCATTATTTTTTACCTGGTAAAGACACAGTTAAACTGCGTGTTTTGTGGCAAACATCAAAAGATAACGGTGTCTTGTAGCAAATTTTCCTTTTTTATGAAAAAACTGTGTGGCCCAATCTGCGGAACTAGGGCTCGACCGCGGGTCACGGAAAGGCATAAAAGAACCACGATCATCCATTCGAGAGGGCCGATTGCGAGAGCGAGAGACACATACCTCGATCGATCGGTGGCCGTACGTGCTGCACCACCGTGGGAGTGTGCTGAGGCGAGAGAGGAAAATGGAGAGGAAGGGCGTACCGGCCTGCTTCTTGTGAGCTAGGACTGCTGCTAGCTTGAATCGACGAGACCACCGAGACGGTTCATATACCACCGAGACGGTTCATATATAGGGAGAGGATATTTGTAGTCGAGTGCAGCTCGGTCGTCTCTTTTTTGCCGACTGATTATCATTAGAGTGGCCGAGTGATTATCATCTGGGTGTGATTAGGGCTTATTAGCTCATTGAAAATTAAGCTAATTCTCGGCAATCTTCGCTTGTGCCGATGTGGAGCAGTCTCGATCGTCTACTAATCCATATATCGAGCGTTTGACCCAGCCGTCAGCCGTGCGACCAAGGCTTTGATGTGGGCTGAGCTGCCTCACTTCAGCTATTTTCATTTTCTCTTTGCTTGTTGGGCCATATTCATTCATGGCATTTTTTTTATTGTTTTAGGGTACGTAATGGTGTGATTCTTTTTTCTCAACAAAGTACAGCACAACAGACAATTCTTTAGAAAACCCAGTTGCAACCTCGTAATGCTCTCTTGTGGTCTCATCGTTTCTTTTTTGCCGACCGATTATCATTAGAGTACTAACTCCAAAAGTAAGCCAAAACTCATGGAGTACCTTCACAAGAAGGGTGAAACAGTCTTTTGTGTTTTCAACGGTATCTTCGTCTTCGATGTTTTTTAATATTAATTATCGTCAGTAAAGGCTGAATCAACACTTTATACAAGAAATCTACAGTGAATTTTCCATTCACCGTTAGATTCTAACGAAACTCATATGCCCCATGTGATAGTGGACGAAAGCCAACCGAAGTAGCAATTCGTTCCAAACTGTTAGGCGAGGCCCAACAAGATCTCTTCTAAACGTCATTCCAAACTGTTAGATTTCATCACCTTAGTAAGGTGTCACCTTTCTAACACATAATATCATATAAAGCTGGATATTGTTCTCGGAGGATGGTATTACCTAACCATTTGTCCTCCCAGAACCGGTTCTCAGATCCATCCTTCATAGAGAAAGAGGCAAATGGGAAGAAGTCTCTCTTCATCGCCATCAGGCCAGCTTAAAAGTGAGAATCCCCAGGTTTCCAAAAAAATATGAGATATCGCCCGTGAGCCAACATAATTTCTCCTTAGTATTTTTTGCCAGACCCCATCATCGGTCAGCAGCTTTGTCAACCATTTACCCAATAAGGATGTGTATTTAACCTCAAGGTCATGAACACCAAGTCCACCTTGGTCTTTTGGGTGGCAAACAATACTCCATTTGGTGAGCCGGTAGCTTTTCTTCTCGCTATCCCTCGCCGAAAAATCTTGATCGGATATAGTCTAATCAATGCAAGACTCCTTTTAGGCAACTCGAAGAAGGATATCAGATATAATACCATATTGGTTAGTACTGAATTGATGAGAACTAATCTTCCACCCAGGGATATCAATTTATCTTTCCAACTATTAAGGCGTTTCTAAAGCCACTCCTCGACATGCTTCCACTCAACAATCATAAGCCTCCAAAAAAGAATCGAGATGCCTACGTAGCTAATAGGAAACTGACCAATCCCATAGCCAAAAAGCTTAGCATATAGGTTGGCGTCGTCCTTGGCTCCACCGAAGCAAAAAGATTTACTTTTATGGAAATTAATTTTCAACCTTGATAATTGCTAGAAAGGTAATAAGATTAGTTTCATATTTCTTACTTTCTCAACGTCACGTTCCATAAATAGAATTGTATCATTGGCATACTGAAGAATGGATAGTTTACCATCAACAAGATGAGGGACCACCCCTTAAATTTGCACATCAGCCTTAGCATGCTCTATAATAATAGCTAGCATATCAACCACAATGTTAAATAACACAGACGATAATGGTCGCCTTGCATTAAACCTTTTTTTCGTCTGGAAGTAGTTACCAACGTCATAATTGACTTTAATTACCAACGTCATAGTTGAAAAGCCTTTCATCCCGATTTTCTACTGGAGGAAATACCATTTAACTTTATCGTAAGCTTTTTCAAAGTCAATCTATAATATTACGCCATTCATATTTTTACGATGCAACTCATGGACCGTTTCATGCAAGGTGACAACTCCGTCTAGGCTATATCTTCCTTGCATATAAACCTACCGAGTAGGGTGAACTACATGATCAGCCACTGAATTAAGCCTTATTGTAGCAACCTTAGTAAATATTTTAAAACATACATTAAGAAGACATATTGGTTTGTATTGTTGCATTCTTTCCGCTTCGTTAACCTTAGGTAGAAGAATGATTCCACCAAAATTGATAAAAAAACAACTCAAGCTGTCCAACATGGAGGGCACTGAAAAGTTCCATCAAATCCGACATGTTAACATCACAGAAGTTTTGATACATCGAACTCAACAGGGAAACCATCTGAACCAGCAGCTTTATTATGTTTCATCTGGAAAACCGCGTTCTTCACTTTTTCCTCAGAGTAAGGGGCAGTACGAAACCCGTTTTCCTCCTAGGAGACCTGAGGGATGCCATCGATCTTGGATTCATGCATGGATAGATTACATTCTAGAGGGTCACCAAACAAACCTTTATAATAACTAGTAATATATGACTTGAGCTGCTCGTGACCTTCGATCGTGCCCTCATCCTGTATTAGAGAATGAATGAGTTTCTTCCATGTCTGCCGTTTGTGACACTATGGAAATATCTCGTATACGAATGTCCTTCCAACATGAATAACCATTGATCGTTGGTACCCCATTTGAGTTCCTCTTCGCGAAGTAGACCAATCAACTTCGCGTTTGATAGACTTTTCAGGTCAACTAGACCATAAAGGCGCGCGTTACTGTGCATGTCCATCTTGAGGAAGTTATGATAGAGATATTTAGAAAAGTTAATGATATAAGTATTGACATAAAACAATATTTGAGATATAATTTCTCATATAAGTGTGACATATCATTCATATGTGCCACTTCAGAAAACAAACCTCCAAACTAACTTCTAACTCAAATGTTTTTGCTATGATGCATGTACAACACATTATTGCCTTCAGAGAATGATGAGGACATCCCTACTACACTACTACCTCCGTCATTGCAAGATGAAGACGAAGCTGCTGAATAGCTCAAGTCCAATGAAGTCAGGATTGGACCAATGACACGAGCTCGTGCGAAGCTACTTAAGCAACAGGTGAACTTGTTCCTATGTGATACTTTGATCGATGAGAACTTTATACTGCCTAAGTCCTATTACTTATGTATAATCAGGTATGAAGAGAAAGCAAGCATCGCACGAGGAGGAGAGGAGCAGCTGGACGTGAAGCTGGACGTGAAGCTGGACATGGAGCTGTACATGAAGAATAGTTCATGGACGCGCGAGGGAGGAGCGGGAGGCATGCGCGAGAGGAGGAGATGTCAGCCGGCGCGCCCGGCCGACCCGTGCCGCCGGACCACCCGGTCCTAGCCCGGTCCGACCGGGTTCCACGCCGGATCAGCCCGGTCCAAACCGGGCGCTACACTTGTGCCAACCGGGCAACCATCCAGGGGCCTTGGAGCCTTCACCCGGTCACCACCCGGCGCCACACCCGGTTGAAACCGGATGGCGATCCCAGGCCCGGTCGACCGGCCCCCAGACCGGCCGACTCCGAGTCTGTCTCGACCAGATCCGATCTGGGTCGGTTTTCTATGTACTTTTTCAACCCCTGGTCGTCCTGAACCCCTATATAAGTGCCCAGGACGCCCCCAAATTAGGTTTAGACCACGTTTAAGATAAACCCTAATTCATAGTTGATTGCTTTGGAACTCTATTGAATCTCTACACCTTATTACATTGATTTGGTGTTGAACCCCTGAAAGTCTTGTGTGATCTGTTCCATTGGGAATTAGACGGTTGCAACTTACCGCTTCGTGGTCGGCGGCTACGTGCGCAAGTGTGTGGAGTTGCGAATATCTTGCAGGGTTGAGAGCTGTTGCATTGGCGACAGGGACCAATCGAGAGACTTCGTCGGTGTCATACAAGTTATCTTCCACTATCATCGATTTCATCCGCTGTGTTCATCCCATGATCATCATCACATTCGTGCTTACTGCGAAGATTGGGCAACCCCTTATCAGAGAATGAACCCCCAACATAATTGTTCAAAGAAACAACACAATAACCATAATGAAACATTGTGAGTATACATGAGGAAATACAATCCTGGGGTGAAATGTTCAAAACTACTTGATGTTGTTCATTTTGTTTTCTATCATCCGCCTTGAAGAGGGAAGCCTCATCACTCCAACATAGCCTTTATTATTGCAAAAATATTCAGTTATGGCACAAGGATAATGGCATATATAAAAACACTTGTTCTTCTGGGCTTGCTTTCAATTCTTGGTGAAGGGAGAAAGTAGTATGAAGTTACTATTCTACTTTACTAACATCATCTAGAATGCAAACTTTTGTGTCTTAACAACATAGAAGCAAATCAGAAGGATAAATTTAGTAAGAAAACATCAAGAATCTTGGTTGCCCAAATGGTAAGTCCAAAAACAGATATTAGGATTCCAAAAAGAACTAACCATCTTGACAATGACAGAAGTTAGTCGGTGACTTGTAGCAGCAGGCACACTTTTTAAAATAATAGAAAATGAGCACTGAACTAAACACCTAGTTTTCCTATGACATTCAACTAATCTCCCTTATGAAATCCAAATACTGCAGTTTATATGATTTTATCGAAACTTTTGCCTATTTTGAGCTAATAGTTTTCGTATGGCATGTAGTTGGATTTTGTTGCTCCTGCTGCACCATTCCTACAACATCATAGAAAATAAAACTTCATCCGTTTATATTCAGAGTGATTTGCACCCAATGTCTTCACGACGAAGCAGTGTTTGCTGATGAGTGCAACTTTGTTCCATCAACTAGATCTACTTACAAATTCGCAATATTTCAAGGCATACAAAGAAATCAACTACACAAATCTACTTACTGGTTAGTGCATTCTATGAAATATTGATTAGTCAAAGTACTACTTATGAGTGCATTCAACTAATAATTGATTAGTAAAAACTACTTACCCTTGTACCTTTCTAGTAGTTTCATCAACAATTGATTGGGAAACCTACAAAAACTATATGACAAGTGAGGGTACAGTAGTGGAAAACAGGGCTGTAGCATCGGTTGCCCAACCGGTGCAATGCATCCGATGCTAAAGCCCCCCTTTAGCACCGGTTGTGTTACGAACCGGTGCTAAAGGAGCACTACGAGGCGGCTGCCGAAACCCGGGCGGGAGGACCTTTAGCACTGGTTTGTAACACGAACCGGTGCTAAAGGGTCTGCCGCGGCATAAAAATGCTCCAAAAGGCTACCGAACCGGTGCTAAAGGGTCTGCCACGGCAGGAAAATGCTCCAAAAGACTGCCGAATCGGTGCTAAAGGGTCTGTCGCGGCAGGAATATGCTCCAAAAGGCTGCCGCGGCAGGAATATGCTCCAAAAGGATGCCGCGGCAAAACCCGCTTATCCAAAAAAAATCTAGTTATTTTCCACTCCCTCTTTTTTTCTATTTTTTTCAGAATTTATAGTATTTTAGTTATTTGACAAGTTTAGTCTACTACACTTAATCTCTACTCAAATTACTTACAAGTTTAGTCTACTACACTTAATCTCTACTCAAATTACTTACAAGTTTAGTCTACTACACTTAATCTCTACTCAAATTACTTACTCGTGGTCATTCTTCCTGCTCGGTCACCCATCCTCCCACGACTGCAGCACTAGCACACTTAATTTCCAAGTTCCTTCCCATCCCGCTTCCGCTTCCAAGTGCTTCGCGCACATGTTATTAATAGTAGTATCATGTCAATCCAATTAACATGTTGGTCACAGTATCACACTTCTTTATTGCTTGAGTTACAACTAAACAAAAGTAATGATGTAATAATAATCTTGAATAAATAAATAATTTTTTTAAAATTTAATTTTTTAATTAAATAAAAACCTGAAAATTTGAAAATATAAAAATTGGCTAATCTTTATGGTTAAGTAATAGTAATCTTTATGCAGGAAGGAATTATTAATTTGAATTTTTAAAAATATTAAAAATGCTGAATTTCTGGCAAAAACTAAAATCTTCATGCTTTCATATTTCTATTTGGAATTTTGAGAATCTAAAAAATCCTGAATTTCTAGCAAAAACTAAAACATTTTTCTAAATTTTTTTGCAAAAAAAATCGACATTCAAATTTGTTAATTTCCCCTAATAATAGGCTGCGTAACATACAAGAATCTCAAAAGATTTTTTTTTGAATTTTCTATCATTTTATTTTGTATTTTACAAAGCTAAAAAAGGCAATCCACGGGGGAGGGGGTGTGAAGTGCGTGGGAAGCAAAACAACCTTTTACACATGTTCATGCCACGACGGTGCTAAAGGGTTCGCGCCTGACGCCAATCCTTCAGCACCACGTACCGGTGCTAAAGCCCTGGCCGCTCGAACCGGTGCTAATGCACCCTTTAGTCTGGGTTCATAGCTCATTCGGTGCTAAAGCTCCGAGCAGCTCCAAACATAAGCCCTATTTTCTACTAGTGGTAGAAACTTACAATGGAAAACTGGGCACATAATTATAAGTGGCTCTATATAGTAAATGACTTCTAATGAGGAGAACTCAGTCTTTTGTGCAAAAAAAAAAGATTTATGTTCTGACTTTGAAAGCAACAAGATAGTGTGATCCATATTTTCCACTATGAAGTGGGAAATATTAGAAACAAAGGAAATATATACCATTCTGATGTTTGTTCACGCTTCACAGTTGTCATCAAGAAGGCCCTGAAGTTTTTATGATTATATACTTGAATACTTCCAAGAGGGTTAGACTGAAATATGTACATGATCGACCAAATTCTCTCCTTGGACATCTTGAATAGTTCCGTTAGCCCAAGAAGTCAATATTCCTAGCTTTTATGATGATGGTTTTCCCTGTTTTGCTTACCAATTTCGCAATGATGCATACAATTGTAACAAGCGATCACCCATCCCACGATTGGCAGGTTTTTCAAATTACCGCCTTGGAAGGAAGCAATTGGAACTTAAATGAATAGAGCCAACATCCTGCGAAAATATAATCATATCTTAAACAAATTCTGAAAATGAAGATATGTGCATTTAGCCCAACTGAATTATTACTCAAAATAAACACATGATGATATCCTCGATTTCATGTTACAAAACGATGAACATGAGATATAATTTTGGGTATGCCAAGTAGAGTAGTAGGGTTAGTATGTTGGTCAGCAACCATTCAAAAAACATGATCAAATCCATATATCTTCATCTCTTTCTTTGAGGAAACGTAATGAACTTAGTCTCCTACGATGGATTGACCTCAATGGAAGCTCTGATGCACTTTGAGGACGGCGCCTAATTGCCTAAATAGCACCCTGGTGTTTTCCCTTAGCCTGATGAACCCATTGTATAAATGATACTGCTCTGCACTCTCTGTTGTGTACTTATCCAATCCGTCAAACAGGTGCACACTCCTTGGAAGAACTGACCATCTGCTGCTACTTCTACGCCAGGTTGTAATACCCTATTAGGGAAATGATTTTATATCCATCCTTAAGCAAGATTTTTGTGATTGTTAGTGTACCTAGGAATTGGAGGGCAGTGCGAGTGGAGACAAAGGAAAGGTCGGAAGGGCCAAAGATTTGAAGCCCAAAACACTAGCCCGTTAAACCGTTTCGGGGCCCAAGTACAGTGGAGCGGCCTAACATATTTTTGGGAGTAGCAGCCCTAAAAAAAGGGCCTATAAAACAAAGAAACACTATTTTGACGGGATACATCGCTAACCATGCCTATTCGGCATCGGGATGACTGGTCGTGAATGCTAGCAAGTTTTTTTTAGAATATGCTAGGAAGGTTTTATACGTTAGATTGTTCTATCATATGACCTAAATGTCTAACCGTTGTGAGAAGGTTCTGCTTGTTGCATTATATTGTTACTTAATTTCTTATGATGTTAGTAGTCTCACCTCAGCAATCGCCTCAATATCGTCAATAAGAGGCTAAACTTCTAAATTTTAAGTTGTCATGTGTCTAGCTCATCCACCAAGGTATCTGCGCGTGGCAAATAGCTTATTAGACCAAATTTGGATGGGGGTCCGACCAGCGACGGGCTTCTCCCGTACTAATTTAATGAAGTCCAAAAAAACCTTCACCATGTAGCCATCCAAATACAAACTTGAACGTACGTTTGCTCGGTGGTCTAGTTATTCCGATGGTTAACAATTTAGGAGCATGATCCGACAAAGCATCAATACGTGGAAGGGCCCGTACTTTTTTTAGGGTTCTATCTGTAAAGTTTCTAAAAAATCTGTTTTCTTCAAATATGTTGTTTAATTTTCACGTTTATTTGTTCATGTAACTTAATTTTCTATTAATATACATGGTTGCTCTAAAAAAAATATAATCCATATCTAGGGCAAAGCTCGGAACAAGCCTCGGCGCTGAGCTCGGACAGCTAGGCGCCTCATGACGTCACTGCTAGGTTTGGAAAGGTGGACGGATGCGTGGATTAAGGATGGCAATTTTACCCACGGGTACGGGTACTCGCGGGTACCATACCCGCATGAACAGGGTATGGATACACTTTTATGCCCATGGGTAGTACCCATACCCTACCCGTTAAGTCATGGGCAGGGCACGGGTATAGCCTCGTACCCGTGGGTATACCCATACCCTACTCATTTATTGTTAAATTCTTACGTGACACGTCTACTTCTGTTGACTTATGAGTTAGAATATGAGAATGTGATTTTTATATTATGTTAATTGTTATGTACAATTTAACCTACCCGCCGGGTACCCAATGGGTATGGGTACCTGCCGGGTATGGGTATGGGTAAAATTTTATACCCATGGATACAGTATGGGTAGAAGTTTATACCCATTGATTATATGAGCATGGATATGATATTGTTCTAACCTGCCCATACCCTGCCCATTGTCATCCCTAGCGTGGATGTATGTATGTTAGGATTGTCTACACACCGAGCCAAGCTACACGAGCTGCATTACCCTGTTACCTGTACGTAGGGTTATTCCACCGTGATCGCACGGTGTGACAACTACTTACCATGGAGTACTGTGGGGATTAATGCTGGCAAGTGGTAGTCAGCTATGGCTAATACGAAGAAATGGCAATCAACTGTTTATTATCTCCTTCACGCAAGTGGTAGTAAGCATGGCTACGAAGAAAATGGCATGATATGAGATATTCTATTCCAACAACCGTACTAGTACGGCTGTAACTTACCCCACCATCTCATGATCAGAAACTAGCTAGGTTGGCATCACTAAACTAGCATGCAAGTTGCCAAGTTAGCTCTAGTGTTGCATATGTTAACATTAGACATTCATATTAAATCAAGGATGTGACCGGTTCTCTGCTAGAACTTACTTCTTTTTTAGTAGAATTGTATCGTCGAATCTTAGTTGCAACTCATGTTAGCACGGATCATGAAGCAAATTTAATAGTTTTTAAGCTAATTTTTCGTAGTTGCAACCTCATGTGCAAAAATTTCAGTTGCGCAACCCTGTTTGCAACTGAAAAAATCTCAGTTGCAACACAATTTACAACTCAAGTACATGAATTATGATGCAAATCTGACGTTGCAGAACTCTACTGAACACGAGCTTCGTTCTCTGAGAACAAGCGATTACATTAAATTAATGCACCAGCCAGGTTTATGAAAGTCCGAGCTATTGGAAAGTGCAAGTTTTTCAAGGCTGTACATACGGGGAGACATAACCACGGAAAGACCTTAGACATAGATCAAGATACAGGGAGACCGTAGATGTGGGATGGAAAGACCGCAACTATTTTAAATTAAATAATGTGTTCTTCGATCAGGATTCGATCCCCAACCCTTGTGCCCCTGATATCATATTAAATTAATGCACTGGCGCGCCAAGTTCTCTAAAAATTCAAAATGTTGAAAAGGTGTAGGCTATATATTTGAAAAATCTATCATTTGGTTCCTGGTACAATGTTATGTCATTATGACTTCAATTTAGAAATGCACTACTTGTGTTTATTTAGTTTCCTTGCTAGCTTACTTTTCATTTACCTGATGGTTCTAGTTTAGCTGAAAGAGAGATAGACTGAGTAATTGCGGCTTCGCGAATTACGCGTGACAATAATGTGTCATTGTTATGGCGAAAAACCAGACGTGAAAAATCTTTTTCCCAGCCGGGCAAAGGATTGGGGTGAAAGAGAGAGGAGCTCTGGATTGGGCAGTTGACTTGCTTATGAATTGTTAACTGTGGCCACGGAGAGACGACCGACGACTTGCACTTGAGTATAGATATCCCCTCCCAATGACATGTCTCGCCGATTCAAGCAAGCAAAGCAGTAGTCAGCTCACAAGCAGGCCCTTCCTCGATCGGCCCTTCGGCGGCGCGACCACCGACGTGGAGCACAAACAGCCGGCGTGGTACAACTTTTCTCTGTGTAGATCTTGATCTCTCTCAAGTCTCTGTGTGATTGCGGTTTAAAATTATGTGTTCTCCTCGAGTTCTTGCTAACCTACTAAAAGTTGTGTTGCCGTGCTGGCTAGCTTGGACGCCTCCTCCTCGATCGGGATGATGGTGGATCCACTGGGTCTGGTGACCGCGATCCTGACGGCGGTGCAGCTGATCAGGAGCGCGGCGTCGACGGCGAGCCAGAACAAGGAGAAGTGCTTGGAGCTCGCGGAACGCGTGAAGAACCTGGGCGAAGTCCTCCCCAGCTTCGCGCACGCGGCGGCGAACGACCCCGCGACGGCGCGGGTGCTGGAGAGGCTCCGGGACGCCGTCGGCGAGGCGCTGACGCTCATCCAGTCCTGCAAGACCGCCGGCATGTTCTCCGGCAAATACAGCAGCAGGAAGGCCGGCGACCTAGACAGCGTTGACAAACGGATCAACAACTGCATCATGGACCTCAACCTCATAAGCCAAGCTCGCGCGAATAACGGAACAGAAGCTGCTGGCAAAGTCCCAGCTCAAGCTGGGCATGTTGACTACCATAGCTCCTGCTATCAAGCACAAGGAGGAGCTGCCTCCGCCGCCCATGTCGCCTGGCCGCCGACGCCGCAGCACGCTTGGGGTACGCCGCAGGGCTACTACCACCAGCCACCCGGCTATGCTCAGTGGGCTCCAGGTCCTGCTCATTACCCAGCTTCTCCCGCCCCTTCGGGTTCCAATCTATCTTCTTATTGCGCGCTTCCAACTGTCAACAAGATCTTGAAGCGTGCGTTCCGCTAGTGTGTTCCTTGCATTTAGCTGGTGTCACCTCCTCTTTCGTTTTCTTGCTGTAAAATTATTAGTTGAATTGTATGGAGAGTGGATTTAGCAACCCCATTTTTCAATAACATGAGATGCTTGGAATCAATGTTCAGGGAACCCACAACGGAAACACTAACCAGGCCCTAAACCCTCTACCAAAAAATTATGTTTCGAAATGTCGATTTGTTTTTAAAATTCTACATGCACATCTCCGCAATATACGTGTGTTCGTCAAGTTTTGCGAGGAACCAATATTTTTTGTGATCTATGTAAAAACGAGAAAAAATATTCCTAAAAAGCCTTATTTTTAGCGTTAACTTTTTTTTCCTTTTTACACACGCCACACGATAAGTTGATTTTTCATGAAACGACTTTACGAGCAAGTAGCACGTGAAGATGTATGTGCGAACTTTTCTATTTTATTAAAATTTCAAAATATGTGTAACATGCATTTCAAAATAACAAAACACCACTCCCGAAAGAAAATAAGCTAACGAGATGCCGGAGCAAACTCTTAGGCATACATTTCTTTTTCGTTGGTTGTGTGTGCTCATCGGGCATGCTGCTCAATCTTAAACATACAGTTAGGAAATACTTTTAATCCAATTCGAAAAATAAAGTTAACTGTACCAGTTGTACCAGAGTTATTTCTAGGTTTATAAAATATGGAGAAGTTACAGATACACCCAATCAATACAGGCATTAACTTCTCATATGCCATCTGTAGGTCGGTAAACAAATACTACCTCCATCCTAGTGCTTAAGATTTTTGTGATAAGTCAAATCAAGTAAAGTTTGATCAAATTTTTAGAAGAATCTATAAATAAATATGATGTTTGTAGATACCATGAAAATATATTACATTATTTTGTGTGGATGAAATCAAACTAGAGGCCTGATGAAATCAAACTCAAGATTGTTGTGTTTATTAGGCCCACTCGTTCACCATTCTGTGCATGAAAGCAGTCATGACCTCACATATTTAAACTTTGTGCCACGTTAGCTGAGTGACAAAAAATGCCATCAGCAAGGTATTACCTCTTGTCATAGTTGTGGACTTTCAAAGTTGCAATCAAGAGCGCTACCTTCATCATTTCTCCCAAACACCAAAGATCGTTGAAGCACGCTGATGTAGACCCTTCCATGCCCAAGAAAAAGGGTAAAATCTAGAGGTCATATAATGACACGGCTTGAAGTATCACAATTGATTCACCAATATAAACTTGATATTTTACTAGCCAATTGGGTGGATAATTCTTTCATTCACGATGCATGCAATAGATGCTTCCAAGCATCTTAGAAAACCCTTAGCTAGTTTGCTCCAAAGTGTCGTGTTGTCTCCTCAAGATTTGTTTCTCTCAAGTATTTCTTTCCAGACACATTGACCACTGCAGCACTAAATCAATACATCACTTCTGAGACTTGTGTACTTGCCTACTTGGCCATGTGAATGTACTCATTAACCTGATGATCTAGATCTCAACATGCTCGTGTAAGGTGTTGTGAATAATCTAATAAAAAAAGCCATGTGCATCCTTTGGATGCAGAAGAAGAAAAAAGATCTCAACATGCAGCATCCGGATAGTAGCACTTCAGTTTTGAATAACCCAAGTATTCCAGTGAAATCTTCGTTCAACAGAAGTATTAGCAATTCACACCCTCCACAATACGTTGAACACATTCTTGGCCATCCTAAAGCAAAATCCGAACTACTCTAGATGGAACACCACACCACGTGCAAAGTAGTCATATTAATTATAGGGGAATATGACCATCTAGTCTATTCTGGTTGACTACTTTGTTAAGGCACGTCTAAGCACAGTTTCTTATCTTGGATACTCATCCGTTTCGGTACTTTCTTGGGATTGAGTTTTCGTCCACCTCTGATAGTTTCTTTATATCCCAAGAACGGTATATTCAGGATCTTCTTGATCGTGCCGCTCTTACTGATGAGGATACTGTTGAGACTCTCATGGAGCTCAACATTTCTCTATGTGCTTCTGATGGTCATGCTATCTCTAATCCGACTCGTTATTCACATCTTGTTAGAGTTTCGTCAATCTGGCCATTACTCACCTAGATATTTGTTATCATGTCCATATTATGGGTCAATTTGTTTTTGTTCCCACTTTGGTCCACTATAGTCACCTTCTTCCTGTTATATGCTATCTACGTAGGACGATCTCTCTTTGTCTCTTCTTTCTTTCGTTCTAGCTCGTTACAACTCCGGTCCTACTATGATCACTGGTCGCTTTCTGCCTATTTTTTTGGGTGGTTTTCTCATTGCCTGGAAGACAAAAGACCGTGGTTTTCCGTTCGAGTGTAGAGGCTGAGTTGCAAGCTATGGCTCTTTCGACTGCCGAGGTGACTTGGTTACAGTGGTTATTTAGTGTCTTCCTTACGACACCGACTTCTCTCTTGTATGACAAAACATGTGCTATCAATATTGCATGTGACCTTGTGAAGCATGAGCTTACCAAGCATATTGGTGTTGATGCTTCATTTACCTGTGCAAGTGTGTCAAATTATTGCTTACTGTTGGCAAATTTTTTTACGAAGGCCCAGACGAGAGCACAACATAGCTTTCTAGTGTTGTGGATTCATCATGAGTTTGGGGAGGGGAGGGAGGGGGGGTAGAGAGATATTTGTATATTGTAGTTCCCCTAGTAGCTAGGGGGTTTCCTACATATTTCACACATGCACTTGTACTATATATTGTGGCATTTGGCCCCGTGGAATACAAGTTGTTTATTCCTAACAGTAGGCACATCGGTTGTATCGATAGATGAGATGTCCTCACCAGGCTCCACTTCTTGAATTGAAGTCGTCCTCGACGACGCTCATCGTCCTCTCTAAAGTAGGGCTTCAAATCTGCTATATTAAATGTCGGGATAACTCCACCAAAATCTATAGCTAACTAAATTTATATTTATTATCATTTATTTTCTCTAACACATTAAAAGGACCAGCAGCGCGTGTTATCAAATTAGACTTGCGCAAATCAGGAAAGTAATCTTTGCACAACCAAACAAGATCATTAACATCAAATAGAACACGCTTTCTTCCTTTTGACCATAAATTTTATATTTAGCATCCATGTGTTCTATGTTCTCTTTAGTAGTCTCATGTAACTTTAGTATCAATTCAACACATTGCGTATCATCCAAATTATTTGGTACCAAAGATTGTAATGGCAAAAAATTAATAGGTGCACGAGGAATAAAATCACACACAATCTTAAATGGGCACATCTTAGTGGTAGAATGCAACATATGATTTGGGCAACATCATATTCTCATGTATGTAAAAAATAGTTCCAAAAAACGGAGCACCCATTACTCGAGCTCTGACCCACTAAGAATGGCCTGGGGGTGCTGGACACGATCCGCGCCGCGTGACACATCGGATACAAATAGTCGGGTTCCACACGCTAGTGACCTAGCCCCATTCCAACCGCCACATCGCCTCCGCCTTCTTCCAGACCGTTCCCACCCCGCGAAATAGTCACCACCACCGATGCAAATTCTGACGCTGACCATCGACAGAACCGAGTCACTGACGCAGGTCGCGCTTCACGTGTTGGTTTTCCCTTGTCTTGCCAGCCATTTTCAATCGTAGAAGATGTGTCGATCTCGCGTGCCCGCCTTTCTTGCAAGGTGTTCGATCGTATATTTGAGAAGCCTTTTGCACCATTGTGCCACACTGCCACTACTGTTCGGCCCATTGAATCATTGACTTCTTGATTGTTACAATATGGATAGAGAGGACGAGATGAGATGTTGCATATGTTAATGGAGGAGGAAGCCAATGTTACCGCCAACGGAGAGGAGCATTTCATGGTACTCACCGGTCTTGTTCAACCTAAAGAAGGGGAGAAGGAGGCCCGTCCCAAACCTGGAGGGTCAAAGTGTGGGAGAAAGAAATCGAAGGCAAGGCGGCAATTGGAAGGCCATGGCATGCTCTAGACCAACTATTTCGCCGATGAATCACCATATACCCCAAGGATTTTTGCCGAAGATTTAGGATGCACAAGGAGTTGTTGAAAAACATAGTGCATGGTGTGAGAGAGTTCGCTAGCTACTTCGTCATGAAGAAAGACTCAGTCTCCCAAGCTTCTCATCAATTTAGAAATGCATTGCGGTAATGAGGATGCTCGTGTATGGAGTTCCTAGAGATCTGAAAGATGAATACCTACGGATATCTGAATCCACTGTTCAGGAAGCAATGCACAAATTTTGTAGGGAAGTGTCCGGGAAGTTTGGGGGGCACACTATTTGGGATGGCCGACTGAAGAACAGATAGCTCGTATCATGGCACAAAATGAAGTGAGAGCATTTTTTGGAATGCTCGGTAGCATAGATTGCATGCATTGGTCATGGACAAACCGGCTATATGCCTGGCAAGGTTTGTACAAAGGGCATCATGGATATTGCATTGTGATACTTGAAGCTGTGGCGGACCATGACCTCTGGATTTGGCATGTTTTTTTCGACATGGCAGGATCTCACAATGATATCAATGTGTTTCAACGCTTGCTGGTGTTTGCAAAACTAGTTAAAGGGCATGCTTCATCCTGCAACTATAATATCAGTGAACACCAATACACCAAAGGATACTATCTAGGCGATGGCAACTATCTAAAATAAGAAACATTTGTGAAGACAATCATCCAGCCTGCTGCTTAGAAAAAATCTCACTTTGCTTCGCGGAAAGAGGGTTGCAGGAAGGACGTGGAGCGAGCTTTTGTTCTGTTACAATCTCGATTTGTCACTGCCCGATATACTGCTCTTATTTGGTCTCTGGAGGATATATGGGATGTGATAAATTGTTGTTGTGTGATATTGGAGAACATGATCATTGAGAGTGAGTGCAATGATCCACCAATGGATGATCATCCATAGGCCAGGGTCGCTTGATGATGAGCCGTATGCAGATTTTGTAGATTTTCTCGTCATACGCACATAAATTCGTGTTGCGTGTACTTATGCGTACCTTCAAAATGATCTTGTCGAGCATATGTGGAAACTCAAAGGAGACAACTACACTATTTTATTTAAATTATATGGGTTACTTATTTTATTTCTATCATTTTTTATTGTAAAACTATTTATTTATGTGCTATACTATTTATTTGTGTGATAGACTATTTATCTGCGTAGTAGTATACTATTTATTTTGCAAAGAGGGTTGAATTGAAATACACGATAAACCCTAACCAAATGACCATTCTGGAGGACGCTGCCAAGGTGGCACCTGCCGACGCCCCAAACGGCATGTTTGGCTCGTGCGCTAGACGCCGTTTGAAACGCGCGGTTGAGATGCTCTATGCCATCTTTTCAAATATTCAGCACTACATAACCTTATTTTCAAAATAATTTTATATTTCACCATTTTTCATGACACCTTGGCCCACAGCAGTTTTGTGACCTACGGTGCAATTACACTTGCATTTTTAGTTGCATATTATGTACGCGATCTACTTCCTTCCTCCACAAATAAGTGCACCTGCGGGTTTTTTCAAGATAAATTATGAAGTAGAGTGAAAAATACATTTGAAGCATGCATCTTCCCTCTTTAATTCTTTCACCTCCAGTAAGCTAAGTGCATGTAGAAAATAAGAAAAATATATGCTTAATGTTATTGAATTTGATTTTATTGAATTTGATTTTCGTACGATGAGAGAGAAGCAATTAAAATACATTGAGAAAATCAAAATACACATTTTTATGAATAAAATTTAAAGCTAGATATCCACTTATTTAAAGACAGAGTACGGAGTAGTTTTGTTTGTCGAGATTCTCAAACACGCTTATCTACCCCCTCCCGCACGGTGGGTAAATAATTGATGAGAGTGCTCTCCGGAGTCAGGCGTTTTACTGGTCACGAGCTAGTCGAGCTGCCAACATTTCCTCTTCTGGATTGGGAGTCGTGCGACTTTCTTCACCACCTTCCCCCAAAACCATCAAAGAAACCACGTTGGGTACACAGGCCATCTCCCCTCGCACACTCCACTCCCACAGTCCACTGACACTCTCCACGGCGACGCAGGCAGCGGCGGCGGCGACGGGCAGGAGCACCAGCGCGGCGGCGATCGATGGACATTGACATGGGCGGCTTTGACCACGCAGGTAACCGCGACCTAGATCGCCATGTACGGGCGTCTCCATTTCTTGATTTCTGAGTTTCTGACTGACCGCCATTTTTGGTCGCCGGGACGACCATCAGTCTGCGTCTGCTGCGGGGAAGGAGACGGCCGCGAGATAGACGAGGACGGAGCTTGCGAGGATTGCGCGACGCAGCGGCGGTACTTGTATGCTACCAAGCGGTTCTTCATCGTGGCTACCGACGATTTCAGAGACAACTTGGTGAGCCTTACCCGCATTGATTCCCACGATTTCTTCTCAGCCACCGTTGCTTCCGGCCGCTCGGCCGGCGGTGCTCCTCGAATTTTGGGGGTTTCAGGGTTAAAAAATGAGTGCCGTTTCAGGAGAGTGGGTCTCAGCTAATGTAATAAGCTTAGCATTTGAGCATTGGTTGCTGAATAAAAAGAGAGGGCCCGGGCCAATCCTCTGTTCCTGCTCTGCTTTTTCCGTTCCCTCGTCTCAGAAACCAACTCTTTTATGTGTGTGTCCACAACGAAATTGTTAATTTATCCCAGTTTCTTTGCAAGAACATTCACCCGCAAATCAGTTTCACTGTATAGACATTACTTCCCTAGCCGCGCTGTGACGATTCCAAACAAATTTCCTAACCCAATATTTGTATTTCCATGATAAATCTATGCAAAAAACTAAGACTGAATATTTTCACAATTTGGTCGACAAATAAAATTGGAGAATGAAGTTAATCTCGTTAGACATATATGTAAAAGCATTGGTATAAGTATTTCTCTATACGTTACGTATATGTCTAACAAATCTCACCAGAAAGTCATTGGTCCACAATGCTGGCAGCAATGAGCTACCTTAGTATATTGCATTACACCTCGTCAAAACATACCCTGGACTCCACTACCTTTTGGTCTCAGATAATTCAATTTTGGGTACTTTTCCTTTGAAAAAATGTTTCTGAACATGTAAAATGGTAGCAGGAAAACACTCCGTACATGCATGAAAAACTATTTACTAATATTGCAAGCAGGATTGCAAGTGAAGCTCTTATGGAGATGATTAGTACACTGCTGCCTTCTGGTGTGTTATCATGTGATTGCTATTTACTAATATTCACACGCGATTGTCCGAGGAAAAATGTGTCTGAAGCTCTCATGGAGATAATTAGTACACTGCTGGGTGTACTACCCTGAGTGCGCTCTTATTCAGGTCATCAGGTGGGAAAAAAGCACCCCCTGCTGACACTAGAAAAAAAAGTTTGCTTCTTGACATATATTTTTTGTTTCGTTTATTTTCCATGTCTTTTGTCATCTGAATTGTGTCTGGATTTCCTGCATATAGCATGAAATTCAATGCCTAGAAACATGAATCTAACCAATGTGTATCTTCTTCGTTAACCTTCATCAGTGCATACAACAGGGGCTTGGAAGCTGTCTTAGAAATATGATCTCTCTGTCTGAGCCTGTCAACCTAGAACCTCCCAATGGCTCCGTGTATCCTATCGAAGCTAATGGGGAGTTTGGCGATATAGTTTTTAGGAATGGATGGAAGGAGTTTGTGAATGGAAATCACATAGAAGAAAATGACTCCATTCTCTTTGCGTACCGTGGGAATTCTAGATTCAAGGTTCATGTGTTCGATTCATCCGGTCATGAGAAGTCTTCATGTTCACCTTGTTCTCAAACTGTTGGTCCACCCCCATCTCAGAATATTGACTTTTCCAGTTCTGATGATGATGACATCATGAGAAAAAGCGCGAGAGAATCAGGTAATGTTATTATTGCTGCCTATGCATTATTTTTTGTAGTTACATGTTTCAAAGGAATTCTGGTCACTCTATGCTCACCCTACGAGAGTATGGTACGGTTTTCAGGATATGGAGCTCGCAAGCCGCATAATCAGGCATCTATGAAGCTTGGAGTCAGTTCTGATCCTTTGTCGAGCAACCTACGGGGAGCCTTTCCAACGACCCTACATTCTAGCCCGCCACACAACTCTATCGATGCAAGTAAAGAAGAAAGTTGAGGAGAAAGTCCAAGCAATTGGATCTGAACTTCCTATTTTTGTGAAAGAGATGACCACTACAAATATTGATGGCGGTGGCCACAGCCGAGGTGAACTGGTGAGGCTAAATACACACTCTCTTATCTACTACAGCTGCAAATATGGATGCGTTTCTCTTATCAAGAACTGATCAATTGTCTTTTTTATTGCAAAGTATGAAAGTAGTCGGTACCAATAGTTTACATCTCCAGAAACTCATAAAGTTGGCACAAGCACCAACCAAATGAAAAAAGAAAAAGAAAAACATTCTAAGCATCTGTCAATCTCCTAGAAAGCCGCCAGCCAGCCAGGTTCTAGAAATCCCGAGTAACCTTTAGCAGATGGTTGCACCTAGTAACCATATGATCCCGCTGATCCTCCGGGAGTAAGAGGGAGAGTGACCAATCTTGGATCCAGTGTGTGGCCATATGAATAATCTGCATAAAATTGGAAGCACTTGCATTGTTAAAAATCACATTATTTCGACATCTCCAAATCGACCAACATAAAGCCGATACCCCAATGCGTATTCTAGCTTTAGTGTGTTTATCGATACCATTCAATTAATTTGAAAACATTTTTTAATATTGGCTGGTGGAGGGATATTATAAGTGCTAAAGACAATGCGCCAAACAATTTTTGACAAAGCACATGAAAGAAATAAATGTTCTATTGATTCCTCTGCATCGCAAAAACAAAAACAACGTTTCTTGCTTCCCTTCAATTGTCTTTTAGTTAGATTATCCCTAGTGAGTAAAACCTTCCGATGAAGGAACCACATGATTTTTTTTTATCTTTGACGGTAATTTGAGTTTCCAAAAATATTTAGTGGGAAAGTGATCATCTGAATTCATTAAGTCTTCATACATAGACTTCACAGTGAAAATACAAGATTTAGTGAGATTCCAAACGAATCTATCAGGTTCGTCAGTAAGTTGTACCGCCATTAATTAACCGGTTACATATGTGCATCCACGAATCTCATTTAGAAGCATCAAGTATCCTCCGAAAACCAATATTCAGAGGGTGAGATAACATAACCGAATGAACCGATACATTCTTGTGCGCAACAATATTATATAATGATGGGCATTGATTTGCTAGAGCCCTTTCTCCAAAACATCTTCCATAAATCTTACTAAACGCCCAGTCCAACCCGAAAAGAACCCCGATTTAGAAACTCAGCCTTCACTCGCATGAGTCCTTTCGGTAGGTTTAGCATGAACCTGAGTTAGCGTTCTTGACATAATCCATCCTCGGTTAAGAAATTGAACAACCATTTGCTAAGCAAGCACTTATTTTTCAATTCTAGAACCTCAATACCAAGTCCCCCTTGATCTTCCGGTCTACAAATCATGTCCCATTTAGCTAATCGTTATTTTCTCTTCTTATCATCACACTGGTAGAAAAAACGGCTTTGGTCGCGGTTCGCAACAGCCATTAGTCGCGGTTGCGCAACCGCGACTAACGATGCGCAAAGGCCCCTTGGCGGTTGCTTACGCTAACTAAAGGCCCGCCGTGGCTGGCATGCGCCGGGGCGAAGGACCTTTAGTCGGTTTGTAACACGAACCGGGACTAAAGACTATTTCGAGTTATTTTTTTAATTTTTTTCTAATTATTTTTCACTCTCTTTTTTTTCCTATTTTTTAGAATTTCTACTATTTCTGTTATTTGCATAGTTTAGTCTCTATCTCTAACTACACTTATCTCTAGTCAAATTACATACTCGTGGTCAAACTTCCCGCTTGGTCACCCATCCTCCCACTACTCTAGCACGCTTAACTTCCGAGTTCCATCCCATTCCGCATCCAAGTGCTTCGCACGCATGTATGTGATAGTAGTATCATATCAATCCTATTAACATGTTGTTCGATGTCACATTTCTTTATTGTTTGAATTTCAAATAATTCTTTTCATAAACAAAAGTAATGATGTAATAATAATCTTGAACAAATAAATAAACATTAACTTTTTAATTTATATTATTTTTTATTTTATTAATTAATTCAATTTTTTTTGCCAAACCTAAAATCTAAAAATTTGAAAATCTAAAAATTGGGTAAAATGATAGTAATCTTTATGCAGGATGCAATTATTAATTTTAGGTTTTTTAAAAATAAAAATATATAAAATCCGTAATTTATAGCAAAAACTAAAATCTTCCTGCTTTTGTATTTCCATTTGGAATTTTGAGAATCTAAAAATTGGCTAACCGGGTAAACCCGGTGAATTCGGATGTAACTTTTTCCCAGGATTTTTTTGATATATTATAAGTTTTTTCCGACGTCGTATGCAAAAGTTATTGCGGTTTTACCATTTTTTTAAAAAATTTGCAAAAAAAGTGAAAATTGAATTTCTTAATTTCTCCGAATAGTAGGTTGCATAACATACAAGAATCTGAAAACGATTTTTTTGAATTTTCTATCATTTTCTTTTGTATTTTACAAACCAAAAAAAGGCGATCCACGGGGGGGTGCGTGGGAGTAAAAACTAAACCTTTAGTCGCGGTTGGGGACACCAACCGCGACTAAAGGGGTCCGCCGGCCGCATCCCTCCATAGACCTTTAGTCCCGGTTGGTGTTACCAACCGCGACGTCTCGGATGGAGCATTAGTCGCGGGTCGCCTCCCGAACCGCGACTAAAGCCCCCTTTAGTCGCGGTTCGAATATTTTCGCGACTAATGAGGCTGGACGGAAGCCCTTTTTTCTACCAGTGTCACTTTCCCAAAAAAATCTTGATCTATAGAAAGCTAATCTTTTCTTAACACCCACTGGTATCTCAGGATAAGACATCATAAAAATAGGCATATAGAGAGAACCAACTTGATGAAGACCAGCCTATCTCCATATGATAGTAGCTTGCCTTGCCAGGATCCAAGTTTTCCTCGAAAACTAAGTCTCTTCTGGATTCCACTCAAAATTATTTAATTTCCTATGACTAATAGAGGTATTCCTAGATATCGGAATTGTAAACTCCCAGAATCACATCCAAAGATCTCTCCGTAAATAAGTTCATCCTCTTTGGCCTTACCAAAATAATAAATTTCACTCTTATGAAAATTTATTTTCAGGCCAGACAACTGTTCAAACAAGCATAATACTAATTTCATATTATCGGCCTTTTGTAAATCATGCTCCAAAAACAATATTGTATTATCCGTGTATTGTAGAATAGATACTCTACCCTCAACAAGATGAGGAATTAGACCACCTACCTGGCCATCTTCCTTTTCCCTTGCAATCAAGATGGCCAACATATCAGCAACAATATTGAAAAGCACAGGAGATAATGGGTCTCCCTATCGAAGCCCTTTCTTAGTTTGAAAGTAATGGCCAATATCATCATTAACCAGTACTCCCACACTACCTCCTTGTACGAAATCCTTGATCCAATTACTCCAATTGGGAAAGCCTTTCATAGATATTTGGCTAATGCATCAACCGATGCAGAGGCCGGGGCTCACCCCATTTCGAAAAAAAAATAGATATTTGGCTAACATGGGTATTTTTTTGATAGATGTTTGGCATGGTGTATGCTTCCGCTTGTCTCCCGGACAAGACACATCCTCTCATGCTTCGGATGGAGGGCAGGAAGGAGCAGTGGTGCGCCACGTTGTGCGTCGGGTGTCGCAACCAGAGGCGGGTTTACGAGGGCTGGAACGAGTTCGTCAGGGACAACCAGCTGAAGCCGGGAGACATCTGCCTCTTCGAGGTGTCAAGCAGGGACAGCACGAGCCTCACCATGACAGTCCATCTCGTCCGCTGAGTCAGAAGTTATGTCATCGTAGCTCTCGATCCTGTCGTGGCTCCTTTACCTATGGTTCTGTAATGTGGCTTGGACTCTCTGAAACCCTGCTCGTGATATGGGAGAGCAAATTGCTGAACAGCCTGATGGGAGCCTGTTTAGGTTATTTGTGTTTGTTGAACGACTTCCTCCTGTAGTGCTATGTAACTTGGAAAAAGAATTACTGAACCTATTCGACCTGTAGTGCATCTGAATTTTCTTTTTGTTGCTGATTGGGATGCCTTTAGCTCTCTAGAACATATGCATGCTCCAGGTTGTAAGCCATTGTGCCGTGTTCCCTACTTCATGCCGTACACCACTTCCTTTGTTAGGAAAATAAACCATGTAGTTTTAGAGTCTGTAACACGTATGTGTGTGTGTGTGTGTGGAGCTAGCAGTAGCTAAACGTCCAGAGATCGTTGTGCTGGCCGTTGCGGCGTATGGTCGTGGCCGGAAATACGGCAGCCGAAGACTTGGAGCAACATGCAGATAACCATTCCTTCAGGGCTGCGTTAGCTGCAGCTTCGTTCGTGCGAGGAGGAAGGAGTGGCGTCCGGGTCTTTTGGATCATGGATCAGGTCATGTGTTAGTGGTGTGAGTGCACACGTGCATGTAGTTAGTGGCTAGGGTGTGGTGCGTATGTGAGCGCTGAGCCTACTTAAGCAACTGTAATTAGTCTGATCATTTGTGAGGAATACAGAGAAAAAGCTCGGCTGTTTGGGCAGCGCGAGGCCAAAATTCTGCCGTTCTCCATTGTTCTACTTTAAGTTTTTGTAGCTGCTCGAGGTAGAAGAAGGGGGCTGCCCTCCGGCAGCCCCAACATCCTTCAGCTGGGAGCAGGGTTTTTCCTTTATTTTTTCGTTGAAAATATTGTGAGTTATCTCTTGTGCAAGATAGATCACAGGGGCTCGTAGCAAGTAGATGCTTCGACCACATTGTCTAAAGCTAGATGTGAGGGGTCAGCTTTGAAGTGGATGTAAGAATGGCCAGGTTTAGACTAGAAACCCATGCAAGGAATTGCGACGAAGCGGAGTACAGATCCTCGAAGCCGCTTCAAGTCATGCAGCTGCCTGCCATCCCAAAACCAAGACCACGACACCAGGACCCCCACCATAGCACCTACGGTGGGAGTGCTGGTCTAGAAGCAAACGAAGCCCTTGTAGCCAGGCAGAAGGCATGACCCCTGTGCTTCTTATCTACATCATCTTGTTCTGATAAAACCCAAGCTTCTCGAGGATCTCGGTCCCTCGACAGCATCCTTTCTATGCTTTCTGGCCTGGACCTTGTGCGTCTGGATATGCCCATTTAGACCAGAATGGGGAACTGATGGCCAATCCTTGTACTCACTGAATCAGCAGCTCTTGCCAAACTTGCATAATTCTGCAATAGCATTACCATTAGACACGGATCACCACGTGGCAAAAAATTACCTCCGAGAACCCATATGCATTGTTCCTTGCTGCTGAGAATGCACATTGTTCCGGTTTCATAAGGTAACTAGTTCCAAAAATTAACCACTTTTGCTTGATTGTAGAGAAGGTGTCACGGGTAATGCTTCTATTCCCATGTACTCTTCAGAAAAAACCTCACCGTTTTTTTCAAACATGTCTGTCAGACTGCAGTCTATGTTTCTGCCCTTAATTACCCAAAACCGTGGTTTTATCTTTCCCTCCAGAGAATAGCTGAAGTACCTTGGGTACTCCACAATCGCTTTTAGAGGCTTCTTCATGGTTTGTAACAGAAACTCAAGCTTTGGTTTCAGAACAAGGTCAATACTGTAGCCCAGAAGTGGGGAGAATCTTGAGATCATTGAGCATATATCTTTCTTAGACAAGACCATCATCATGATTCATGAAGTAATTCATTATGTAAATATTGCATTTAGGTTACAAGCGTTGAATACTTAAGAGTTTAAGATAACAGCATATTAATGTATATATTTAACTAGTGAAAATCATGTTATTAGACTTCAGCTAAACAACAAATTGGAAACCAAGTAATCGACCACCATAAATAGAAGATTGACTACACAAGTGGATTATGCTATCAACAGTAACCAGACCATAAACCGCAATTGATCCAATTTGGTCAAAAGCACAAACCAAATGGTTTACAAATAGTAATATGGTGGTAATACACTTTCTTCGCGAACAGTTCCGATATAGCAGGTCTAACAAGCAAGGAACACTACAAGTAAGTGGATACCCTAACACCCCCCGCCGCCCTTCCCCACCCCCTCCCCTCTCCTCGCCGTCCCCTGAGGCTGCCGGTGATGGGCGCGGCGGGGATCTTCTCGCGGGTCCTCTGATGCGGCGGTATGGAGGCAAGCCTCGCACTAGGGGGATGGCCTCGGATCCTGGCGGCGCGGCCCTCCCCTCCCTCCCTCGCCTCGGCCTCGCCGGTGCTTGGTTGGCTGCGGGGTGCTGCTCCGCGTCCAGGTCTGGGACCACGGTATCAAGGGCGGCGGCCCTGGATGGCGGAGACGGCGTCGACCTGGCGGCGGGTGGCGGGCGTCCGGTGCTGCTGACTGTGGCACCGCAGTGGTGGTCTTCTCTTTCGTCGGAGGAGATCGGCTAGTTTGTGTTGCTAGCTTTGGCGGATCTCGCGATTTGTCGTCTAGCTCCCGATGGCGAGGCGTAGCTGCCGGTGAAAGCTGGCCCTGACTTCGGTCATGGCGGATGATGGCGACGCATCTTCGTCGTTACCTTATTGAAGGCATTGTCTCTGCAGTCTGCGTTTCTTCGCCTGGGCTTTTCCAGGGGAAACCCTAGACCCGGGTCTCCCGGATCGGAGGGATGGCGGCATGCAACGCCGTTCTACCTGCTGGGGCATCGTTTTGGAGCAGACAACGGATGGTGGTGGTGCTGAGGTGGAGCGGTGTTCTTTGCTGTGTCGGCGTCGTCGAGTCTCCGCGGCATGGTGCAGCGGTGCCTCTGTTACCCTCCAAAACCCACCGACGGGCAATGGCTAAGCAACACGAAGAGTCGGGGGGCTCCCAAGGCCGCTTAGTGGACCCTGGCACCTCGCGTCGTCCCGCAAATCTTCCAGCCACGTCCTGGCGGTTGCTAGGGCGTGCCACCTGACCTAGACCCGATCGGGAAGGTGTTAGAGTGCTTCGATTGTTCCTGCATGGTAGACACGTAAACATTAAATACGAGCCCTATCGGCTCTCGGTTGCCCGTGGATCGGCTCAAGGAGCCGATCGCCCCATGTTTCACGTTGGATTTACAATGGCATGGGGATCCTGCTTGATCAGAACAAAGCTAAAGCGATCCACGACAGTTTAGGGTTTTCACCGCATAACCGGAACGTCCTACGTGCGATCGGGCCTAGCAGCTACGGAAGATGATGCAAACCACCCCTACGAGAGGCCTAAAAACCAACATAGCGTTGATTCCCGGAACATCCCTTGCAGGACGGTGAACAACACCTAACGCACTACCGGATCGTCCGACCCCAGCATAAGGCCTAACTATGCAGATATTAAACTAATCCCTGCGGAGTAAGGAGCAACTATAACGGATCGGATCTACCAAGTAGCGAACAAGCAAGATGCTGCCCTTACACCCAGATAGGTGTAAGGGCAGCTAGGTGTCGAGGGACGGCATTGCCACGCAGATATGCACACGAAAGCATCAATGCAAGCCCCTAAACACCTAAGAATAAATAGTACTGCTCGCCATCAACAACGCTTCAAAGACGAGCAAGGTAGATGAATAACGTATACTGCCTAGATCTCTAGATGCGATCTAGGCAGCATGGTGCTTACCCGGAGAAACCCTCGAAGAAAGGGGTGGCGATGCGCCTGATTTGTGTTGGTTGAACGATGATTGTCCTCCTTTTCCGATAACCCTAGATACATATTTATAGTCCAAGGGACTTTCTAATTGAGGCGTGCACCTAACCGTGCACGGGCCAGACTCTATCTGTTAATTCTAAACACGATACGATCTAATAATATTACAGATACACGGGCCACTTAGCCCAAACTCTTAGCGCAAGGCCGCTTCGAAGATGCTCCACGTGTACGTCCTCCCAACCCATCTTCACTTACGGCCCATCTCCTGATTTGGCCAAAATCGGGTGGTAACACATGCCCCCCTGGTTTTGACAATGATAATTGCAAAACCATCCGTCTCCTTCGAAGGGTCATGTCGCGGCAGAACCGTCGCAGTATTCTTCATGATGACGTCTTGCCTTCCCAACTTCTCTCGCACGATTTGACGGTTCCGGCACCACGTCTCGGAAACCTTTAAGCATTAAATCGTTATATCCCCTTTTATTTGGCCACTTCCTGTATTTCCCTTCTTCATCCCCTGCTCCACAGTAGCCATCGGCAAACCAAAAACCCTCCTTAGCCCCCATGGATTCTTCCTCCTCCTCCGTCTCCTCCGGCTGTCTTTCCGCCTCCTCCTCCTCCGAGCTCGAGCAGGAGGTCGATCCGATGGCCATCTACGAGGCCCGCGCCCCGAGCATTGGGACGCGCGGGACCGGGACTCCTCCAACGAGTCGAAGAGACGACGAACCCCTCACCGACGGGGAAGAAGACCTTCAGTTCCTCATTGACGGGGAGCCGGAGGCAACAAGCGAGGACGACCTCTGCCCCGGGAGGGGAACTTTTCCTCCGACGGGGAGGAAGAAGAAGAGGAAGAAGACGACGACTCCCTCGAGGGTTACCCACCAGCGAAACGCCTCCGCATGTGGTGGGACGACGACGACAGCGATGATGAAGAAGAGGATGAAGCTCCCGCAGGGCTACGGAGCAGCGACAGAGCCCATCGCAGCGCCGATGGGAGCTCTGAAAATGATGATGAGGGTAGTGACGGCCCGTAGACTAGGATCTACTAGTGTAGGCCTAGCAGTAGTAGATTGGCCAACATACCCTTCTTTTGTTCTCCCTTTTTTAAGCAATCGGCTCTTCCTTTGTAAGAAATCTGGTTTATCAATGAACAATTTCTCCAATTTGATTTTACCGATTCTTTTTTATGCTAATTTAGCCGATTGTCAACTCGATCGATGTTTAATGAGCCGATCTCCACGCATCGATCCCCCCATGATCCACTCTCCATCTTTTTGACATCGGAGTGATCGTAAATTTGGTCAATGCTCAATAAATCAATGTCTGCGGGACCAGCCGATGACTCTTCAATCGGCTTCTAAAAACAGAGCATCCACGAGGCCAGCTGCCCCCCGAGCCTCAGCCGAGGTGAAAACAGTGATGAGGACCCGTAATTTAAACAGTCCCGGGCTTGATCACGTCTGAAAGAGATATCACGCAGGGCCAACCAGCCGATCACCTTTCTTCCATTGTCAGCCGATACTTTAGATGACCACCCATAGCTCAATGAGCAATAGGCTGTCTTGGATACCAACTCTCTCCTGACAGCACTGCCAAACTGGCGACGAGGCAACTTTGAGCACTTGTACTAGAGTCGATGATTGTGTATCGGCTTTGCACCATGAGATACCTCAAACAGCATCATGACTCTTGCCAGCCAACCCAGCGGGCTGGTAATCTAATTTTGGGCAAGTGTCTACAATAGAGCTCTGGGCTTGTCGCCTCATTGACTTGTATGCGGAAACTGATATTTTTGCGACATCAGCACCATTCCTCAGACAAGCTGTGATGCAGAGCCAGTTGATTCCGAAAAATCGGCTTCCTTAGCAAAGGATCCTTCAGGGCAACCGCCCCCGAGCTTCTTCCGCTCAAGTCCTGCGCCTTGCTGATCAGATTGGCTCATCATCTTTGGCAGGTTAATGCAGCTCCTGGTGAAGATGTTTCCTGATGCTCTCCCCAACTTTGGTCACAACAACCTTTGACAGTAATGCCGACCAAGTCACCACCTTAGCCAAACCTTAAGCAAAAAATACCATAGCCGATTGCTTCACCATTGACTGTCCTCCTGGTCTTAGAAGAGACATGCTCCTTCGTCGGGCTCACCCTTACCCTGAACTGCATGTTTGTGCTGCTCCTGTGGTTGATCAGGGTCGTGATCCCTTAAACTTGCCCCAACCGATATCGCCAACACATGTCTGCCGCTTCTGCTAGCACTGCTGGACTTGAAGGTTTGCTAACGGAGCCAACAACAATTCCACTGAGGGGCTCCTTCAGAGAGCCTCGCTACATAACTTGATTACTGCTCCATTAGGCCTCTTTCCTTGAGTCGATGTCCGCGCATCGGCTTTTAATTCTTAAGTCGATGCCCGCGCATCGGCTGTGCTCAAAATTTTTTACATTTTCCATTTTTTACGGCCGATTTGTTTACGTATCGGCCCCCATATTTGAGCTGTTCTGCTGGGCATTTGACATGCATTCTCAGCTTCGTATCCTCGTGTCTCGTCCATCTATGTGCCCCCCGAGCCGATTCTGTCAAGTAATTGATGGTATCGGCTCTTCAGGCACCTGTTGGATCAATGCTGAACACAGACAAAGGTATATTGAGGATAGTTTCGCCGATTGCGGGAATCGGCCTCCTTTCCATTGCAATGTTTGACGATGGTTTGCAACTCCTTGGATTTCCGCTGTAGCTATGTGGCACTGCTGGAGATAAGATCCTTTGCTTTTCATTTTGAGGGCCGATCTCGGGGATCGGCCTTGCCACGTACGTCCAATGTCTTGGACCTACTCTGTTAGCCGGTGGATAAAACCAGCCTTACCCCATTTTTGAAGCTTCGATGCGCTCACAACCTCTAAACTGATTCCAGAGAGCGGCTCTTGGTTATCTGCTTCCCACACACTCATGGCAGCTAACGATATCTCGATTGAGTCATCCGCCGAACGACTTCCACTTCATCTCCATCCCACCGTATGATGCATTGGTGCATTGTAGACGGAATGCAACAGTTAGCATGAATCCAGTCCCTTCCCAATAGGACGGCGTAATTGCTTTTGTCCGACGATGAAGAACACGGTAGGTATGGTCTTCCGGCCTACGTAAGCTCTACATTCGAACACCTTTCGCTTCTGACGCCCGGCCGTTGAAGTCGCTTAATGTGATGTTGGTCTTGATCAGATCATCGCTGGAATGCCCCAAACGACGTAGCATGGAATACGGCATTATGTTGATCGCCGCTCCGATCAACCAACATCTTGCCGACAGCTGCCCGTTGATGTAACCCCTCAAGTATAGGGCTTTCAGATGCCTGTAGCTTCTATCTCGTGGCTTTTCAAAGATAATGGTCGTGGACCGCAGTGAATTGAGCCACTGAAACTTCCTCGTCGCTTGGAGCATGAAACTCCGACGGGAGTATGAACACCATGTTTGTATCGCCCGATGTTCTGTCGGCATCAGCCCGATGCCTATGCATCGCCCGTTTTGGGCGCCATACTTTCTTTGGCGGGCGCACCTGTCTCCAATGTTTGCTGAATTTTCGCGGCCAGGTCGGGCCGCTCTTCTCAACGTGTGCACCGTGCCTCGGCTTCTTCCAGTTTCCCACCGCCGCACTCTACGCTTCCGAGAGTGGCTGAGTCCATCAGGGCACCACCTTGGCCGGTGATACCTATCTTCTTCTCCATCCGACTCCTCGAAGTCTTCTTCTTGAGATGACTCAGCTCGCTTGTTATGAGGTGGGAGAGGCTAGGCGTTCGAACACCGAAACTTCGTTTGTCCTCTCCTTGTGTTTGCATTCGGGCAATTCTCGATTGTTGGCAATTGGCTCATTCCCGAGTCCCAGCAATGTTTGAAGAAGGGACAGTCCCAGTGCTTATCCACGTTGTCTTGCTCCCTTGACCTCCTCTAGCGACGTTCGCACCCGTCGTTGTTCCCGTCATGCCGACGATACCTCCCGTTTTCGCATCGACCGACGATATCTTTCATCGCCTTCGTCGTAGCGCCGACGTCGGTCGTACGCTGCTCATATTTGTTGAGGAGATGCACGGAGAGTGGGCGCTGATACCGTATGCTTCTCACCTCCTCCTCGGTTAGGTACCGTCTATCATCATCTTGGGGCCGGTCGCGTGGAACGGCCTCCTCTTTATCTTTGCCACGAGAGTGGCTGCTCTCTGCTTTGTCCGCCTATGGCAGTTCACCAGCCTGGCCATGTTAACACTAAAGGAGAACCCTGGCTCCCTTATGGAGTGGCTGAGATCTACCGTGTTGACGCCATGCGACGGACGCGTGTTTCCCTTGAGCTTGATGCCGCGAGCACGGGTCGTCTCAAAGGAGCCGATGAGCTCGGCTTCACGATGGCCTTCACTCATCGTATTTCTTCTTGTGCTCCGCAGGGAGATCCTCGTATGTGATCTGCTCCTCTGCCATCTCGGATGTTGTTGACGTGGATGTTGCAGAAGGCGTCCCACCGGGCGTTAATGTGTTACCCTCCAAAACCCACCGACGGGCAATGGCTAAGCAACACGAAGAGCCGGAGGCTCCCAAGGCCGCTTAGTGGACCCCGGCACCTCGCGTCGTCCCGCAAATCTTCCAGCCACGTCCTGGCGGTTGCTAGGGCGTGCCACCTGACCTAGACCCGATCAGGAAGGTGTTAGAGTGCTTCGATTGTTCCTGCATGGTAGACACGTAAATGAAGGAGATATGCCCTAGAGACAATAATAAAGTAGTTATTATTTATATCTTTATGTTTATGATAAATGTTTATATATCATGCTATAATTGTATTAACCGAAACATTAGTACATGTGTGATATATAGACAACAAAGAAGTCCCTAGTATGCCTCTTAAACTAGCTTGTTGATTAATGGATGATTAGTTTCATAATCATGAACATTGGATGTTATTAATAACAAGGTTATATCATTATATGAATGATGTAATGGACACACCCAATTAAGCGTAGCATAAGATCTCGTCATTAAGTTATTTGCTATAAGCTTTCGATACATAGTTACCTAGTCCTTATGACCATGAGATCATGTAAATCACTTATACCGGAAAGGTACTTTGATTACATCAAACGCCACCGCGTAAATGGGTGGTTATAAAGGTGGGATTAAGTATCCGGAAAGTATGAGTTGAGGCATATGGATCAACAAGTGGGATTTGTCCATCCCGATGACGGATAGATATACTCTGGGCCCTCTCGGTGGAATGTCGTCTAATGTCTTGCAAGCATATGTATAAGTTCATAAGAGACCACATACCACTTACGAGTAAAGAGTACTTGTCAGAGACGAGGTTGAACAAGGTATAGAGTGATACCGATGATCAAACCTCGGACAAGTAAAATATCGCGTGACAAAGGGAATTGGTAATATATGTGAATGGTTCATTCGATCACGAAGTCATCGTTGAATATGTGGGAGCCATTATGGATCTCCAGATCCCGCTATTGGTTATTGGTCGGAGTGAGTACTCAACCATGTCCGCATAGTTCACGAACCGTAGGGTGACACACTTAAAGTTGGATGTTGAAATGGTAGAAACTTGAATATGGAATGGAGTTCGAATATTTGTTCGGAGTCCGGATAAGATCCCAGACATCACGAGGAGTTCCGGAATGGTCCGAGAATAAGATTCATATATAGGAAGTCATATTCCAAGTTTGGAAATGATCCGGTGCATTTATGGCAGGTTCTAGAAGGTTCTAGAAAAGTCCGGAAGAAATCACCATGGAAAGTAGAGTCCCGGAGGGACTCCACCTTGCATGACCAGCCAACCCTAAAGGGGAGGAGTCCATGGTGGACTCCCCTAGGGTGGCCGGCCAAACCCCCTCATGGAAAGGGGGAATCCCACCTCAAGTGGGATTCCCACCTTGGGTAGGTTTTCCCACATATGGGAGGTTTTAGTGTTGGGGTCTTATTCGAAGACTTGGACTAGAACTCTTGGTGCTTCCACCTATATAATGAGGAGGAGAGGAGGGGGCAGCCACTCTTTGGCTCAGCCTTGGCCGCACCCTTAGAGGGCCGGCGCCCAACCCCTCTCTCCCCAAACCCTAGCGGTCTCTCTCCTCCACCACATCCCGCACGCTAAGCGAAGCTCCGCCGGATTTCTTCACCACCACCGACACCACGCCGTCGTGCTGTCGGATTCAAGAGGAGCTACTACTTCCGCTGCCCGCTGAACGGGGAGGTGGACGTCGTCTTCATCAACAACCGAACGTGTGACCGAGCACGGAGGTGCTGCCCGTTCGTGGCGCCGGAACCGATCGTGATCAAGATCTTCTACGCGCTTTTGCAAGCGGCAAGTGAACGTCTACCGCAGCAACAAGAGCCTCCTCTTGTAGGCTTTGGAATCTCTTCAAGGGTAAGACTCGATAATCCCCTCGTTGCTACCGTCTTCTAGATTGCATCTTGGCTTGGATTTCGTGTTTGCGGTAGGAAAATTTTTGTTTTCTATGCAACGTTATCCTACAAGTGGTATCAGAGCCGTGTCTATGCATAGATGGTTGCACGAGTAGAACACAATGGTTTTGTGGCGTTGATGCTTATGTTATCTTTAGCTTGAGTACTTTGCATCTTTGTGGCATAGTGGGATGAAGCGGCTCGGGCTAACTTTACATGACCGCGTTCATGAGATTTGCTCCACGCTGACATGCAACTTGTATTGCATAAGTGGCTTTGCGGGTGTCTGTCTCTCCTACTATAGTGAAGATTCAATTTACTCTTCTATTGACAACACTAGTATCACCGTTGTGGTTCATGTTCGTAGGTAGATTAGATCTCACTCTAAAACCCTAAACCACGTAAAATATGCAAACCAAATTAGAGACGTCTAACTTGTTTTTGCAGGGTTTGGTGATGTGATATGGCCATAATGTGATGATGAATATGTATGAGATGATCATTATTGTATTGTGGCCACCGGCAGGAGCCTTATGGTTGTCTTTAATTTTCATGTTGAGTAGTATTTCAAAATAGTTGTAATAGTTGCTACATGAGGTGAACAACCATGAAGCCGGCGCCATGAACCTTGACGCTACGCCGACGATGATGGAGATCATGCCCGAAGATGATGGAGATCATGTCCGTGCTTTGGAGATGAAGATCGAAGGCGCAAAGACTAAAGGGCCATATCATATCACATATGAATTGCATGTGATGTTAATCCTTTATGCATCTTATTTTGCTTAGATCGCGACGGTAGCATTATAAGATGATCCCTCACATTAATATCAAGATAATAAAGTGTTCTTCCCTCGTATGCACCGTTGCATTGTTCGACGTTTTGAAGCATCTCGTGATGATCGGGTGTGATAAACTCGACATACAACGGGTGTAAGCCATGTTGCACACGCGGAATACTTGGGTTTGCTTGACGAGCCTAGCATGTACAGACATGGCCTCGGGACAACGGAAACCGAAAGGTTGAACACGAGTCATATGGATGATATGATCAACATGTTGATGTTCACCATTGAAACTACATCATCACACGTGATGATCGGTTTTGGTGTAGTGGATTTGGATCGTGTACCACTTTACAACTATGAGGGATGTTGTATTAAGTGGGAGTTCATTAGTAATTAGATTAAAACATGAACTAATTATCATAAACATAGTCAGAGTAGTATTTTGAATTAATTTTGTAGTATTGGCATCCGTTTACTACTATGCGCTAGTCTTATAATTGAGATAGAAATACTGTTAAAATCTGACTAGAAACTTTACGGATTAGTACCGTATTGTTAATGAATCAAGAAATGATTAAGTCCTATTGCAAACATTTAGTGAAACTTACTTTGTTGATTCAGAGAGCTATGGTTTCAATTAGTACCTAAAGTTATCTTGTCTCCGTGAAACTTGAAGTTCAAATCTGTTTGAAAAGTAAGGAGCTGAAAATTTAGTTTTCAGAAATAATCAAGGTATGAGATATATGTGATATCTAAGACCTTATTACAAGATGATAGAATAAAGTTTGGTGAGACTACATAAACTCATAAGTTTTATGGGAATGTACGAAGGTTGAAGACGCAAGGCGCCACAATCCTCCAACTATTGGGGCACTAACGATATTCGCATATCCATGAAGTGACCATCCTTAAATATGCACCGTTACTAAGATTCGTCGTTTCGAAGCATCACGTGATGATCGGGTGTTATAGATTCTACGTGTGCTTACAACAGGTGCAAGCCAGATTTGCACATGCGAATACTAAGGTTAAACTTTATGAGCCTAGCATGTACAGACATGGTCTCAAAAAGTTGTCATGAATTGATGGATAAAATTATGAGTGAAATTGTTCATCATAGTTACTAATAAGTGAAATCTAGAACACTTGTCATATGATGATCAACTTCAAAATAAGAACCTCAAGGTTATTGGTATTAGACCAACAAACCTAGAAGTTATTAATGTTGAAGTGTTTTTCTAATAATGAGGAAAGCTAAAAGAAAAACCGCAAAAGATATTTTGGCAAAAGAAAAGAGAAGACTAGAAAGTCTAGCTCAGTGTATATAAATGATATACATGTTATGGTTGTATTCCTAGTTAACTCACACTATGAAATTCTTGGGTACTAGTACTATATTGGTTGGTATGAAGTGTCATACAAAACAACGCAATACAAGAATACAATGGCCTAAGTGACTGACAAGGAATATGATAGGAATGCACGTCAGGAACAAAAATAAAGTGTTATTATGTTCGTAATTGGCATTCTATCTAGCCCTTAGAATTTATAATAAAGAGCTTAATAAATTGTTATTTTGCTCTGGTCAAATAAAAACAATGAGTTGTTTAAAGTTATGACATTACTCCATGTACGATGGATAAGTTATTATAAATCTTAATGGTGAAACACACATACATAACACTGACGCTAAAATGCCATAAGGCAAATGATTTGAATTCCACTTATTTGTGGAACCGCCATTTAGGTCATGTTAGAAAGGATCGCATGAAGGAACTCCATGCAAATGGATTTTTGGAGTCATTCGATTTGTTGAATCGTTTGACACTTGCAAAATCTTTTCTAAAAGGTAATGACTGAAATACCGTTCATAGGCCGAAGAATTTAACGGGCAACTAACTTAGTGAAAACATGCATAATGATATATGTGGTTCATGGGCATAGTTGTGTGCGGAAGATTCTTCTACTTCATGAAAAATTTCAAACAATGAATTGAGTATATATGTGGATATATTCAATAAGGAAAAGTTTGAAACATTTGAATAGGATTCAAATAAATTTCAGCATGAAGTGGAAATCATCGGAATAGAAAAGTCAAATATCTATGATTGGATCATGGAGGAAATATTTGAATTACGAATTTTAGCGAACATCTAAGAGAGTTATGAAATTGTTCTACAACTCACATTTCTTGGAGTATCATAGTGATGATGAAGTATCCGAGAGATGTATCCAAACCTAGTTGGGTCAATGATGAGATAAAATATTAATGCCATTATATTTTTATGGATTATGCTTTAGAGACTACCGCTTTACACTGAATAGAGCATCATAATGATCCGTTGAATTGACACCATACAAGTTATGGCATGGGTATAAACCCTAATAGTCAACCAAAATCGGATGAATGTCTTTGTTGGTTATCCCAGAGATTTAATTGGGAATTCTTCCCACGAGACAAAGACAAAAGTGTTTGTCAATGTTTCTTATTTCCGAGAAATTGTTTCGAGTGAAGTTTTTGAGTGGGAGGACAATATAATTTGATAAGGTTTATGAACCTGAGCATAATGATCAGAGTAGCGCAGCATCGGAATTGGTTTCGGAAGCGGCCACGACGATCATGGCTCTCATGACTACAAAGTGTTTTAGCCATGGAGATCGAAGTACATATTGAACCTTTGTAGGTATGGTTTACTTTGTGATCAAATAAATGATTTGTGGACAAAGGATTGATTTTGAACAATGATAAACCAACTACAAAACAAAGAAGTTATGATGGGCCCTGACTCCGTTAAAATGGCCATGCGCCATGAAATCCAAGATAGATGAATACTTTATGAAAGTAAATGGATCTATGAAATTGATAGACTTGGATGAAATATCCTTGAAGAAAGCTTGACTTATCGAAAAATTGTTTACGACAAAGTTCAAAGAGTTGAATACGATAAGATTAGATCTTCCGTAGCAATGCTTATAGTCTATGTGGATTATTCTAGTAATCACTACATATTTCTTTTATAAGATATGCTAGTAGGATGGAAAAATACATTACTTATCAGAAGTATGTATTAAAGGTGTATACAAGATACAACCAAGAGTTTTGCTGGTCCGTGGAATACTAGATAAGTATACGAACTTCAATTGGATGAAGTAAGTATCGGAGTTGGAATCTTCACCAGATGAAATAGTCAAAGAGTTTTTGATTTCATCAAGAGACGATGAAGAGGCTTGTATTTGCAAGAAATTAAGTGGGAGCGCTGAGACATATTTATAATACTTTATGTAGGTGACATATAGTTGGTTATAAATGATGTAATTATATACTTGATTAAAAGGTTTCATTGAGAAATTAATTTCAATGAAAGGATATGGACTGAAACATATTTAGTGTCAAGATCTATGAAGATAGATTGAAACACATAATAAGTTTAAGTCAAAGTACATAGAATGGATATTGAAGTAGTTCAATATATAAATATTAAGAAAATGTTCTTGTCATGTTAAGTTTTAACAAGACTTGAATGTATCTGACACTCAATGAGTAAAAACACATGAGTGATTATAGATCACGAATAATATGTACACAATCAGATGTCATGTGCTATAAAGTGTTATGAGTATATACCAGAATGATTCATATGATGATCATTGGACGACAGTAAGAATATCCTGAGTACTTTAGAAGAACTAAGGATATATATATATAGTTTTGTATGAGGAAATGACAAACAAATCACTGTAAAGGTGTTACACCGATATTTGTTTTGTCACATATAAAATATAATTTCAATCTCAAATTAGACTAAGTGTTGTTTAAAAGGTAGCACAATGAGCTAGAAGTTGTCTATGCTAGATTTAGAAGAGTTCTAAATATTGTAACGGAATCTACAAAAGAAGGCAGAGTATGTCATTGTTTTGACAATGACAAAGGATGTTAAGTCAAGATGTTCTTTGAGAATTTGGTGTATTTCCGACAGAGTCAGAACTTTGAAGCTATATTGTGTGTGACAATATTAGTGACATATTTCAGACCGCGGAATTAAGGTTCCACCAGAAGACCAAACATATTTAAGGCCGACTCATTTGGAAATGAGTGATGCGTTGAGACGCAAATGAATTACAAAATACATACGGTTCTGAGCATGTCGATCCGTTGACTAAAACCTCTCTCATGAGCGAAACATGATAAAGCACCAGAAGGCCAAGGTGTTATATCTTTACAATGTAAACTAGATTATTGACTCTAGTGCAAGTGGGAGACAAGGAGATATGCCCTAGAGACAATAATAAAGTAGTTATTATTTATATCTTTATGTTTATGATAAATGTTTATATATCATGCTATAATTGTATTAACCGAAACATTAGTACATGTGTGATATATAGACAACAAAGAAGTCCCTAGTATGCCTCTTAAACTAGCTTGTTGATTAATGGATGATTAGTTTCATAATCATGAACATTGGATGTTATTAATAACAAGGTTATATCATTATATGAATGATGTAATGGACACACCCAATTAAGCGTAGCATAAGATCTCGTCATTAAGTTATTTGCTATAAGCTTTCGATACATAGTTACCTAGTCCTTATGACCATGAGATCATGTAAATCACTTATACCGGAAAGGTACTTTGATTACATCAAACGCCACTGCGTAAATGGGTGGTTATAAAGGTGGGATTAAGTATCCGGAAAGTATGAGTTGAGGCATATGGATCAACAAAGTGGGATTTGTCCATCCCGATGACGGATAGATATACTCTGGGCCCTCTCGGTGGAATGTCGTCTAATGTCTTGCAAGCATATGAATAAGTTCATAAGAGACCACATACCACGGTACGAGTAAAGAGTACTTCAGGAGACGAGGTTGAACAAGGTATAGAGTGATACCGATGATCAAACCTCGGACAAGTAAAATATCGCGTGACAAAGGGAATTGGTAATATATGTGAATGGTTCATTCGATCACCGAAGTCATCGTTGAATATGTGGGAGCCATTATGGATCTCCGTATCCCGCTATTGGTTATTGGTCGGTGAGTACTCAACCATGTCCGCATAGTTCACGAACCGTAGGGTGACACACTTAAAGTTGGATGTTGAAATGGTAGAAACTTGAATATGGAATGGAGTTCGAATATTTGTTCGGAGTCCCGGATAAGATCCCGGACATCACGAGGAGTTCCGGAATGGTCCGGAGAATAAGATTCATATATAGGAAGTCATATTCCAAGTTTGGAAATGATCCGGCATTTATGGCAGGTTCTAGAAGGTTCTAGAAAAGTCCGAAGAAATCACCATGGAAAGTAGAGTCCCGGAGGGACTCCACCTTGCATGACCAGCCAACCCTAAAGGGGAGGAGTCCATGGTGGACTCCCCTAGGGTGGCCGGCCAAACCCCCTCATGGAAAGGGGGAATCCCACCTCAAGTGGGATTCCCACCTTGGGTAGGTTTTCCCACATATGGGAGGTTTTAGTGTTGGGGTCTTATTCGAAGACTTGGACTAGAACTCTTGGTGCTTCCACCTATATAATGAGGAGGAGAGGGAGGGGGCAGCCACTCTTTGGCTCAGCCTTGGCCGCACCCCTTAGAGGGCCGGCGCCCAACCCCCCTCTCTCCCCAAACCCTAGCGGTCTCTCTCCTCCACCACATCCCGCACGCTAAGCGAAGCTCCGCCGGATTTCTTCACCACCACCGACACCACGCCGTCGTGCGTCGGATTCAAGAGGAGCTACTACTTCCGCTGCCCGCCGGAACGGGGAGGTGGACGTCGTCTTCATCAACAACCGAACGTGTGACCGAGTACGGAGGTGCTGCCCGTTCGTGGCGCCGGAACCGATCGTGATCAAGATCTTCTACGCGCTTTTGCAAGCGGCAAGTGAACGTCTACCGCAGCAACAAGAGCCTCCTCTTGTAGGCTTTGGAATCTCTTCAAGGGTAAGACTCGATAATCCCCTCGTTGCTACCGTCTTCTAGATTGCATCTTGGCTTGGATTTCGTGTTTGCGGTAGGAAAATTTTTGTTTTCTATGCAACGTTATCCTACAGTAAACATTAAATACGAGCCCTATCGGCTCTCAGGTTGCCCTGTGGATCGGCTCAAGGAGCCGATCGCCCCATGTTTCACGTTGGATTTACAATGGCATGGGGATCCTGCTTGATCAGAACAAAGCTAAAGCGATCCACTACAGTTTAGGGTTTTCACCGCATAACCGGAACGTCCTACGTGCGATCGGGCCTAGCAGCTACGGAAGATGATGCAAACCACCCCTACGAGAGGCCTAAAAACCAAGGTTTAAAATAGCGTGCTAAATGAAATAGCGTCAGCCTCCTTCAAACGCTATGGACGCTATGTCGTGCTAATTGCGTGCTATATTTTAAATAGCGTTTTGAAAAAATACCAAATATAGCGTAAAAATAAAGGACTTGGCTAAAAAGGTTGGATAGTTAGTCCAAAATAACTGAATCATACATACATAACCACATACAATAAATAGATCTCCATTTTTTTAGAAGGCTAACATCAATATTCCACAACATAGTATAAATTATTTATTAAGAATCATCAGCATTAGTGATATTATGTTCTAATCTAGAAGAGGAATCAACAGATTGCATTTCATCATCACGAAAAAGTGAAAGCAAATTAGCTTGAAAAAATAGCGCGCTAAAGCTATAAAGATTTAGCGCGATATAGCATGCTATTTCACAAATAGCGCCATAGCGAGAAAAATTACTAAAATTTAGCATGGACCCTCCAAATATGCTATAGCGTGGTATTAGCGGAGAAATAACGCGCTATTTAAAACCTTGCTAAAAACCAACATAGCGTTGATTCCCGGAACATCCCTTGCAGGGACGGTGAACAACACCTAACGCACTACCGGATCGTCCGACCCCAGCATAAGGCCTAACTATGCAGATATTAAACTAATCTCGCGGAGCAAGGAGCAACTATAACGGATCGGATCTACTAAGTAGCGAACAAGCAAGATGCTGCCCTTAGATAGGTGTAAGGGCAGCTAGGTGTCGAGGGACGGCATTGCCACGCAGATATGCACGCGAAAGCATCAATGCAAGCCCCTAAACACCTAAGGATAAATAGTACTGCTCGCCATCAACAAGGCTTCAGACGAGCAGACAAGGTAGACGAATAAACGATATGCCTAGATCGCTAGATGCGATCTAGGCAGCATGGTGCTTACCCGGGAGAAACCATCGAAGAAAGGGGTGGCGATGCGCCTAATTTGTGTTGGTTGAACGATGATTGTCCTCCTTTTCCGATAACCCTAGATACATATTTATAGTCCAAGGGACTTTCTAATTGAGGCGTGCACCTAACCGTGCACGGGCCAGACTCTATCCGTTAATTCTAAACACGATACGATCTAATAATATTACAGATACACGGGCCACTTAGCCCAAACTCTTAGCGCAAGGCCGCTTCGAAGATGCTCCACGTGTACGTCCTCCCAGCCCATCTTCACTTACGGCCCATCTCCTGATTTGGCCAAAATCGGGTGGTAACAGCCTCGGAGACGGACGCAGTGTGATGGACGCGCGCAGGATGGTGGTGTCGTCTGGCGCCGTGGCGGCATCGATGGCAGGCCTGGCAAGGTCAATGCGATGATCCCTCTTGAAGATGGAGTCGAGGAAGACGGTGGTAGCAGCTTCTGTGGCGTGGGCGTTGGCGTGCGCTGAGAGTTTGCTTGACTGGATGTGTTTCTCATCTGTTATTGGGCGGCATGGGAAGGCATTTGGTTTTTTGGATGGTGTGAGTTGGTGTATTGTCACCCCCTTCATCCCACTGTAGGTTTAGCAAGGTGGCTTCAAGTTTGATTATTTATATTGCTTCTTGTAAAGTGTTGTGAATAATTTAATAAAAAAAGCTGTGTGCATTCCTTGGATGCAGAAGCTGGGGTGATATTTCCCCATTTCAAAAAAAAGTAAGTGGATACCCAGAACTTGAACCCGTCAGTTTTTTGGTTGGGTGAAGTTTCCAAATTGTTAGTTAAGTTTGACGGGGTAGTGCGATGTATTTATTTGCAAGCTAGTATAAAGTTTGACCATATTTGCAAGCTAGTCTATCTTTAGATGGTTGATACATTCAGCCACCCTATGTGACCCATGGGATGTAATAAGTTCTTTGGATACTTGGATATTTTGAAATAAAAGTTACATGCATCAATTGATGCAGAGGCTCGGACATGTTTCCACGTTTCGAAAAAAAATTGATGGGATGTGTCTACCTTGGCCTGTTAGATGAAACATCTTTAGCAGTGGTGCATGCTCTTTGGTTTGGCGAGTTTCATTAGAAAAAAAAATGATAATTAGTGCGAAAATACACTTTTCACAATGATAGTTACTTGGCATCGTAGTAGTTGCAAAGTGACTCTGCAATGGTAAGCTCCGCGTTAACTGCGACTCGCGCGTCGACTGCCACAGTGCCACTCCGCGAGCAAGGCTGGCAACGAGCATGTCGTGACGTTAGACAGCAAAACATGGCTACAACACGGGTGCTGAGGCCTGGTGTAGCAACATATGGAATGTACTAAGAAATGATAATAGCGACATGTCAGAAGCGTAAGATGGAAACATTGTACTTCATATAATTTCTCTCGAGGCATCAACTAATGTCCAGCCTTGGCTTAGTTTCTGGAATTATTGTTGACTCACGATAACCGCATGGTCCGCGTATATAGTGACATGCTCCTAGATACACTTATAAGAACCGTTGTGAAGCAACACTGTTCGTTGATTATGTTGAGAGCTTGGAAGCGGCATCCATAATGTTTTCGAACGACACAGCGAAGTCATCCAGAAGCTCACGATAATCCGGAAATATTTGATCGTTGATCGACAGAATTACCTTGATGATTCTATCGTAGCTCTGGTAGTGCACAATCACAGGCTGCGGAAAAAGAAACCCTGTAAGTTAGCTACAATATAAGTGGTAACACAATAAATTTGAATATTTATTCCAATTTTCTCTTCTTTTCTAATCTTTCGCGTTATGAACTCTGGCTTTTGTTGTTCCGAAGCAATTGACCTTAGCTTAGCTTACCTCAGTCGGTATGAGTTGTGCGGGCATGCCTTTTATGAATCAAAATTTTGGTCATTTTTTAAGGGCGAGCTATATATTCACGCGCTATAAAAATTACATAATAAAAGACGCTCAAATCCTATCAAACAAACATCATTTGGTAACTTAGCAGGACGGCAGATCATCCTCCTTTATGTTTATAGTTCTAAAACTAAAATACCACATCTACAATATCTTTTTAAATTTTCATCCTCCTTTTTTTTCCGTAGGTCTCAAGTTTCAAACTTTGAATCCCACAATATAATGTTTTGTTTAATTTCATCATTTTGAGCCTATGGACGAAAATTTCGTAAAAGTAGTTACCATATATTAGACTGGAACCTTGGATCTATGATGGAAATATAGATAGACCACTTCAACATAAGAAACTTTGACAATAATTTATACGTTATTTTTATTTTATCCTTTTTAAATTCAATTATACCAAATTTAAACAATTTATTTTTTATTTTTTTCTGAAACAAATTTAAAAAGGCAATGGAATTTTCGGACTTCTGCTCATTTCAAGTGAGGCAAAAAAAAACATTTACAAATTCTAAATGGCACCATAAGGTCTAGTCATCTCTCCTTAATGTACTGTGTGGGTTTCTTTTACCTATATTTTTTTTCTAAAAACTCTATTGGTGATGGGTGTTAGAGTACACCTCCACCACCTTGTTCGAGTATTTCTTAACTCGAATCTGCTTGTCAGTAATATTTATACTCCAGTTCCTCCTAGTGGTCAACCATGCACGATGTTGGTTATTGTTGTCTTGGGTTTCTACTTTTTTATTGTTCAAATAAATGATAGTGCTGACATTTTACACAAAAATACAGTACCCATTCCGAAAGTGATGTAAAGAAAGGTTTCCAAAACTGATGTAAATAAATGGTAGTGCTGGCATTAAAAGTTTTTGATGCAAGATTGTGGGTAACTTACTTGTGGAACTCCATATACACTAGGCGCGATAAAAACAACTGGGTGCCCGTAAAGATCTATTTGTTCTGTTGGTCCAACCATGTTTGAGAACGCTATGGTTGTATTTTCAGCCATACCACCAAATATGAAAGCGCCTCCCTGCTTGGACGGTTAAGTTGCACAATTACAAACATGAACAATAAGTAAATAAAGTGTTTGGAAAATACAAATAGGCAAATATACCTTGAGACCAAACGTGTTGAGGAAAAATTCACACATCTTATGTGTGAAAGCCACTTCGAGTGAGTTCTTTTTCCTATCCATGGTTTTGTTTGCCTTGCGAACATACGCAAGTGGGTCATTGCACATGGCTAAATGGAATCGGAGAAGGATGTAGCCTATTTGATTTCCCCATGCCGCCTCATTATTCTTACCAGATTCTATCATATCAGCGTATACCTGTTCATAGTTGTAAGAAAAGTTAAGTATGGAATAGCGATATCCTCGAATTTGGGGTTCCAGAAAATGTGTAGTCAATTTAGCAACTCTGACTGTGGTAAATAAAAATAAATAATGTAATATGTAGTTATGTCAAGTGGATATTCTTTCGCAAAAAAAGTGGATATAATACCATGCATAGTTTGTCATGAAACGTCTTATCTTTGCATCATGATTGTTAATATGTTAGTAAGTATTAGTCCATATAAAAGTAATTAAGGAGCAAACATCACGTTTCCATTATCCCAAACATCATCCCTAAGTATGGAGATATATAGTTACCATTTTGTTCAGAATTAATTTCTCCGTTCACAATTAGTTTGTTTTCTAGGTTTAGTCAAACTCAAACTTTGACAAATTTAACCAAATATTTAGAAAAAAAATAGCCACATGTAGAATGTAAAATCTATATTATTGAAATTTGTATAAAGTACATTTTTATATTACATGCATTTGGTATTAAAAATATGATATTTTTTTCATATTCTTAGTCAAACTTTATAAAATTTGACTCTAACTAAACCTGGAAGGCGAAGTAAATAAAAACAAAGGGAGCATAGAAATGGACGAAGTAATCAACAATGGCATGAATTTGCTATTTCTTACACACAGATACTACATGTCACAAGAGAGAGGGAGAAAAACCGAAAATACGTTGTAACTTATGAAATGGGGCGCAAGCGAAATCTAAGCCCTTACATGTCATTGGGATGTCCACCAGTGGGGACCGCACATGTGACCACTCATACAAGAAGATTCCCTTCTCCAACTACACTACGAATTAAAAAACGAGCACAACTTTCACGAAACAAATGTAAATGAGATTTTGTTTGCATATTTGACTTCCTCGCGACGAGCTCGTCAAAATGAGTCTAATATTTAATATTTTAAAATTTATTTCGTGACCTATATCTATAGAGCCCTCTATTATTTACGCATGAAGTTCCTATGACATGACTATGTAGTCCTGCGATATGGCGTGCTAAATTTATAGAGTCCGTCCAAATTTATTAGATGGTACATACAATCCTATCAGAAGCACTGTTAGTTTTGCACATATCACAGCTGTAGATTCTCTTTTCATGTGGGGCAGTGCCGGACCGAATCTCAAGACACATGAGTAATGGGAACGGTTGTGATATCACATTCGCCCCATTTTGCATGCACCATCTGCGGGTCAGAGAAAAACTTACTTGCAGGCTAGTGAGTGGCCTTGTATTGACAGCGATGACTGACCGTAGGAATATATCCTTTGTGTTAGTGCCACCTGACATATATTAATACGTTTGACGGTAGGTTATACACAAAGCATGGGCTTCGAGGAAAAACTGTAGTATAATGATTAATTAACCTTTGTTTTGAGTAGTCACCGGCCACTTACCGGACTTGCGGAAGTAGTATCGTGATAGTGCAGCAGAAGTTACGCCGATTAGCACGTCATTGACAGTCTGCCGGGACCCAGACGAGTAAGACGATTGATGAAATAATGTAGCTACCTTTGGAAGAAGGAATTGCAGAGACAGCAAGCTATCTAGTTAGCCTTACGCAGTTCATGGTGTTCTTGATGAAGATGACGTCGTCAAAGCAAAGGCTCCGGTGCACGAAGCGGCGCCTGTTGTTGTTGTGGTGTTCGGGGAGTACTCCGCGGTCCGCCGCCGGGCTGAACACCGTGTGCGCAGGGGCCGTGTGCGGTTCTCCTCTGGAGAACAGGACCATCGCGGCGAAGCACCAAAGATCCACCACGGTGTTCCACGCGAGCACGACGTAGGACCAGACCAAGGCGGCGAACGCCAGTGCGCCGCCGGCGGACCGCGGGCGGCGCGCGTAGATGGCGCCCGCGCGGGTGGGCATGGCCGGCAGGCTGGCCGGGTCGGCGGCGCTACGTGCGGACGCCAGGAGGAGCATCATGAGCGACGCGCCGTCGCCGAGGGAGTGGTGGATGCGGATGGCCACGGTGGAGGTCACCTCCCGCTCCGATGTGGGGAAGTCGAGGAAGTGGAACTCCCAGAGCGGGCGTGACCGCGCCATGGGGAGCGTGGACAGAGACGCCACGTAGTCCTCCAATGCCTTGTCTGGGTCGGCGGCGACGGCCGCGGCATCCAGCGCCGGCACGACGATGTGGTCCTCCACCTTCACCTTCACCCGCACCCACCGCGGGTTGCCGTCCTCGGAACCATCCGTCACCTGCGCGCACTCTCATCCCATCTCAAGGGTTAAACTAAAGCTGCCAAAGGCGCGCAGCGGGTAATCCAAATGCTGCAGCTTACCTGGATGCTGTTGAAGCGCGGGTGGGGGGCAATGAGGCGGGAGATGCCGGCGCTGAAAGCCGGTTGGTTTAGACGCGAGCCCAGGCCGATGGTGACGACGATATACAGGTTATCCACGAGTCTCGACGTAGGGCTCAGGGGCTCCCCCTCTGCTGCCGACTCGTCGGCGCCGGCAGCGGCCGCTGGCGCTGCTCTTGGCTTGGTGCGTATGGAGAGTGGCCGGCTTCGTAGAGCCGCCGCCGAGGGACTACCGCTGCGCATGCTAGCTTCCATTGAAAGCAGGCGTGTTCCGCAACGGGGTTGACGGATCTGGGCGCTTGCCTTTCTTCTTTCCGGCAGCGACAAGTGTGCTGTGCTGTGCAGGGACCAATCCATGACGGCCGCATTTGTAGCTTTATTTTCTACTAGTATGTGGTTTTTTCTGCATTTGTTCAGGGACATCTGTTATTTCTGGGGGGCCGTCTTCTACTGTGCCGCGTGTGTTGCAACTTGCAACCTGGACTGCTGCACGAATGATAGCACGTGACTTTCTCTAAAAAGAAAATGTGCAAACATCACGGCATGCCCAATGCACTCTAGAGCTACTGCCTCACACCTTTAACTAGCTTCGGTGGTTCAAAGTAGGTTTGGATGAGGAGGCAGCCTCCTCTTCAAGAAGTGGGATCTTAGAGCATCCCCACTCGTTGGCGCTCCCCACGCCCAAATCCGGCGAATTTTTCGTCCGGATTGGAGGAAGATTTGGCGTGAGTAGTTTCACCGCGTGCCTGTGCGAAGTCGACGAGGAATTTGAAAACGGAAACTTGACGAACTACGGCTAAAAACGGGTGAATATAGACTAAATTTAATGATATTTATCATATAACGGGCGGAGTTCATACATAGAGGCCGAATTCGACTATATTTCGAATTCGGCTAGGGAATTCAAATGCTAATTCTAAAACACGGCGATCTACATGCCGAAATGGCGTAGAACACCGTGTAGTCGCCGCTGCCGCTGTCGGAGCTGCCGTCCCTGGCGCGGCCCGGCTGCCGCCGCCGGCCGGCGTCTCCCCACCACCCCGGATGGCTTGTACATGTCGTCGTCGGAGGACTCGAGGTCGACGACGGGGACAACGACGCCGGAAGGAGGTGTCGCGGGACGGCGGAAGCGCGCGGCATCGTCGTTGGCGGTTGTGGCGCCGCGGGCGGCGCGGGCGCGCTGGTGCGGCGCCGTCCAGCAGCCGCCGCCGTCGCTTCCTCCTCCCCGCCGCCCTGGCCGCGCCGCCCATTCCAGCGCGGCGTCCTCCTCGCGCTTCTCCTCCTCCGGTCCTCCAGCCGACCTGGCGATCGCCTCCGCCATCGCGGCGTCCTCCGCGCGTCGCCTCCTCCTCGCGAGCCGGAGTGCGGCGGCCTCTTTCTTCGTCCTCTCCGGCCGCTCTGCGGCGCGGAAGGGGTCGCGGATGACGAGGGCGCCGCGCTGCGCCTTCGGTCGGCGGCGGAGACGCCTCCTTCTTGACGCGCACCGGCGCCGAAGGCGACGTCGCCTCCTCTCTTCACCGGCGCCAAGGATGACCTCGGCGCCGATCCGGAAGACGACGAGCCGGCAGCCATGCGCCGTGGCTGCCAGACGTTTCGGCGGCGGCTCGCCGACGCCTCGATGAGCGGGCATCGTCAGCACCGGGAAGTTGCCGCCTTGGATGTGCTCGATGACGGCCTCGAGGTTCCGGCCCGGCGCGCTCCACCAACGTTTGCGGCCCGCCGAGTTGTTGCGCGGAGGCGGAGGCGGCGGGCCATCGTACGCGGCGAGCTCCCGCTCCCACCGGCGCAGGAAATACGAGTTCCACGCCGTGTAGTTGTCGGGGTGGTGGCGTGGCTCGGCGCGTTCCTCGTCCGTCATTTTCATCCGCGCCTCCTCGATCTCGATGTCGAGGAGGTCGCCCGAGGGCGGCGGCGGGATTGGCACGCCGCCACGGCTCAGCCGCCACCCGCCGCCGGGCGGCCTCGTGTCCGGCGGGCAGGGGTACCCCGCCTGGTGGAGGAGGTGCCCTCCCACGCGGAGCGAGCGGCGGGGGAAGCCGTTGTTGGCTGCGCCGTCGTCGTCGGAGAACGCCATCGTCGGAGATGTAGAGGGAGAGTGGAGGGAGAGTGGATCACGGGGTACACCTCGCGGCGAGCGGAGCGGCGTATATATGTGCGGCTGGCGCGGGGGATTAAATGCCGCGTGGAGTGCGACGCGTCCGCGGCGAGCTGACCGGCGGCAGCCTTTAGTGCGCGCGGAAGACGATGCGTGCGCGGAAGACGACGACATTAACTCGCCGCGTGGACGGCGAATGCAGACCGGTGATGACCCACAAGTATAGGGGATCGCAACAGTCTTCGAGGGAAGTATTACCCAATTTATTGATTCGACACAAGGGGAGACAAAGAATACTCGTAAGCCTTAACAGCGGAGTTGTCAATTCAGCTGCACCTGAAACAGACTTGCTCGCAAGAGTTTATCAGTAACAGTTCTATGGTAGTGGAAATAGCGGAATAACAAAGAGTGAAATAAAGACAGCAGTAGTGATTATAGTAAACAGCAGGATTAAAATACTGTAGGCATAGGGACGGATTTAACGGGCGTTGCATGGATGAGAGAAACTCATATAACAATCAAAGCATGGGCATTTGCAGATAATAATAAAACGGTATCCAAGTACTAATCAATCAATAGGCATGTGTTCCATATTTAGTCGTACGTGCTCGCAATGAGAAACTTGCACAACATCTTTTGTCCTACCAGCCGGTGGCAGCCGGGCCTCTAGGGAAACTACTGGATATTAAGGTACTCCTTTAATAGAGTACCGGAGCAAAGCATTAACACTCCGTGAACACATGTGATCCTCACATCACTACCATCCCCTCCGGTTGTCCCGATTTCTGTCACTGGGCCATTGGTTCCGGACAACAACGTGTGTATACAACTTGCAGGTAAGACCATAAACAATGAATATCTTCATGAAACAATAACATGTTCAGATCTGAGATCATGGCACTCGGGCCCTAGTGACAAGCATTAAGCATAACAAGTTGCAACAATATCATAAAAGTGACATCTACGGATACTAGGCACTATGCCCTAACAATCTTATGACTATTACATGACCAATCTCATCCAATCCCTACCATCCCCTTCAGCCTAGCGGGGGAATTACTCACACATGGATGGGGGAAACATTGCTGGTTGATGGAGAGGCGTTGGCGTGATGGCGGTGAAGATCTCCAATTCCTCGTCCCGAGTGCCGAACGGAGACTGCCCCGCGACGGAGTTTCGCGATGGCTCGGAGGGTTTCGGCGATGTCGACTTCTCCCCGTGCGTTTTAGGTCGAGGCGAATAAGTAGTCCGGGGGGCGTCGGAGGCCGGCCGAGGGGGCCACACCAGGGCCGCGCGGCCCCCCGGGCCGCGCCGCCTTATGGTGTGGGCCCTCGGGTCTCCACCTCCTTCGCCCTTCGGCTCCGTCAATATTTTGGTAAAATAGGGCCATCTGAAGAAATTCCGAGATTTTCCCGAAAGTTGGATTTCTGCACAAAAACGAGACACTGAGCAATTCTGCTGAAAACAGCGTTAGTCCGTGTTAGTTGTATCCAAAATACACAAATTAGATGCAAAATAATAGCAAAAGTGTTCGGGAAAGTAGATACGTTTTGGACGTATCAACTCCCCCTAAGCTTAGCTTATTGCTTGTCCTCAAGCAATTCAGTTAACAACTGAGCGATAAAAGAACTTTCACGAACACATTTGCTCATATGATGTATATATTCTCATGCTATGGTTAATACTTAAGCAGTTCATAATGGGATACATGCAAATAAGATCATCCAACAGCTATGTCAATCATGGAGAAGTACCAACAATTAATAATAAGCATCATGAATCATGTATGTAAGCAAGATTGCAATGTTCATAAGAGAATATGATAAAGTGGTATCCGTATTTGATCGGCAAAACATAAATGCCGAGGCACCTCTTGAGTTCATAGAAAGACTAGAAGTAGTGATTGTCAAAGATAAAAGCATCAAAGTTATACCACGATCAATCATATTTTGAGACAAGCATATTATACTAAGAATGGCAGTTGTGCTCTCAAGATAGTGCTCAAGAAAGAATGGAGACACAACATAAAAGTAAAAGATTGACCCTTCGCAGAGGGAAGCAGGATTAACATGCGCTAGAGCTTTTTATTTGTAAAGCAGGAGTAAAATTATTTTGAGAGGTGTTTGTTGTTGTCAACGAATGGTAATGGGTACACTAACTCCCTCATCAACCGGACTCACAAGAGCGGCTCCCATTTATTTATTTTTGGGTGGCACTCCTTCCAACCTTTCTTTCACAAACCATGGCTAACCGAATCCTCGTGCCTGCCAACAATCACATACCATGAAGGAGTGCCTTTTATTTAAGTTTTATTATGATGATGACACTCCCCCAACCTTTGCTTACACAAGCCATGGCTAACCGAATCCTTCGGGTGCCGTCCAACAATCACAAACCATGGAGGAGTGTCTATTTAATTAATTCGGGACTGGGAATCCCATTGCCAGCTCTTTTTGCAAAATTATTGGATAAGCGGATGTGCCACTAGTCCATATGAGAGTCTGTCAAAAGTAAATGACAAGGTCGAAAGCTAAACACCACATACTTCCTCATGAGCTATGAAACATTAACACAAATTGAGAAGCATTTTGAAGGTTTTAAAGGTAGCGCATGAGAATTTACTTGGAATGGTTTGAAATGCCATGCATAGGTATTTATGGTGGACACTTATGGAACAACTTGGTTTTCAGGTGTTTGGAAGCACGAGCGGCGCCGCTCAGTACAAGTGAAGGCTAGCAAAAGACTAGGGAGCGACAAATCAAGAGAGCAGGAACTGTCATAATCATGCTTGCGGCAAAATAAATTAACGGAGGCATAAAAGTGATACAATAACTCTGAAGCAATATAAATCATCGAGGCTTAATTGACTTTTTGTTCAGTCATATGCATGCGTGAGCATGTGCCAAGTCGATATAAATGAGTTATTCAGAGGAGGATACCACAATGCCATACTTACTTATGAATAAAACAATGCAAGCAAACATCCATGACATGCTACTCATATTAATAAATCGGAACCAAACATGAGAGATCATGAACTACTAGACTTTCTCAAATAACATATACCTCACATGAACCAACTAAGCAAGCTCATATGGATGAGTATATGTACAAAAATGAAAGCAAATAGAGTTCATACCAGCCTCTCACCACAATCGATTGTCGTAGATCGTCATTATTGCCTTTTCACTTGTGTAGCTTGGATAATATGAAATGAAAACCACGCTCCAGCCACCGAAGACCATTGAACTCATGATGAACTTTACAAACCAAAGAAGAACAGCAAATATTTTCGGTGTTTTCGAATTAGAAATAAGAACGAAAGAAAACAAGCAAACAAAGCAAAATCTTTTTGGGTTTTCTCATAGCAAACTAACGATAGCAAATAAAGCAAACTAAGAGCAAGGTACCAAATAAATAAATGGTGAAGAGAAACAACAGAAATATTTTTGGTCTTTTTGTGTTTTAGGAAAGAAACAAAGTGAAAACAAAAGAATGCAAACTAACAAACACAGAAAAGCAGGATGAGAAATCTGCCAAATCCTGACAGCAGTACAGAAATCGAATTTAACAAAAATCTTCCATTGCTCAGACCAAAAAGTGTTCAACTAATGAAAGTTAGATAACAACCTGGGGCACATGCTCAAAAATTGGCAACTCAAAATAACGTTCTGGCTGTGCGTACGAATTTTTTTGGTAACAGCACAGAATCTGTTTTTGGACAGCACTTCCCCAAATATCATCTCCCTCTCATTAGAAAACCACTCTAGAGACTAAACAAGTATGTACAAGTATCCAGCAACCATAATATGCAAAGAATGAGTGATGCCGGTATACCTCCCCCAAGCTTAGGCTTTTGGCCTAAGTGGAGTTCATTCCCACGGTCCCCATGAAGTGGTGTCTTCGTAATATGACGAAGAACGACCCGGTTCCATGTATGTGCTGGAGGAAACGTCGGGGTATGTGACGGTGTAGTCGTAGGAGGGCTCGGCGTTCTCGGAGTCATGTTGCTGGTGGAATTCTTGTATCTTCATATGCTCTTCCACCACCTCCTTTGTTAGCGACCATGATTGCCTGTCAATATTAAACAAACCCTGCTGGGGAAGAGGGATTTCTTTCTCGTTCCCGTCAGCAAACAACATTTTATAGACAATATTATCTATGGTGGAGTTAGTAGTAACAAAATGATGGCTCTTCATAGCAGCAATATCTAGCTTCCTAGGGGTTAATGGTACATCATTAGAATCAAGAGGAATATCTAGATGTGTTAGAATGCGTGATGCAATAGTTCCTCCAAAAATAGGCCCCCTGCTAGACAGGCGGCGAGCAATAAGAGAACCAAGATGATAAGGTGTCTCTCCAGTAAGTGCAACATTCAAGAAAGCAAGATGGTAGCTAGAGATGTTACTAGTATTTTCTCTACCCAAAATGCTAGTACCAATGTAATATGCGAAATACTTAATAGCGGGGAGTTGAATGTTTCTTATCTTCCCTCGCTGGATGGTGCGGCAATCATCCCCGGTGATCCTCGGTATAGCTCCAACAAGTCCCGGGGTTGTCATCAATCCTTCTTGCTGTACCTACAGGGGCAATACCCAATGCAAAACAAAATTCCTCCAATTTCATGGTAACAGGAATATCATAAATCTTGAATGCGACTGTCGGCTCATATTCCGTGTTGTGGAACTTGAAGCTCTCAACGAAAATCTTGGTGAGCCTGTAATATTGTCCCCTCTCGTCTCCCACGTAGGTGGCTAGGCCTGCCCTGTTGACGAGGGTGAAGAAGTCATCCAATAACCCTGCATTGGTTAGAAACTCATAACAAGGGAAGGATGAAGCATTAGGGGCCCCTTGGTCCTCCTCGGGCGCGAAGCTAGGCGCGATGACATCCTCATTATAGGATCGCCTAATTTGAGTGGACGCCCTTGAGGGCCTACCGGTGCTGGTTGTTGCTTTCTTGAACAACTCTCCAAACTTGAATTTCTTCATCTTCCCCTTCTGAAATTTTCAACAATCATTATAAAATTTGATTTCAAGGTGTGTAATTGAAGGGAACCACTATAGGAACTTGCTAGAGTGCTAAACATGCATCAAAACTAATTTCTACCACTTAGAACAAGCATGCAAGCTCACTAAACATGTTACATACAACAGCAAAATATTCAAGATATACTCAACCAAATGAAATTCTAATTGGACAATCAAAGGAGTCACATACCAAGGAGTAAATGTGCCAAATTTCAGAGGGCTGAGCAAGGAGATCGAAAAATCGCGAGTTCTTGAGCAGAAACACGAGTGAGAGAAACTTGGTACGAGTTTTTCGGGAGAGAGAAGGTGCTGGGAGGAAGAGATGGTGTAGTGGGGCAAGGTGGCCCACACCACATGGTGGCGCGGCCCCTTGCTGGCCGCGCCGCCTATGGTGTGGCACCCCTGGTGCCCCACAGGTCATCCTCTGGTGCTCCCAGGTGCCTCGTCGAAAAATAGGACCAACGGTATAATTTTTGTAATTTTTAGAGAACTTCGAAAAATGCACATTTCTGGGTATTAAATTAATGATTACTGCGCAGAAAATGATTTCTAAAATCTTAAATGACTAAAGCATATTGCAAAATAAAAAGTGCTACAGCAAATAAAATAAGTGGAGGGAGAAAGAAAGAAAGAAGTGTTGTTTAGCTCTCCTATGCAATAAAATATACTTGTTAACAAGGTTGATCAAGTCTTGCTACCAAATAAATTTTATATGACATAAGAAGAAATAAACCTCAAATCAATCATGTTACCTTATATTGAATTGATATGGATCCAATCACAAGAGTTTGATATTCTTCTTTAGGCTCATATACAGGACAATCAATGGATCCCACTTTGATAGTTTTCACATTAAAAATTGTATTGACTCCACATACTTTATCAATCCTCTTGGGAAAATAGACAGTGTGTTCCTTATCATCAACATTGAAAGTAACCATGCCTTTATTGCAATCAATAACAGCCCCTGCAGTATTAAGAAAGGGTCTTCCAAGAATAATGGACATATTATCATCTTCAGCATTTCCAACACAACAAAATCAGTTAATATCAAGCAATGCCGAGTAACTTGAACAGGAACATTTTCACATAAACCAACAGGAATAGCAGTAGATTTATCAGCCATTTGCAAAGATATATCAGTAGGTATCAATTTATCTAAATCAAGTCTCTTATAAAGAGAAAAAGGCATCACACTCACACCTGCTCCCAAATCACATAGAGCAGTTCTAACATAATTATTCTTGATGGAACAAGGAATAGTCGGTATACCTGGTCTCCAAGCTTCTTTGGAATCTTACCATTGAAGGAGTAATTAGCAAGCATAGTGGAAATTTCCTCATTGGGGACTTTCCTTTTGTTAGTAACAATATCTTTCATATACTTTGAATAAGGAGGCAATTTAATAGCATCAGTCAAAGGGATTTGCAAAATAAAGGTTTCATCCAATCACAAAATTTATTATAATGTTCCTCCTCCTTTGATTTTAGTTTCTTAGCAGGAAAAGGCATTTGCTTTTGAACCCAAGGTTCTCTTTCATTACCATGTTTCTAATAAAATCTTCTTTAGTATACTTTTTATTTTTAGCATGCTTTTCAGGTTCTATTTCAATTTCTTCTTTATCGAGTATCATTCTTATCATTATCTTCCTCATGTTCATTACCACTTTCAGTTTCAGCATCAGAAATAGAAATACTATTAGGATCACTAACAGTTCAGAGGATTCTACAACATTCTTATGTTTCTTTTTCTTTTTCTTAGATGGAGCACTAGTTTTAATTAGTTGAGAATCTTGTTCAATTCTTTTGGGATGCCCTTCAGGATATAGAGGATCCTGGGTAGAAACACCACCTCTAGTTGTTACTTCACAAGCATGTTTTTCTTTAGAATTATTTCCCAACAAGTCATTTTGCACTTTAGTAAGTTGATCAATTTGAGTTTGAACCATTTGAAAATGTTTAACAAGTATCTTAACATCATTGGAGGTTCTCTCCACAATACCATGCAATTCACTAATAGCTCGGGAATTTTCCATTAAATGATTCTCTACTCTAATATTAAAATTTTCTTGCTTAACAATATAATTATCAAATTCATCTAAGCATTGAGCAGGAGATTTTGAATACGGAATATCTTCCCTAGTAAAGTGTTGAAGCGAGTGTACCTCAATCGTGGATGAAGGGGGAATTGTCTCACATATATCTTCTATAGGAGGTAAATTCTTCACATCTTCAGGTTTAATACCCTTCTCCTTAAGAGACTTCTTGGCTTCCCTCATATCTTCATCATTCAATTTAATCATACCCTCTTCTTCACTATCGGTGTCGGGGTTGGTTCATGTGTAGACCAATCATCATGATTCCGGCCTATTTTAGCCAATAATTCTTCAGCGTCGTCCTGGAGTTCTTTTCCTGAAACACAACCAGCACAACTATCCAGGTATGCCCTAGACTCAATGGTTAGTCCACTATAAAATATATCAAGTAAATCATTCTTTTCCAAATCATGGTCAGGCTGAGCTCTAATAAGAGAACAAAATCTAGCCCAAGCCTCGGGCAATTTCTCTCCATCTTCCGGTCAAAATTATAAATTCTCTGCAAAGCAGCATGTTGAGCACTAGCAGGAAAGTATTTTTGAAAGAAAACATCACGCAAATCAATTGGACTTTTAATAGAACCAGGAGGCAAATTATTATACCAAGTTTTAGCATCATCCTTTAATGAGAACGGAAAAATTTTAGTGACAAAATAAGTACGCATCTTGACATCATCGTAAAACACGCCACTAAGAGTAGATAACTCAGTCAGTGTTCAACAGACTTTCTTTTTCAGTACCACAAAAGGGTGTTTTCTCAACAATAGCTATATGAGATAGATCAAGAGAAAATCATAATCTTTATCCCTAATGTTTATAGGAGATGTGGCAAATTTAGGATCGGAGATGGTTTATATCTAACAGCATGTTCTGCAAGCAACTTTTTAATTTTTCTTGCATCAGTAGTAGCATTGCATTTTTCAATAAAATCATCATTAAGCTCCACATAATCTTCATCAAGATCATCACTAGAATATTCAACAGACTCAGGTGAATTAACAGGTGTAGCAGCATTTTCATTAGGAGTTTCAGTATTTTCAATTTGTCTAGACTTAGCAATTGTAGCATCTAGAAAAGATCCCAATGAACCACTATCATCAAGCACAGCATAAACATTATCAATATTATGAGAATTTTCTGATTCAGCAGAAGTACCAGCACGCGAAGCATGTGGCGGTGAAACAAGTTTATCAATCACAGATGGTGAATCAAGAGCAGCAGAGGTACTGAGTTGTACCTTTTCTTGTAGTGGATGGTAATATGGCGATCTTAGTATCGCGAGGTTTACCCATAATGGAGAATTTGCAGCGAACAATATCAATCCAAGTGAACTTCCAAATAAAGCTATGCTCCCCAACGGCGCCAGAAAATAGTCTTGATGACCCACAAGTATAGGGGATCGCAAGTCTTCGAGGAAGTATTACCCAATTTATTGATTCGACACAAGGGGAGACAAAGAATACTCGTAAGCCTTAACAGCGGAGTTGTCAATTCAGCTGCACCTGGAAACAGACTTGCTCGCAAGAGTTTATCAGTAGTAACAGTTCTATGGTAGTGGAAATAGCGGAATAACAAAGCAGAGTGAAATAAAGACAGAGTGATTATAGTAAACAGCAGGATTAAAATACCGTAGGCATAGGGACGGATTTAACGGGCGTTGCATGGATGAGAGAAACTCATATAACAATCAAAGCATGGGCATTTGCAGATAATAATAAAACGGTATCCAAGTACTAATCAATCAATAGGCATGTGTTCCATATTTAGTCGTACGTGCTCGCAATGAGAAACTTGCACAACATCTTTTGTCCTACCAGCCGGTGGCAGCCGGCCTCTAGGGAAACTACTGGATATTAAGGTACTCCTTTTAATAGAGTACCGGAGCAAAGCATTAACACTCCGTGAACACATGTGATCCTCACATCACTACCATCCCCTCCGTTGTCACTTCGGGGCCATTGGTTCCGGACAGCGACGTGTGTATACAACTTGCAGGTAAGACCATAAACAATGAATATCTTCATGAAACAATAACATGTTCAGATCTGAGATCATGGCACTCGGGCCCTAGTGACAAGCATTAAGCATAACAAGTTGCAACAATATCATAAAAGTGACATCTACGGATACTAGGCACTATGCCCTAACAATCTTATGACTATTACATGACCAATCTCATCCAATCCCTACCATCCCCTTCAGCCTACAGCGGGGGAATTACTCACACATGGATGGGGGAAACATTGCTGGTTGATGGAGAGGCGTGGCGGTGATGGCGGTGAAGATCTCCTCCACCTCGTCTCCGCGGAGTGCCGAACGGAGACTTCGGCTCCCGCGACGGAGTTTCGCGATGTGGCGGCTCTCTGGAGGGTTTCTGGCGATGTCGACTTCTCCCGTGCGTTTTTAGGTCGAGGCGAATAAGAAGGGGGGCGTCGGAGGCCGGCCGAGGGGGCCACACCATAGGCCGCGCGGCCCCCCCGGGCCGCGCCGCCTTGTGTGGTCTGGGGCCTCCTTCGCCCTTCTGGCTCCGTCAATATTTTGGTAAAATAGGGCCATCTGAAGAAATTCCAGGATTTTCCCGAAAGTTGGATTTCTGCACAAAAACGAGACACCAGAGCAATTCTGCTGAAAACAGCGTTAGTCCGTGTTAGTTGTATCCAAAATACACAAATTAGAGGCAAAATAATAGCAAAAGTGTTCGGGAAAGTAGATACGTTTTGGACGTATCAACGGCGCAGGCTTTTACAGCGCGCGGAAGACGATGCGATGAGGACGACGATCGGTTTCTCTCGCCGACAAGTTGGGGCCACCAGACGCGCGGGAAGGTTCCTCGGTATTTCCGCGCTGTTCGTCCGAGTCCCGAGCGCCCCCGGGGGCCGGGATGGCGTGGATCGCCGGATGAAATTAGGCCCAAATCCGGACGAAACGAGGAACCGGGCGCGACGGGCCGATTTACGCCGTCCGGATGTAAAAAACGCTCGCCGGGGCCTGTTCGGGGGGACGAGTGGAGATGCTCTTAAGCCTAAAAAGCATGCTTTTTGGAGAGAGAAAGAGCTACATAGTGTTATATTTGTGGGGTCCCTTCTCTCTTTTTTCTGACTAAAGTTGTAGCTTCCATTGGAGAGATAAAATTGACCATATTGCTTGTGACAACTTTTTTACATGAAGCAGCTAGTTGTATATGTCACAATTGCTCATGCCCTCAACTCCTAGGGCATCATTTTCACCGGGCTCCTCTCTCCCAGGCGGCGGCAGCCAGATCCCATCTCCGCCGGCGTGAGCTCTGGGCCCCTCTCCCTCCGCTTGCCGCTCCGGCGGCAGGAGGGGGAGGGGACCTTGTTTCTCCTTCGTTTTGTAGTTAGGGCGTGTCTGCTGTGGTGCGTCGTTGGGGTGGTGGGAGCGGCGCCCGGGCAAATAAATCTGCCTCAACTCCACTCCCACACCGGCGACGACCTTCACGGTGGCGTCTCGGAGTTGTTGGCAACGTGTGCTTGTCGATCTTTCAGGTCGGCAGCTTGGTCTTCTCGCCGTTCTTCAGATCTGGCGAGATCTATTTCTCGACGTGTCACTGGCGTTTGTCGTTGTCCACGACGGGGGGCCGGGGCGAGGTGGTTCTTCTGGAGCGAAGATGTTGGTCCGGTGGTGGTGGATATGTCGTTCTTCTCTCGACTTCGTCGATGGGAGGCGGCGTATCTTGGTCCAAGACAGCACGGGGATATCCCCGGTCGACGTGCCACCGATATGTGCCTCTGCTGCAGCAGGCCTGTCATCGACTCACAAAGCCTCGTTGGTGATGGTGCTTGGATCTTGCAATGGTGGAGGCTCGGCGTCTTTTCTTGCGTTCGTCTCGGCGGCGTGGAATTGGACGGCGGCCGCTGCTACGGGGTTGCAGAAACTAGGGATCGTTTTGTATTTCTCGATCTTTTAGGATTTTATCTGCAAATTCAGGATAATTATTTTATCCTGGTTTGTCTTTTAGTTTCCACATGTGTTGCTTCATGTAACTTGGTTTTCGATTAATGAAATATGTGGTTGCTCTCAAAAAAAAAAACTCCTAGGGCATCAAAGCGTGGTCTACTTCTGGTACTGCGAGACAAGGGCAGATTAAAGGCATATCGTCCCACGTGAAGGCCTGAAGGTCGAATTAATCTCCCTCCGCCGAGAAATCACGTGATCTATATTCAACTTTTTTTTACCTTAAACATCTTCAACGGAGCGACGCATTTTGGTCGTCTAAATTGTCCGCAAGCATCCGTTTGCGTCGCTGGCGGACGGAAAATAACCGCGAGTGCAAATTGTCCGTTTCTGTCGGGGCACCTAGCGGTTCGACGCATTTTAGACACCCAATATTTTATTTTCCTGCTTCTTCTTTTTCTTTTTTGAAGAACTCTCCAATTTCTACATTGGTTGTAATCAATTTTTGAAAGAGCATGAGGACAAACCCGAAAACAAGTTGTAATGATTATAAACTAATTCTCGAATCGAACAAGTTCAAACATATTTAACATATAAACTAGAACAAATTTGAAACAAACAAATTATAAACTAATTCTTGGCCTTCTTGTTAGAAGGCCCCGTCTCGTCGTCCTCACGGACGCGACTCCTAATTGTCACCTCCTCCTCCGAAAAGGTACTGTCGAACGACGCGTCCGTCGAGCTTGAGTTCCAGTAAGGCGACTGGACAGTGGGGTCTTCCTTGTCGTCGGTGAACGGACGACGACGCTCCGCCTGCGCCCGCGTCTGCGCCCTCGCCCGGGCCCTTGCCTCCTTCCTTGCCGCTGCCGCATCGTCCGCCGCCTCCAGCCGTGCCCACCTGGCATCGGAGTCCTCCTCCTCCTAGCCGTCGAGGCCAACGGCGTCTCCCTCCTCCTCGACCTCCCTCGGTGGGGAGCTAGGGTCACCGGGCGTCGCCGCCCTATCCCACCAATGCCGTGATCCCGGCGGCTTCCCCTCGCTCCATGTCCGGCGGCAACAACAAGTTGCTCATGGTGGCTAGCCGGTGTTGGAGAAGAAGAAGAAGAATGGCACACGGTTGGCGTGAATTACAACAGGCGCAAGGGTTATATTCAGCGGGGATTAATGGTGGCACGTATAACGAAGAGGCTTGCGGTTGCTCTTCCGCGACGGTTCGGTGCTTCATTCCGATGGTTGGCGGGTTGATCGGCGCGGTTGCTCTTCCGCGGCGGTTCGGCGCTTCATTCCGATGGTTGGCGGGTTGATCGGCGCGGTTGCCACTCCGGCGGTTGACCTCCCCAGCAGTTGATGTGCTTTAATTCATGCCGATCGAGCCAGAGTCACTGCCAGACGGGCCCGCGGGGGAAGCGAGCGGATGCTCGGCGAGACCGCGCAGCGTCCGCGGAGACGCAAACGTGCCGCATATTTGCGCCGCGTTTGCGTCGCTGCGGACGCCCCGGACATGATGCGTCGCCCCGCTGGCGCAGGGTGCAGGCGCATTTCCGGTCCGCACGGACGCAAACGGTCGTGCAGCGTCCATTTGCGTCGCCCCATTGGAGATGCCCTTATATCTATGCTAGCACTATGCCCGCGTGTTGTTGTGAAACAAAAAACTATCACTTACTACCTCCGTTTCAAGGAATAAGGCGTCCTCGTTTTACGAGCTTTTTGTTTGACCAAGAATTCCTTTAAATAGATAAATATTGTTTGTATGAAATTAGTATCATTAAAAAGTACTTTTCAATACGAATCCAACGATACTATATACATATAATATAATCAAGATTTTGTTGCTCAATTTTTATGATCAAAGTTCATCTTGGAATATGTGTGCGCCTTATTCCTTGAAACGGATGTAGTAATAAGAGGGAGTGGTGTTTTGGCTCATGGAAGCATATGCTCCCTTTATTTTAAAATGCATCTTAGATATAGTTTAAAATATTAAAAAAATGAAAACTAAAAATTCACGTGCTATACGCCAACATAGTAGTTCATGAAAAATCAACTTGTCACGTGTGTAAAAAGACAAATTTTTGTGCTAGAAGTTAGACCATCGAAGCTTTGGTTCACAAGTGCCAATTTGCATAGCTTTTTGAAATCATTCAATTCAATGATACGATGCCATTCATTCAATTGAAAGGAGGAGGTATGCAAAATGTGCAATGGGACCCTAAATTTCAAGTCAAATTTATATAAGACATTAGGCTTTCGACAAGACAAATTTTCTTTTTTTATATAGACAACAAAAAAACATCGATTTTTCGTGAAACTTGACAATGGCACACCTGTGTGTCCCGTACCCGGCCACTCTCATGGGTTAGAACTTAGGGCATCTCCAACCGAGCGACCCAAACGGACGTGCTGGGCCATTCGTTTTTGGCCGTTTGGTTGGCCGAGCGGACATCCGGACAGCGCCCCGCGTCCGCGTGTCCGTTTGGGTCGCACGCTGCGCCCAACGCGCGGACGCTGCACAAAATCGAAAAAAAAACCAAAAAGAAAATGAAAATCTAAATTTAAACGATATTTGATTAAACATTTGCCCTATTTTGGGCAAAATTTGTACATAGCCCTATTTTGGGCAAATAACTAACAAAAGAAGCCCTCTATATGGGCTTTAAATTTAAACTTAAAAACCCTAAGCTAGGGTTTGGTCGCCGCCGGTGCGCCGCCTAGGCCGTGTGGGCGTCGTCGGCGTCGACGACATCCCCGGGCGGCGAGGCACTGTTGTGGCTCGACCGCGCCGGGCCGGCGACGAAAGACCACAGGCCTCCTCCCCCGAGGGGAGCGAGCCGCGCGCAGCAGCTCTCGAGCCCACCCCGCCCACAGCGCTCCGCCTCTCCGAGCCTCCACCGCCCCCCTCCTCCTCGCGGCGCCTCCTCCTCCTCCCTCGCCTGCCGGCCCCTCCCTCGCCCACCTCCGCCGCCGCCTCGCCCTCCACTCCCCGCCTCCCCACCCGCCGCCCCGAGCCCCGCCGCCCGCTGCGGCCTCCTCCTCCTCCGCGCCATGGCCGCGCGGCGCCGGGGTCCTCGCGGAGGCCAGGGCACTCCAACCGGGCGACCCATCCCGCGCTCCGCGTCCGGATGGGTCCAAACGGACAAAACCCCGGCCCAACGCGGGTACGCACCGCAAAAGCGGACGCCCGCGGCGTCCGGAACGACGCAAACCCGGCCCAAATCTTGGCCGGGTTTGCGTGGCCGCGGACGCGAAAGGCTGGTCGCTCGCGTCCGCCCCATGTCCGTCCCTGGCCCGCGTGTCATAGGCATAGATAATATATTTCATTAAATAGGAGTCATTACATTTTTTTTAACTTCTACTCTATCCTAAATACGTACGGGGCCGGCGGCGTAGCCGGACTCCTCGCCGGCTCGCCGTCGGGGCCGTGGATTTCACTCGACGCGGGCGGCCTGTACGCGTGAGGATTCCACTCCAGCTTACGGCCGGGTGGCGCGGCGGCGGCGGCGGGGCCGCGGCGGCGGCGGCGGCGCGGCATCGGCGGAGGCCTTCATCCTCCTCCTTTCCGTCCGCGCACCTCGGCGCGCGCTCGCGCTCCGCCTCCTGCGGCGGGATCATCCGCTCCCGCATGCCTCCGCCGCAGGCGGCGCGTTGCACCGGCGCGCGCCTGTGCGGACGCGGCCGGCTGCCGGGCCTCCTCGTTCTCCTGCCGCCGGCGCATGCGCTCTGCCGGCCGCGCTCCGCCGAGTGAGCGTCCTCCTGGGCGCGCCGCTCGGGCGAGGGCATCGGATGAGGTGACGGGCTGCTCGCATAGCGAGCAGCTCGTTCTTCCGCCGATGAGGTCGCCAAACGGCGGCGCCGGCCCGCCAGGTGGCCTCGTGCTCCTTGGTCACGCGCGTGAGGTCGGCGAGGCGCTCCTCGATGGCGGCGTTGATGTTCGCCAGCGCGAGGTCCTCCTCTTGGACGGGCTCCTCGGCGGCGGTCGCGCCCTCCTCCGCGGCCTCGCACCAGCCCGTCCGCGGTCTCGTGCCAGCCCTCCGCGGCCGCCTCCGCCATCTCCGCGTCGCCGGCCTTCTTTGCCGCCGCCCGCCGGCGCGGAGCGCCTCGTCGTCGGCGACCCACCGCGAGTCGGCGCTCCTCCTCCTCCGTTCGCGGGAACCTCGCCGGGCGGCGAGGGAGAGCTTGGCCCACGTGGTGCAGGGTGCGAGGCATGGCCGGAGAAGGAGGAGGAGGGTGATGCCGGCTGTTTGAGACCGCCGCCGTCTTTTATAGCCGGCGGCCTGGCGGGAAACTAGGGCGCCAATGGCGCGCGCGCGGGAACCTTGGTGCGCGCGGGAACTTTCCCGCGCGTTCCACCGCCCGCCATGGCTGTCCCGTCGAGGCCTGCCATGGCGCAGCGCCGCGCAAGGAAGACGAACCACGTGGCGTCTCTTTGTCGGCTGCGCCGCCGGCACACCAAACGGACACGCGGACGCTGGCGCTGTCCGGGTGTCCGTTCGGCCACCCAAACGGCCCAAAACGGACGGCCCAGCGTGTCCGTTGGGTCGCCCGGTTGGAGATGCCCTTAGGCTGCAGCAGCAGCTTGGTGCGTATGAAGAGTGGCCGGCTTCGTAGACCCGCCGCCGAGGGGCTACCGCCGCGCATGCTAGCCTCCATACAGTACCTTCTGTGACTGCCTATAGGGTATAGCTAGCTGCTGGGTCCTTTTGCATCTAGCTATGGGAGTCTACCTAGCTCATTACCCGCGGAACCTTGATATATGGACTAGCTAGTACGTCTCTGTATTCTACGTACGCTCGCGAGAAACTTTATTTTGTGTTGTCTATTTTAAGTACTCACTGCGCGAGAAACTTTATTTTGTGCTGTCTATTCTAAGTATCAGATCAAACACAACATACGCCGGCCGAGTACAATTGCAGTCTTCGAGTTGCCGGACGAGTGGCCTAAGTTGGTACAAGTACTTCTCTGTTAGTGCTAGTACACGTAGTGGAGATCGGTCAACACACACAGCGCCCCACGTGAAGGCCTGGAGGTCGAATCTCTCTCCAGTCTCCACCGACAAGGTCAAGTGATCTATATTCAACTCTTTGCTCCACGTTAGAACATCCAGCGGGTCGATCTAAATCGGCGATCCAAATAGTTCGTTTCTATTTGTTTGAATCGGCCACGAACAGTTTTTTTTAATGGAAGGCACAAGCAAAGTCCGGTATTAATTTAATAAAGCCTTGACCACACACAAATCAATTCACCATATCAAATATCCAGAATCCAAAGACATAAGAAAAGAGAACAACAAAGGCCGGCAAACATGCCACAATCGTCAACACTAGGCACTGTGCCCCTACACACGCCTAGCATACACGATACAAGCATGTAGAAAACGGTCTAGAGCTCTATGGTTGTGAAAGAAACAATCTGATCAGGTAGTCTGGACTACTCGGATACACATCGAGTCCCTGTTCTCGTTTATTTATATGCTGACATAGGTCGGTGCTAGATACAACGTATAGGACTAGGTAACTCGAGTCCTATTACAACTGACATAAGCTAAACGTATCACAAGCGATCACGTTATCTAACACCCTCCCTTAATCACAACTTTCCTAAGTTGAGATTATGTTTAAAATTTTCAAATGCTTGAACCGGAAGTGCTTTCGTAAACCCATCTGCAACCTGATCTTTAGAAGAAATAAATCTGACTTCCAATTGTCGCCTCATCACACGCTCTCTGACAAAGTGAAAATCAATCTCTATGTGTTTTGCTCTTGCATGAAAAACTGGATTTGCAGATAGATACGTAGCTCCCATATTATCACACCACAAACATGGTCTTTGTGTCAACTTAACTCCCAATTCTGTGAGCAAAGACTGAACCCAGATCATCTCAGCTGTAGCATTGGCTACTGACTTATACTCTGCTTCAGTGCTTGATCTTGACACAGTAGCTTGCTTTTTAGCACTCCAAGAAATTAAATTCGGTCCAAAAAACACAGCAAATCCCCCTGTGGACCGACGATCATCAAGAGACCCTGCCCAGTCTGCATCAGAGAAGGCACTAACCAACATGGACGGAGACTTGGAAAACGTGAGCCCAACCATAAGAGTATGCTTAACATAGCGAAGAATACGCTTAGCAGCAGTCCAGTGTACTGTGGTGGGAGCATGAAGATATTGACAGACTTTATTAACTGCAAAAGAGATATCTGGCCGAGTGAGAGTAAGATATTGTAAGGCACCAACCATACTCCTGTAATTGGTGCTATCATCTGGCCCCAATAAATCCCCCTGATGAGCAGTAATCTTCTCGGAAGAAGACAATGGTGTTGCAACACCAGTGCAGTCTGTCGTACCAACACGTGTTAGAATGTCCTGAGCATACTTTGTTTGATTGAGGAGAACGCCGTCATCCATCTTGTGAACTTCAATACCCAGAAAATAGTGCAAGTCTCCAAGATCTTTGAGAGCAAACTCATGATGCAAATCCTTCAACAAAGCAGAAGTAGCAGCTTGAGAAGAACTTGCCACAATTATGTCATCAACATAGATTAACATGAATATCGTAACATGGGACTTCCGGTAAATAAACAAAGAAGTGTCAGACTTAGCAGCAACAAAGCCAAGAGCAAGAAGTTTCAGACTCAACCGGGAATACCATGCTCTAGGCGCCTGCTTAAGCCCATATAACGCCTTGTCAAGTTTGCAAATATAATTAGGTCTCAACTTATCTTCATACCCAGGTGGTTGTCGCATATAGACTTCCTCTTCCAGAACGCCATGGAGAAACGCGTTCTTAACATCTAACTGGCGCAAGCTCCATCCTTTAGAAACAGCAAGTGCTAAGACAAGACGAACTGTAGCAATTTTAACAACTGGACTGAAAGTTTCTTCATAGTCAATACCATATCGTTGCTTAAATCCTTTGGCTACCAGACGGGCCTTGTATCTGTCAATAGTTCCATCAGCCTTCCTTTTTATTTTGTAAATCCACCGACAGTCAATGATATTTGTACCTCTCTGTGGTGGAACAAGCCTCCATGTTTTATTTTGCATAAGTGCATTATACTCTTCATCCATGGCACCTTGCCAGTGCGGGTCAGCCAAAGCAGATGTAAGGTTGGAAGGAACATCAGTAGTGCAAGAAAGGAGCCAACGGACTGTCCCATCCTTGTATTCGCGAGGTTTGACAATACCGTGAGAAGAGCGTGTATTATGATGAACAGGAGGTGGCACAGGAGGTGGCACAGGCGGAGCCACAGCTGTGGAGGACACAGCAGATCCGCTGCCATCGCTGCTAGTAGCAGGGGACAGCGATCTGTCGGATGACGAGGGTGGAGCCACGGGAGATTCGGTCGGGGATATGCTGCGGCGTGGGGTGACGGGTGTGGCGGATTGCGAGGCCGAGGAGGAGGCCACGGGCGAGCGGGCCGCAGAAGATCGAAGAGAGGACTGCGGAGACCCGTGGGGCTGCTCAGGGGCGCGTGGCGCCGACCCGGTCTGATTGGATGGCGCGGATCCCGATCCTGATCTGGCCAGAGAATCAGCACTGGACTGCGTGACGCTGTCGTTTCCTGCTGAATCTTCAAAAGACCAATTTGAGCGACTTGAAGCAGCGTTTTGCCCCGAATTTTCTCCCAGTGCTCGATCTGCATCACCTGGTACCTGAGGAACAGCACTAGCACGTGGATTAGTAGCATGAGTGTTAGACACATGTAAGTCATCAATTAATTCGTTGCCCTCCTCAAAATTGCGAAGAGTGGGATCAAGGAGGAGGATTTCTTTGCGAAGAAGTGCACCAGCATTGGGGTGTAGCGACTTGAAAGGAAAAACAGCCTCATCAAAAACTACATCACGAGAGACATAAACCCTGCCAGTAGCAACTTCAAGGCATTTAACCCCCTTATGGCGAGGGTTGTACCCAAGGAAGACACATTGTTTGGAGCGGAATGCTAGCTTGCGTTTATTGTAGGGTCTAAGATTGGGCCAGCAAGCGCAGCCAAACACACGAAGAGAGGAATAATTTGGGTGTTTTCCAAGGAGACGATGCACAGGTGTATCATTGTTGATGACTTTACTAGGTAGCATATTGATGAGATATGCGGCAGTAAGGAAGGCTTCATCCCAAAATTTTAAGGGCATACCGGCATGTGCAAGAAGGGCTAGTCCAACCTCAACAATGTGACGATGCTTTCTTTCAGCAGCACCGTTTTGCTGATGAGCATGAGGACAAGACATAAGATGAGAGATTCCCTGTGTTTGACAGAGGGAGTTGAACTTGATATATTCACCCCCTCCATCAGATTGTATGGTTCGAATTTTTCTGTCGAATTTGCGTTCAACGAGTTTTTGAAAGTTAATAAAGGCAGCAAGAACATCAGACTTGTGTTTGAGCAAATAGATCCAAGTAAATTTACTATAGTCATCAATAAAGCTTACATAATAATTATGACGACCAACAGAAGTAGGTGCAGGACCCCAAACATCTGAAAAAATCAACTATAGGGGAACTGTGGAAACACTGGTGGAAATAGGATATGGAAGCTGATGACTTTTAGCCTGTTGACATGAATCACAAACGGACATACTAGAAGTATCTTTAACATAGGAGAGTTTATTCTTGCCTAAAATTTGCCTAACAATATCTAAAGAGGGATGACCTAAACGACTGTGCCATTGAGACTGGGACGGCTTGGTGGCTGAGAACGCATGCTTGGAGGAGTTTGATGCCACCCAAGAAGAAATCAGAGGATAGAAGCCACCAACGCACCGTCCTCTATGGATGACTCTCCGGGTGACCTGATCCTTGATCAAAAAGAAGAAAGGGTGAAATTCGATAAAGACATGATTATCATATGTGAATCGATGGACGGAGAGTAAATTTTTGGAGGCATTAGGAACATGAAGAACATTACGAAGATGAAAATTTTGAGTAGGGTTTCGAATTATTGAATGACCAACATGTGAAATACTCATACCTTGTCCATTAGCAGTGTTGACCTTGTCGTACCCTTTGTAGGTGTCCCGGAGGGTCAAATTGTTGAGCTCCCCGGTAATATGGTGAGTGGCACCGGAGTCCTGGTACCAATTGGTGTCAACTCCATAGGCAGCATGAACTTCTTTTTCTGTATAATCATCATTGGCATATCGAGACCAGCAATCCTTTGCATAGTGCCCCTCTTTGTCGCAGATCTGGCAAGTGACATCTACCCAGGGTGTGGTGCGGCGACGTCCACGCCCACGACCACGGCCACCTCCTTGATAACCACGGCCACCACCACGGCCACCTCCTTGATAACCACGGCCACCACCACGGCCTTGGTTGGGACTATCATCCCGTCGTCCATCACGGCGATCATCGCGACGACCATCACGGCGGTCATCACGACGAGGATTGTTGTTGTAGTTTCCATCATTGGAGGGGCGAGAGCGCCATTGCCTGGACACGGCATTGGCGGAGGATTCAAACTCTGGTTCAGCAGGGCCGGCAAGCAAGAGCTGACGCTGATCATAGGAGTGGATCTGTGAGTATAGCATGCTGAGCGAAATTGGAGTAGTGACAACACCAAGCGCGGCAACTAGGGCATTGTAGTCTTTGCCGAGACCGGCAAGTATATAGGACACCAATTGCCGATCTTGAAGGGGGTGTCCGGCGGCAACGAGTTCATCAGCGAGACGTTGCATCTTTGAGAGAAATTCAGCTGTTGTCATCTGTAGCTTTTTTGTATTGGCGAGGGCGACCAGAAGGTTGGTTACTTTGGCCTCGCTTTGTGCGGCGAACATCTCTTCGATGGCACGCCATACTCCCGCGGTCGTCTCAATGCGATGGACGTGCGGAAGAACTTCCTTTGGGTGCAGAGATTGCAGCAGGTAGGATAGGACGATCTGGTCCCGGGAGATCCATGCAGCATACTCCGGATTGGCCTTCATCTTGGCCGGAGCTCCAGTAGCAGGATCGGCGGGGACATCAACGACTTGGGCAGGCGGGGCGCAGTCAGTTCCGTCAAGCAGACCGACGAGTTGGGCGCCACGAATCGCAGGTAGGACCTGAGATCGCCATGTCGGGTGATTCTCGCGAGTAAGCAGCTCGCGCGGGGGCAGGCCGAGGTAGATCGGCGGATTCTGCGAAGAAGACGCCATGGCCGACTCGATGAAGACGGCGGCGAGCGATGGAGCCTGGCAATCTAGGCGGAAGAGCGGCCTGATACCATGTGAAAGAAACAATCTGATCAGGTAGTCTGGGCTACTCGGATACACATCGAGTCCCTGTTCTCGTTTATTTATATGCTGACATAGGTCGGTGCTAGATACAACGTATAGGACTAGGTAACTCGAGTCCTATTACAACTGACATAAGCTAAACGTATCACAAGCGATCACGTTATCTAACAATGGTGACGCCCTAGTAACTGCATGAGCGCACAAATTCTACTGATCGTCAGCTCCACCGCTTCCTGATCCTGTTTCATAGCCACCGGCTTCTACACCTGCAAGTACATCGACATTTTATAGACAGTCAGCGGGATGTGAAGGGAAACGCCTCTTAATGGAGAACTTGTTCCGTGTGTTCCATAAGGTCCAGCAGAACGCCGCGCAACTAATCCAGATGACTCTTTTTGTTTGGCCAAAACAACACTGTAGCAGCCTGTAAACATCCGCAAGGAAAATAGGACTCCAAGCGCACTCTAGCAATTCCCTAACCGCACTCCACATAAATTTTGCTAGGACGCAATTGAAGAATATGTGGTTCGTGTTTTCCTCATCCCCGCAAAGAGCACATCTCCCCGAAGATGGCCCTTTCCTACGGCGAATGTTATCGTTCGATGGGAGTTGCTTGCGAAAGAGTTGCCACTGGAAGATTCTGATTTCGAGGGGAATGGCAATCTTCCAAAGCACTCCAAAGTGCTTCCTCCAGGTGCCTTGGCAGAGTTTGATATAGAAGGAGCGCACGGAGAATTTGCCTGATGGTTCCAGGTCCAGGACAGAGAGTCCAGGCCAATCTCTAGGTGGACCGCCTACAGCTCCCTGCGCAGGTTCGTCAGCTCCACCCTCTCCCGCAAACCAAGTTCCCTACGGAAGGGAATGTTCGACACGCCACCCTTCCCCACTTGAGCAACCGAAGCGTCTGAGTTCACAGTGATGGCCAAATGGGCAGGGAACCTGTCCTTTAGCGGTATCGGCCCCAACCACCAATCATGCCATAAACTAAGGACTGGGTGCTTTACCCCAAACAGAGCACCCGTCTAATTTTCTGTACTCCAGTGGCTCACATGTCCACTGTTCGTACTCTTCTTGTCGTTACTTCTGTTCATCACTGGTCTGTCTCTTAGCTTGATGTGCATAATGCTTTTCTTAAGGTTAGTTACGTGAGGAGATATACATGCAGCTACCTCATGGGTACTCTATTCCCGATGGTATGGTCTGTCATCTCCGGCGCTCTCTCTATGGCCTTAAGCAAACCCCTCGTGCCTGGTTTTAGCGTTTTGCCTCTGTGGTGACATCTGCTGGCTTTGTCCCCAGCGCACATGACCCTGCGCTCTTTGTCCACACATCTTCTCGTGGTTGGGCTCTCCTTCTTCTTTATGTCGATGACATGATCATCACAGGTGACGACCCTGAGTACATTGCCTTTGTCAAGGCTCGCCTTCGTGATCAGTTTCTCATGACTGATCTTGGTCCTCTTCGCTACTTTCTTAGGATTAAGATTTCTTCTACCCCCGATGGTTTCTATATCTCCTATGAGAAGTATATTCAGGACTTTCTCACTCGTGCCGCCCTTGGTGATGAGTGCACTGTCGAGACTCCTATGGAGCTCAATGTCCATCTCCGTGCCACTGATGGTGATCCTCTTCCGGATCCGACTCGCTATCGTCACTTAGTTGGGAGCCTTGTCTACCTTGTTGTCACCCATCCTGACATCTCCTACCCGGTCCATATTCTAAGTCAGTTCATGTCTGCTCCCACTAGTATCCACTATAGTCATCGCCTTTGTGTCCTCTCCTATCTTCGTGGCACTATCTGTGGGGCCCCGGACTTACCAGTCCAGAACTCCTGTTATGCATACAATTTCACGATCCCAAGATCATTCCATCGTGAATACATAACCGAACTGATACCAGATTACAACATCCATTACAGTACCGAATTAAAAGTATTATGGAAGTCTTACAACATCGGCCATCAAGGCCGTAATTCAACAAACAGCAGCGGAAACATCTTGACTCCAAACAACGGTGGAACCCAAGTCAGGCCTTTACCCTACAGGCGGCTGACGGGAGAGCGTCCTAGTTCGCGTCTTCGGCGTCGTACTCTTCGTCTTCGTAGTACTCCTCTTCAAAGTCTGGCCAAGTAAATAGCCAGGACAACAATGCCAATGAGTACATTTGAATGTACTCGCAAACCACCTTAGAGAGAAATAAAGGATATGCAATATGGCAGTAGCAAGGAACAGACACTATACTAGGGCGACAAGGAGCGAGAGGTGGTTCCTCTCGAGAGTATGACATCTATATAACTTTGTTGAAAAACCTTTTTGAAAACAAGTTTATTTGAAGACTAATAGGTAAGGAAGACCCATTTTCTTTCCGGCCATCGGAATGACCAAAACAATCTCAACTTTCCACCGTACCTCCCAGGTACATCTCCACCAGTCCCACTGGTATCTTTCCGTACCTCCCAGGTACATTTCCAAAACCTTTTTGGAAAAACACTTTTGTAAAAACAAAACTTTCCTTTAATGCCAAGCAGCTTCCATTCCCACGTCCATAACCGCGGTCACACGAATAGTTTTACACTCTGCAGAGGTTGTACACTTTCCCCACAAGATCCGAATACTCATCGTGTGGGCATCATCCCCGCATAACAACATATGCCACGACAAGTACCCGATCGTAGTTTTTCGCCTACTCGCCTTAGCCCAAGACATGCCGAATGAGTTGTACCTCCCAACACCAGAGTCCGAGGGCTGTCCAGGAGTAGCAAGGTCCCCAGCACACTCGACCCTCCGGAATGCCATCCAACCTCTTAGGCATATTTCAATGGGAGCTCATGCGTTGTACCCCGCGTACCTGAATAGGCAAATGGGTTGCGTCCCTTCTCATGGGAAGAACCCCGGTCGAAGCGTCCATGGTCGGACTGCCACTACACTTGCAGGACTCAAACTAAGGCGAGACAAACTACTACGCTACGCCCCGTCCCACGTAAGGGTAATGTGGTTGTACTGGCTAGGTCCGGTTAGGTACTCAGTCACCAAAGTTTTTCGAAAACAATTTTCTCCACTTGCCTCCAGCAACTTTTCTTCACAAAAACCTTTTCCTTTTCAAAAACCCACACTTGGGTAGGGCTGCCCCATTCCAAGGTTTTTCGAAACACTTCTTTCTTGAAAACATTTTCACAAACCTTTTTAAAGAGGGCTCCCGACCTATAGTCCGACTTTTCTTTGAAAAGCGGCGACAAGGGTGATTAGGTGCTAAGCACCACCTCACTAGTAAGTGTGTGATCAATAGGTAACACGAGGGCTGCACCCAGAAGGGTGGAATAATAAAACTTTGAGTGGCGGAACCACTCACATAAATAAATAAAAGACATGCAATTTAACAAAACCTATGATAATGCAAGAGTAACATAATTAGGATGAGACATGCATCAAGAGGTGGCTTGCCTTGATCAGCAAAGTGTCCCTGGCCTTCTTCCTCAAATCCTCCAAATTCACCTCCTCCTTTATTTCCGGCGGCGTTCGAATCTAGCGTCGCAAAATAAAATGAAACCAGCACACACCGAATCAAAAACCAATCCAGAATAGTGCACACAAAAATTTGGTAAAATCACAGTATGTAAAGGTTTACAAATGCAAGCTACTGAAAGTGGTTTCACTAATTTATGATTTTTAAAACAAAAGATATGACTTTTACAATTCCAGAAATGACTTAGGAACCATTTAAATTGCCTAAATCTTTCTGTGAATCACAAAAATGCATGCAGCATACCTACAGAAAGCTAACAACATTTAGAACACTCTTACACAAGAAACACTTGCAGATTAATTTTTAATTAGCCTAGACAATTTAAACAAGCCAGAATACAGAGAACACAAACAGCTATCCACACCAGTATCAGAGCATCACAAAACAACACCAAACATACCCCTGGATAGGTAAGACTAAATGTGAACTAACCCCACTGGTTTGGTATTTTTCTGTTTTGTAAATGATTTTATAAAAATTAAATACTGGAAAGGTGCCCTGTTTTAGTAATAAATTCCCCAGGCATAAACTACCACTCTAAAAATTATTTCCTTTGGCACAGATATATCTTAACATTATATCTACAGGTAGCCCTTTGATTTGCTTCAAAATCCTGTGTAGTTTTCGAACTAAAAATCAGAGAAGGGCTCTCTGGACAAATTTTGATTTATTAACCAAATAAAATCCAGGAAGCTTTTGCATGTGGGACCAGTGCGAAAATAAAGCTACATACTTCTACTTCACAACAAAATCAACCTCATGCAAAATAGATATTTAATTATCACACAAGAAATAAATTACACAATCAGTAACATTCTAGGGTTTTATTTATCAGCACATTTTTACAACCCCTAATCATATGCATGCAACTTTATCTGTTTAGGAATTTATTCACGAGCAATCAGCCATTTGAATCATCCAAATCGGATCATCGAGGAATAAATGGTGATTTAAAAGCTCAGCAGGATTTACTGGAAGTTTTTGAAAACAGAAATAAAGAGAAAGAGAAACGGGCCGGGGTGCTGGGCCTGGCCAGATCCGGCCCGGCAGAGATGCGGTCGCGCGGGAGGCCCTCCCGCTTAAATTGCGGGGACGTGGCGGGCCACGCAGGAGGGCGGGCCCCACGCCCATCGCATGCATGCGGAGGGTTTCTCCCTCCGCGCGACGTGAGACGCCGGCGGAGGCCTGACAACTTCCGGCGGCGACTGTTCTCACCTCCGGTCGCAGAAAACGGCGGGGTCGGGCGCGTTGGACGCGGAAGAGAGAGGACTTTCGAGCGGTGGTCCTGGCTGGCAAAACAGAGATGGCCTCAGAGGCGGTTGACGGCGACGCAGACGCCGGAGACGGGACGGAGAGCTCACCTAGGAGTGGATCGGGGCTGTTCTGGGTGCTGAGGAGGACGCGGTGGGTCGGGGCAGCGCCTTCCTCGACCCAGACCGTACATGCATAGCTCCCAGCACCGGACCGGACAACGACGTTCGCGACGGCGACGGGAAGCTCGCGGCGCCCTCAGCTGAACCTGGAGAAGGAGAAGGGGCGCGTAAGAAACAGCACGACAAGGCGTGTCTAGAGGAACAGAGAGGGAGAGAAACGGTGAAGAGGTGCGACGGCAACCTTCACCGGAACACCACGGCGTCGAGCAAGAACTCGAGCTGCAGGGGTTGGGATGGGTCTTCTCCGGTTCTGCAGAAGAAGGTGGGGTGGTGTGTGAGTTCTGGGGCGGAAGGAGAGGAGAGTTGGGGTGCCCTGGCTTTAAGAGGGAGAGGGGTTGGCTCACGATGAACCGAGCTCGTGCACGATGAGAAGGAGGACGGCAGCATCCTATTGGGCAAGAGGGGCGGCGAGGCGGTGCCAGGAGCGTGATGTGATGGTTTTGGAACGATGCTGCTGTCGGAGGCGATGGAGAACAGCGGGACAGGGACGGGTCGAGCTCGTGTGCCAGGTGCTCGACGAGAAGCCGTCGACATGACATGGACGAGGGCGTGCGGCCAGGGCGCGGCGCGGCCCGTGAGCGTGTCCAGGATTAACCTGGTGCTCTACACGATCGCAGGGACAGGGCTTGGTGCACAGGGGACGGGCGTGAGGTTGCCAGCGTCGACGTGTCCGGCGCGGCGTGCACCACGGCCATTGGGGGTCCAGGGCGGGTCGATGGAGGGGAGGTGCCTGGAGACTGTCTAGGCGAGAGAGAGCCGCAGGGGTCATCGACTGCTGCTGGCGTCGCGTGCAAGGGCAGCAGGGAAAAGAGAGAGAGAGGCATTGGCACCATGCGGGTGGCCACGGTGGAGAAAGGACGGGAGAGGAGCTAGGTTGATAGGTAGATGACAGGGAGAGGGTGCATGTGAGAGAGAGGGCAGCAGGATGTGGAGATGGGTGACTTTGGCTGTATCTAGTTGGAATCATGGCCATGGCTGCATGCAATCACATGGCCCGGCCACTCTCTCTTCTCTCCACTTCCTTTCTTTGGTCGTGTAAACCAAGGCCACACTCACATGTGCAAGAGGAGTAGAAGGAGTGAGGCACATGAGAGAAGAGAAAAAGAAATGTTGGAGAAGGAAAAAAAGAGAGAGAGAGAGAGAGAGAGAGAGAGAGAGAGAGAGAAGAAAGAAATGGGTGAATGGCATGGTCTATTTGACCATTTCTTGCATTAGGCACATTTTCAGATTTTTGGCAAGTCCACCCTCATGTGATGATGGTCAAAGCAAGGATGAAAATGAGATGGATCCATATGCACAAGGCTAGGGAATTTTTCAGAATAAAATTTGGTTGAGATATGGGAGAGAAAAGTCACAAACAAAAATAAGTAGAAGTTGATCTTAGAGGATTTATACCATCATTAGGAATGGATCAAGCCATCGGGTCTATCATGGTTTCCCTCGAGGATATAAGAATTAAAAGGAGGGGTCCAAAAATATGGTCCAAGGGTTTTAGTGAGAAAAGCGGTTTTAATCTCACAAGTCAACAAAAATGGGAGTGAATTGCTCCAAAGGTTTTGGCAAGGTTTAATTGAATAAAAACCAGAAATAAATGGGGTTGCCACATGTGAAAAGGGTTTTAGGGTTTTTGGATTTACACACAAGTGACAAATTTCACAAGCACTACTACACACTTACCCTAGATTCAAATGCAAGATCAATCATGCATGCAAGATTTGAAAGACAGAAAAAGTTTTTGTTGGCCCAAAATTTTGCATTCCAAATTTTTAAACCAAAGTGAAAAGTTGGGTTGTTACAAACCTTCCCCCCTTAAAATGAATCTCGTCCTCGAGATTCGGTGGCTAAGAACTGAAGAGTGCGGGGAAATCCTTCCTAAGTTGATCTTCTCATTCCCAAGTAGCTTCCTCCTCGGAATGGTTACTCCACTGGACCTTACAAAATTTAATCTTCCTTCTTCGGGTGAGACGAACAGCTTCTTCCAGAATACGAAGAGGTACTTCTCGATAGGTTAAGTCGGTGTTGAGGTCGAGAGTGCGATAATCGATGTTCTTGAAGACTTCGGGCTTGCCGGGCACTTGGAGACATCGTCGAAGTAGAGAGATATGAAACACATCGTGGAAATCCACTAATTCAGCAGGCAGTTCCAGTTGATAGGATACTTCACCTCGACGAGCGAGAACCTTGAAGGGCCCAATATATCTGGGGGCAAGCTTCCCTTTGACGTGAAATCTTTGCATTCCCTTGAGTGGAGTGACACGAAGATAAGCATGATCTCCAACATTGAAGGTCAGTTCGCGACGCTTGGAATCAGCATAACTCTTCTGGCGGGATTGAGCGGCTTTGAGGCGATCACGGATCAGTTGGACTTGTTCTTCAGCTTCGAAGATGGTCAGGTCCAAAAACTTGACTATCTCCCTCGGACCAGTTGAGAGGGGTTCGGCAACGACGACCATATAGGGCTTCAAAGGGGGCCATCTGCAGACTGGCTTGGTAACTATTGTTGTAAGAGAATTCCGCGAAGGGTAGACAATCTTCCCATTTTGCTCCATAGGCGAGGACACAAGCACGAAGCATATCTTCAAGAATCTGGTTTACTCTTTCTGTCTGGCCACCGGTCTGCGGATGATAGGCAGTGCTGAAAACTAGCTTGGTACCGAGGGCTTCATGCAGGCTCTGCCAGAATTTCGAGGTAAATTGAGTACCTCGATCTGAGACGATCCTCATCGGAACTCCGTGAAGACTCACTATACGGGACATATAAAGATCAGCCAAGCGGGTGCCATGATGGCGTGTAACTCACACGTTCGTTGGGAACCCCAAGAGGAAGGTATGATGCGCACAGTAGCAAGTTTTCCCTCAGAAAGAAACCAAGGTTTAATCGAACCAGGAGGGAGCCAAGAAGCACGTTGAAGGTTGATGGTCGCGAAATGTGATGCGGCGCAACACCAGGGATTCCGGCGCCAACTAGGAACCTGCACAACACAACCCAAGTACTTTGTCCCAACGAAATGCTGAGGTTGTCAATCTCACCGGCTTGTCAGTAACAAAGGATTAAATGTATCGAGTGGAAGATGTTTGCAAAGAAAACAGTAAAACAAGTAGATTGTATGCTATGTAAAGAATAGGACCGGGGTCCACAACACTAGAGGTGTCTCTCCCATAAGATAAAAGCATGTTGGGTGAACAAATTACACCGGGCAATTGACAAATAGAGAAAGGCATAACAATGCATATACATGACATGGTAAATATAGTGAGATTTAATTGGGCATTACGACAAAGAACATAGACCGCCATCCAACTGCATCTATGCCTAAAAAGTCCACCTTCAGTTATCGTCCGAACCCTCCAGTATTAAGTTGCAAAGCACAATTGCATTAAGTATTGTGCGTAATGTAATCAATAACTACATCCTTAGACATAGCATCAATGTTTTATCCTAGTGGCAACAGCACATCACAACCTTAGAACTTTCTCTGTCCCTGTATCAATGAAGGCATGAACCCACTATCGAGCATAATTACTCCCTCTTGGAGTTAAGAGTAAAAACTTGGCCAGAGCCTCTACTAATAACGGAGAGCATGCAAGATCATAAACAACACATGAACAATAGATTGATAATCACCATAATCATAGTACTCTCTATCCATCGGATCCCGACAAACACAACATATAGAATTACATATAGATGATCTTGATCATGTTAGGCAGCTCACAAGATCTAACAATGAAGCACAACAAGGAGAAGACGACCATCTAGCTACCGCTATGGACCCATGGTCCAGGGGTGAACTACTCACTCATCACTCCGGAGGCGATCATGGCGATGAAGAGTCCTCCGGGAGATGAATCCCCTCTCCGCAGGGTGCCGGAGGCGATCTCCGTAATCCCCGAGATGGGACGGCGGCGGCGTCTCTCGTAAGGTTTTCCGTATCGTGGCTCTCGGTTCTGGAAGCTTCGTGCAAAAATAGGACCCCGGGCGAAAGTTTCGTCCAATTCCGAGAATATTTTTTACTAGGATTTCTGAAACCAAAAACAGCAGAAAACAACAACTGGCTCTTCGGCATCTTGTTAATAGGTTAGTTCCGTAAAATGCATAAATATGACATATAATGTGCATAAAACATGTAGGTATCATCAATAAAGTAGCATGGAACATAAGAAATTATCGATACGTTGGAGACGTATCGCATCCCTTAGTTCTCTCGTCCCGAGGTGTAAAACGATAACAAAGATATTTTCAAGTGACATGCCATCATAATCTTGATCATACTATTTGTAAACATATGTAATGAATGCAGCGATCAAAACAAAGGTAATGACATGAGTAAACAATCGAATCATAAAGCAAAGACTTTTCATGAATAGTACTTCAAGACAAGCATCAATAAGTCTTGCATAAGAGTTAACTCGTAAAGCAATAAATCAAAGTAAAGGTGTTGAAGCAACACATAAGAAGATTAAGTTTCAGCGGTTGCTTTCAACTTGTAACATGTATATCTCATGGATATTGTCAACATAAAGTAATATAACAAGTGCAATATGCAAGTATGTAGGAATCAATGCACAGTTCACACAAGTGTTTGCTTCTTAAGGTGGAAGGAGATAGGTAAACTGACTCAACAATAAAAGTAAAAGAATGGTCCTTCGCAGAGGAAAGCATCGATTGCTATTTGTGCTAGAGCTTTTATTTTGAAAACATGAAACAATTTTGTCAACGGTAGTAATAAAGCATATGAGTTATGAAAATTATATCTTACAAGTTGCAAGCCTCACGCATAGTATACTAATAGTGCCCGCACCTGTCCTACTTAACTTGGACTACCGGATCTTTGCATGCCATGTTTCAACCAAGTGTCACAAAGGGGTACCTCCATGCCGCCTGTACAAAGGTCCAAGGAGAATGCTCGCATTTCGGATTTCTCGCTTTTGATTATTCTCAACTTAGACATCCATACCGGGACAACATGGACAACAGATAATGGACTCTTTAATGCATAAGCATGTAGCAAAGTTATTATTCTCATATGAGATTGAGGATATATGTCCAAAACTGAAACTTCCACCATGATTCATGGCCTTAGTTAGCGGCCCAATGTTCTTCTCTAACAATTTTGCATGCTCCAACCACTAAAATGATAGACCTTCAGACAAGACGGACATGCATAGCAACTCACATGATATTCAACAATAGTTGATGGCGTTCCCCAGAAGCATGGTTATCGCACAACAAGCAACTTAATAAAATATAAAGTGCATAAGTACATATTCAATACTACGATAGTTTTTAAGGCTATTTTGTCCCATGAGCTATATATTGCAAAGGTGAATGATGGAATTTTAAAGGTAGCACTCAAGCAATTTACTTTGGAATGGCGGGTAAATACCATGTAGTAGGTAGGTATGGTGGACACCAATGGCATAGTGGTTGGCTCAAGGATTTTGGATGCATGAGAAGTATTCCCTCTCGATACAAGGTTTAGGCTAGCAAGGTTATTTGAAGCAAACTCAAGGATGAACAAGTGCAGCAAGACTCACATAAAAGACATATTGTAAACATTATAAGACTCTACACTGCCTTCCTTGTTGTTCAAAACTCAATACTAGATATTATCTAGACCTTAGAGAAACCAAATATGCAAATCAAATTTTAGCAAGCTCTATGTATTTCTTCATTAATGGGTGCAAAGCATATGATGCAAGAGCTTAAACATGAGCACAACAATTGCCAAGCATCACATTATCCAAGACATTTTAGAATTACTACATGTAGCATTTTCCAATTCCAACCATATAACAAATTAACGAAGAAGAAACTTCGCCTTGAACATTATGAGTAAAGCCTAAGGACACATGTGTCCATATGCAACAGCGGAGCGTGTCTCTCCCACAAAGTGAATGCTAGGATCCATCTTATTCAAACAAAAACAAAACGAAACAAACCGACGCTCCAAGTAAAGAACACAGATGTGACCGAATAAAAATATAGTTTCAGGGGAGGAACCCGATGATGTTGTCGATGAAGAAGGGGATGCCTTGGGCATCCCCAAGCTTAGATGCTTGAGTCTTCTTAAAATATGCAGGGATGAACCACGGGGCATCCCCAAGCTTAGAGCTTTCACTCCTCTTGATCTTAGTATATCATTCTCCTCTCTTGACCCTTGAAAACTTCCTTCACACCAAACTTCAAGCAAACTCATTAGAGGGTTAGTGCATCATTAATAATTCACACATTCAGAGGTGACACAATCATTCTTTTCACTTCTGGACATTGCATAATGCTACTGGACATTAATGGATCAAAGAAATAAATCCAACATAGCAAAAGAGGCAATGCGAAATAAAAGGCAGAATCTGTCAAAAACAGAACAGTCCGTAAAGACGAATTTATAAATGGCACCAGACTTGCTCAAATGGAAAAACTCAAAACTAATGAAAGTTGCGTACATATCTGAGGATCACGCTCGTAAATTGGCAGATTTTTTCGAATTTTCTACAGAGAATTATGCCCAGATTCGTGACAGACAGCAATGCTGTTTCTGTGCAGCGATCCCAAATATAACATCAACTTTGACATAGAAACTTTACTTGGCACAAAAACATGATAAGGAGAGGTTGCTACAGTAGTAAACAACTTCCAAGACTCAACAAAACAAAAATTGCTGTAGGTAAAAACATGGGTTGTCTCCCATAAGCGCTTTTCTTTAACGCCTTTCAGCTAGGCGCAGAAAGTGCAAATCAAGTAACATCGAGAGTAGAAGCATCAACATCATAGCTTGTTCTAATAATAGAATCAAAAGGCAACTTCATTCTCTTTCTAGGGAAGTGTTCCATACCTTTCTTGAGAGGAAATTGATATTTAATATTACCTTCCCTCATATCAATAACAGCACCAACAGTTCGAAGAAAAGGTCTTCCCAACACAATTGGACAAGATGCATTGCATTCGATATCCAAGACAACAAAATCAACGGGGACAAGGTTATTGTTAACCGTAATATGCACATTATCAATCCTCCCCAAAGGTTTCTTTTTAACATTATCGGCAAGATTAACATCCAAATAACAATTCTTCAATGGTGGCAAGTCAAGCATATCATAAATCTTTTTAGGCATAACAGAAATACTTGCACCAAGATCACATAAGGCATTACATTCAAAGTCATTGAATTTCATTTTAATGATGGGTTCCCAACCATCTTCTAACTTTCTAGGAATAGAAGTTTCAAGTTTTAGTTTCTCTTCTCTAGCTTTTATGAGAGCATTTGTAATATGTTTTGTAAAGGCTAAATTTATAGCACTAACATTAGGACTTTTAGCAAGTTTTTGCAAGAACTTTATAACTTCAGAGATGTGGCAATCATCAAAATCTAAATCATTATGAGCTACAGCAATGGGATCATTATTCCCAAGGTTGGAAAAAATTTCAGCAGTTTTATCACAAGCAGTTTCAGCAGTTTTAGCAATTTCAGGCAGTTTTGTACGCTTTGCACTAGGAGTAGAAACATTGCCAACACCAATTATATTACCATTGATAGTAGGAGGTGTAGCAACATGTGAGGAATTAGCATTACTAGTGGTGGTAATAGTCCAAACTTTAGCTACATTATTCTCTTTAGCTAGTTTTTCATTTTCTTCTATCCCACCTAGCACGCAACTCAGCCATTAATCTTATATTCTCATTAATTCTAACTTGGATGGCATTTGCTGTAGTAGTAATCTTATTATCAAGATCATTATTAGGCATAACTTTCAACTTTAAAAGATTAACATCAGAGGCAAGCCTATCAACTCTAGAAGCGATAGTATCAATTTTATCAAGCTTTTCCTCAACAGATTTGTTAAAAGCAGTTTGTGTACTAATAAATTCTTTAAGCATGGCTTCAAGACCAGAGGGTACACTTCTATTATTGTTGTAAGAATTCCCATAAGAATTACCATAACCATTACCATTAGCAGAAGGATATGGCCTATAGTTATTACCAGAGTTGTTCCTATAAGCATTGTTGTTGAAATTATTATTTTTAATGAAATTCACATCAACATTTTCTTCTTGAGCAACCAATGAAGCTAAAGGAACATTATTTGGATCAACATTAGATCTACCATTCACAAGCATAGACATAATCACATCAATCTTATCACTCAAGGAAGAGGTTTCTTCAACAGAATTTACCTTCTTACCTTGTGGAGCTCTTTCCGTGTGCCATTCAGAGTAATTTATCATCATATCATCAAGAAGTTTTGTAGCCGCCCCAATGTGATGGACATAAAGGTACCTCCAGCAGCTGAATCCAATAAATTCCGCGAAGAAAAATTTAGTCCTGCATAGAAGGTTTGGATGATCATCCAAGTAGTCAGTCCATGGGTTGGGCAATTCTTTACCAAAGTTTTCATTCTCTCCCATGCTTGAGCAACATGTTCAGTATCTAATTGTTTAAAATTCATTATGCTACTTCTCAAAGAAATAATTTTAGCGGGAGGATAATATCTACTAATAAAAGCATCCTTGCATTTAGTCCATGAATCAATACTATTCTTAGGCAAAGATAGCAACCAATCTTTAGCTCTCCCTCTTAATGAGAAAGGAAACACTTTCAGTTTAATAATATCACCATCTACATCTTTATACTTTTGCATTTCACAAAGTTCAACAAAATTATTGAGATGGGCAGCAGCATCATCAGAACTAGCACCATAAAATTGTTCTCTCATGACTAGATTTAGTAAAGCAGGTTTAATTTCAAAGAATTCTGCTGTAGTAGCAGGTGGAGCAATAGGTGTGCATAGGAAATCATTATTATTTGCATTTGTGAAGTCACACAACTTAGTATTTTCAGGGTTGGCCATTTTAGCAACAGTAAATAAAGCAAACTAGATAAAGTAAATGCGAGTAACTAATTTTTTTGTGTTTTTGATATAGCAAACAAGATAGCAAATAAAGTAAAACTAGCAACTAATTTTTTGTATTTTGATTTAGGTGCAGCAAACAAAGTAGTAAATAAAATAAAGCAAGACAAAAACAAAGTAAAGAGATTGAGAAGTGGAGACTCCCTTGCAGCGTGTCTTGATCTCCCGGCAACGGCGCCAGAAAAGAGCTTGATGGCGTGTAACTCACACGTTCGTTGGGAACCCCAAGAGGAAGGTATGATGCGCACGTAGCAAGTTTTCCTCGAAAGAAACCAAGGTTTAATCGAACCAGTAGGAGCCAAGAAGCACGTTGAAGGTTGATGGTCGCGAAATGTGATGCGGCGCAACACCAGGGATTCCGGCGCCAACTAGGAACCTGCACAACACAACCCAAGTACTTTGTCCCAACGAAACAGTGAGGTTGTCAATCTCACCGGCTTGCTGTAACAAAGGATTAAATGTATCGAGTGGAAGATGTTTGCAAAGAAAACAGTAAAACAAGTAGATTGTATGCTATGTAAAGAATAGGACCGGGGTCCACAGTTCACTAGAGGTGTCTCTCCCATAAGATAAAAGCATGTTGGGTGAACAAATTACAGTCGGGCAATTGACAAATAGAGAAAGGCATAACAATGCATATACATGACATGGTAAATATAGTGAGATTTAATTGGGCATTACGACAAAGAACATAGACCGCCATCCAACTGCATCTATGCCTAAAAAGTCCACCTTCAGGTTATCGTCCGAACCCCCTCCAGTATTAAGTTGCAAAGCAAAGACAATTGCATTAAGTATTGTGCGTAATGTAATCAATAACTACATCCTTAGACATAGCATCAATGTTTTATCCCTAGTGGCAACAGCACATCACAACCTTAGAACTTTCTGTCACTGTCCCAGGTATCAATGAAGGCATGAACCCACTATCGAGCATAATTACTCCCTCTTGGAGTTAAGAGTAAAACTTGGCCAGAGCCTCTACTAATAACGGAGAGCATGCAAGATCATAAACAACACATGAACAATAGATTGATAATCACCATAATCATAGTACTCTATCCATCGGATCCCGACAAACACAACATATAGAATTACATATAGATGATCTTGATCATGTTAGGCAGCTCACAAGATCTAACAATGAAGCACAACAAGGAGAAGACGACCATCTAGCTACTGCTATGGACCCATGGTCCAGGGGTGAACTACTCACTCATCACTCCGGAGGCGATCATGGCGATGAAGAGTCCTCCGGAGATGAATCCCCTCTCCGGCAGGGTGCCGGAGGCGATCTCCAGAATCCCCCGAGATGGGATTCGCGGCGGCGGCGTCTCTGTAAGGTTTTCCGTATCGTGGCTCTCGGTCTTCTGGAAGCTTCGTGCAAAAATAGGACCCTGGGCGAAAGTTTCGTCCAATTCCGAGAATATTTCTTTACTAGGATTTCTGAAACCAAAAACAGCAAAACAACAACTGGCTCTTCGGCATCTTGTTAATAGGTTAGTTCCAGAAAATGCATAAATATGACATATAATGTGCATAAAACATGTAGGTATCATCAATAAAGTAGCATGGAACATAAGAAATTATCGATACGTTGGAGACGTATCATGCCACGGTAGGTAGTCTTGACTGGAATGAAGTGAGCAACCTTGGTGAGTCGATCGACAATAACCCAGATGGAGTCATGGCCACGCTGAGATTTAGGAAGTCCAGTAATGATATCCATTCCAACTTCTTCCCATTTCCATTCAGGGACTTTGAGGGGTTGGAGTAGTCCAGCTGGTCGCTGATGCTCAGCCTTCACTTTCTGGCACACGTCGCAGCGAGCAATGAAAAAGGCTATCTCTCGCTTCATACCGTGCCACCAGAATTGCTTCTTTAGGTCTTGATACATCTTTGTTCCTCCGGGGTGGATTGAGTAGGGGGTGTCGTGGGCTTCCTTCATGATGAGTTGCTTCAGGTCTTCAATATTGGGTACACAGAGACGTCCGTCGTACCACAAAACTCCTTTGGCGTCAATTTCAAAACCAGGAACTTCCTCCCTATCCATTCTACGCTTGATTCCTTCAATACTCTCATGACCCACTTGAGCTTCTTTGATTTGATCGAATAAAGTAGGCTTCAACTCAAGATTGGCCAGAAAACCATGGCTAACCAGCTCGAGGCCGAACTCCTCCAGTTCTTCATGCAGCTTGGGTTGAGCAATCTTGATGAGGGCGTTCAACGAACAGGGCTCTCGACTAAGGGCATCAGCTACGACATTGGCTTTACCGGGGTGATAATGAATACCGAGATCGTAGTCCTTGATAAGTTCCATCCATCTGCTCTACCTCATGTTCAGCTCCCGCTGAGTGAAAATATACTTCAGACTTTTGTGATCAGTGTAGATCTCGCAGCGATTAATTTCCCACTAGATAGTGGCGCCAGGTCTTCAGGGCGTGAACTACAGCAGCAAGCTCTAAGTCATGTGTGGGGTAATTCATCTCGTGAGGTCGGAGTTGTCTTGACAAATAGGCTATCACTTTGCCTTCTTGCATCAGCACACTTCCCGACCAAGCTTGATGCATCGCAATACACATCAAAATCCTTGGTGATATCAGGCATGGTCAAGACGGGGGCTGAACTAATCTCTTCTTGAGTTCCTGAAAACTGGCCTCACATTTGTCGGTCCATTCAAACTTCTTATCCTTCTTCAACAGCTGCGTTAAGGGTCTCGCAATGCTGGAGAATCCCTCAACGAACTTGCGGTAGTAACCTGCCAATCCTAGAAAGGCGCGAACTTCAGTTTGATTGGTAGGGGCTTTCTTCTCCATGATGGACTGAATTTTGGATGGGTCGACAGACACTCCGCCAGCTGATATGACATGGCCTAGGAATCCTACCTCTTTCAGCCAAAATTCACATTTACTAAACTTGGCGTAAAGCTGATGGTCTCTGAGAGTTCCCAAAACAATCCGCAGATGTTCAGCATGCTCTTCTTCATTCTTGGAGTAGATCAGAATATCGTCGATGAAAACCACGACGAACTTGTCGAGGTACTTCATGAACACCTTGTTCATGAGATTCATGAAATAGGCAGGGGCATTGGTCAGTCCAAAGGACATCACGGTATATTCAAAAAGTCCATACCGTGTGGTGAAGGCAGTCTTGGAAATGTCTGATTCTCGAACCTTGAGTTGATGATATCCAGTTCGGAGATCTATCTTGGAGAAAACTCGGGCTCCATTCATCTGATCAAACAGGTCTTCAATCTTCGGGAGAGGGTATTTGTTCTTGATTGTAACATCATTCAGTTTCCGGTAATCCACACACAGGCGGATAGTACCGTCCCGCTTATCCACAAAGATAACGGGAGATCCCCAGGGTGATGCGCTGGGACGAATCAACCCTTTCCTCAACATGTCATCTAACTGCTTCTTCAACTCAACTAGTTCTTGAGGGTTCATCCGGTAAGGTCGCTGAGCGATAGGGGCAGTTCCGGGAACTAACTCGATGATAAACTCGATATCCCGATCAGGGGGCATACCGGGTAACTCGTCAGGGAAAACCTCCGGGTACTCACAAGCTATGGGTACTTCATGCAGGGCTGGACTGGCGACACTCTTCTTGCATAGGGCCTTTGATGATGGCATGGTGGCTACATGTTCAACTATCTTGCCGTCTTCAGCAGTCATGGTTATGGCTCGGCGAGCACAGTCTATATGACCCTTATACTTGACCATCCAATCCATACCTAGAATAACTTCAAGACCTTGCTCACCCAACACTATCAGATTCGCGTGAAAACGCTTCCCTTGTATCTCTATAGGAACCTCTTTGCAAGAACTCTGGGTTTTGCTAGTGGATCCAGGGATTTGTACGAGCATAGGTCACTTCAAGGGGGTGGGGGTTAAACCTCCTTTTCTCACAAATGGCTTGGTAACAAAAGAATGCGAGGCTCCGGAATCAAACAGAACAGTTGAGGGTACCGAGTTGACAATGAATGTACCGAGAACAATATCTGCAGCTTCCTGAGCTTCTTCGGCGTTGACATGGTTCAGGTGACCTCTAGGTGGTCCAGCTGGCTTCATATGGTTCTGGTTCCTGCCAGAAGCAGTGCGAGATTGTTCCTGATTTGTCTTGGGCGCATTGGGGCGCTGTCCGGTAGTCACTTTGTTGGGGCACTCGTTAGAGTAATGATCCGGTTGTCCGCAGGCGTAGCATCCATTGGGGGGTTTGCGGACAGTGTTGTTCTGGCGGTTGTAGTTGGGGTTTTGGTTGAGGTTGTTGGGACGTGGTGCGGGGGGAGGAGTCCACTTTTGCTGGGGCGCCGGCCTAGGTGGGGGCATACTGCGGGGTTGCTGAGCGCTGGAGCTGCCCTGCAGCATCGTTGCCTTGCGCTTGCGATTCTCAATTGCATTCTTTCTCTTGCTCTCAACCATGATGGAAGCATCCACCAGAGACTCAAGGTCGGGATATGGGACAGCTACTAAGATACTTTGCAGCTCATCGTGCAGACCGTTCAGAAAGCGGTCCTTCTTCTTCTCTTCGGTATTGGTGTCTTCAGGAGCATACCTAGACAGGGTGGTGAACTGGTCCAAGTACTCCACCACAGACATACTTCCTTGCCTCAGGTTCATGAACTTGTCCTTCATGAGCTTGATCAGACCAGATGGAATATGGGTCTTGCGGAACTTGGCCTTGAATTCTTCCCAGTTGATGACGTGTCCTTCAACTTGCATAGCTTTGACGTTTTCCCACCAAGCACGTGCAGGTCCAGAAAGAAATTGAGTGGCGAATAACACCTTCTCATCATTGCCGACTCCGGCGACCTCCAGGTTGTTCTCAATGGTGCAAAGCCAATCATCGGCGTCGAGGGGTTCAGTGCACTTGGCGAACATAGGAGGGTTGGTGCTTTGGAAATCCTTCAGCTTAGAGCGGGGGTCTCCATTTTCGTTCCCGCCATTATTGTGGTTGGTGTTTCCGGTAGCAAGCTGAGCGAGGTGCTGAAGGGTAGCAAGATTAGCTTGGCGCTCCGCACGGGCTGCATCGCGGTCTTCCATCATAAGGCGCAGAAGTTGCGCCATGGTTGGGTCCGGAGGTGGAGGGGGGTTTTGGTCTGACCCGCTGGTGCTTCCTCTACGGGTGTCACCCATCCTGAAGAGGGGTGGATTCAGATATTAATGGGGAATCAACGAGATGGGCAGCCACTTAAAAGGGGAGGGTTTGGTAAAAAAGAAAGTTTTTAAAACGGAAACAGCAATGCAAAAGTAGGCGAAAACGAACGCATATCATAGCCGGCGTGTCAAAGGCACAAAATAGCATCACACACCAATCAGATCCAAACAATCAAGCTCACACTTCGGAAACTACAACAACTACATGAATCGCGCGTAGGACTAGTTTCAAGGGACACCTAATATTTGGGGTATTCTATTCGGATCAACTGAGCTTATCATGTCTTCAATACCTCGAGTCCGGTGAATCTGACTTGGGGAACCTCGTCCAATATATATGTTTAGAAGAGGATGAGACAGTGGAATAAGAACTTTCAAATTCGCTAGAAATCAGAGAGGTGAGTTTAAAAGTTTTTGAAAAGGCAAGAAAGATAGAAGCCAAACTTCTAGTATTTAGGAAAATAGATTTAGTAAATAATTTTATCAAAGTTGTATTTTTCTAACTAACGCCCATGCTAACTAAGGTCTCCTACAGTTAGGATGGCTCTGATACCAGCTCTGTGGGGCCCCGGACTTACCAGTCCAGAACTCCTGTTATGCATACAATTTCACGATCCCAAGATCATTCCATCGTGAATACATAACCGAACTGATACCAGATTACAACATCCATTACAGTACCGAATTAAAAGTATTATGGAAGTCTTACAACATCGGCCATCAAGGCCGTAATTCAACAAACAGCAGCGGAAACATCTTGACTCCAAAAGCGGTGGAACCCAAGTCAGGCCTTTACCCTACAGGCGGCTGACTGGGAGAGCGTCCTAGTTCGCGTCTTCGGCGTCGTACTCTTCTTTTGTAGTACTCCTCTTCAAAGTCTGGCCAAGTAAATAGCCAAGACAACAATGCCAATGAGTACATTTGAATGTACTCGCAAACCACCTTAGAGAGAAATAAAGGATATGCAATATGGCAGTAGCAAGGAACAGACACTATACTAGGGCGACAAGGAGCGAGAGGTGGTTCCTCTCGAGAGTATGACATCTATATAACTTTGTTGAAAACCTTTTTGAAAACAAGTTTATTTGAAGACTAATAGGTAAGGAAGACCCATTTTCTTTCCGGCCATCGGAATGACCAAAACAATCTCAACTTTCCACCGTACCTCCCAGGTACATCTCCACCAGTCCCACTGGTATCTTTCCGTACCTCCCAGGTACATTTCCAAAACCTTTTTGGAAAAACACTTTTGTAAAACAAAACTTTCCTTTAATGCCAAGCAGCTTCCATTCCCACGTCCATAACCGCGGACACGGCTATTCGAATAGTTTTACACTGCAGAGGTTGTACACTTTCCCCACAAGATCCGAATACTCATCGTGTGGGCATCATCCCCGCATAACAACATATGCCACGACAAGTACCCGATCGTAGTTTTTCGCCTGCTCGCCTTAGCCCAAGACATGCCGAATGAGTTGTACCTCCCGACACCAGAGTCCGAGGGCTGTCCAGGAGTAGCAAGGTCCCCAACACACTCGACCCTCCGGAATGCCATCCAACCTCATAGGTAACACGAGGGCTGCACCCAGAAGGGTGGAATAATAAAACTTCGAGTGGCGGAACCACTCACATAAATAAATAAAAGACATGCAATTTAACAAAACCTGTGATAATGCAAGAGTAAGATAATTAGGATGAGACATGCATCAAGAGGTGGCTTGCCTTGATCAGCAAAGTGTCCCTGGCCTTCTTCCTCAAATCCTCCAAATTCACCTCCTCCTTTATTTCCGGCGGCGTTCGAATCTAGCGTCGCAAAATAAAAAGAAACCAGCACACATCGAATCAACAAACCATTCCAGAATAGTGCACACAAAAATTTGGTAAAATCACAGTATGTAAAGGTTTACAAATGCAAGCTACTAAAAGTGAGTTCACTAATTTATGATTTTTAAAACAAAAGATATGATTTTTACAATTCCAGAAATGACTTAGGAACCATTTAAATTGCCTAAATCTTTCTATGAATCACAAAAATGCATGCAGCATACCTACAGAAAGCTAACAACATTTAGAACACTCTTACACAAGAAACACTTGCAGATTAATTTTTAATTAGCCTAGACAATTTAAACAAGCCAGAATACAGAGAACACAAACAGCTATCCACACCAGTATCAGAGCATCACAAAACAACACCAAACATACCCCTGGATAGGTAAGATTAAATGTGAACTAACCCCACTGGTTTGGTATTTTTCTGTTTTGTAAATGATTTTATAAAAATTAAATACTGGAAAGGTGCCCTGTTTCAGTAATAAATTCCCCAGGCATAAACTACCACTCTAAAAATTATTTCCTTTGGCACAGAAATATCTTAACATTATATCTACAGGTAGCCTATGGATTTGCTTCAAAATCCTGTGTAGTTTTTGAACTAAAAATCAGAGAAGGCCTCTCTGGACAAATTTTGATTTATTAACCAAACAAAATCCAGGAAGCTTTTGCATGTGGGACCAGTGCGAAAATAAAGCTACATACTTCTACTTCACAACAAAATCAACCTCATGCAAAATAGATCTTTAATTATCACACAAGAAATAAATTACACAATCAGTAACATTCTAGGGTTTTATTTATCAGCACATTTTTACAACCCCTAATCATATGCATGCAACTTTATCTGTTTAGGAATTTATTCATGAGCAATCAGCCATTTGAATCATCCAAATCGGATCATCGAGGAATAAATGGTGATTTAAAAGCTCAGCAGGATTTACTGGAAGTTTTTGAAAACAGAAATAAAGAGAAAGAGAAACGGGCCGGGGTGCTGGGCCTGGCCAGATCCGGCCCGGCAGAGATGCGGTCGCGCGGGAGGCCCTCCCGCTTAAATTGCAGGGACATGGCGGGCCACGCAGGAGGGCGGGCCCCACGCCCATCGCATGCATGCGGAGGGTTTCTCCCTCCGCGCGACGTGAGACGCCGGCGGAGGCCTGACAACTTCCGGCGGCGACTGTTCTCACCTCCGGTCGCAGAAAACGGCGGGGTCGGGCGCATTGGACGCGGAAGAGAGAGGACTTTCGAGCGGTGGTCCTGGCTGGCAAAACAGAGATGGCCTCAGAGGCGGTTGACGGCGACGCAGACGCCGGAGACGGGATGGAGAGCTCACCTAGGAGTGGATCGGGGCTGGTCTGGGGTGTCGAGGAGGACGCGGTGGGTCGGGGCAGCGCCTTCCTCGACCCAGACCGTGCATGCAGAGCTCCCAGCACCGGACCGGACAGCGACGTTCGCGACAGCGACGGGAAGCTCGCGGCGCCCTCAGTTGAACCTGGAGAAGGAGAAGGGGCGCGTAAGAAACAGCACGACAAGGCGTGTCTAGAGGAACAGAGAGGGAGAGAAACGGTGAAGAGGTGCGACGGCAACCTTCACCGGAACACCACGGCGTCGAGCAAGAACTCGAGCTGCAGGGGTTGGGATGGGTCTTCTCCGCTTCTGCAGAAGAAGGTGGGGTGGTGTGTGAGTTCTGGGGCGGAAGGAGAGGAGAGTTGGGGTGCCCTGGCTTTAAGAGGGAGAGGGGTTGGCTCACGGTGAACCGAGCGCGTGCACGATGAGAAGGAGGACGGCAGCATCCTATTGGGCAAGAGGGGCGGCGAGGCGGTGCCAGGAGCGTGATGTGATGGTTTTGGAACGATGTTGCTGTCGGAGGCGATGGAGAACAGCGGGACAGGGACGGGTCGAGCTCGTGTGCCAGGTGCTCGACGAGAAGCCGTCGACATGACATGGACGAGGGCGTGCGGCCAGGGCGCGGCGCGGCCCGTGAGCGTGTCCAGGATTAACCTGGTGCTCTACACGATCGCAGGGACAGGGCTTTGTGCACAGGGGACGGGCGTGAGGTTGCCAATGTCGACGTGCCCGGCGCGGCGTGCACCACGGCCATTGGGGGTCCAGGGCGGGTCGATGGAGGGGAGGTCCCTGGAGACTGTCTAGGCGAGAGAGAGACGCAGTGGTCATCGACTGCTGCTGGCGTCGCGTGCAAGGGCAGCAGGGAAAAGAGAGAGAGAGGCATTGGTACCATGCGGGTGGCCACGGTGGAGAAAGGACGGGAGAGGAGCTAGGTTGATAGGTAGATGACAGGGAGGGGTGCATGTGAGAGAGAGGGCAGCAGGATGTGGAGATGGGTGACTTTGGCTGTATCTAGTTGGAATCATGGCCATGGCTGCATGCAATCACATGGCCCGGCCACTCTCTCTTCTCTCCACTTCCTTTCTTTGGTCGTGTAAACCAAGGCCACACTCACATGTGCAAGAGGAGTAGAAGGAGTGAGGCACATGAGAGAAGAGAAAAAGAAATGTTGGAGAAGGAAAAAAAAGAGAGAGAGAGAAGAAAGAAATGGGTGAATGGCATGGTCTACTTGACCATTTCTTGCATTAGGCACATTTTCAGATTTTTGGCAAGTCCACCCTCATGTGATGATGGTCAAATCAAGGATGAAAATGAGATGGGTCCATATGCACAAGGCTAGGGAATTTTTCAGAATAAAATTTGGTTGAGATATGGGAGAGAAAAGTCACAAACAAAAATAAGTAGAAGTTGATCTTAGAGGATTTATACCATCATTAGGAATGGATCAAGCCATCGGGTCTATCATGGTTTCCCTCGAGGATACAAGAATTAAAAGGAGGGGTCCAAAAATATGGTCGAAGGGTTTTAGTGAGAAAAGCGGTTTTAATCTCACAAGTCAACAAAAATGGGAGTGAATTGCTCCAAAGGTTTTGGCAAGGTTTAATTGAATAAAAACCAGAAATAAATGGGGTTGCCACATGTGAAAAGGGTTTTAGGGTTTTTGGATTTACACACAAGTGACAAATTTCACAAGCACTACTACACACTTACCCTAGATTCAAATGCAAGATCAATCATGCATGCAAGATTTGAAAGACAGAAAAAGTTTTTGTTGGCCCTAAATTTTGCATTCCAAATTTTTAAACCAAAGTGAAAAGTTGGGTTGTTACACTATCTCCCATCGTCTTTTCTTTCCTCGCTCCAACTCCTTACAACTCCATACCTACTGAGATGCTATCTGGGCTAGTGATCCATCGGATCGCAAGTCTCTTTCTGCCTACTGTGTCTTTCTTGGTGGTTCTCTCCTTGCTTGGAAGACCAAGAAGCAGGTTGTAGTCTCTCATTCGGGTGTCGAGGCTGAGTTGCGAGCGATGGCTCTCTTGACGGCAGAGGTGACTTGGTTACGCTGGTTATTGGAAGACTTTGGTGTTTCTGCCGACGCACTGACTCCTCTCTTATATGACAGTACTGGTGCCATCAGCATTGCGCGTGATCCAGTGAAGCACGAGCACCAAACACATTGGCGTTGATGCCTTCTTTGTGCGTAATGCTGTGCAGGATCAGGTTATGGCTCTTCAGTATGTGCCTTCCGAGCTACAGCTTGCTGACTTCTTCACGAAGGCCCAAACTCGAGCACATCATGGGTTCTTTCTCTCCAAACTCAGTGTTGTTGATCCACCATGAGTTTGAGGGGGGGTGTTAGTGATGTATAGACTCCTTTACTGTAGATTCCCAGTGTATGAGGGGCTTCCCTGCATATTGTAATACATGTACATGTACTTGTACTGGCCTTTGGCCCCTGTGAATACTAGTTGCTCATTCACAACACAAACTACGCCATTTGCTAACCACCAACTCCGCAAACTCTGGTCGCTCTAGCCACCCTTTTTCAAAAAAAGAAACGTGGGCTACGGCGGCATGACTCTTCCCCTGAGTCTAGAAGTAGTGGAGCATGATCAGAACCGATTATAGTTTCCACCATTAAGGTGCGGAGGGGGAAGAGGCCTTCCCACTCAATGGACATTAGCACCCGGTCGAGAACACTTCTCACTCGGTTGAGTTGTTTGTTCGTCCACGTATACCTAGACCTGTCCCTACGGATCTCCCGGAGTGCCAGGTTCGCGATGCAATGATTGAACATGTGTACCCTGGGCTAGTATATGTTATCATTGGTCTTATCCTCTGATCCCCTAATTAGGTTAAAGTCTCCTCCCACCACCGGTGGAAGTTGGCAGGCTGCAATTGCCGCTGAGAGTTCCCCAAGGAAATCCTCGGATAGACGGTGATCCGCCGGCCCATAGACCACAAAATGAGTCCATTTCGTGTTGTTGTTTAGTTGTAGTACATCGACTCTAAGGAAGTAGGTGCCGCTATGCCACTCCAGCACCTCAAACCCGTCCTTGTTGACCCCTACGAGGATCCCACCCGAGTGTCCCAACGTCGGGATGGAATTCTAGGCAAATCTGCTCTGTGGATCAATGGCACGAAGATCGGCGCTTGAGAATTCTCGTTTGATCGTATCTTGTAGACCCACAAAGTCTAAGAGCTCGCGGGAAATAAACTCACGGATCCGGGTCTGGCGCCCTGGCGCGTGATACCCGCTGGAATATTCCGGCCATCTCTGTGTTTTTCGGCGTCGATTGGGTGGAGGAGGAGGACCAACGGCAGGTGCGCACGACGCACCGCGGGTCCGCCACAGGAGACCTCGACCATCAGGAGCATGATGAGGAGTCGTCCGCGACGAGGAAGGCGAGGGCGGCCGCGACGGTGGGATGTTGCCCGACGCGGCACGGCTGGCGATGCAGGCAGCAGCGGAGGAGGTGGAGCGGACGGTGGCAGTGGAGGAGAGGAGGGCACACTGGGTGGCCGAGCTCAACACCGCCTTGGCCCGCCGTCAGGACGAGCGCCGCCAGGAGGCCAGCGCAGGGAGAAGCAACGCCGGGCCGTCGTCACGCAGCGCCGCCAGGAAGAAGCCATATGGGCTGCACTGGCGGCTTTGGACATGGACGACATGGGCGACGGGGAGGAGCAGACGTTTAGGACCGGCGTAGTAGCGGCCATTATTTTCAGTTTAGATGCAAACCTTTTGTAACTGGTGGTCTGATCCTAATGAATTAATTAACTAGAGTAATGTGACACTAGTTTCGTGAAGATTATTTTCCAAATCAGACGGTCGGCCCACTGGAGATGTCCTTACCAATCATCGATTTTTGTGATTGATCTCGGTAATCTAGGTTCACCTAGTTTCGTGAAGATTATTTTCTCATGAAGCGCAGAAGCACAAACTGGGTATGCGTCTCTGTGGATATTCCGGGGCAACTTGTTCAATAGGCATATCTAATGAGACGACGCAAATCAAACGCTGAAAGTGGCCGCGCACATCCTTTTTAGGTGTCCCCAACGGCATGACGCAAAAAAAAAGGTTTGCATCCTTTCAACATAAACATAATTTACGTAAGGAAAAAAATAAAAAAATATACTACTTAAAGGTGCATGTACCGCTTGCTACCCAAGCCTACTCCTCGTCGTTGTCGTCGAGCAAGACGAAATCCGGTATCTATCGTTGTCGTCGAGCAAGACAAAATCCGGTATCTGCCACAGCTAGTTGGCAGCCGGTGGTGGAGGTGGAGCAACCCAGGCATGATATTGGTGGCGTACCGGCGCCGCTGCCCCGGTCGGTCCACCGCAAGTTAAACTTCCGGCCCTCTGCCATGGCCGCCGGCCAATTGTGGAAGACGCAGATGACTTTCGGCCAATTGTGAAAGACGCAGATGACAAAGTCATCTGAATCATCCTTAGCATCCTCGTTATGGTAGGCCGAGGAGCCGGCGGTTGCCGTGTTAGACGAGGAGGCAGGCGCGCACATATTACAGCATGCATGTCTCCTTGGAGACAACTTTATCATCTGGAGGCATCCCAACCAGCAATCAAATAAATGTTGTACCAAGTCCCAACAACAAATAACCAATCGCAAGCCCTGGGAGAAGAATTAAACAGGCAAGAGTGTTGAAGGATATAGAGGGAGAGATTGGCGAAATATGATGGATGTATTATTGAGCCTCATGAGCGAGTATATATAGGCGTACAGGGATCATCTTGGAGTGCAAGACAAGACACAAGATCTATCTCTATCCTAGACTACCTAAACCGTACGTATACCAAATATATCTCTAACCCTGCAGTCGTAGCGGTAGTGACGTGAACAATAGTAGCGTCGCGGACGGTCAGACTGGAGATAAACCGAAGTGGACCAAAGTGACACTCCCGCAGTCGTAGCGGGAGCGTCGTGGACGGAGTTGCGTCGCGGCAGCTTGGACTGGAGAGGAGGCTGAGGCGCAAGCGAGATGGTAGCCCTTTATGCCGATGTCGAGGTAGCCGAGAGCGTGGGTGCTGCAACCTTGGTCGAGGGAGCCGCGCGAGGGATTGCCGTGGTCGATGTCGTGGGCGGGTGCCGGTGTCGATGTAGCCGCAAGCGCGTAGCGCGAGGAGAGTGACGGAGACGCGTCGAGGCAGTCGTGGAGATGGTCGATGCCGAAGTCGATGCAGTCCGAGCCATCGAGGGCGAAGTGCAACCATAGTTTTGCAGAACTAGGCGCACTTCGGGGACGAAGGCATACTCTGGTTTTGCCAGAACCGAGTACGCATAGAAGAAATCGGCGGTGACGCGGTCGAGGCAGTCGTAGAGGCGATGCCGAACAAGACGTTGTCGAAGCCGATGAAGACGAGACGTCCGGCGCGAGTTTGCCAGACTCGGGAACGTGTCGGGGACGAAGGCACTTCCGGTGTTGCCAGTACCGGGCATGCGAGGGGCAGGGACCATCATGAACTTGTCGCCATGTCGGAGGGACTAGCAGAGGAGGCCTCCGGAAGCGTCGCGGTCGCAGATCGATGGAGAGATGCCGACGCTGGCCGCGGTTCTCGAAGTAGAGTAGCAGGTGGTGTAGACGGGGACGAGGCGATGACACGGGAGACGAAGTCGAGACAGTTGGAGACGTAGAAGGCGGCTAACCCAGCGGTGACCAGGGGGTCATGCTGGACGCCAGACGGGCGTTGCGGTGGTCGGCGAGCCCGCGACTGAAGAGGTTGGCGAGCCCCGGCGACCTGGGTGGCGCGGCGGTACACGAAGTAGGCGAGGAAGACCCCGGCGTGACGAAGACCATGCGCGGACGGAGGCGACCCGCGCCGAAGGGGAGGCGCGTGGTGGGTGGCCCCGACATCGATGCGCGGGACGGCGAAGATGACCGCGTGCCGACGGGCCGGGGGCGGCGGGAGACACACACGCGGAAGGCGCGTCGGAGGCCGGTAGCATGGACCAAAGGCGGCGGCGCTGCGGCCCGGCAACACAGCGGCACCCCGATGCTCGATCGGTGGTAGGCGCGTGCTCGGGGACATGCTTGGCGTAGACATGCGCAGGGTCGGTTGATCAGACCGACGGCGGCACGATACGCGCCATGGCGTGGACGACGCGCAGATCGGAGTCGATGGCGGCGTTGTCGATGTAGTCCCGGCCGATGGCGACGAAGACGGACAGGCGATGGAGACCGCGCGAGCAAGAACAGCCTGCTGCAATGCACGTAGGGGCGCCCCGTGTGCGGCGCGTGCGGCTGTGCCATGCGGTTGATGGCCGGTGCAGGTCGATGCCGTTGTCAGACTAGAGGCGCAAGTGGACGACGGCGATGGGCGACTCAATCCGATCTATGATCGGTAAACCAAAAAACGCCGGTCGAGCGACCGGCGGAGCAAAAGAAAACCAATCTACATATTAAAAAAAAGACTCGAGGGCAGCGGATCAACGGATCGGCGAACGAACCTCATACGGATTGCGCGGCCCCGGAGTAGATCATGGAGATCGACCTCCCCGGGGGCGGCGCGGAAGCTTGGGCGGTGGCTAGGTTAGGATCGGCGCCGCTCTGATACCATGTTGAACTGCATGCTCTAACCAATGCAACCAAAAGACCGATCTGATGGAAGAGATTAGGCAATACATTTATACTTCAACACTCCCCCTCACGTGTGGCTCCCTCAAACGTGGACCGAAAGTGTGCTGCAATATCTTTATTTTATATTGCGCCAGCCGGGTCTTGAACTCAAGACCTCTTGGCTCTGATACCATGTTGAAGGATATAGAGAGAGAGATTGGCGGAATATGATGGATGTATTATTGAGCCTCATGGACGAGTATATATAGGCGTACAGGGATTATCTTGGAGTGCAAGACAAGACACAAGATCTATCTCTATCTTAGACTACCTAAACCGTACGTATACCAAATATATCTCTAACAAAGAGGTACTACAATAGTGTTCAGTATTCTCCCGGATTATACAGCACTACAAAAGGAAAGGAAGTTGTTTAACAGACATAAATTGTTCACCAGTTAGCGTTCTCTTCTCATAGTCATGTGTAGTGCTAGATAGAGAGAGCACCAAGTGCTCGACAGCTACAGCTCCGTCAGCGACTTGCGAATTACATAGGCAGTCATCTTGAGAATACTAGTGTCCGTGTCTTCCAGCTTGAACAGGCAGACGTCTCCCAACTCCAGGGCGTTCTCCCTCGAGAATTGCTTCCAGCCTTTGGAAATCCGCCTCAATTTGTCAGTACTTCGAATATCGAGCATAGTCTCCCACAGCGTCGTTTTGCCCTCCATCTGAAGGAAGAGAGTATGCTTTTTGTCCGGGAGATACGCCGAAGCATATTCCACACAGAAAGACTATCCACAAATGCACATGTGTCAGGACGATTGACCAGTTCTTGAAATTCAGCTTGATGATTAATTCAGCGGAAACGGTTTGCATACTTCTAGCTGTGTGTAGTGTGTGTGTGTGTGTGTGTGCAAGTTCCACAATATAATACCGACAAGGGGTCGCAAGGTTTCATTAACAAAATCAGCAATAAACTACAAATAACGGGCATAGAACCGCATCCATATTTACAGATGTAGATAAGCGAGTGTATAGACTCACCATTTCGCATGTGCTGCCAATGCCATCAACATTGCTAATACCCATTACTTTCACAAAGATAGGGAGTTCAGATCCAATTGCTTGAACTTTCTCCTCAACATTCTTCTCCATCTGCAAAGATAGAGTTGCTTTCATGCCTAAAATGTAAGTACCCCCAAGATTGTTGGAAGGAGGTTCTGAACCGACTCCAAGCTTCACAGGTGCTCCATCATGCGTATTGCGAGCTTCGTATCCTGAAAACCCTACCATATTATCTTAGGCTGAGCATGAAATGATCAGAATTTTAATTAAAATATGGTATAACAAAATAAAAAACACAGGCAACAAGAATAGGATGACCTGATTTAGTAGCAGGGGAGGACGTTGAAGCCATCTTCCGAGCTTTCGCAGAACTACGTGTCACCCGCTTTTGCACCCTGCAAGATTCTCTCGTGCCTTCTCTCATGATGTCATCATCATCTGAACTGCTCAAGTCAAAAATTGCATGAGGGGGTGGATCAACAATCTGAAGAGAATCTCCACTCATTTCTTGGGTACTAGAAGAATTTCCAATGACAATACTTGAAGGGGTTTTCTCACGACCGCTTGGGTCAAGGATGAAAACTTCGAGGTGGTTTTTCTGTGTGCTTCTGAAAATAAGGAGGTCCTTCTCTTGTATGTACTGAGAAGCTACAAAACTATCCCACGCAGAATCTAGGACTACTAGATCATCACTCTGCTTCCTTGCTCCAACACTGTATATGTGGTTGTCAGGTGCTTCAAGTTGAATAGTAGGTTTAGTTATTTCATCCTTGAAATGGTTCAGCACAAGTAGCAACGGTATGTACTGCAGGATCAGAATAAAGAAAAAAAAAGGCAAGATTAAAAAGATGGAGCCTTGACCAGCAGGAATATGCCATATGGATTGGAGTAACAAATATATATAAGCAAGAAATTATCTGGGAAAGGATGTAACTTACAACAAAGGAGTCCTTCGAGTGGATATTTTGTTTGTCCATGGCTGCCACGTGCAGAGGAATTTCAGACTCCATGGTATCAGCTATTTCTAGTACTTTCTTGTCTTGTGCTTTTGTGAGACGGCACCCAGGTAACGTAGTGTAGATAATGTCACTTGAGGTCTGAACATGTCCAGGATCAGGCATCGCTTGTTCTGCAAATCAAGTACATTGTACAATAATCACAAAATCATATCAAAGCATTAATTAGACTTCAAGTTCTGATTCACTTTACCATTCAGCACATGATGATCACAAGGAGGAACAGCTCCAAATACGCCAAAGGGTGGTTGAGAGCATGAAGACTTCCCATGACCGGATGAATCGAAAATATGAACCTTAAAGATTGAGTTCACAAGGGACACAAACAGAATGTAGTCATCTTCTTCTATGTGGTTTGCATTCACAAACTCGTTCCATCCAGACCTAAGAACTATATCGCCAAGCTCCTCTATAACTTCAACAGGGTACATATGGCCATTGGGAGCTTCTAGTGTGACAGGCTTAGAAGGAGAGATCATAGTCCTCAGGTGGCTTCCAATCTCCTGATGTATGCGCTGTTGAAGGTCAAGGAAGAAGATACACATTGGTTAGAGTCATGAGTTTCACCGCTTCTAGTGCTATTTGCAGGAAATGCAGACACAATTCAGATTGCATGAGTACCAAAGGACGTGGAAAACAAACGAATAAAAGTCATACGATATTATGGCCTGAACAGGGGAATTTCGGAGTTAAATGACACGAGTTACCAAATTATCATTTTTGGCGAACATTAGTAGCACACACATGGCATTACACAAGCAGTGCACTCATTATCTCCGTACAAAGTTTCATACGCATTAACTTTCCCTCCAACAAAGTGTTTTCCTGCTACCCATTTGTATGTTGTGAAGCAATCCTTTCACAGAAAAATATCATGAAACGAATCTATACAGCTCTTATCTATATGCCAACTACCCTAGGCAAATATAAGTACTGTATCGCATAACATAGCTATGAATGAACCAGATACTGTAATAAAAAACTAAGCACAGCCTTTTAAATAAGAAGGGCTAACAACTTGCTCTCGTATCATCAAAAGCAACATCTCTTGCTCTCTTATTTCCAGTGAAATTTTGATCACGCCAAAACCTTCAGAACGCAAATTATGTGCTTAACCTGGCAATTTTAGCCTTAAATGACAGATGCCAAATTACCACTTCAGTGGAAAGTAATAGTGCATTCATGGTACTAGTATGCCACCAAATTTATCACCTCCTTTTATGTTCTGAACTAATTCGTTCCCAGAAAAATATCCTGAAACGATACTATTATCTACACGCCAACTACCCTTTCTTTCTCGAATATAAGCACTGCATCGCGCAACTAGCGGTCCACTAATTATCTCCATAAGAGCTTCACACACATTTTTCCTCCGACAATCGTTTATGAATATATTAATAAATAGCAATCTCGTGGTAGCACACCAGCAGTGTACTAATCATCTCCACAAGAGCTTCACTTGCAATCATGCTTGCAATTTTTTTCGAAACGGGGGAAGCCCCAACATTTGCATCAAACGATGCACATGGCTTTTCATTACTAATCCTGCTTGCAATATTAGTAAATAGTATGTCATGCATGTACAGAGTATTTTCCTGCTACCATTTCATATAATCTGAAAAGGAAAATACCCTGAAACAATTCTATCATCTATATGCCATCTAACAAGATACAATAATGTTTTTTTTTTTGTCTTTCTCATGCCTGCTGTTGGAAAACCTTAGTCCAGAACGAAATTTGACAAGGAGTAGTGCTATTTATAAGGTGACTGGGTGTAGTGCTATATATAAGGTAGCTCATTGCTGCCCGCATTGTGGACGAAATGGACAAATTTTGTTTCTTCCCACCAAAAAGGTGTATTTTTCTCTAAGAGGATAAAAGTGTCTCCTAGTTTTCAGACAGGGAAGGTTATCGTCTAGGAGTTTTCAGTCTCGAGCCTCATCTTTTGGTATAGTTATTAAAGGAAAACAGGGGAATTAACAATCTGAAAACAGGGAAAATTTCGCACATAGTTAAGAATGAAATTAATATGGGAAGAAAAAACCCCAAATCGCAGCCCTTTAATCAAGAAGGGGATGGTCTGAAGCAGATTCCCTCGCTGTCTCTGGAGCATTTTCCAGGAGCAGCACCGGAAGCAGCTGAATGAATGCGGGCGGAAAGGGAGCTAGCTCTCACCAGGCTGTCTCTGAAACCATCGGAGGCCACCACGAGGAACCGCTTCGCGCCATCGCTCTTGAAGTTAGCTAGCTCCCTCCACATGGCGCAAACCTCACAACCGCCGTCGTCGTCCATCTCGCAACCTCCTCCGCCGCCGCCGCAGCCGTGGCCTGATGATTGTGTCGGCGACCAGACCACAAACGACGGTCAGAAATCAAGAAAAGGAGACGGTATTTCTCCCCGTCCATGGGAGCGAAGTGACCGAGGTGAACCCTTGCCCGGGAATCAAGAACGATTTAGGTCGCGGACTCGCGGTTACCTAGGTTAGAGCCGTTCATGGATCGCCGCCGCGTCAGTACAGGATGCGCGGCGGCCTGCGTCGCCGTGGAGAGGAGTGGGGAGTGCAAGGGGAGAGAGAGCCTGTGAACCAAACGTGGTTTCTTTGATGGTTTTGGGCAAGGTGATGGGTAAAGTTGCTAGGCTCCCATGCCAGAAGAGGAAATGTTAGCAGCTCCTCGACATCAAATTATTTTACTCACCATGTGGGATAGTGGGAGGCAGGTAGACAGGCGCAGACCTTCTCCAGCTAGAGATGGAATACCTGGTCGGAAGCCCGGCCTAAAATTCTCGGGCTTGGGCCAGCCTGAGCATGCCTGTAGGCTAGGCCTGGGCTGAAGATTCAGGCCCGATGGTCGGGCCAGGCTTGAGAAATGCGGCAAATAAGGAAGACGCCCGGCTCGAGGCCCGAGGCCCAATGGGTATTTGATGTGATGGGCCACGCTTGGGCCAAAATTTCAAGCCTAACGGTTGGGCTGGGCTAGGCCTAGGTCTGGGTTTTTTGTGTTGGACTTTGTTAGGACTAGCCCGAAGCCCGGCCCGGCTCGGCCAGAACAATGCCCGGGTATAGATGGAACTGACTCACTACTCTACCCAATTTACTGGAAAAAATGAACAGCTGTGATGATGCTAAAGTTAGTTTACTTTTTTTAAATTAGAGAAGGTAGAGGGTATCCTTGCATCTATATCTCTTACACATATCTCGTCTGGCCCATTCACGCGGATTTTGGGCCACGCGTTTTAGTTCTCTGCATCGTGTCGATCGGGTTGGTGTGCGGATATTTCAGCCCCCCTTTTTGCCGCACACGTGCCGCCGGAGGCGATCTGCACACGCCGCCCATTGTACCCATCCCCGCGGCCTCAACCGGCTGCAATGAACTCCGACGAACCTCCGCCGACCACTAAAAATCTCGCGCAGCACCAATTTCTTCAGCCTTTCGTTCCCCCGGCCCCGTCGCCCCCGCCGTCGTGGATGCCCCCGTTGCAGCGGCTGCTGCGGTGAAGCAGAAGCGGCAGCCTGCCTGTTGCATCGGGAGTGCCTAACGATGCCTCGTCCACGCCACTGGTCAAGCGAGTGGCAGAAATCAAAGCCAGGAGGCCCCAGTGCCGTGGCAAAGCGGAAGGCAACAACCATCGCCCGTGGCCATCCTCCGCCACGCGATTCGTCTACCTCCCCACGACTATGCTCCCCTCCTCGACGACGCCGGACGCGCCTGGGGGATCTAGGTAAGCAATTTCTCCCACCCTCGAAGTTTAGCCGCGTGATTTTCATTAAAACCGCCCTTGTTTTGCTTCTATAGTTCGCGTGGTGCTTCTGATGCGTTCGTGAATATGATAGAGTCCATCATAGTTGATGTTAAGACGTCTCCATTGTCCCTGTTCGACGATGGGTACCAACCATACGAACCTGAGGAGTCCTTCAAAGATGTCGTTGCCACCGGCGTCAAAGTCGTAGCATCCAAATGCTCGGCAAATTACAAAGAGAAGGGGGACATCGCTCTTATCAATGCGTGGGAGGCCATTTCTCTCGATGCGGTGACCGGTAGCAATCAATCTGGGAAGAAGTATTGGCAACGAATTGAGCACACGTTTCATCGGTTGAGGCCAAAGACAAGTGAAGGAGCAAACCACACGATGCAATCTCTTCAAGGCCACTACAACACAATCAATAAACGTTGCTCCCGGTGGGCTGCTTGCTTGGAGCAAGTGAAGAACAATCCTCCAAGTGGTACAACAATTGATGACTTTGTGATTCATTTCTCCCCAATTTGTTTTCTTTCTCTTGGAAATGTTACTCTCTATGTCTTTGAAATGTTAAATCTTTATCTCTTTGCAATGTTTCTTCTAGCATCGTATTGCACAACAAAGATACAAAGATATGAAAACAAGCGAGAACCAGTTTTTCACATTGCATCATTGTTGGAAAATCTTAGAGAATAGTGAAAAGTGGAAGTTGAGGGATCAAGAGGCTCCTCCTCCTCCTCGCAATGGGGCTACAATTGCTTTGGATGATGCTAGTGATGACGGACGAAGGAAGAAAAAAAGGAAGGCCTGATGGAAGATGGCAAGCAAAGCTAGAGGTCAAACGGAGGGATGAGCGAGAGAGGTTGACCTCCAAGATTGAGGAGATGATACGTGAAGCAAAGAATTTCCGAAGAGCAATTACAAACTAGGAAGGAGTTGGCTGAGAGAAAACTTAGGGACAAGATTAGAAAGTGGGAAGCAATTAGAGAAGATGAGAGGGGGAAGGCCGCCTTTGAAAATAGGAGGAAAAGATGATAGCCGGGAGATGATAGCCGAAGCGAGGAAAACCCAATTGTGCCCGTGCAATCCTTCTTGCATTGGAGCCAAGGGCCATCACAATATCCAAAGAACAGATTTTGATTCATCCTAAAACTCCACCGAAATGTATCAGTTTGTGTGATGGATTATTGACAAAGTAGTCCAAGTAGAGCATGCAGTATCCCTCGAGCATCGTCCTCGAGGAATGTGGCCATCTCCTCGTCGCCTGAAACCATTCGGCGCTGCCTTTCGGGCGATGGGAGCGGCTAGAGGGCGAGGGGTGGTACCGGCGGCGATTTGAGGGGGGGAAGCAAAGGAGACGACGTGGGATTTTTTTTTTGATTTGTGTCGCCAACAACCCCCGCCCATGGCGTTCTCACCTCCTGCCGGCGCTCCCGCTCACCCTCTTGTGGGTTGGGAGTGACCTGGGAGCGTCGGCAGCAAAAAATCAGCTTGTGGCGCCAAAAAAAAAAACCTATAGAAAAGCCTGCTAGAAGCAAAAAAAAAAACATGGCCGGCGCCCAAAAGACATTTATAGGAAGCTTTGGGGGACCAAATGGAGATAGCTCCAACTACTGGTTAGTCGGTTGGTGTTTATCTCACAAGTTGTGCGTCCTGCCTGTGGGCCTTCTATCCACGCAGCGACAGGCCCCACCTCTCTTGTCTGAAACCGCCACACGTCGTTCCTGCAGGCTACAGTGCGGCCGAATTCGAAATCCCGGCACGCGGGAATCGCGCCCGGTGCCGCACCGGCTCGCTGCGCCCCCAGGTCAATGACATGTGGCCCCTGCGGTCATCGCGCGTCGGCCTAGCCAGTCGTGGGTAGGCTCAGGCAGTCGTCCCCGCACGCTGACCGCCGGGTCGCCCCGTCACGCAGCCGCCTAGGAGTTGGCGCCCTCCTACCCGAAAAAGAGACAGGGGAAAAGTAGTAAAAGTGAAGAATCTCCCATTAGTAAAAGTGAAGAATCTCCCATTTTTCACTGCTCTGGTTGCCAATCCAGGATTCGAATTGAAATCCCCACTCCGCTGGTGCTACTCTACTGCTAGTAGTATAGGACCAACCCGTCTCTCTCCTCTCGCACAAGCAAGGCAAGGGAAGGGAAGGAGGCTTCTCTCCACGGTAGGCGTTTTGGAAGGTAGGGGAAGAGGGCCGTGATGTCTACGTTCCCCCTCCTTTCCTGTAGACAGTGTTGGGCCTCCAAGAGTAGAGGTTTGTAGAACAGCAGCAAGTTTCCCTTAAGTGGATCACCCAAGGTTTATCGAACTCGGGAGGAAGAGGTCAAAGATATCCCTCTCATGCAACCGCAACCACAAAGCAAGAAGTCTCTTGTGTCCCCAACACACCAAATAGGTGCACTAGTTCGGCGAAGAGATAGTGAAATACAGGTGGTATGAATATATATGAGCAGTAGCAACTGTGCCAGAAAATAGCTGGCGTGTAGTTGATGGTGGTAGTATTGCAGTAGTAACACAAGAACAAAGAACAAGCGTAGTAACTCAGCATTTAGGAACAAGGCCTAGGGATTACACTTTCACTAGTGGACACTCTCAACATTGATCACATAACAGAATAGATAAATGCATACTCTACACTTTTGTTGGATGATGAACACATTGCGTAGGATTACACGAACCCTCAATGCCGGAGTTAACAAGCTCCACAATAATGCTCATATTTTAGTAACCTTTAGTGTAAGATAGATCAAAAGACTAAACCAAGTACTAGCATAGCATGCACACTGTCACCTTCATGCATATGTAGGAGGAATAGATCACATCAATATTATCATAGCAATAGTTAACTTCGCAATCTACAAGAGATGATGATCATAGCATAAACCAAGTACTAACACGGTGCACACACTGTCACCTTTGCACACATGCGGGAGGAATAAAACTACTTTAATAACACATCACTAGAGTAGCACATAGATAAATTGTGATACAAACACATTGCAATCATCAAGAGATATAAATAAGCACTTCACTACGCTCTTCAACAATGAATAAGTACTTCGTGAAATATAGCCTAAGAGACCCACACGGTGCACACACTGTCACCTTTACACACGTGGGACAAGGAGTCTCCGAGATCACATAAGTAAAACCCACTTGACTAGCATAATGACATCTAGATTACAAGCATCATCATATGAATCTCAATCATGTAAGGCAGCTCATGAGATTATTGTATTGAACTACATAGGAGAGAGATGAACCACATAGCTACCGGTACAGCCCCGAGCCTCAATGGAGAACTACTCCTCCTCATGGGAGCAGCAAGGTGATGAAGATGGCGGTGGAGATGGCATGTGTCGATGGAGAAGCCTTCCGGGGCACTTCCCCGTCCAGGTGCCGAACAGAGACTCCTGTCCCCCGCATCTTGGCTTCGCGATGACGGCGCTCTGGAACTTTTCTCGTATCGTGGCTTCCTCTATAAGGGTTTTCGGCGTGTGGGCTTTAAATAGGCGAAGAGGCGAGAGGGTCAAAGGGCGACCACACCATAGGGTGGCGCGGCCCAGCTCTGGCCGCGCCACCATGTCATCCGGGCCCACAGGCCCCCCTCCGGCGGCTCTCGGTGTTCTGGATGCTTCCGGGCAAAATAGGAACTCGGGCGTTGATTTCGTCCATTCCGAGAATATTTCGTTACTAGGATTTCGAAACCAAAAACAGCAAAACAGAACGCACTGGCATCTTGTTAATAGGTTAGTTCCAAAATGCACGAATATGACATAAAGTGTGCATAAAACATGTAGATATCATCAATAATGTGGCATGGAACATAAGAAATTATAGATACGTTGGAGACGTATCAGCATCCCCAATTAGTTCTGCTCGTCCCGAGCAGTAAAACGATAACAAAGATAATTTCAAGTGACATGCCATCATAATCTTGATCATACTATTTGTAAACATATGTAATGAATGCATGATCAAAACAAAAGTAATGACATGAGTAAACAAGTGAATCATAAAGCAATGACTTTTCATGAATAGCACTTTCAAGACAGGCATCAATGAGTCTTGGATAAGAGTTAACTCATAAAGCAATAATTCAAAGTAAAGGCATTGAAGCAACACAAAGGAAGATTAAGTTTCAGCGGTTGCTTTCAACTTATAACATGTATATCTCATGGATATTGTCAACATAAAGTAATATAATAGGTGCAATAGGTAAACATGTAAGAATCAATGCACACAATTTACACAAGTGTTTGCTTCTAAGATAGAAAGAATAGGTAAACTGACTCAACAATAAAGTAAAAGAATGGTCCTTCAAAGAGGAAAGCATCGATTGCTATATTTGTGCTAGAGCTTTGATTTTGAAAACATATAGAGAGCATAAAATAAAGTTTTGAGAGGTGTTTGTTGTTGTCAACGAATGGTAGCGGGCACTCTAACCCCCTTGCCAGACAAACCTTCAAAGAGCGGCTCCCATTTTATTTTTATTTTTGTGTGGCACTCCTTCCAACCTTTCTATCACAAACCATGGCTAACCGAATCCTCGGGTGCCTGCCAACAATCTCATACCATGAAGGAGTGCCTTTTTATTTTAGTTTTGTTATGATGACACTCCTCCCCACCTTTGCTTTTCAAGCCATGGCTAACCGAATCCTTCGGTGCCGTCCAACAATCACATACCATGGAGGAGTGTCTATTTTTGTTAATTAATTTGGGACTGGGAATCCCATTGCCAGCTCTTTTTGCAAAATTATTGGATAAGCGGATGAAGCCACTAGTCCATTGGTGAAAGTTGCCCAACAAGATTGAAAGATAAACACCACATACTTCCTCATGAGCTATAAAACATTGACACAAATCAGAGGTAATAACTTTTGAATTGTTTAAAGGTAGCACTCAAGCAATTTACTTTGGAATGGCGGAGAAATACCATGTAGTAGGTAGGTATGGTGGACACAAATGGCATAGTGGTTGGCTCAAGTATTTGGATGCATGAGAAGTATTCCCTCTCTATACAAGGTTTAGGATAGCAAGGTTATTTGAAACAAACACAAGGATGAACCGTGCAGCAAAACTCACATAAAAGACATATTGTAAACATTATAAGACTCTACACCGTCTTCCTTGTTGTTCAAAACTCAATACTAGAAATTATCTAGACTTTAGAGAGACCAATTATGCAAACCAAATTTTAGCATGCTCTATGTATTCCTTCATTAATAGGTGCAAAGTATATGATGCAAGAGCTTAAACATGAGCACAACAATTGCCAAGTATCACATTATCCAAGACATTTTAGAATTACTACATGTAGCATTTTCCAATTCCAACCATATAACAATTTAACGAAGAGGAAACTTCGCCATGAATATTATGAGCTAAGAACACATGTGTTCATACGAACCAGCGGAGCGTGTCTCTATCCCACACAAGGATGAACTTATTCAGAGAACTAAGATAACAAAACAAAAACAAAAATAAAAGCACACAGACGCTCCAAGTAAAGTACATAAGATGTGACCGAATAAAAATATAGTTTCACTAGAAGAAACCTGATAAGTTGTCGATGAAGAAGGATGCCTTGGGCATCCCCAAGCTTAGATGCTTGAGTCTTCTTAAAATATGCAGGGATGAACCACCGGGGCATCCCCAAGCTTAGACCTTTCACTCTTCTCGATCACATTATATCACCCTCTTCTATTGACCCTTGAAAACTTCCTTCACACCAAACTTCAAGCAAACTCGTTAGAGGGTTAGTGCATAATCAAAAATTCACATGTTCAGAGGTGACACAATCATTCTTAACACTTCTGGACATTGCACAAAACTTCTGAAAGTTAATGGAACAAAGAAACTCATTCAACTTAACAAAAGCGGCAATGCGAAATAAAAGGCAGAATCTGTCAAAAACAGAACAGTCCGTAAAGACGAATTTTAAGATGGCACCAGACTTGCTCAAATGGAAAAACTCAAAACTAATGAAAGTTGCGTACATATCTGAGGATCACGCTCGTAAATTGGCAGATTTTTTTGAATTTTCTACAGAGAACTGTGCCCAGATTCGTGACAGACAGCAATGCTGTTTCTGCGCAGCGATCCCAAATATAACATCAACTTTGACATAGAAACTTTACTTGGCACAACAAAACACAAAACTAAGATAAGGAGAGGTTGCTACAGTAGTAAACAACTTCCAAAACACAAATATAAAACAAAGTACTGTAGCAAAATAACACATGGGTTATCTCCCAAGAAGTTCTTTTCTTTATAGCCATTAAGATGGGCTCAGCAGTTTTAATGATGCACTCGCAAGAAATAGTATTTGAAGCAAAAGAGAGCATCAAGAGGCAAATTCAAAACACATTTAAGTCTAACATGCTTCCTATGCATAGGAATCTTGTAAATAAACAAGTTCATGAAGAGCAAAGTAACAAGCATAGGAAGATAAAACAAGTGTAACTTCAAAAATTTCAGCACATAGAGAGGCATTTTAGTAACATGAAAATTTCTACAACCATATTTTCCTCTCTCATAATAACTTTCAGTAGCATCATGAGCAAACTCAACAATATAACTATCACTTAAAGCATTCTTATTATGAGTCTCATGCATAAAATAATTACTACTCCCAACATAAGCATAGTCATTCTTATTAATTGTAGTGGGAGCAAATTCAACAAAGAAGCTATCAAATATAGGAGGTATATTATAATCATAATCAAATTTATCCTCCATAACAGGTGGTAACAAAAGACTACTATCATTATAATCATCATAAATGGGAGGCAAAGTATCATCAAAGTAAATTTTCTCCTCAATGCTTGGGGGACTAAAAATATCATGCTCATCAAAGCCAGCTTCCCAAGCTTAGAATTTTCCATAGCATTAGCAACAATGGTGTTCAAAGCATTCATACTAATAACATTCCCATTATCATGCATATAAAGTTCCATGGGTTTTTTAATTCTCTTCAAACACATCATGTCCTAATTCAAGATAAAGTTCATAAAGATCTCTCATATTTTTGTTGTTTTCCATTATGCCTAACTAGTGTAAACAAGAAACCAAATGTCGCAATTGCAGAGTCTAAAGGAAATAGCTTTGAGTACTTACAACGGCGCCGGAAAATAGCTTAGTAGCCGAGATCCGAGTGTGAGTACCTTTTACCTTTCCTCCCCGGCAACGGCGCCGAAAATAGCTTGATGGCTACGCCCCCTCCTTTCCTGTAGACAGTGTTGGGCCTCCAAGAGTAGAGGTTTGTAGAACAGCAGCAAGTTTCCCTTAAGTGGATCACCCAAGGTTTATCGAACTCGGGAGGAAGAGGTCAAAGATATCCCTCTCATGCAACCCCGCAACCACAAAGCAAGAAGTCTCTTGTGTCCCCAACACACCAAATAGGTGCACTAGTTCGGCGAAGAGATAGTGAAATACAGGTGGTATGAATATATATGAGCAGTAGCAACGGTGCCAGAAAATAGCTTGCTGGCGTGTAGTTGATGGTGGTAGTATTGCAGCAGTAGTAACACAGTAAAACAAGAAACAAGTAGTAACTCAGCAGATTTAGGAACAAGGCCTAGGGATTACACTTTCACTAGTGGACACTCTCAACATTGATCACATAACAGAATAGATAAATGCATACTCTACACTTTTGTTGGATGATGAACACATTGCGTAGGATTACACGAACCCTCAATGCCGGAGTTAACAAGCTCCACAATAATGCTCATATTTTAGTAACCTTTAGTGTAAGATAGATCAAAAGACTAAACCAAGTACTAGCATAGCATGCACACTGTCACCTTCATGCATATGTAGGAGGAATAGATCACATCAATATTATCATAGCAATAGTTAACTTCGCAATCTACAAGAGATGATGATCATAGCATAAACCAAGTACTAACACGGTGCACACACTGTCACCTTTGCACACATGCAGGAGGAATAAAACTACTTTAATAACACATCACTAGAGTAGCACATAGATAAATTGTGATACAAACACATTGCAATCATCAAGAGATATAAATAAGCACTTCACTACGCTCTTCAACAATGAATAAGTACTTCGTGAAATATAGCCTAAGAGACCCACACGGTGCACACACTGTCACCTTTACACACGTGGGACAAGGAGTCTCCGGAGATCACATAAGTAAAACCCACTTGACTAGCATAATGACATCTAGATTACAAGCATCATCATATGAATCTCAATCATGTAAGGCAGCTCATGAGATTATTGTATTGAACTACATAGGAGAGAGATGAACCACATAGCTACCGGTACAGCCCCGAGCCTCAATGGAGAACTACTCCCTCCTCATGGGAGCAGCACGGTGATGAAGATGGCGGTGGAGATGGCAGCGGTGTCGATGGAGAAGCCTTCCGGGCACTTCCCCGCTCCGGCAGGGTGCCGGAACAGACTCGTCCCCCGATCTTGGCTTCGCGATGACGGCGGCTGGAACTTTTCTCGTATCGTGGCTTCCTCTATAAGGGTTTTCGATGCAGGGCTTTAAATAGGCGAAGAGGCGGCGCAGGAGGGTCAAAGGGGCGACCACACCATAGGGTGGCGCGGGCCCAGCCCGGCCGCGCCACCATGTCATCCGGGCCCACAGGCCCCCGGCGGCTCGGTGTTCGGATGCTTCCGGGCAAAATAGGAACTCGGGCGTTGATTTCGTCCAATTCCGAGAATATTTCGTTACTAGGATTTCTGAAACCAAAAACAGCAGAAAACAGGAACTGGCACTTCGGCATCTTGTTAATAGGTTAGTTCCAAAATGCACGAATATGACATAAAGTGTGCATAAAACATGTAGATATCATCAATAATGTGGCATGGAACATAAGAAATTATAGATACGTTGGAGACGTATCAGCATCCCCAAGCTTAGTTCTGCTCGTCCCGAGCAGGTAAAACGATAACAAAGATAATTTCTGAAGTGACATGCCATCATAATCTTGATCATACTATTTGTAAACATATGTAATGAATGCAGCGATCAAAACAAAAGTAATGACATGAGTAAACAAGTGAATCATAAAGCAATGACTTTTCATGAATAGCACTTTCAAGACAGGCATCAATGAGTCTTGGATAAGAGTTAACTCATAAAGCAATAATTCAAAGTAAAGGCATTGAAGCAACACAAAGGAAGATTAAGTTTCAGCGGTTGCTTTCAACTTATAACATGTATATCTCATGGATATTGTCAACATAAAGTAATATAATAGGTGCAATAGGTAAACATGTAAGAATCAATGCACACAATTTACACAAGTGTTTGCTTCTAAGATAGAAAGAATAGGTAAACTGACTCAACAATAAAGTAAAAGAATGGTCCTTCAAAGAGGAAAGCATCGATTGCTATATTTGTGCTAGAGCTTTGATTTTGAAAACATATAGAGAGCATAAAAATAAAGTTTTGAGAGGTGTTTGTTGTTGTCAACGAATGGTAGCGGGCACTCTAACCCCCTTGCCAGACAAACCTTCAAAGAGCGGCTCCCATTTTATTTTTATTTTTGTGTGGCACTCCTTCCAACCTTTCTATCACGGTGCCAGGAGACCGCGCGCGGATTCGTTACGAATTTTGGGAAGTTTTTGCCGATATGGTCTCTAAGGTTTCTTCTAACTGAGGGTTAAGCTCCTTTCCGAGTGTTCCGGTAGCGCAGATGTGGCTACATCTTAATAACATTCGGTTGGGCGATTCGTTCACTTGGATCCCGGATGCACATTGCACACCGCTTCTTCTCATGAGCCACCACTTCTCAAATATATAAAGTGGGGCTCTAGGTATAACACCACAACCAGATTCCCACAGAATTTGTGTGTGGTCGCTCCCCATTATGGGAAGAGCTCTACTAGAAGCTAGAGGAAAATTTTGATCAAGCTCAACATTACAAAAAACTCTGTCTTTGTTTGACATGATCAGATTCTCCTAGTTGTTGCCCCAAGTAAATTGTCTATTACCTAATTTGACTTCTAGGAGTCTCCAAATTTCCCCCCAAGCATTAAATTTATCACTCCATCTATGATCAATGACTCCATTGCTCTTATCTCCCTGGAATCTAACCAGGTTGAAGTCACCCCCAATGATAGAGTGTCCTTGGTAATCTAAACAGAGGCTATGCAACTCAGAAATAAAGGCCTCTTTCTTTTCCTCATAAGAGGACCCATAAACAGTAACAACCCTAAAGATAAGACCAGAGGCTTTGACTTTAAGGACAGCTTATACTGAAAAGCATCTAACTTCCCAGCTAATGACATCAAAGACATCAGAATCCACACCAACACATATGCTTCCTGCAGAGCCAATGGCTGGTAGGGAATTCCAGGAAAACATCCTATTACCAACTAAAGAATTAAGATAGTTATCAGAAATAATTTCCTTTTTGGTTTCCTGGAATCCAACAATATTAGGCTTGTACTTTTGGAAAAGGTCAAGCAAAGCATATAATCATTGGAAACTATCTATCATGGGGTGCTTGCCCCGCCTAGTTTTCCTCTTGATGCTAGACCATCCTAGAGCATCTGGGAAATTTTCATCATAATTAGCACCCTTCAGGTGAACAGAAATAGTAGGTTTGGTAATAGTTTGACTATCCACATCAGGGGGATTTTTACTTTATCTACTGGAGATATATCAATACCAACAATATTGGAAATATCAAGAAATTTATAAGGGTAAATAACATCAAAAGGATTTGAGTTAGATGTACCTGTAACTCTTGAGCTAGCTGGCACAACTTTCTCCAAGGTCTTCTTCTGAGCAAGCTCTTGAGCTAGCTGCATGCCAATCTTTCCTTCATTGTGAGACAGCCTAGAACTTTGTCTTGTGTCAGCCACATGTCCCCATTTCTTGACTTGCTTGGATGGGGGAACAGTTTCAAACTGGTTAGCTAGCTCCATCTGAGATAGTTCTTGAATCTGGCTATCATACAAGACATCTTCTTCATGATAGAGTTCCATATCTTGAAGTAAATTGATGCAATTGTTGTCAATCTTGGTTGTTTGGTTGATCCAATCAAGCACCTTATCATTTGCAGCCACTGTGTCAGGAATGGGGCTAAGCTTGCTAGGTCCAGGAGAGACATCACTCCTTTGGTTCAGGTAGAACTGAGCTACCTCATAGACTTTATCAGACATGACTGAGGAGCTCTTTTTCTTTTCAGCAGGGGGAGCACCAAGGTTAGTGCGGGAGCCTCCGGTAGAAGATTGACCAGCAGTGGGAGTGGAAAGATTCCCAGTGTCCATAACATCATTTCCTTTTTGAGCTCCTTCCTCTAAGTGTTGGTCATCATTATTGTTATCAGAATCAGGGTGAGGTGGATGAAGATTGTTTCCACCATCTTCAAAATTTACCACACTTGCTGGGCCTTCAACAACAAATCTGATCTGGAAGAGAACACCTTGAACCTCAAAAATTCTCCAGACCAGCATAGTAATCCATGACACCACTCCAAACTTAAACTTTGACGAACACATTTTCTTTAGGCAAACCAAAGCTTGGGTAACCAGCTATCTCTTCAACATTGAGGTGTCGAGGGAACTGATGACCCACAAGTATAGGGGATCGCAACAGTCTTCGAGGGAAGTATTACCCAATTTATTGATTCGACACAAGGGGAGACAAAGAATACTTGTAAGCCTTAACAATGAGTTGTCAATTCAGCTGCACTGAAACAGACTTGCTCGCAAGAGTTTATCAAATAGCTTTATAGCGCAGAATAGTGAAATAACGAAGATGAAATAAAGACAAGTAGTGATTATAGTAAACAGCAGGATTAAAATACGTAGGCACAGGGACGGATTAACGGGCGTTGCATGGATGAGAGAAACTCATATAACAATCAAAGCAGGGGCATTTGCAGATAATAATAAAACAGTATCCAAGTACTAATCAATCAATAGGCATGTGTTCCATATATAGTCGTACGTGCTTGCAATGAGAAACTTGCACAACATCTTTTGTCCTACCAGCCGGTGGCAGCCGGGCCTCTAGGGAAACTACTGGAAATTAAGGTACTCCTTTTAATAGAGTACCGGAGCAAAGCATTAACACTCCGTGAACACATGTGATCCTCACATCACTACCATCCCCTCCGGTTGTCCCGATTTCTGTCACTTCGGGGCCATTGGTTCCGGACAGCGATGTGTGTATACAACTTGCAGGTAAGATCATAAACAACGAATATCTTCATGAATCAATAACATGTTCAGATCTGAGATCATGGCACTCGGGCCCTAGTGACAAGCATTAAGTATAACAAGTTGCAACAATATCATAAAAGTGACATCTACGGATACTAGGCACTATGCCCTAACAATCTTATGACTATTACATGACCAATCTCATCCAATCCCTACCATCCCCTTCAGCCTACAGCGGGGGAATTACTCACACATGGATGGGGGAAACATGGCTGGTCGATGGAGAGGCGTTGGCGGTGATGGCGGTGAAGATCTCCTCCAATTCCCCGTCCCGGCGGAGTGCCAGAACGGAGACTTGGCTCCCGAGACGGAGTTTCGCGATGTGGCGGCTCTCTGGAGGGTTTCTGGCGACTTCGACCTCCCTCCGTGCGTTTTTAGGTCGAGGGCGATAAGTAGTCCGAAGGAGGGCGTCGGGGCCAGCCGAGGGGGCCACACACTAGGGCCGCGCGGGCCCCCCCTGGGCCGCGCCAGCCTAGTGTGGGGCCCTCGTGCCCCCACCTGGCTTGCCCTTCTGGCTCCGTGAGTCTTGGAAAAATAGGGCCTTCTGTATAAATTCCGAGGTTTTTCCCGAAAGTTGGATTTCTGCACAAAAACGAGACACAGAGCAGTTCTGCTGAAAACAGCGTTAGTCCGTGTTAGTTGTATCCAAAATACACAAATTAGAGGCAAAAAATAGCAAAAGTGTTCGGGAAAGTAGATACGTTTTGGACGTATCAACTCCCCCAAGCTTAGCTTATTGCTTGTCCTCAAGCAATTCAGTTAACAACTGAGCGATAAAAGAACTTTCACGAACACATTTGCTCATATGATGTATATATTCTCATGCTATGGCTAATACTTAAGCAGTTCATAATGAGATACATGCAAATAAGATCATCCAACAGCTATGTCAATCATGGAGTGGTACCAACAATTAATAATAAGCATCATGAATCATGTATATAAGCAGGATTGCAATGTTCATAAGAGAATATGATAAAGTGGTATCTCGCTTGCCTGTATTTGATCGGCAAAACATAAATGCCGAGGCACCTCTGGAGTTCATAGAAAGACTAGAAGTAGTGATTGTCAAAGATAAAAGCATCAAAGTTATACCACAATCAATCATATTTTGAGACAAGCATATCATACTAAGAATGACAGTTGTGCTCTCAAGATAGTGCTCAAAGGAAGAATGGAGACACAACATAAAAGTAAAAGATTGACCCTTCGCAGAGGGAAGCAGGGATTAACATGCGCTAGAGCTTTTCATTTTTAAAACAGGAGTAAAATTATTTTGAGAAGTGCTTGTTGTTGTCAACGAATGGTAATGGGTACACTAACTACCTCATCAACCGGACTCCCAAGAGCGGCTCCCATGAATTATTTGTATGTTTATGTGGCACTCCTTCCAACCTTTCTTACACAAACCATGGCTAACCGAATCCTCGGGTGCCTGCCAACAATCACATACCATGAAGGAGTGCCTTTTTATTTAAGTTTTATTATGATGATGACACTCCCCCCAAACTTTGCTTACACAAGCCATGGCTAACCGAATCCTTCGGGTGCCGTCCAACAATCACAAACCATGGAGGAGTGTCTATTTAAGTTAATTAATTTGGGACTGGGAATCCCATTGCCAGCTCTTTTTGCAAAATTATTGGATAAGCGGATGTGCCACTAGTCCATATGAGAGTCCGTCAAAAGTAAATGACAAGGTTGAAAGCTAAACACCACATACTTCCTCATGAGCTATGAAACATTAACACAAATTGAGAAGCATTTTGAAAGTTTTAAAGGTAGCGCATGAGAATTTACTTGGAATGGTTTGAAATGCCATGCATAGGTATTTATGGTGGACACTTTGGAACAACTTGGTTTTCAGGTGTTTGGAAGCACGAGCGGCGTTCCCGCTCAGTACAAGTGAAGGCTAGCAAAATACTAGGGAACGACAAATCAAGAGAGCAGTAACTGTCATAATCATGCTTGCGGCAAAATAAATTAATGGAGGCATAAAAGTGATACAATAACTCTGAAGCAATATAAATCATCGAGGCTTAATTGACTTTTTGTTCAGTCATATGCATGTGTGAGCATGTGCCAAGTCGATATAAATGAATTATTCAGAGGAGGATACCACAATGCCATACTTACTTATGAATAAAACAATGCAAGCGAACATCCATGACATGCTACTCATATTAATAAATTGGAGCTAAACATGAGAGATCATGAACTACTAGACTTTCTCAAATAACATATACCTCACATGAACCAACTAAGCATGCTCACATGGATGGGTATATGTACAAAAATGAAAACAAATAGAGTTCATACCAGCCTCTCACCACAATCCAATTGTTGTAGATCGTCATTATTGCCTTTCACTTGTGTAGCTTGGATAATATGAAATGAAAACCACGCTCCAGCCACCGAAGACCATTGAACTCATGATGAACTTTACAAACCAAAGAAGAACAACAAATATTTTTGGTGTTTTCGAATTGGAAACAAGAACAAAAGAAACAAGAAAACAAAGCAAAATCTTTTTGGGTTTTTCTTATGGCAAACTACCGATAGCAAACAAAGTAAAATAAGAGCAAAGAACCAAATAAACAAATGGTGAAGATAAACAACAGAAATATTTTTGGTCTTTTTGTGTTTTAGGAAAGAAACAAAGCGAAAACAAAAGAATGCAAACTAACAGAAACACAGAAAAGCAGGATGACAGAAATCTGCCAAATCCTGACAGCAGTACAGAAATCGAAATTAACAAAAATCTTCCATTGATCAGATCAAAAAGTGTTCAACTAATGAAAGTTAGATAACAACCTGGGGCACGTGCTCAAAAATTGGCAACTCAAAATAACGTTATGGCTGTGCGTACGAATTTTTTGGTAACAGCCCAGAATCTGTTTTTGGACAGCACTTCCCCAAATATCATCTCCTCTCATTAGAAAACCACTCTAAGAAACTAAACAAGTATGTACAAGTATCCAGCAACCATAATATGCAAAGAATGAGTGATGCCGGTATACCTCCCCCAAGCTTAGGCTTTTGGCCTAAGTGGAGTTCATTCCCACGGTCCCCATGAAGTGGTGTCTCCGTAGTACGACGAAGAACGACCCGGTTCCAGGTATGTGCTGGAGGAAACATCGGGGTATGTGAAGGTGCAGTCGTAGGAGGGCTCGGCGTCCTCAGAGTCATGCTGCTGGTGGAAGTCTTGTATCTTCATATGTTCCTCCACCTCCTCCTTAGTGAGCGACCATGATTGCCTGTCAATATTGAACAAACCTGGCTGGGGAAGAGGGATTTCCTTCTCATTCCCGTCAGCAAACAACATTCTATAGACCATATTATCTATAGTGGAATCAGTAGTAACAAAATGATGACTCTTCATAGCAGCAATATCTAGTCTCCTAGGGGTTAATGACACATCATTAGAATCAAGAGGAAGTCTTAAATGTGTTAAAATGCGCAGTGCAATAGTTCCTCCAAAAATAGGCCCCCTGCTAGACAGGCGGCGAGCAATAAGAGAACCAAGATGATAAAGTGTCTGTCCAGTAAGTGCAGCATTCAAGAAAGCAAGATGGTAGCTAGAGATATTGCTAGTATTTTCTCTACCCAGAATGCTAGTAGCAATGTAATATGCAAATATTTAATGGCGGGGAGTTGAATGTTTCTTATCTTCCCGCGCTGAATGGTGCGGCAATCATCTTCGGTGATCCCTCGATAGAGCTCCAACAGTCCCGGGGGTTGTCATCAATCCTCCTTGTTGTACCTACAGGGGCAATATCCAATGCACGATAAAATTCTTCCAATTCCATAGTAACAGGATTATCATAGATCTTGAATGCAACTGTCGGCTCATATTGCGTGTTGTGGAACTTGAAGCTCTCAACGAAAATTTTGGTGAGCATGTAGTATTGCTCCCTTTCATCTCCCACGTAGGTGGCTAAGCCTGCCCTGTTGACAAGGGTGAAGAAGTCATCCAATATCCCTGCATTTGTCAGAAAATCATAACATGGGAAGGATGAAGCATTAGGAGCCCCATTGTCCTCCTCGGGCGCGAAGCTAGGCGCGATGATATCTTTATTGTAGGATCGCCTAATCTGAGTGGACGCCCTCGAGGGCCTACCGGTGCTGGTTGTTCCTTTCTTGAACAATTCTCCAAATTTGAATTTCTTCATCTTCCTCTTCTGAAATTTTCAACAACCATTATAAAATTTGATTTCAAGGTATATAATTGAGGGGAACTACTATAGGAACTTGCTAGAGTACTAAACATGCATCAAAACTAGTTTCTACCACTTAGAACAAGCATGCAAGCTCGCTAAACATGTTATCTACAGCAGCAAAATATTCAAGATATACTCAACCAAACAAAATTCTAATTGGACAATCAAAGGAGTCACATACCAAGGAGCAAATGTGCCAAATTTCAAACAGAAATCTGGGCTGAGCAAGGAGATCGAGAAATCGCGAGTTCTTGAGCAGAAACGCGAGTGAGAGGAACTGGTGCGAGTTTTTTCGGGAGAGAGAAGAGCATGGGAGGAAGAGATGCTGAAGTGGGGCAAAGGGGGGCCCACACACCAGGGTGGCGCTCCCCTTGCTGGCCGCGCCGGCCTGTGGGGTGCCACCCTGGGGTGCCCCACTGGTCAGCCCCAGGTGCCTCTTCGAAAAATAGGACTACCAGTATAATTTTTGTAATTTTTAGAGAACTTCGAAAAATGCACATTTCTGGGTGTTAAATTAATTATTACTGCGCAGGAAAATGATTTCCAAAATCTTAAACAACTAAAGCATATTGCAAAACAAAAAGTGCTATAGCAAGTAAGATGAGTGGAGGAGAAAGAAAGAAAGAAATGTTGTTTAGCTCTCTTATGCATTAAAATATACTTGTTAACAAGGTTGATCAAGTCTTGCTACCAAATAAATTTTATATGACATAAGAAGAAATAAACCTCAAATCAATCATGTTACCTTATATTGAATTGATATGGATCCAATCACAAGAGTTTGATATTCTTCTTTAGGCTCATATATAGGACAATCAATGGATCCCACTTTGATAGTTTTCACATTAGAAATTGTATTAACTCCATATACTTTATCAATCCTCTTGGGAAAATAGACAGTATGTTCCTTATCATCAACATTGAAAGTAACCATGCCTTTATTGCAATCAATAACAGCCCCTGCAGTATTAAGAAAGGGTCTTCCAAGAATAATGGACATATTATCATCTTCAGGCATTTCCAACACAACAAAATCAGTTAATATCAAGCAATGTTGAGTAACTTGAACAGGAACATTTTCACATACACCAACAGGAATAGCGGTAGATTTATCAGCCATTTGCAAAGATATATCAGTTGGTATTAACTTATCTAAATCAAGTCTCTTATAAAGAGAAAAAGGCATTACACTAACTCCCGCTCCCAAATCACATAGAGCAGTTCTAACATAATTATTCTTGATGGAACAAGGAATAGTCGGTATACCTGGGTCTCCAAGCTTCTTTGGAATCTTACCACTGAAGGAGTAATTAGCGAGCATAGTGGAAATCTCCTCATTGGGAATTTTCCTTTTGTTAGAGACAATATCTTTCATATACTTTGAATAAGGAGGCAATTTAATAGCATCAGTCAAAGAGATTTGCAAAAATAAAGGTTTCATCCAATCACAAAATTTATTATAATGTTCCTCCTCCTTTGATTTTAGTTTCTTAGCAGGAAAAGGCATTTGCTTTTGAACCCAAGGTTCTCTTTCATTACCATGTTTCTCAGCAATAAAATCTTCTTTAGTGTACTTTTTATTTTTAGCATGCTTTTTAGGTTCTTCTTCAACCTCTTCTTTATCAGGAGTATCATCCTTATCATTATCTTTATCATGTTCATTACCACTTTCAGTTTCAGCATCAGAAATAGAAATACTATTAGGATCATTAACAGGTTCAGAGGATTCTACAACATTCTTATGTTTCTTTTTCTTTTTCTTAGATGGAGCACTAGTTTTAGTTAGTTGAGAATCTTGTTCAACTCTTTTGGGATGCCCTTCAGGATATAGAGGATCCTGGGTAGAAACACCACCTCTAGTTGTTACTTCATAAGCATGTTTTTCTTTAGAATTATTTCCCAACAAGTCATTTTGCACTTTAGTGAGTTGATCAATTTGAGTTTGAACCATATGAAAATGTTTAACAAGTATCTTAACATCATTGGAGGTTCTCTCCACAATATCATGCAATTCACTAATAGCTCGAGAATTTTCCATTAAATGATTCTCTACCCTCATATTAAAGTTTTCTTGTTTAACAATATAATTATCAAACTCATCTAAGCATTGAGCAGGAGGTTTTGAATACGGAATATCTTCCCTAGTAAAGCGTTGAAGAGAGTGTACCTCAATCATGGATGAAGGGGGAGTTATCTCACATAAATCTTCTATAGGAGGTAAATTCTTCACATCTTCAGGTTTAATACCCTTCTCTTTAAGAGACTTCTTGGCTTCCCTCATATCTTCATCATTTAATTTAATCATACCCCTCTTCTTCACTATCGGTGTCGGGGTTGGTTCAGGTGTAGACCAATCATCATGATTCCGGCCTATTTTAGCCAATAATTCTTCAGCGTCGTCTGGAGTTCTTTTCCTGAAAACACAACCAGCACAACTATCCAGGTATGCCTTAGACTCAATAGTTAGTCCACTATAAAATATATCAAGTAAATCATGCTTTTCCAAATCATGGTCAGGCTGAGCTCTAATAAGAGAGCAAAATCTCGCCCAAGCCTCAGGAAATTTCTCTCCATCTTCCTTGTCAAAATTATAAATTCTCTGCAAAGCAGCGTGTTGAGCGCTAGCAGGAAAGTATTTTCGAAAGAAAAATCACGCAAGTCAATTGGACTTTTAATAGAACCAGGAGGCAAATTATTATACCAAGTTTTAGCATCATCCTTTAATGAGAAAGGAAAAAATTTAGCGACAAAATAAGTACGCATCTTAACATCATCAGAAAACACGCTACTCAGAGTAGATAACTCAATCATGTGTTCAACAGCACTTTCTTTTTCAGTACCACAAAAGGGTGTTTTCTCAACAATAGCTATATGAGATAGATCAAGAGAAAAATCATAATCTTTATCCCTAATGTTTATAGGAGATGTGGCAAATTTAGGATCAGGAGATAGTTTATATCTAACAGCATGTTCTGCAAGCAACTTTTTAATTTTTCTTGCATCAGTAGTAGCATTGCATTTTTCAATAAAATCATCATCAAGTTCCACATAATCTTCATCAAGATCATCACTAGAATATTCAACAGACTCAGGTGAATTAACAGGTGTAGCAGCATTTTCATTAGGAGTTTCAGTATTTTCAATTTGCCTAGACCTAGCAATTGTAGCATCTAGGAAAGATCCTAACGAACCATCATTATCAAGCACAACAGAAGCATCATCACAATTATGAGAGGAATTTTCAGATTCAGCAGAAGTACCAGCATTTGAAGCTTGTGGTGGTGAAACAAGTTTACTTATCACAGATGGTGAATCAAGAGCAGCAGAGGTACTAAGAGTTGTACCTTTTCTTGTAGTGGATGGTAATATGGCGATCTTAGTATCGCGAGGTTTACCCATGATGGAGACTTTGCAGCGAACAATATCAATCCAAGTGAACTTCCAAATAAAGCTATGCTCCCCGGCAACGGCGCCAGAAAATAGTCTTGATGACCCACAAGTATAGGGGATCGCAACAGTCTTCGAGGGAAGTATTACCCAATTTATTGATTCGACACAAGGGGAGACAAAGAATACTTGTAAGCCTTAACATGAGTTGTCAATTCAGCTGCACCTGGAAACAGACTTGCTCGCAAGAGTTTATCAGTACTAACAGTTTTATAGCGTAGGAATAGTGAAACAAATGGTGAAATAAAGACAGCAGTAGTGATTATAGTAAGCAGGATTAAAATACTGTAGGCACAAGGACGGATTAACGGGCGTTGCATGGATGAGAGAAACTCATATAACAATCAAAGCAGGGCATTTGCAGATAATAATAAAACAGTATCCAAGTACTAATCAATCAATAGGCATGTGTTCCATATATAGTCGTACGTGCTCGCAATGAGAAACTTGCACAACATCTTTTGTCCTACCAGCCGGTGGCAGCCGGGCCTCTAGGGAAACTACGGAAATTAAGGTACTCCTTTTAATAGAGTACCGGAGCAAAGCATTAACACTCCGTGAACACATGTGATCCTCACATCACTACCATCCCCTCCGGTTGTCCCGATTTCTGTCACTTGGGGCCATTGGTTCGGACGCGATGTGTGTATACAACTTGCAGGTAAGATCATAAAAAACGAATATCTTCATGAATCAATAACATGTTCAGATCTGAGATCATGGCACTCGGGCCCTAGTGACAAGCATTAAGTATAACAAGTTGCAACAATATCATAAAAGTGACATCTACGGATACTAGGCACTATGCCCTAACAATCTTATGACTATTACATGACCAATCTCATCCAATCCCTACCATCCCCTTCAGCCTACAGCGGGGAATTACTCACACATGGATGGGGGAAACATGGCTGGTCGATGGAGAGGCGTTGGCGGTGATGGCGGTGAAGATCTCCTCCAATTCCGTCCCGGAGTGCGGAACGGAGACTTCCCGAGACGGAGTTTCGCGATGTGGCGGCTCTGGAGGGTTTATGGCGACTTCGACCTCCCTCCGTGCGTTTTTAGGTCGAGGGCGATAAGTAGTCCGAAGGAGGGCGTGGGGCCCGAGGGGCCACACACTAGGGCCGCGCGGGCCCCCGGGCGCCGCCTAGTGTGTGGGGCCCTCGTGCCCCACGGCTTGCCCTTCTCTGGTGAGTCTTGGAAAAATAGGGCCTTCTGTTTAAATTCCGAGGTTTTTCCTGAAAGTTGGATTTCTGCACAAAAACGAGACACCAGAGCAATTCTGCTGAAAACAGCGTTAGTCCGTGTTAGTTGTATCCAAAATACACAAATTAGAGGCAAAAAATAGCAAAAGTGTTCGGGAAAGTAGATACGTTTTGGACGTATCAGGAACTTAACAAGATAATTCCACTCATCTAGCATCCTAATCTGCCAATGCCTGTTGGTTTGTAGATTTTTGCCAACCTCTGATATAGTTCCTCCTTAGACACTTCTCCCTAATCAATATTATTTTAATCGAAATTATTTTTACGGTTTTCGTATTGGAACAACTATCTCCCGCATTAAGACAACGACTTTTTTTTCCGTATCCACATGAGCCGCTACATGCAGATGGTAAGGGCATCTACAATGCAGGCGCTAGGGAAATAATCCCGGCCGTTTTCCTGGAATCCTGATCGATCGAGGGAAACTTGGTTGCGTCGACGTCTAAGTATGAGTTGGGCGCTTCATCTTTTTTTCCATGTGCGTTGGTTTCAACTAGAGCCGGGCGCTAACCTGGACGCTAAAAAAAGGAGCAGGAGAGAATCCTACTTGTGTTGGTTCAAGAGGAAAGTAACTGTATCAAATGAGGCAACAGGAGCTCACTTCCCCCCTTCGCTTCTCTCTCTTGTATACAGTAGCTGAGAGCTTTTCGGAGGGAGCCGGGCCGACCCGACGCAGATCTCATCGGCGACGCCAGTAGAGATGGGCGGAGGGGAGGCACTAGAGTACATAGTTTAGATAGGGTTAGTGGCAGTTTGCTGCCCGGTAGTGGAAGCGGAGGAGGAGATCTGGCCGCCTGGATCTCGCATGATGTAGGGTCTCTCTGGTTTCTTCTTCTTCTCCGGTGGTCGGAGGAGAGAGGGAAGCAGGAGATTGGCGCTTCTTTCAATAAAAGAGTGGCGGTGTTCCACCTGTTGCAGAGAGGAAGCGGCAGACGTCGCCTTTTCCTGGCCGGCCTTGGAGGCGAGGGGGAAAGGGTGCGCACGCCGGAGAATAACGACGTCAACGAGCTCCTGGCCGGCCGTGGAGGCGAGAAGGAGCATAGCCACGTCGTCACCATCTAGGCTGCTTCTTGGAGCTTGTATCACTGTTGCTTCTAGTGTGGAGGTAGCACCCCTGCGCTGTTCCTCTCGGCCGGCCATGGTGGCGAGGGCGAGGACAGCAAGGGTGCTGCTGCTTCCCCGCACTTGAAGCGGCGCCACAAGTGCGTTCGAGCTGCTACTACTGCATAAACGCCGCTGTTCAAGCGGCGTTCTTCCTTGGAAGTTCTTCACCAGGGTACCTCTGCTGGCGTCACCGCCTAGCCCCTGAACATGATGGCCAAAGGGCGGCCTTTCTCCAGGACATCAACCTCCACAGGGAGGCTTCTCTCTGGCTCGTCGTCGACAACCCATGCCGACTGCGCCCCGAGTGGCTTGTTCCCCGGCGGCGCCGACAGCAGTCGATGGCGGAGTCCTTCCTCCGGCCAAGAACAAGGACCTGATCGCGTCTCCAATGTTTTCGCTAGGGTTCTGTATGTAAAATCGGAGGGCTGGTCTTTCATTTCTTGTTTCTTGGAGGCCCTTTATGTAATTTGATCTGTGTAACCGTGTGGAATTAATGCAACTCTCGGTCCTTCGGGACCTTTCCTGTTCCAAACAAAAAGTATCAAATGTATGGACGTACTTACGATTTTGCGTTGGAGAAAGCCAACGCTGCCGTTTCTGTTCAAATCGTGCAAGCGCTGCGTTTAGCGTTGTAGGCATGGACTCTTGCGCGGATGCTAGATATTTAATCCTTTATTTATTTTTCGTAAGCGTCTGATTAAACGCTTGTGTTTGTACTCTACGCGGCAACCCGTAGAAGTATGCCTGGGCCGGCCATTTGCACCTCCTGTGCGGACGTCACGCCGTGTGCCTGCCAGAACCCAATATTTCAGGGCATCTCCAAGGGTCCGATGCAAACGGTCGCCACGGCAGGGGTCCGAATTCGAAATCCCCGCACGCGCCCGACGCCGCACCGGCCAGCCGCGCCCGTCAAGTCAATGACGTGTGGGCCCCTGTCGTGGGTAGGCTCAGGCAGCCGTCCCCGCGCGCTGACCGCCGGGTCGCCCCGTCACGCAGCCGCCTAGGAGTTGGCGCCCTCCTACCCAAAAAAGAGAAAAGTAAAAGTGAATACGAATCTCCCATTTTTCACTGCTCCGGTAGGTTGCCAATCCAGGCAGGTTTCGAATTCAAATCCCTAGCCGCTGGACATTACCGAGGAGGAGACCATTGCCATGGCAATGGCCTATAGTGAGCTCGACGAGCTCAACAAGCTCGCTTTGTGGGACGGGCTCGCAATCCAGCTCCGCGAGTCCGCGCTTGGGCAGGGGAAGTCGGCGACTCCTCCGGCCACGCCGACGCGTTCCAACGACCGCGCTCCGGCTGCTGCTCCAGCCTGGGATCCCTGGCCACCTTCAGCACAGCCTCCTGCGCAGGCGACGGACTGGCCGCAGTTGCCACAGCCTGCCCTACCTCCTCCACCGCCGGCGTACCAGTTTCCATGGCCAACGCCGGAGTTCGTCGACCTCGTTAGCGACGACGACTAGTAGGCAGTGCCTACTTTTACCACGCCTTTATAGCCTTTTTATGTTTTTTATTGTGTAAATTATGATTTTGTGAATGGAAAAAAAAATTATGCGTCGTGCCGATGGAGCCACCCGACGCAAATGGATGCGCGAACGATTTTGACCAATTTGGCTGACACAAACGAACGTTTGAGCATCCGAAATGTGTCGCCCCGTTGAAGATGTCCTAAGCGTCTGATTAAGCCTATTTTGATCTAAATTAATTTGAACACTACAAATATGTGGTATCCATTTACAGTAATTACTTATAATAAAAATAATGATTGGCTATTTTCCGGTTTAGGAGATTTGTATGAACAGTAAGTATGCACAGTAAATTACTACAGTACAGACTAAACAGTCGCCGGGAAAAAGGATCCTCTACGCGGCAGCCCGTAGAAGAAGGCCTGGGCCGGCCATTTGCACCTCCTGTGCGGACTTCACGCCGTGTGCCAGAACCCAATATTTCAGGGCATCTCCAAGTGTGTCCGATGCGTTGCCCCACCTGCCTATCTCAAGAGGAGCGGCCATCGCCCACGTTCTCCACACCCACAACGCTACGGCGTGCTCCGAATTCGAAATCCCCGCACGCGCCCGATGCCCCACCGGCTCACCGCGGCCACCAGGTCAATGACGTGTGGGCCCCAGTCGTGGGTAGGCTCAGGCAGCCGTCCCCGCGCGCTGACCGCCGGGCCGCCTAGGAGTTGGCGCCCTCCTACCCGAAAAAGAGAAAAAGTAAAAGCGAATAAGAAAGAATCTCCCATTTTTCACTGCTCCGGTAGGGTGCCAGTCCAGGTTTCGAATTCAAATCCCCGCTCCGCTACTGCCACTGCTGCTGCTGCTGCGCTGCTAGTAGTATAGGACCAGCCCGTCTCTCTCCTCTCGCACAACCAAGGCAAGGCAAGGGAAGCGAGGGAGGCTTCTCCCCACTCTCCAGGCACAGGCAGGCGTCGCGGAAGGGTGGGGGAGGGGAAGAGGGCCGCCGCCGCTGCTCACATCGTAAGTGCTCTGCCTCCTTCCTCGCCGGCCTGCTGCTGCTGCTGCCGTGTAGCTTGCCTGTTCGATCTAATGCGCGAGAGGACCCGTGGCGCCGCCGGGAGCGAAGCCAGCCAGCGCCGGGATGGGCGGGCTTCGAAGTTGTGCGGTCGATTCGGTTCGGTTCTGCCGGTACCAGGAGACCGCGTGCGAGTTCGTTTCGGGTTTTCGGAGATTTTTGCCGATCTGGTCTCTACAGTTTTCTTCCAACTGAGGGTTAAGCTGCTTCCCGACTGTTCCGCTGGCGCAGATGCGGGTACAGCTTAATAGTATTCGGTTGGGGGATTCGTTCACTTGGATCCCGGACGCACGGTGCACAACCGCTTATCCTCTGTTTAGCTCAAATCGGAGAGACAGACCGAGCGCGCGCTGTATGGTTGGCGGATTCGTTCACTTGGATTGCGGATGCACGGAGCACAACAGCTTCTCCTCTCTTTAGCTCAAATCGGAGAGAGGGAGAGAGATCAGTGCGCGCTGTTTAGTTAGTTCGAATTAGCAGTTCCTTTCTGTTCCCGTGCGTTTCTGAATCCTAGTGCAGGATTGCGCCGATTTCCAATGCAATTGTCCGTCTTGTAGCTCCTCCACAGGTCACTGGGCTCTGTTCTGCTATTAGATTCAAATTTGTTTCGTTGCCACTGTAGTATATTGTCTGAATACTGGTGCTATGCTGCGTTGCTGTCAGGATCTCACTGTGCTCAAATTCAAAAAATGTTCCGCAGGTGTCGATCCGGTGATGGCTGGCGAAGCGACCGCAAACACGGCCTCCAGCCCCGAGGGGAAGAAGCTGACTTCACCGCCCTCCTCCACCCACCACTGATATCCCCTGGACTTCGCCCGCTCCAGTGGCACACCCCCCAAGGAGAACGCCGAGATGAAGTCCAACGTGGCGCCATCCAAGGGCAAGGCAGCCTTCGAGCTGAAGCACAGGCTGGTGCAGGCGCTGAACAAGATCGGCGACAGGGACACGTACCAGATCGGGCTGGCCGAGCTGCAGAACTCCACCGCCACCCTATCCCCCGACACGGTCGGCCCGTTCCTCTCCTGCGTGGCCGACACCGACGCGGACCAGAAGAGCGCGGTGCGGAAGGAGTGCGTCAGGGCCATCGGCGCGCTGGCGCGGTCCCAGGGGGGCCTGCTGGCGCCGCACATGCCCAAGGTGGTGGCCAGCGTGGTGAGGCGGCTCCGGGACGCCGACTCGGTCGTCAGGGACGCGTGCGTTGACACCTGCGGCACGCTCTCGGTTTGTGTGAGGGAGTATGGGGACGGTGGGGCGGCGCTGGTGGCGCTGGTCAGGCCGCTGTTCGAGTCGCTGGGTGAGCAGAATCGGTATGTGCAGGCCGGGGCGGCGCTGTGCCTGGCCAAGGTTATTGATGAGAGCAGCTACTTCCCGGGCCCTGTTCTTCCCCAGATGCTTGGCCGTGTCGTCAAGATCCTCAAGAACCCGCATTTCATGGCCAAGCCTGCGGTGATCGAGCTCATCAGAAGCATTGTTCAGGTCCCTCTCCTGCTCTCTTATAACTAATTAGTGGCATTTCAGTATAAACTCTTCATTCACTAGTACTAGCACTGTTGCACAATAAGCTTCTGGATTTTGACATCGACCTTGCTGTATAGTGAGATAATTACTTTGCTTTTATGATCTGCAGCTCTAGATACTTGAATGATCAAGTGGTCATGACATGCATTATTAATGTGGTACCCAGCATATTGTCTCACTAAATAAATCTTCCTAAAATTCGGATGCTGTTCTTGCTTGTTCATTCCTAGTATGCTTCACACTGCTACTATGACTTCAGCAACAATGTCAAAATAATTTTCCAGAAGCAGAGTACCCCCTCTGCCCCGAATTAGATGTCTAGATTTGCATGTATCTATACACTAAAACGCATCTAGATACATGTGTATCTAGACAAATCTGCGACAAGTAATTCAGGACAGAGGGAGTATTTATCTTTGTCTTCAGTTTCATGTCCCGTACTCTCGGAGAAAAAGTTTTATGTTGCAAGCTATAACTTGGATACGATATTGTATGTTAGCTTTTGACATGATTACCTTGCTGATACAGTGAGAAAAGTACTCCGTTTTTATGATCTACATTTCTAGCTAGTTGAATGATTAAGTAGTCGTAACATGCATCATTAATTGCTGCGTAGTAGTAACCTGTAGTATACTTACCTGTTATTTAATAGATGCTCAGCGTGTTGTCACACAAAGTACTAAGCCTTCCTAAAATTCAGGTGTTGTTGTTGCTTGTTCATTCCTCTTGACACTGTCAGTATGATTCTATGATTGCATATTTTCCACAAGTGGAGTATTTATCTGCATCTTCAGTTTTATGTCACAAGCTGTAACTAAAGAGATTGACCATTAAATATTTGTTGCTCTTCTTATTTTGCTGTCATCCCAATTTTGTAGGCTGAAGGTGCTACTACAGAGCAGGCTTTATCATCAGCACTAACAAGTATTCTGGATTCCCTGAAGAGTAGTGACTGGACTACAAGGAAAGCAGCTTCTCTAGCCCTTTCTAGTATCGCTGTCAGCTCAGGATATTTGGTTGCCTCTTTCAGAACTTCCTGCCTTCGCTCCCTTGAGCGTTGTAAGTTTGACAAGGTAGTTACATCCATTGCCAATTTGACGCAGTGTTATCTTGTTCATATGCTAGACTTATATTTGTGCTTCGTATGATAGGTAAAACCGGTGCGTGATGCAGTTACCCATGCCATTCAGTTGTGGAAAGCTATTCCAGGGTCTGATACTCCAGAACCGTCAGAAGCTGGATCATCCACAAAAGGTTTATATTCCTTGAATAACTCACTGTAGTGTGCAGGAAAGAAGATGCAATAAATTGTTCTGAAGCATTAACTCAACTAACATAATTAGATTTGTTTCTATTCTGTGTACTCAAATCTTTTGTCTTCACTTGTAGAAAACTTCTTTGGTGATCGTCATAACGCCAGAAGTGTACATGATGGGGAATCAAGAGATACTTCTTTTAGAAGAGTTGATCCTACACCTTCAGCATCGGTTGTCAGTGGCAGTTCTATCACTTCAGTAAAGAGGAGATCCCCATTGTCTGTCAACAAAATACCCCAAAACAATGCCTCAAATCAGCAGCGTTTGCAGTCAAGTGACTGGCATGTGGAGATATCAGTCCCGAAGCAGAATACAATGCCAGATCTTGGGAAGAAGGGATACGGCAACGACTGCATGTTGAAATATGCAAAAGGAAGTGCTTATGAAATCGTAGATGAAGATGGCAAGTATGACTATGATCCCATGGATGATAAGCAAGAATGCTCTTCTTTATCAGAAGTGGCCAGCAGGAGCTGTGAGACAAAGCATGTCACCTCTGCTCTGGAAGTCACTGAAGACTGTGATTCCGCACAAGTTACTGAGCTGTGCCCTAGGGTTCGAGAGGGTAAGAGCATTGATTCCAGTGTTACAGATGTCACTTCACATGGCACACATACTTGTTGTCTGAGTGCGACGAAAGAATTAGCCCTTATTAGGAAGCAACTACAAGAAATGGAAAGGAAGCAAGCCAATCTTTTTGATCTTCTGCAGGTAATTCCTATTTTCTAATTTGTGAATCAAGCAAGCAACTACAAGAAATGGAAAGGAAGCAAGCAACTACACATACTTATTGAATTAACTCCTCTCCATATTTGTCTAATTCGACAATTTTTCTATATCTGATCCGATTGCAAAGCACGGCAATGATTTTGTTCAGAAGCTAACAGCACGTACATGAATGATCTTAGTTACCTGATAAGATTATGCCCTTTCAATTTTCAACTACTTGTTGTATTGGACAGGGTGTTTGCCAGTTAAAGAAATGGAAATTTATGATGGTAATAAAAATCATAATCTTGTACCCACATTAATGATTACTGTCATAATCTAATCATGTATAGAAAAATAATGCAGAATCTTCATATGGATATGCATAGAAGTACTTATGCACAAATAATGTATGAATTGCCTTCCCAAGCGCTTACTTTCTTTCACCGTTTCTTGTAGGAATTCATGTCAAACTCTGTGGAGAACATGTCAGTGCTGAACTCAAAAGTACACAATTTGGATAATGCTGTTGACAAAACTGTGTATGCAGTTACTCAAAGTGAAAGCCGCTATCAACTTCCTGGTTCCAATGTCTTCAAGAACCAGACCGCCTCTTCTTCACCCAGGCTTTCTAATTTGACACCTAGATCATCTGTTGGTGCTAACTTTAAGCCACCAGCAATTCCTCGTTTGAAACATGAAAAGAAGTGGGCTCATGATCTACCATCTAGGGGCACAAACGAATGCCTGAAAGAGGGACCTGAATTTCTAAAGGGCCACGCGCGTAACAGAGTTATGAAGTCTGGGGCTGGGAGCTTAGAGGAAAGATACATTCCATGTTCAGTGCGGAATCAAGCATCAGGGATTAAGGGGACCTTTCAGGTTCCATTTACGAGTTCGTGTGATCAGCTTGATCTGCAAAATGCATCATGTGCTGCTAATCAGGTTCGTGAGTTTCATGATGCTGACGGCATGGAGCCTGCATATGCAGAAGCCCTTAGCTATGGTGATTATGATGATCTCATTGACCTGATGGATAGAACCGGACCTGTTCTTGACAAGTTATCACGTGAAACAGCAAGCGAACTTCTAAGGGTTATTGTTGGCCAATTCCTCAATACAAAGTTATTTGAATTGGCACTGCCTTGGATTCAACAGGTAAGCAACAATCTGTCTGTACTTTGCAACAATCTCCATGTCCGAAGAACTTCAATTGTGATTTTGCTGATTTGTGTGTCATTCCAGGTACTTGATTTGAGCACGGCTTACAAGCCAAGCCAAGTCTTTGTGTCTGTGAGAGCTCAGAGGGAGTTCCTTTCTGCATTGGAGGAAGCAGCATCCAGTGGATCCACAGAACCAGCCATCAGAATTGCCATCGTGCAGCTTACATTTAAACTGACCAAAGTTTGTGAGGCTGTCCCATGCAGGTAGCCCACATTGTCCATTGACTAACAAGTGGTCCACCATTTCTGCCACATAATTTTGGTTTCCTGTTTTACTGATGGATCGATTTTCTGATATTGTAGGAAAATCTCAACTAGGGTGTCCAGAGGAACTGAATCCATCATGGCTGCTGCGATGTGAAACATTTCGCCCCTTGTGATGTAACCCTAGCCTATGTCCAGACTTCAAACATGGGCCTGCAGTGGTGCTTTAGGGAGGTTGTTTTCTGTTCTTGTTGTGATGATGTATACTAGTTACGACTACTGTGTGCAAGTTTAGTAGTAGTTTATTAGCTAAGAAAATGTGTGTTTTATTGTGTATTAGAACAACACCAAGAAAGCGCTAGTTGTTGTTTTAGCCTTGTGTGGAGTTTTCTCTTTTGCAAAAGATAATCGACGAGCTTTGGAGTTTATGTTTGACCAGCAATGTATTTGTTGATCTTTGATATTACTAGGTTGTGCTTGGCCAAAAGACTTTCAGTGAAGTATCAGACTTGTGCTGTAAAAATATGGGGAATGAAGAATTCACTGCAGTTACATACTCACTACAGTTTGAATCATACACTCACTGTTTACATTCTCTAGATTAATCAATCTTGTTTATCCTCATACTGTTCTAGTGAGTATCAGATGGCCTTCAGCATCACCAATCGGACATGTCGCTGCGTTGTGAGGCGCTATAAAGGCCACCGCCCATCCTCCTGTCGCTGTCACTACGCTGGACGCAGCCGGTGAGCTCCTGGGACACCTCTGACATGGACGGCCGGAACTCTGGGTCAGCCTGCGCTTGCATCCACCAGCACCAACCAGTTTTCAGACAGGATTTTTACATGTGAGGATTAGTAATTTTCCGAGGATTTCAGTTAGAGTTTGAACCTGAACACAGCGAGCGATGACATCGGCATACCGGGACAGCGATTTGGGCGGGTACAGGCCATGCAAACCTGGGTCCGCCAGTTCTCCCAGGGCGTCCATGTCGTGAAGTTGTGGCGTCACAAACTTGACCAAGGACTGTTGTGTTTTCGGCTTTGAGCTGGACATGGAATAACCGCTGATGGATTAGCATTTCAACTCGCAAGAATTTCGCAGGAAACAATCGAGAGGAAGGCATTCTTACCTATCGTAGGCCTTCCGACCGGTCAATAGCTCAAGCATGACCACAGCAAAGCTGTACACGTCGCTCTTCATCGTGTAACCTGATGGCCTTGCGCACTCTGGGGCGCTATACCCTGGCCCCAAGCTCTCATTTGGATCCTAAAGAGATTTTTTTCCATGTCAAAAGACGGTCTTTATGAGCAAGCAAAATCAGTGTCTCAAAAGATTTCGGTAAGAGTTCTCGCTACACAAACATCGTAAAAGAATGCGAGGCCGCAATCGCCGAGGTGAGGGTTGAGATCAGCGTCGAGCAAGACATTAGATGACTTTACGTTCTTGTGGATGACCGGAGGTGAGCAGGTTTCATGCAGGTACCTGAAAGGAAAGAAACCCGTAGCATCTTACCCTATGAACTCACATGAATACATGATCAGGTCGTTATCTTCATGCTGATGCAAATACACACTATGAATGATGGGCTTGAATGTTACTTGTGAACTTACTCCAGAGCCTGAGCTATACCGAGAGCGATCCGAACCCGGGTGTCCCAGGTCAGAGGCCTGCTGTAGTCATCTGATAAGTGCAGAAACTCATAGAGGGACCCGTTCATCTGGTATTCATACACCATCATGTAGAGCCCGGGCTCGGAGCAGTAACCCACAATCTCACATATGCTCGGATGGCGCAGCTTGGAGATGCCGTTGACGATTTCCATGAAGTCACTGCTACCCGAGAAGCTCAATGGATCACACTTCTTGACAGCCAGTACCTGAAAAATCATTATGGCAGACGATAAACTTTAGCGGAAATGGGGTTTATGCTTTTATGGTTATATGGCCCTTCTCCTTTCATGCCACATCACAGAACTAAACTGCCAAAGTTCAGTTCAAACGGTTTGTTGCTGCTAGATGTTATTATGTGCATCTTTGACATCATCTTGTAGATGCAATTTTAACTTTCAGACATGGTTGATTTCTTGAGATGATATTATGAGATAGTTCATTTTTCTATCTATTTGGAGGAACATCATGAGAGCATACCTGTCCACCGGCATATTTTGCCTTGTAAACACGACCGATCGTTCCCTGGCCTATTAGCCTACTACTGTGCCAGCTGCTAGTGGCTGCTTGCAGGTCTGATGATGAGTAAGATACCATGCTTATTGGATCCAGGATTCGCCTCGAATTATTCAATTTGTTCTCAAACTCATTATCATTCATCGACTTGCGAGGCACAGCAGGTGGTGTTTTACAGTCCATCGACGTCGATTTCTCCAGCGACTGCATCTCGACTGATGACGTACGACCTGACAAAGGAAAACAGAAGTCCTCATCCATAGTCCAAATGTAGCAGTACCTGAATTCCTGAAACACTACCGACATGATACAAAAATATATTTTCTTTACTAGCAACGGGGACTTAAATGTCGGTTCAGACCTGACTCGTCCATGTAGTAGTGTGATGAGACAGGAGAGGATCTTTTCCGTGCTAACACCGACAGGAGAATAACAGCTACAAGGAGCACCGCTATCACCAGTGCTCCGATAGCAAAACCGTTGATCCCGCTATCACTCCCTCCGCTCGACGAGCTTCCTGCTGAAGATCCCTTCATCATGCCAGGAGGAGCTGACCCGGATGACCACTGGTTCCCGTCAGTCCTTGAGAATGCAGCTAAAACTGTCATAACTCATGAAGGGGCAGTAAAAAAAGGAGTAATATCAGGTGGAAGCTCCACTTACTTGAGACTGTCAATGTCTTTCAATTTACTTGGAATCCACCCAGTGAACTTGTTATTCTGCAGATTCCTTGATCACAAAGGGAGGAAAACAATTCTGGCTTAGTTCTGAATCTTCATCAGTGAAGCGAATTCATACATTTTTTCCAGTTATTATGTCAAACATGTACTTTTTTTAATAGCGTGAGATGCGGTGTTTACTTGAGGAATACTTACAGATCATCGAGATCGAGTTTGGCCAGGATGTCAATATGGCCACTGAATTGATTTCCCTCCAAATTCCTGGATATATTTTTCAAAAGATTCGCTAGTCATTTCTTGGTCCAAAGAGCCAATCAAGGAATATAGCTAGTATAGTCCATGCAATTCGATTTCCTTACAGTGTCTTGAGGCCTGAGAGGTATTGGAAACTCTGTGGCAGGTTACCAGAGAAGCGATTGGAAGAGAGATCCCTGAGGACACATATAGTATAGAGATTCTCGTAATAAAATCATTGTTATGGTTTATTATACAAACTACTAGTAAAACTACTGTATACTTGTTAAGAGATACTACAGGGAACTTTGAATTTGATATGCTTAACTTACACTTTCGAGAGTTTTGGGAGGTGGGAAAACATATCGGTCAACTGCCCGCTTAAGTGATTATTAGCGACATTTCTGCAATCCGTTGAAAAGGAAGTTTAGGTGACTATTCAAGAAAAAGAATCATGAAAAAGGTAACAAAGAGCAGTATGAATAGATTCCTACAGCGTCTCCAGATCAGACATCTGAGATATCGAGTAAGGAACCCCACCGGTAAAGGCATTCCCTTGAAGATTTCTGCAACACAAAACATCGAAAAATACATTGGATTTTCCCATTACCCATGCTAACAGTAACTTCGAAACTGCAAACCAGAATGCTACCAGTAAACACGAAAGAAAAACCAGGAAAACTTACAGCTTAACCAGGTTCGGTGGAAGCGCGTAGGGGATTTCGCCGCTGAGCTTGTTGCCGCTCACGTCACTGTGCTACGCAAAAGAAGCAAAATTCAACTAAGTTGCACAACTACGACAAATGGTAACTGGAAATGAATTTCACAGTGGCACACAACTCACAATTTAGTTACTGATTTCAGGCCGGAGAGCTGGTATCCCAGGCTGCCTGTCAAATCGAGCCCCGAAAGGTCACTGCTCTATGATGCAACATGATCAAAACAAACTGGGGTCAAATATATTGTGTTTAAAATACCGCAAGAAAAAGAGGTCGTTCAAAAATTCCCCCATATTCAGCAAGCAGTTTCATCAGGCAGGCAATTACATTTCCGTGACGGACGAGCCGCTGCATTCGATCCCCTTCCACTCGTCGTCATCGTCGCACGGGTCACCGCCGTCCGCCTTCCAGCCATCCAATTTGGACGGCTTGTTCATGCTAGTGAACAGCACATTGAGCGCCTCAACTGAAAGAAGAGAAGAACGACATAACGCACAGAATCTTCAGAACCCAAGTAGATAATAAACAATACAAAAAAAAGCCCATCTCTCACTCACCATCAGCCCGGTCTGTCTTGGCTACCGCGGCGGTGACGGCGACAAAAAAGAAAAGAGCGACGCTGGCCAGCGGCGGCGTCATCGGCCGTCGACGAGCTATGGCACGTGGATCGAGGGGTGCACGGCTTCGTCGTCGTCGTTGTCTCAGGGAGCATGCAGGAGGACGTCACCTCTCCTCCTGTCGCTCATGGCTAATGGTGGGTGGAGGATTGGATTTCTAAAATTGGGAGGCGGGAGAGAGGCGCAGCATATGTCCTCACCGGCTGAGCAGCGAGAATGGCGGGATGCCCCTCGTTTTAAAGGCTCCTTGGTAGCCGGCCGTGTTTCAGCAACACTGCAGACTTGCCCACAATTTCCGAATAAAAATCTTAGCATACAGAACTTTCAAAAACTCCGTCGTAGTCTAGGTGGTTAGGATACTCGGCTCTCACCCGAGAGACCCGGGTTCAAGTCCCGGCGACGGAATTTTTGCGTAGCGCTGCCAAACATTTTCCTCGTATATTTTGTTAAGCAGTTTCGATTTTTGTCTACTTCCATTTATGCAAGCAGGGGAGCGGAATTAGATACTGTTGTTAAAGGTAGCAGTCGAGAGGATATTGTGTCATTGCTTGCACGAATGCTATATAATTTGGTGGGCAAAGTGGAGACATTAAAGAGTTAAGTACCTCCTAAATGTCTGCTAAATGATGTTGTGGCCACTCCCTCCTCCCTCTCCCCTTGTTGCCCTAGAGGTTGTAACGAGACAAGGTCGTGCGGCACCGGTGAAGGGGTTTGTGGGGACTTGGTTTCTCGTGACTCTCACCATAGTGGTATGGAGGAAGGGCGTCGTCACCATTTTCCTCGCCGCCGGGTTGGTTCGTCAACTGCTGCAATGTTCTGGCTGCTCTGCATGGGATTTGGCCGTGTGTATGTTGCCGGCTCTTGTGTTCCGCAGGACACCACATGACCCCTCTGGTACATCTCTGCCGGTTGTTGCCTCCCTCCTATTGGTGTGGTGTGCGACAACTCGATAGCGGTGACGGTTTGTGTGTATGTGTTGGGGGTCTAGTCGTGCCATGTGTGGTCGACGCGCATTGTGCCATACGCATCAGCGGGTCAGATCATGGTTGCTGACAGACGGATCCTCCTGTAACCCTGTACGGATCCTCCTGTAACCGTGTACGGATCCTCCTGTAACCATGATCAATAAGGTATGAGTAATGCTACAGCTACGGGATCATTTTTACAAAATCGATGTTACAGACTGATGTGGAAAGCAACCAACGATTTCAGCTCCTGGAATCACGGGAGGGGCAGCGATTTGCGCCAATTAATTCAGTCCACGTCCGTCCGTAAGCTTTTTCCGTATGAGCAATTCCGTAGGTCTGGGATTACCGATAAGGTATGAAGGCATATACGTGTTGATTCTCCACTTATTGGCCTGAGCCCCTACCAATCAAATAAACATACACCCTCCATTACACGAAGGTTGTTTGAGACTTGTTAAAATTTAGATACTAACTTTCATGAACGGTGGGAATACTTTTGATTCTTTGTAGTTACCGATGAAACCAAAAAATTCTTCTTTGGTAGGTGGATCATACCGACAACTCCAAAAGTGTAGTATTCCAAAATTAAGGTTAAATAAAACTCTGCATACATTAATTGAAACAGAACTTATCCTTCTCTCTTTTCCCGCTCTCGCTCGTGCGTTACTATACTGTCTATTACCCTATATCGATCATGGCATCCTGCATCACATTTTTGTTCACAAAATCATAATCATGCATCGTACGTTCTTTGTTACTACGCGTTACTCAAACTACATGCATGCTTCACTGTAGGTCACACCGACTCACACCGTGAAAGGCAAAACAAAAAAGAAGGCAGCAGCGGTGTAGAACCCTAGCAGGCAATATGCTAATGAGCCTCACATGCACGGTGGCTGCTTATTAAGGCAAGTACAGTTCAGAACAAGGAGAATAAGTTAGCCGTCCCGGTGGATGCCAACTAGTTGACCCACTCACTCCCAATCATCTTTGAGTTAGTCTTTCGCCTCCGCTTCCCCTTCGGCTTCCGTGCACCAGCAGCCGCCGGCACCGCCCTGACACTACGACAACGTAGTATCGGCGCCGGCACCACAATATCCTCTGAGCGACAGACGTAGCGCGACAAGTAGTCTAGGATGCTGCCCGGGCGGGCGTGCAAGTCCCGTGTGAAACATCCATTCTCCAAATGGTAGGCGGCAATCGTCGGCCTCTCGTCACTGCTACAGCTGCACATGTAGACCGTGTCGGCTTTGATGGACGAGGACAACCCGGCTTGCACCGACACCGAGTGGCCATCACCGCCCACGTCGCTGCCGCAGATGAACACGGCGTGCCCACGCAAGTCGTAGATGGGCACCATCCTGCCGGCGTCCACGTCGACCCGGTGCGCCTCGTACCTCGTCATTTTCAATCCCGGGGTCCGCCGCACCCTGATTGGCTCACCGTCGTTATCCACTAGGTAATTCTCCCATGCACCTCCTCCCTCCTCGACAACAACCGCGAGCTGCGGCTGCAGGCCAACGGCGGCGGTGGCATCCACCGCCTTGATGCCATTCCTGGTGGCGCAGTAGAAGCCGTTTGCGAAAGATAAGGTTGAGATGATGGAGTTCGAGTCTGTGTATGGGCCCCGCTGTGGCCGCGCGCGGCAGTTCCATCCCTCGTCGTCGGGCTTGGCGACGGCTAGCTCTATCTCACGGTCGTCCAAGTGTAGCGCCACCGTTGAGCTGTCAGCGAGGCCGGCGTTGAACACTTGTAGTTTCTCTAACCTGCTTAACCAAGTATTGTTATCCTCGCTCTTGAGCAGCGAGGCCGCATTTGGGAGGGCCGTGAGCTGTTGGGTGAGCGGGTTAAGGAGCTGCATATCGCCGGTGCCCTTTCGGCACAACAGGACGAGTAGGCCACCGGAGGTGTGCCCAATCACGGACCGGTTCTGGAGCTGTGGGAGGTCCACGCAGATGCGCTCCCCCGTCGAGACGTTGAGGAAATCGCGACGGTCAACTTGGGTAGCAAAGACCTCGGGGAGCATGATCCAGCGGCGGGGGTGAAAGCGGCTATCTAGGCCGCCATGCGCGCGCGGGGGCTCCGTGCACCGCCGCCACGCGCCGCACACCGCGCGGAAGCGGAGGTAGCCGGCGACGTCGTCCGCAAGGACCTCCTCGGCGATCAGGCCCGCTGGCCCGGCCGTCAGGTTGGCCCAGTCCCTCCTGCATGGAAAGCCACGACGCGCGAATGAAAGATCGATCTCGGCCGATTGCAAGAATGACGATGAAATATGCTGATCGAATATGTTTTCCACGATGGATCGAGATGGAGTAGTAGACAGTACGTACCGGTTAGCGCGGGCGGTGCGTGCACGCGTTCCGACGGCTGTGCTCCTGTTGTTAGGTGCCATGTTTCCGCAAGGGTTTGGCACTTCGGCTTCGTTGCGTTGCACTGCTGCTTCCGCCGCGCGTTTAGGCGGAGTTAATATGGATCTTGCTGCGGGGTCAGGTCCGGAAGCGAAGAGAACTCTTGTCCGATCCAAGCCCAGCCCACCAAGTACAGCTATCGAAAACTAAAGACGTCCACAGTCACCCCTCTCCTTGGAGTAATATTGATCTTCCGTAGGTGTTATCAACTTATCATAGTGACAACATCACAAGGGCAGTTAGAAAATGTGTAAATCCCCCCGTCTCCCCGTCAACTCAAGTATAAATTCTTTTCTTTTTTCATGGAGGGGAACGCTCCAACCTTTGATCCATGCACTCATGCCCCAACAGTTTTTCTGATAGTATCACAAAAGATATCACCTCACTCCACTAGTGGAAAACGGGGCTACAGGCCCGGTCCATTTGGGCCTTCAGTCCCGGTTTCCAAACCAATTAAGGGGGAAAAGTAGTCCGGTTCAAAAAGGCCTAAAAGTGCGCGCGTGGTGCGGGGGAGCGGTGGGCTTTGGTCGGTTCGTACGAACCGGGCTGTACTCGCGCGAGAATTCCTATTTCTGCCGCGGCACAGTTTAGGGTGCAGCAGCGTTTCTGCGGCAAAACGGGCGTTTCGTGCCGCTTTCGCAATGCATATATATCATTCAAGAAACCACAAACAATCGTCGTGAATATATATACACATCGTCAACAGTACACGTAATGCATGCATATCAAGTCGGATCTCTTTACTAAATCTATTAGCTTCTACAAAGTTGCTCAACACCTAGCTATGACCTTCGCATAGTGCTCTCCACCTGGGGTTATGCACTCGGTAAGAAAGAATCCCGCGAGTTCCTCTTGAATTGCTCGTATTTGATCCTCCGTTATGAGACTGTCCCGCAGGCGTATCATCTATATTTAAAAAAGGAGATCAATATATGAATGGAAATCATACAATAGATGGTACTAATTAAGATAATTGTGAGAATTTGTTATCATACACGAGTGGCATGTATTTGGGCATCCCCACCCTTGGGACAGGTCATGTCACGAATGAAGGTGCAGACGTAGTATCCACATAAGTTATTCCCGCGTTCCTGCCACATACACTTTACGAAAAAATAGTTCGATCAAACTAATAATCGAGCATCGTATTGAAAGTAAATATCATACATAGAGTTTCACGGACATAGCTATATATATAGTACTACTTACAGGGTAATCTTCAAATGTAAGCTCCGGTTTCCATTTACCCGGAACAGTAGTGATGAACCGTTTCCAAGCCCTGCCCGGCAAAAAATAATGAGTAAATGAGTTATTGATTAGTTGATGATATCGTCGAATTAGAACAGATGAAGATGCCAATACGAAATTGATTGAAATTACCTCTGAAGGATGACAGCCATGTCCGCCCATTCCGCATATTCTTTACGTTTCGAGTCCATGACCTTTACGACTCCTTTGTGAAGATCAATGATAAGGAGAATAAAGTGGAATCTGCACAAGCATAGCTCAATGATTAGGAGAATAAAGTGGAAGCTGCACAAGCATAGTGTATGTTATATATAACACTCACTTGAAGTTGTAGGGAAAGAATATTTCCTCTTTGTTTGCTTGCTTCACTAAAAACATTACCATGTTGTCCTCTGTGTCCTTGGCGAAGTCTCGAACCGTAACTTCATGAACTGTGTCTGGGTCCATGAACCCCAGCGGTAGGAGCTTGCCTCTTTTGCATTCGAGCTTCTTCATTCTGCATAATTAAATATATAGCGTACACAAAGAATATAGTGAGGATAATTGTTAGTGCAAATGAATGAGCTGAGCTACAGACTTAATTACATAAATAAATCACTTACAGGCAGTAGCAACTGATGACAGCTTTGTCGAGGGCGTCTTGATTGAATAACTGAAACAGTTCTTCTAACTCAAGGTTTATCTCCTCGTTCCCCCGGAAGTAATGCTCATCTCTAAGATACACCGTGAGGTAGCGATCACCTCTTCGACAGGCTTTCAGGTACCAGTCATGCAACCTTCGCATCTGAGTACCTAGACGCGCGAGCTCGCCAGGTTTGACGAGATCTTTTCCGTATCTATACTTGTTTACCACTTGAGCCGTTGGATAGTAATCTTCGTAATCAACTGATGCTCCCTGAGCTCTAGCCTCCCGTTCGATCATCGATGCCGTCTCTGGATCATCATAGGGCTGCACGACGAAGTGGGGTATGGCCTGATTGTCCTGCTGTCCAAGCTGGGCGACTTTTTTTGCTTCTTTGCTCGCTCTATAGGACTGTCCAAGAGAGCGGTCATGATCAGATCTCAGCTCAGGTCTCTTCATTCTCGTCTCGGCAAAGTGCTTCATTGTTTGCGGTTTAATAAACATCTTCTTCGGCGCAAGAAACGCCTTTTGCTCTTCAGTCTGCTCATGTGGTAACAACTCTGGAGTCTGTGCCCTCATCGGAGTTGATGATCTCTTCGGAGCTGTAGGAGGTGCCGCGGTTAGCTTCCTCTTTTGCTTAGGTGGAGGCGGCGGAGTCTCCTGACGAGGAGGAGGAGGCGGCGGAGTGTTTTCACGCGGAGGAGACTGCTCATGCACAGGGGAATCATCATCGCGCATAGGAGAATCATCACGCGGAGGAGATCATCACGCGGAGGAGACCCTGCAGGTGGCGGAGGAGGCGGAGGAGGTGGCCTGCTTGGTGGCTTCTCACCTGGAAACACAATGTTCTCCTTCCGCCATTGCACGGTGGTTCTACGGGCTTCTCCCAGTTCTTTGATTTCCCCATCTTCACCTGCAGGGTGCTCAAGCACCATCCCCTCATAATCTCTCAACACTTCATCCACCATCACAACAGCAAAGTCATCTTGGACCGGACGGCAATGGTAAGACCTTGTAGGTAAGAAGATGCCGACCGCCGCCTTGAAGGATAGGTTGAAAACTTTAACATGCAGCTCACAAGGACGGCTCTCAGTGAGATCATCCACGGGGGGGTAGCGAGGAGGCTCGACCACCTCATCATTAATATGATCGGCCTGCTGAGAGGAAGCTACGCTGCTTCTCCGGTGTTGTTGAGATTGCAGCGGGACGAGGGCATCGAGCAATGGCGCAGGATCTACAGCCTGCCCCTGAGCCATCTGGGATGTAAGTACTTGGGTTACCATGGTTAATTGGGCTTGCATGGTGGTAAAACCCTCCTCTAAGGTCGCTATGCGGTCTGTTTCCCTTGCCTTTCTCCTCTCATGGCTTTTATCAGGAAATCTCTTCCTTTCCGCAGGAAAGCCAATGTTCCACGGAACGGAGCCTTCTGTGCCTCGTGTTCGTCCGCCGTGTTCTTTGTTCCCAAGGGCGCGTGTCAGCTCATCGTTCTCTCTATCGGGCTGGAACCTCCCCTCCTCCACGTCCTTATGTGCTTTTTCCAGGGCTTCAATGGGAAACTTCAGATGAGCTTTCTTATAGATGCACTTCCCTGTTTCTGGATGCAACGTTCCCCCAATCCCGTAGAACCACTCCTTGCACCGTTCGATCCAACCGTGTGTCCCTAATCTGATCCCTTTCCTGGTCAGTTCCGCCTCAGCTGCCTCCCACTTAGGACGGTTAGCCCTGTATCCACCTGGACCCAGAATTTGGTGATATTTCTTCAACGCAGCATTTGCCTTATTTATTTCCGACCTTTTCTTAAATTCTTCTGACTCCGTGCTGTACTTCACGAATTCGTCCCAGTGATTTTTTACCTTCTCACTGTCCGGAGTCTTCTTTTTCTTGATAAGGCCGCGCAATCTTTTCTTGTGGTTCTTGAATAGTTCGGCCATCTTCTTCTTGGCAAACTCGGTGAGGGCATGCTCCATCTTGGCCTTTTCAGCGGCACCCCCCTCTTCGGGTACTATGTTGAAATGTGACATGAGCTTGGTCAGAATGCTGTTTTTGGCTACATCATCGATATAAAGACCTTGAGCTTCTTCCTCTGCAGACAGCACTAGTCCCTTTGGCTTGTTCCATTCTCGAACGGTGATCGGGACGTGGTCCCTAACAAGCACTCCGCATTGAGCTATGAATGCCTTTGCACCTTTCTCTGGAGCAATCGGTTTACCATCCTTAGCGATGTGGGTGATGTCGTGCCTAACACCGTCGTCCAACTTTTTGGCCGGGCCTCGCTTCCTCGACTTTACAGAAGAAGTGCTCGATCCGGAGGGCTAAAAAAGAAATAATTCATAGTCAGTACAATTTAATTGGTTAATGCATCTAGTCGATCAACAACGGCTTAATTAATTTATATACCTGGGTGATAACTACGGTTCCGGAGCCATTATGATGATCTTCTTCCTCACCGGCGCCATTAGGATCTTCTTCCTCAATATTCTCCGCTCCCTCACCGGAGTCATTCAAAAAAGTTGCTGTGACATCGTCACCGCCATCATCTGGAATAACGTCGTCGTCGCGATCATCCAGAGTACCGTTGGCTATGAGGTCAGCCATGAAATTTTCTTGAGTTTCATCTCTCTCCATGCTTTCTACAACGACCTGCAAGCTATATATAGGAACCATCATATGATCAAATTAAGGATAATGCAGAAAACTGAAAATGGAGTTACATATGTAGTTCTTAACTAAGGATCGATAATATAGTGCTGAAAGCAGATAGTGCAGTTACATGCATACATAGATCGGGTTCATGTTTATTTAACCCTAATACATCAATCAATACTACAACCTCTCAACGACCGCGCCGACCGGGACCTGAGCCGCGCCGGGTGAACACCCAAAGCCACGGAACAGTCACGGGAGCATAGCTAACATGAGATCCCTGCATAACGCTCCATCCGGTCCTATACATGTTGTCTAACGCATACATGTAACGGCGAACGTGCTCGTCCTCCGCCGCAATGCGCTGAGCTACCTCCTCCGGCGGGGCCGGCTCCCTCTGAAACGACCGTGGCCCATAAGACCTCCACCAAAGAATATCCGGGTCGACGACGGGACCCGGATTCCGCACCAAGGTGCGCGACCCGGAAGCTAAGACCTCCCAGTGCCACCCCGGCGGAGCCCAGTCCCGGACCTCCCCCAGCTGCTGCATCTCCTCTAGAAGAGTCAGACCACGGCGCGGCGGCTGTCGCGGCATCGTAGCTACGAAAACAAATCATATATATATGTACCAACGTTAACATAAATTAAAAATAACTTCACTACTTTTATGTTAGTCGGCGCCGGCACATACTCTATTTTGGGGGCGCCGACAGGGGCGTCGGCACTACCGTATTTTGGGGGCGCCATCGCGAGCGTAGTGGTTACCGGCGCGGCGGCCCTCATAACGCGGCACTACCGTATTTTACAAACTAAATTTTCTTAGTATTGTTTTAACTAATTTTTCTAACTTTTTATCTAACTTTTTATGTAACTATTGTTTCTAATTTTACTAACTAATTTTACTAACTAAATTTTCTAACTATTGTTTTAACTATTTTTTCTAACTTTTTATCTAACTATTGTTTCTAATTTTACTAACTAATTTTACTAACTATTTTTTCTAACTAATTAACCTAACAAACTAATCTAACAAATGACTAAAAAAAGAAAAAAAAAGAGGAGAAGGTGGGCGGCGGCTCTTACGGCGGAGGAGGCGCGGTGGCGGGGGCGCGGCGGAGGCGGCGCGGTGGTGGGGGCGCAGCCGGTGGCGCTCGCTGCGGCGGAGGCGACGTGCGCGGCGGTGGGCGGTGGCGGGACGCAGGCGTGCGCGCGGCCGCGCGTGGGAGATGTAGCGCGCGACGGAGGGGGGCGGCGGCAGGAGGGGCGGTGGCGGAGCCGACGGCGGAGACGGCGGCGGCGGAGGACGGCGTCGGCGGCGAACGGCACGGTGGGCGGTGGCGGCGGCGCGGTGGGCGGCGAACGGCAGCGTGATACGTCTCCAACGTATCGATAATTTCTTATGTTCCATGCCACATTATTGATGATATCTACATGTTTTATTGACACTTTATATCATATTTATGCATTTTCTGGAACTAACCTATTAACAAGATGCCGAAGTGGTTCTGTTTTCTGCTGTTTTTGGTTTCAGAAATCCTAGTAACGAAATATTCTCGGAATTGGACGAAATCAACGCGGGTTCCTATTTTGCCGGAAGCATCCGAACACCCGAAGCGCCGAGGGGCCTGTGGCCCCAGATGATAGGGTGGCGCGGCCTGGGCCCTGGCCGCGCCAGCCTATGGTGTGGGCACCCCTTCGACCCTCCTGCGCCGCCTCTTCGCCTATTTAAAGCCCCTGCGTCGAAAACCCTTACAGAGGAAGCCACGGTACGCGAAACCTTCCAGAGCCGCCGCCATCGCGAAGCCAAGATCTGGGGGACAGGAGTCTCTGTTCCGGCACCTGCCGGACGGGGAAGTGCCCCCGGAAGGCTTCTCCATCGACACCGCTGCCATCTCCACCGCCATCTTCATCACCGCTGCTGCTCCCATGAAGAGGGAGTAGTTCTCCATCGAGGCTCGGGGCTGTACCGGTAGCTATGTGGTTAATCTCTCTCCTATGTACTTCAATACAATGATCTCATGAGCTGCCTTACATGATTGAGATCCATATGATGAGCTTTGTATCGCTACTAGTTGTGTGCTACTCATGTGATGTTATTAAAGTAGTCTATTCCTCCTGCATGGTGTAAAGGTGATTAGTGTGTGCACCGTGTGGTTCTTGTCGTAGATTATGATCATGATCTCTTGTAGATTGTGGAGTTAATTATCATTATGATAGTATTGATGTGATCTATTCCTCCTTCATAGTGTAATGTGGACAGTGTGTGCACTATGTTAGTTCTTGGTTTATTTTGCAATGATCTATTATGCTCTAAGGTTATTTAAATATGAACATTGAATTGTGGAGCTTGTTAACTCCGGCATTGAGGGTTCGTGTAATCCTACGCAATGTGTTCATCATCCAACAAAAGAGTGTATGTAGCACATATGAGAAGAAGTATTTATTATGCGATCAATGTTGAGAGTGTCCACTAGTGAAAGTATGATCCCTAGGCCTTGTTTCCAATACTGCAAACACCGTTTACTTACTGTTCTACTGCATGTTTACTCGCTGCCATATTTTATTCAGATTACTACTACCACTCATATACATCCATACTACTTGTATTTCACTATCTCTTCGCCGAACTAGTGCACCTATACATCTGACAAGTGTATTTGGTGTGTTGGGGACACAAGAGACTTCTTGCTTTGTGATTGCAGGGTTGCTTGAGAGGGATATCTTTGACCTCTTCCTCCCTGAGTTCGATAAACCTTGGGTGATCCACTTAAGGGAAACTTGCTGCTGTTCTACAAACCTGCTCTTGGAGGCCCAACACTGTCTACAAGAATAGAAGCACCCGTAGACATCAAGCACTTTTCTGGCGCCGTTGCCGGGGAGGAAAGGTAAAAGGCTCTCATACTCCGGTTCCAGGTAACAGTACTTTTCTGGCGCCATTGTGTGTGTGCTCGAAGCTATTTCCTTTAGACTCTGCAATTGCGACATTTGGTTTCTTGTTTACACTAGTTAGGCATAATGGACAACAATGAGCTTCTTATTCTATTTCCTGATTTAAGACATGGATGGTTTGATGCGAAAATTAAAAAACCCATGGAACATATTAATATGAATGCTTTGAACACTATTGTTGCTAATGCTATGGAAAATTCTAAGCTTGGGGAAGCTGGCTTTGATGAGCATGATATTTTTAGTCCCCCAAGCATTGAGGAGAAAATTTACTTTGATGATACTTTGCCTCCCATTTATGATGATTATAATGATAGTAGTCTTTTGTTACCACCTGTTATGGAGGATAAATTTGATTATGATTACAATATACCTCCTATATTTGATAGCTACTTTGTTGAATTTGCTCCCACTACAATTAATAAGAATGACTATGCTTATGTTGGGAGTAGTAATTATTTTATGCATGAGACTCATGATAAGAATGCTTTATGTGATAGTTATATTGTTGAGTTTGCTCATGATGCTACTGAAAGTTATTATGAGAGAGGAAAATATGGTTGTAAAAATTTTCATGTTACTAAAACACCTCTCTATGTGCTGAAATTTTTGAAGCTACACTTGTTTTATCTTCCTATGCTTGTTACTTTGCTCTTCATGAACTTGTTTATTTACAAGATTCCTATGCATAGGAAGCATGTTAGACTTAAATGTGTTTTGAATTTGCCTCTTGATGCTCTCTTTTGCTTCAACTCTTATTTCTTACGAGTGCATCATTAAAACTGCTGAGCCCATCTTAATGGCTATAAAGAAAGAACTTCTTGGGAGATAACCCATGTGTTTTTTTACTACAGTACTTTGTTTTATATTTGTGTCTTGGAAGTTGTTTACTACTGTAGCAACCTCTCCTTATCATGTTTTTGTGCCAAGTAAAGTTTCTATGTTAAAGTTGATGTTATATTTGGGATCGCTGCGCAGAAACAGCATTGCTGTCTGTCACGAATCTGGTCACAAGTCTCTGTAGAAAATTCGAAAAAATCTGCCAATTTACGAGCGTGATCCTCAGATATGTACGCAACTTTCATTAGTTTTGAGTTTTTCCATTTGAGCAAGTCTGGTGCCATCTTAAAATTCGTCTTTACGGACTGTTCTGTTTTTGACAGATTCTGCCTTTTATTTCGCATTGCCTCTTTTGCTATGTTGGATGAATTTATTTGATCCATTAATGTCCAGTAGCTTTATGCAATGTCCAGAAGTGAAAAGAATGTTTGTGTCACCTCTGAATGTGTGAATTATTAATTGTGCACTAACCCTCTAATGAGTTTGCTTGAAGTTTGGTGTGAAGGAAGTTTTCAAGGGTCAAGAGAGGAGTATGATATACTATGATCAAGAGGAGTGAAAGCTCTAAGCTTGGGGATGCCCCGTGGTTCATCCCTGCATATTTTAAGAAGACTCAAGCGTCTAAGCTTGGGGATGCCCAAGGCATCCCCTTCTTCATCGACAACATCATCAGGTTCCTCCCCTGAAACTATATTTTTATTCAGTCACATCTTATGTACTTTACTTGGAGCGTCTGTGTGTGCTTTTATTTTTGTTTTGTTATCTTAGTTCTCTGAATAAGTTCATCCTTGTGTGGGAGAGAGCACGCTCCGCTGGTTCGTATGAACACATGTGTTCTTAGCTCATAATATTCATGGCGAAGTTTCCTCTTCGTTAAATTGTTATATGGTTGGAATTGAAAAATGCTACATGTAGTAATTGGTAAAATGTCTTGGATAATGTGATACTTGGCAATTGTTGTGCTCATGTTTAAGCTCTTGCATCATATACTTTGCACCTATTAGTGAAGAAATACATAGAGCATGCTAAAATTTGGTTTGCATAATTGGTCTCTCTAAGGTCTAGATAATTTCTAGTATTGAGTTTGAACAACAAGGAAGACGGTGTAGAGTCTTATAATGTTTACAATATGTCTTTTATGTGAGTTTTGCTGCACCGGTTCATCCTTGTGTTTGTTTCAAATAAACCTTGCTAGCCTAAACCTTGTATCGAGAGGGAATACTTCTCATGCATCCAAAATCCTTGAGCCAACCACTATGCCATTTGTGTCCACCATACCTACCTACTACATGGTATTTTCCGCCATTCCAAAGTAAATTGCTTGAGTGCTACCTTTAAATAATTCAAAATTTATCACCTCTTATTTGTGTCAATGTTTTATAGCTCATGAGGAAGTATGTGGTGTTTTATCTTTTGATCTTGTCATTTACTTTTGACAGACTTTCACAATGGACTAGTGGCACATCCGCTTATCCAATAATTTTGCAAAAAGAGCTGGCAATGGGGTTCCCAGCCCCAATTAATTAACTTTCATTAATAATTCTCTTCACATGTTTTGCTCTGATTCATCAGTAAGCAACTTAATTTTGCAAATAGACACTCCTCCATGGTATGAGATTGTTGGGGCACCCGAGGATTCGGTTAGCCATGGCTTGTGTAAGCAAAAGGTTGGGAGGAGTGTCATCCATAAATAAAGAAAAACTAAACTAAAGTACATGTGTAAACAAAAGAGAAGAGGGATGATCTACCTTGCTGGTAGAGATAACGTCCTTCATGGGAGCCGCTCTTGAAAGTCTGGTTGATGAGGTAGTTAGAGTGCCCACTACCATTCGTTGACAACAACAAACACCTCTCAAAACTTTATTTTTATGCTCTCTTTATGTTTTCAAAATAAAAGCTCTAGCACAAATATAGCAATCGATGCTTTCCTCTTTGAAGGACCATTCTTTTACTTTTATTGTTGAGTCAGTTCACCTATCTCTCTCCACCTCAAGAAGCAAACACTTTGTGAACTGTGCATTGATTCCTACATACTTGCTTATTGCATTTGTTATATTACTCTATGTTGACAATTATCCATGAGATATGCATGTTGAAAGTTGAAAGCAACCGCTGAAACTTAATCTTCTTTTGTGTTGCTTCAATACCTCTACTTTGAATTATTGCTTTACGAGTTAACTCTTATGCAAGACTTATTGATGCTTGTCTTGAAAGTACTATTCATGAAAAGTCTTTGCTTTATGATTCAATTGTTTACTCATGTCATTACCATTGTTTTGATCGCTGCATTCATTACATATGCTTACAATAGTATGATCAAGGTTATGATGGCATGTCACTTAAGAAATTATCTTTGTTATCGTTTTACCTGCTCGGGACGAGCAGAACTAAGCTTGGGGATGATACGTCTCCAACGTATCGATAATTTCTTATGTTCCATGCCACATTATTGATGATATGTACATGTTTTATGCACACTTTATGTCATATTTATGCATTTTCTGGAACTAACCTATTAACAAGATGCCGAAGTGCCAGTTCCTGTTTTCTGCTGTTTTTGGTTTCAGAAATCCTAGTAACGAAATATTATCGGAATTGGACGAAATCAACGCCCAGGTTCCTATTTTGCCGGAAGCATCCAGAACACCCGAGAGCCGCCAGAGGGGGGCCTGTGGGCCCAGATGATAGGGTGGCGCGGCCTGGGCCCTGGCCGCGCCGCCTATGGTGTGGGCACCCCTTCGACCCTCTGCGCCGCCTCTTCGCCTATTTAAAGCCCCTGCGTCGAAAACCCTTACAGAGGAAGCCACGGTACGAAACCTTCCGAGCCGCCGCCATCGCGAAGCCAAGATCTGGGGGACAGGAGTCTCTGTTTCCGCCGGACGGGGAAGTGCCCCGGAAGGCTTCTCCATCGACACCGCTGCCATCTCCACCGCCATCTTCATCATCTTGCTCCCATGAAGAGGGAGTAGTTCTCCATCGAGGCTCGGGGCTGTACCGGTAGCTATGTGGTTAATCTCTCTCCTATGTACTTCAATACAATGATCTCATGAGCTGCCTTACATGATTGAGATCCATATGATGAGCTTTGTATCGCTACTAGTTGTGTGCTACTCATGTGATGTTATTAAAGTAGTCTATTCCTCCTGCATGGTGTAAAGGTGATTAGTGTGTGCACCGTGTGGTTCTTGTCGTAGATTATGATCATGATCTCTTGTAGATTGTGGAGTTAATTATCATTATGATAGTATTGATGTGATCTATTCCTCCTTCATAGTGTAATGTGGACAGTGTGTGCACTATGTTAGTTCTTGGTTTATTTTGCAATGATCTATTATGCTCTAAGGTTATTTAAATATGAACATTGAATTGTGGAGCTTGTTAACTCCGGCATTGAGGGTTCGTGTAATCCTACGCAATGTGTTCATCATCCAACAAAAGAGTGTATGTAGCACATATGAGAAGAAGTATTTATTATGCGATCAATGTTGAGAGTGTCCACTAGTGAAAGTATGATCCCTAGGCCTTGTTTCCAATACTGCAAACACCGTTTACTTACTGTTCTGTTGCATGTTTACTCGCTGCCATATTTTATTCAGATTACTATTACCACTCATATACATCCATACTACTTGTATTTCACTATCTCTTCGCCGAACTAGTGCACCTATACATCTGACAAGTGTATTTGGTGTGTTGGGGACACAAGAGACTTCTTGCTTTGTGATCGCAGGGTTGCTTGAGAGGGATATCTTTGACCTCTTCCTCCCTGAGTTCGATAAACCTTGGGTGATCCACTTAAGGGAAACTTGCTGCTGTTCTACAAACCTCTGCTCTTGGAGGCCCAACACTGTCTACAAGAATAGAAGCACCCGTAGACATCACAGCGCGGCAGCCTGGCGGCGTTTGTGCGCTTCGTCTCCATGGGATTGATCTCCGCCGAGACGAAGTGGTGAAGTTATAACCCCCCCCCCTTTAGTCCCGGTTCGTATTACAAACCGGGACCAAAGCCCCTTTGGTCCGGTTTGTAATACAAACGCCTAAAACCTTTTTTGCGGAGCGCCAAAAAGCCTTTAGGCGGTTTGTATTACAAGCGGGACCAAAGACCATTTTTTTAAAAAAATTTCGTTCCGCCTTATTTCAAATCAAAAAACCACTTACTGGCACCGCACTGCCACACGTGTCCACCGTCGCCACCGCCGTGTACTGGCCACCGCCACCGCCGCCATGTATACAGCGTCGCCACCGCCGTGTACGGCCACCACCGTCACCGCCATGTACTGGCCACCACCGCCGCCACCGCCATGTACAGGCCACCGTTGCCACCGCCGTGTGCCCACCACCGCCGTCCTTTCCGTCGCCACGCGTGTCCACCGCCGCCGCCATGTAGGCCACCGTCCACCGCCGTGTCACGGCCACCGCCGCCATGTATGGCCACCACCGTCACCGCCGTGTACTTCCCACCACCGCCGTCCGTGCCGTGCCACACGTGTCCACCGCCGCCGCCGCCGTATCACGCCGCCACCGCCGTATGCCACCGCCACCGCCACCGCCATGCATGTACAGGCCACCGTCGCCACCGCCGTACTGGCCACCACCGTCACCGCCATGTACTGGCCACCACGCCGCCACCGCCATGTATAGGCCACCGCCACGTGTACGCCCCGCCGTCCTTTCCCGTGCCACCGCCTGCCACACGTGTCCACCGCCGCGCCGCCATGTCCACCGCCCGCCACCGCCGTGTGCCACGCCACCGCCATGCGTGTACCGCCACCGTCGCCACCGCCGTGTACTGGCCACCACCGTCACCGCCATGTACTGGCCACCGCCCACCGCCATGTACGCCACCGTCGCCAGTCGTGTACTGGCCACCACCGTCACCGCCATGTACTGGCCACCACCACCGTCACCGCCATGTACAGGCCACTAGTTGTTTATATATTTTAATTGTATTTTCAATAAAGTCGTTGTGGCAGACGCTGATGATGAGAAAAGTTTCCCGCCAGATACATGGAATTAAAGTACAGAGCTCAACTGAAAATTAATTAAGATACATATGGCCAGATTCGACTGTTCGAGTCATTCAGTCATACTCGTGCCTAGCCCGATAGTACTCGCCACTGTAGTCGTCGTAGTCGCCGTCATCATCGTCGCTGGCATCGGGGTCGCGGTAGTCGAACCTCGGCGGGAGAGCACGCGTGGGCTGGGACTGAGGGTAGCACAGGCGGGGGCCACGGTGGGCCATGACGCCCTGGAGAGTCCGGCCGCGCCACCACAGCCGACGGCCGGCCTCGTTGAAGTCCGAAGGAGGCGGGCCGCCCTCCTCGTGCCTGGCAAGCGCCCTCTCACGTCGATTGATGAAGAAGCTTTCCCAAGTTGGGAAGTAGTCGGGATGCCACTGGGGATTCCTCCGCTGCTCTGGCGTGAGCTCGAAGTAGTAGTGGTTCGTGATGGCCATCTCGCGCGCCACACCTAGAGGGACAGGAGGGACCGGTACGCCTCCGACGCTCAGCAACCAGCCGGTCGGGACGCGGTAGCCCGGCGGGCAGGGGTAGTTCGACGCGCAAAGCGCCTCCGCCTCCCGGAGGGTTAGAGATACGATGGAAGCCATGGGACAGAGTGATGAGGTTTGCAGATATGAGTGTAGATGTGATATGTAAATGGAGGCCAAGCCATCATATATATAGTGAAAAAATGGCGGGAGGACGGAGGCGGGAAGCAGTGGAAAGCGCGGGAAGAAAAATAGGCGGGAACGCAGTGGCGCCGAAAACATTAGTCCCGGCTGGTGGGTACAACCGGGGCTAAAGATCATTTTTGACGTCGGTGGGATAACCTTTAGTCCCGGCTGGTGGGTACAACCGGGACGAAAGATCCTTTTTTTGTCATCTAACAAAACTGTCGGTGGGATAAGGACGTGTGGGTAACCTTTAGTCCCGGCTGGTGGGTACAACCGGGACTAAAGATGTCGGCAGGATAAGAACGCATGGGTGGACGCACTGCTCGATGAGATAAAGCATGTAGCGCACGACGCCCTGTCGAAGAACAAGACAAAGTAGAAGAGGTGCAGTGCCTATAAAAGGAGCATCGATACGCCTTGCCGAAGCAGATCAACAAGCCAAGCAGAGTTTCATTCCCATGGATGAAGGAAAGGGTTGGGAAATCTCCCGTGACACAGCTTCTCGAAGATGTCGTTGGTGCACACGCCCTACGGCATCTTCGGAGGCTGTGCCTCGGAAAAATTTCCCGGCAAGCCCGTGAACGACTACATCTCCTCTAACAGTACTGTTGGGGAAAGGTTTGGGAAATCTCCCGTGGCGCAGCTTCTCGAAGATGTCGTTGGTGCACACGCCCTACGGCATCTTCGGAAGCTGCTCCTCGGAATTTTTCCCTGCAAGCCCCCGAACGACTACATCTCCTCTAACAGTAGTACTGTTGGGGAAAGGGTTGGGAAATCTCCACTTTTAATATCTTACATACAGTTAAATTGATTGCCATGTTGAGATACTCATTTGTGCCATGAACATTCTACAATTAACTTGATGATGGAGCATCTTCATCATTTAATCTTCTTCAGCCTTAACCATGGAGCATCTTCATCATTTAACTTGATGCTTGGATCAATGTTCACTCTGAAGGGTGGAATTTCATCAAACTTATTATAATCTTCTGACATGTCTGTCTTGTCCTCCACTCCCACGATGTTTCTTTTTCCAGAAAGAACTATGTGGCGCTTTGGCTCATCGTTTGATGTATTTGTTTCCTTATGTTTCCTTTTTCTTGGTTTGGTAGACATGTCCTTCACATAGAAAACCTGGGCCACATCCTTGGCTAGGACGAATGGTTCGTCTCTATACCCAAGATTGTTGAGATCCACTGTTGTCATTCCATACAACTTGTCTACCTGAACCCCGCCTCCTGTTTTGTTGACCCATTTGCACCTAAACAAAGGGACCTTAAAAGAAGGTCCATAGTCAAGTTCCCATATATCCTCTATGTAACCATAATATGTGTCATTTGGGCCTTCATTCATTATTGCATCAAATCGGACACCACTGTTTTGGTTGGTGCTCTTTTTATCTTGGGCGATCGTGTAAAATGTATTCCCATTTATCTCGTACCCTTGGAAAGTCACTACAGTCGAAGATGGTGTCTGGGCCAGCAAGTACAGCTGATCTTCAATATCTTTGTTATTCAGGAGATGTTTTTGCAACCAACCGCCGAAAGTCGACATGTGTTCACGTCTAATCCAATCGTTCGACTGCCCCGGGTTCTGGGAGCGTAGAAAGTTCTTGTGGTCACCGATATACGGAGCCACCAAGGTGGAACTTTGTAGAACTGTGTAGTGTGCTTGAGTCAAAGAAATTCCGTCCCTACATATCATTGATTTCCTTCCTAGCGTGCCTTTTCCACTTAGTCTCCCTTCATGCCGCGATTCAGGAACACCAATCGGCTTAAGGTCAGGAATAAAGTCAACACAGAATTCAATGACCTCCTCTGTTCCATAGCCCTTGGAGATGCTTCCTTCTGGCCTAGCACGGTTATGAACATATTTCTTTAAGACTCCCATGAACCTCTCGAAGGGGAACATATTGTGTAGAAATACAGGACCGAGAATGGAAATCTCATCGACCAGGTGAACGAGGAGATGTGTCATAATATTGAAGAAGGATGGTGGGAACACCAGCTCAAAACTAACCAGACATTGGACCACATCATTCTGCAACCTCGGTAGAATTTCTGGATTTATTACCTTCTGAGAAATTGCATTGAGGAATGCACATAGCTTCACAATGGGCAGTCGAACATTTTCCGGTAGAAGCCCCCTCAATGCAATCGGAAGCAACTGTGTCATTATCACGTGACAGTCATGAGACTTCAGGTTCTGGAATGTTTTCTTCTCCATATTTATTATTCCCTTTATATTGGAGGAGAAGCCAGACGGGACCTTGATACTGCTCAGACATTCAAAAAATATTTCCTTCTCTGCTTTTGTAAGAGCGTAGCTGGATAAATGACGTCCTTTAACTCTCTCATGCAGATTTTTGGGGTCTTTCCAACGTTGCTGGTCCTCCCGTGCTTCTGGTGTATCTTTTGTCTTCCCGTACACGCCCAGAAAGCCTAGCAGGTTCACGCAAAGATTCTTCGTCACGTGCATCACATCGATTGAAGAGCGGACCTCTAAGACTTTCCAATAGGGTAGATCCCAAAATATAGATTTCTTCTTCCACATGGGCGCGTGTCCGGCATCGTCATTCGGAACAGACCGTCCGCCAGGACCCTTTCCAAATATTACATCTAGATCCTTGACCATACCAAATATATCAACACCATCACGATGGGGAGGCTTCCTCCGGTGATCAGCCTCACCGCTGTAATGCTTGCCTTTCTTTCTTACGGGATGGGTAATCCTAAGAAATCGACGATGCCCCAGGTACACGACCTTCTGACCTTTTTCCAAATAATCACCTTCGAGCTCATGTAAACAGTGCGTGCATGCATTGTATCCCTTGTTTGACTGTCCTGAAATGTTACCAAGAGCAGGCCAGTCATTGATGGTTACGAAAAGCAGCGCTCTTAGGTCAAATTCCTCCTGCTTGTGCTCGTCCCACACACGTACACCTGCTAGGGACCACAGCTGTAGAAGTTCTTCGACTAATGGCTTCAGGTACACATCAATGTCGTTCCCGGGTTGCTTCGGGCCTTGTATGAGCACTGGCATCATAATGAACTTCCGCTTCATGCACAACCAAGGAGGAAGGTTATATATACAAAGAGTCACAGGCCAGGTGCTATGGCTGCAGCTCTGCTCTCCAAAAGGATTCATGCCATCTGTACTTAGACCAAACCTTAAGTTCCTTGCATCCTGTGCAAAGTTTGGGAACTCTCTATCGATTTTTCTCCATTGGGAGCCATCAGCAGGGTGCCTCAACATCTCGTCTTTCTTACGGTCTTCTTTGTGCCATCGCAACAACCTAGCATGCTCTTTATTTCTGAACAAGCGTTTCAGCCGTGGTATTATAGGAGCATACCACATAACCTTGGCAGGAACCCTCTTCCTGGGGCGCTCGCCCTCAACATCACCAGGGTCATCTCGTCTGATCTTATACCGCAATGCAGTGCACACCGGACATGCATCCAAATTCTCGTACTCACCGCGGTAGAGGACGCAGTCATTAATGCATGCATGTATCTTTTGCACATCTAATCCTAGAGGGCAGACAATCTTCTTCGCTTCGTACGTACTGGCGGGCAATTCGTTACCCCTTGGAAGCTTCCTCTTAATTATTGTCAGCAACTTTCCAAATCCTGAGTCAGTGACACCGTTCTCTGCCTTCCATTGCAACAATTCCAGTGTGCTGCCTAGCTTTTTATGGCCATCTTCGCAAGTTGGGTATAACAATTTGTTGTGATCTTCTATCATCTTGTCGAAGGCCAACCTTTCCTTTTCAGTTTCACATTCTCTCCTTGCATCAGCAATGGCCCGACCAAGATCATCATCAGCAGGCTCATCTGGTGCCTCTTGATCTTCTACTTCATTGTCTTCATTGCCTTCTGCAGTATCATCGTATTCAGGGAAATTGGGATAACCGTCATCATCCTCTTCCTCTTCTTCATTCTCTTCCATCATAACCCCTCTTTCTCCGTGCTTGGTCCAACAATAGTAGCTGGGCATGAAACCTGCCCGCAGAAGGTGGCTGTGAATGACACTCGAGTGAGCGTAATTTACGATATTCTTGCAGTCGACACATGGACAATACATGAAGCCACCATGTTTGTTTGCCTCAGCCACGGCGATGAAATTCTCCAGGCCCGAAGTGAACTCGTCAAACCGTCGGTCAATGTACATCCATTGCCGATTCATCTGCATGATATAATTAACATTATATCAAAAACCATTACATTTTATCAATTACAGATGAAAAGGATAAAGTTGTTAACCTCGATGAAGAAGAAAAAAGCAAGTTAAGTGTGGCTTGATTTGTGTAAACTCAAGTGGCAAATCCTCTTAAGCATTTCATCGAACACCTCTTGTGCATGTGAAGAAGAGAGGAGAGCAATACACCCCTCTTGTGAAGAAAGTGAAAAAATGGCCAAGTGTGGCTCACATTTGGGCAGGGGCAAGGTCATATAGCCAGATTGGGGACTTTGTCCCGGTTTGTAATACAAACCGGGTCCAGAGGTGGGGCCTTTGGACCCGGTTTGTATTACAAACCGGGACTAAAGTTTAGGCCCGGTTTGTAATACAAACCGGGTCCAAAGGCCACTACAGGACAGGCTCTGAACCAGTGGGGCCGCCCTGGGCAAAACGAACCGGGCCTAATGCCCCCAATGGTCCCGGTTTGGTTCTGCACTGGGTTATTTGCTTGGGACCAAAGACCTCTTCTCCACTAGTGCTCATGTCCTACCAGTATTTGTGATAGTAGCAAAAAAGATATAACCTCACCAGTTCCACGTGTTGGGGCCCACTCGTCATTGTCGGTGGTGCTGTGCCCCGCGGGTCTCTGTTGACGGACGGCTGAGGGTCGTGGTTCTGTGAAGGCGATATGTGGGTGCCCCGGTTAGTTCTGCTAGATATGGGGCATGGCCCATGTCACTACAAGAAAAGTTCTGATAGACAACGTCCCAAAATCGTCAACTAAGGGGCATTTTTCGTCGCCTATGGGCCTAACCCGACGATATGGGTTCCGTTGTCGAAACTGCGTCAGGCAAAGTCCAACGACGATTTTTTCGGTCCGTCGCGCTTGGGCGCCCTTCCGCCACGGAAAATCGGACCGTTGCGGAAGTGTTTCGGGAGCCCGTTGACTGCGACGTCATGCAAACCGACACGTGGCGGCCGTTGCCGGTGAACGGCGTTAACCGGCTGAAACCCCGTGGTAGATGGTAGGCCCACACGAGGCCTGCCACGTCTTAAGCGGGCCGGGCCAGATGACATAGTTTGACCGGTCAACTATATAGCTGGGCGGTCCATTAGTTACGTGGGCCGGGCCTAACCTCTAATGTTGACTGGTCAAAAGTTAAATGGGCCGGCCCATTTAACATGTGGGGTCCACCTTACAGCAAGCTGGGCCGGCCCAAGAAGCAAGTGGGCCGGGCCAAAAACAGGTGGGTCCCACTGTTAAAAGCCGGCCCATTTAGTGTGTGGGGTCCACCGTATAGCAAGTGGGCGGCCCAACAAGCTAGTGGGCGGGCCAAAACACGGTGGGTCCCATTTTCTGTTAAAGGGTCGGCCCATTTAGTTCGTGGGGTCCACCATATAGCAAGTGGGCCGGCCCAACAAAATAGTGGGCGGGCCAAAAACACAGTGGGTCCCACTTGCTGTTAAAGGGCCGGCCCATTTAGTGTGTGGGGCCCACCATATAGCAAGTGGGCTGGCCCATCAAGATAGTGGGCCGGGCCAAAAACGCAGGTGGGTCCCACATTCCTGTTAATGGGCCGGCCCATTTGGTATGTGGGGTCCACCATATAGAAAGTGGGCCGGCCCAACAAGATAGTGGGCGGGCCAAAACACAGGTGGGTCCCACCTTCCACTTAAAGGGCCGGCCCATTTACCATGTGGGACCACCATAGAGCAAGTGGGCCGGCCCAACAAGATAGTGGGCCGGCCCAATAAGCGCAGTGGGCCCCACTTTTATAGGGCCCTAGTACGTGGGGTCCACAATTTAGCAAGTGGGCGGCCCAACAAGATAATGGTGGCCAAAAACACAGTGGGTCCCACTTTCCTCTTAAAGGGCCGGCCCATTTATTATGTGGGGTCCCCCAAAAGCAAATGGTGGCCCAACTAATTAGTGGGCCGGCCCAGTAGTTGGTGGGGTCCACCTTAAAGCAAGTGGGCCAGCCCAATTAGTGTGTGGGGTCCACCGTAAATCAAATGGGCTGGCCCAAGAAGTAAGTGGGCCAGCCTGTTTAGGTGCTGTTTATATGCCGGCATAATATGCGCTTTAGGATTTTGCGGGCAGGCACATATGTGATTTCGCTTAATTGGGCCGTTTAAGGGATGGGAATTCGTGATTTAGTTGATTTCTGTCGGATAGCCTCACTTACCACAAGCACCAAAGAAAAAATGCGCGAAAGAACTATAAAAACTAACTAAATATTACATCAGCTGCAAGGCATTGAAAAAAATATTACAGAACCCAGAGAAATTGAATGGTAATTAAACCTAGCAATACAATGAAGCGATCCGGCAATCTTTTAAGTTGTCCATGCAACACCTATATCTGAAACAAAGACATTACAAGTTAAGACAACAACAATGGAAAGGCAAAGACACTACAATATAGTTTGCCAAAGAATTTGGAACTCATCATTTCGTCGTTATAACAAGATCATTGTAATGCGCACAATAAGCAAACAAAGAGTGCATGCCGCATACCAACAGCCAATATAACAGAGCATGTTAGAATGAAACAGCAGACTTACTACTGTCGAGTCCCATGCAAACCAACATGTTCAGGGAGTACAAAATTGGCATGAACAACATAGTAGCAGGCTATAAATTTTGTAACAACGACTGAGCAAGATGAAGTTATGATGGCTACATCTACAGAGCAGGGAATGTAAACCAAAAATAGAAGTTACGATGGCAAAAGCTAAAGAGGAGGGAATGTGAACCAACATGTGCCAAGTGCAATTACTTCATTTTGGCCGTGAACTAAATAATAATCCTGAACTTATAGTGAAGGGGATGCAAATCAAGATGTTTCGGGATATAAACTTGTAATGAGCAACACATGGAGGATAGTTAACGCTGGAGCTTAGGATGGACCAGATACAGAATATAGTGGGATCACCTGTGAACTTGTATAAGAGGGAATGCAAACCAATATGTTCAGCTTTCCATATGTGAGCGTCATGCCAAGTCAGAGAAACAAGTCAATAATGCAGCTTTTGAAGAACAAGATGGCACGCAAAATTATTATCTAGTAGTATGACAAGTTTATTTGTACTACAGGCTAGATAGCAGAGTGATAGCATGCCAAACTAAGTCCTTACTTTGTTAGCTTACAATGAACTAGATACAAAACAATGGCATCACCTGTAGTACAGGGAATGCAAGCCAACATGTTCATGGAGTAAAAAATTGGCACAAACAACATAGTAGCAGGCCATAATTTTTGTAACAACGACTGAGCAAGATAAAGTTATGATGGCTAGATCTACAGAGCAGGGAATGTAAACCAAATATAGAAGTTACGATGCCAAAAGCTATAGAGCAGGGAATGCGAACCAACATGTGCAATTACTTAAAATTGGCCATGAACTAAATAATAGCAGGATGTTACTATAATACCTACAGTATAATTTTTGTAACAACGACTGAGCAAGATAGAAGTTATGATGGCTACATCTACAGAGCAGGGAATGCAAACCAAAATGTTCAATCGCTTAAAGTTAGCAATGAAGTAGAAAATAGCAACGTGTTACGGTCATAGCTAGGAATGAACTAAAAGAGCTTCAGATAAACAAGCATCTGAACCCAGAACATGGCGCTAAAACAAGGGACTTACATTAGGAGAAGCACTCTGTGGGAGTCACAGCAGATCTTCCTGGGGTTGATAGATCCGGTGATGAAGTACGCTACATGTGCTACTTGGGGTTGGAGAGACGGCCATTACACTTCATGATTACTCATCTCATCTGCAAAAACGTAACGGCGCGTCGTTAGCACAAACAGGTTCCCCCAAGATTAAACAAGAACTTGCAGGCAAGCAATAGAAAAGCGACAGTAGAAGAGTTTAGATCATGCACGGCGCCGGTGAAGCAGATCCGGTTCATGCACAGCGGTGTCGGTGAGCAAGATCCGATGCGGTGGACGACGGATCCGGCGAAGCGGCTCCGGTGGGGTGGACGATGCCGCAGCTGAAGCGACTGCGGTAGACTGCTGGATGAGCATATATGGTTTCGAGGTTCGGCGGGGATGATCCGGTCCGGTTGATGACGGCGTCGATGAAGCGGCTCCGGCAGGCAGCCGGATGACGAGGATCGCGAGGGCTCGGGTAGGCCAGGGAAGTCCGGCGGGGATGTTCCGGTGCGGTGGTCGTGGAGGTGGTAGAGAGAGGGACTTGAGAAGTTCCGGTGGGTGGTCTCAGATGAGAGACTGAAGGAAATGTATTTTTTTGGGAGGGTTTCCGGGCTAGGGAGGTGGTGATCGAAAAAATGACGGGCAAACCCCTCACCAACCGACTTTGCTGTCATCTCCACAGGGGTAGAATGGGAATTTGGAAGCGTGTGAAATTTTTGTATTTTGTGGGCGGGAAGTTTTGCCGCTATGAGATTTTGAATTTCGCTAAGGTACAAGTATAATGATAAAAAATTGTGAGACCGTACTAGTACCTCTGTTCAAGGCCGACTGTAAAATCAAATCATCATCAAGTTGAACATCGGTTACTACCATGATCATCATCGGACACAGATCTGGTGACATGCACCTGAAATTGGTGCATTCGTTGCAAAGTATAATGCTAAAAAAATTAGTGACCGTACTAGTACTTCTGTTCAAGCCCGAGTGCAACATCAAATCATCATCACGTGGAAAATTTGTTACCATGATCATGATCTATCTCTAAATTTGGCGCATCCGCTAAATCTGGCAAAGTATAATGATAAAGAAATTGTGAGACAGTAGTAGTACTTCTGTTCATGGTCGAGTGCAACATCAAATCATCATCACGTTTAAAATTTGTTACCATGATCATGATCTACCTCTGAAAATGGGCGCATCCGCTAAAACTTGCAAATTATAATGATACAAAATTGTGATACCGTACTAGGACTTATGTTCAAGGTCGAGTGCAACATCAAATCATCATTACATTGAAAAGTGTGTTACCATGATCATGATCTATCTCTGAATTTGGCGCATCCGCTAAATCTCGCAAAGTATAATGATAAAGAATTTGTGAGACAGTATAGTAGTACTTCTGTTCAAGCCCGAGTGCAACATCAAATCATCATCACGTTGAAAATTTGTTACCATGATCATGATCTATCTCTGAATTTGGCGCATCCGCGCTAAATGTTGCAAAGTATAATGATTAAAAAAATTGTGAGACCGTACTAGTACTTATGTTCAAGGTCGAGTGCAACATCAAATCATCATCACGTTGACAATTTCTGTTACCATGATCCTCTATTTGGGGATGCTGCTCCCACACCACACCAGCGGCCCCAAACGGCAGCCATTTTAAAATTAAAATTGACATTTAAAAACCCAAAATCATACGAAATTTATACCAAAGTAGCTCGACTTTAAACATAACTAAACTTAAACTTAATCCTGGTCTACGGGCCGTCGGTTGGGGCGCTCGACGGCACTGCCTCGTCGTTGTTCTTAGCCATTGCCGCCTGCTTTCGTGCCCGCTTCTCCTTCGTTGCTTCGCGCATCTGGCGGTGGAGCATGGCGGCCGGCGGCGCTGTCCCCGCGCTTCCAGCCTTTCCCGAGAAGCTTCGATCTCGGCGCGCCTCGCCTGCTGGCGAGCGAACTCGTCCTGGTGGCGATGAGCGTTGAGCTCTGCGAGCTTCTGTCGCTCCGCCTCCTTGAGGCGGCGTCCCGCCTCCTCCGTGACCGCTCGCTGGCGCGATATCTCGAGGACGTGCTCGAGGTTCGCGTCGTTGACGAACTCGCGCTCCTCCTCCCTCAACCGCTGGTATCGTTGTGCGTTCAGCGACGCGAGGATCGCCGCCTGCTCCGGGTCGGTGGGGGCCTGCGGCGGCTCGCCCGACTGCGCTGACTCCTCGATCCGCCGCCTCTGCTTCCGCTTCTGCTACGTAGACATCGTGCCAGGACTCGAACCGTGGGTCCTCGTCCTCGTCGGAGCTGTGCTCGTCGTCGGCCTGCAGCTCCGGCTCCGGCTCCGGCTGCGGCTGCCGTGGTGGTGGAGGCAGCGCGCGGCCGTTTAGGCCAAGCATCGAGTAGGTGGTCTTCAGACGGCGCGGCATCTTGATGTGGAGAGTAGAGAATGGAGCGGCGGTGGTGGACGGCGTACGTCCTATATATCTAGCGGTGGCAACTACCCACATTTACGGCGACTGGACGCCGCGTGGCCAGTCGCTGCCCTCGTGGCCAGTCGCTGCCTCGGTTTCCGCGCGGGAGGCCATTTAAACGCCGACGACCAACCTTCCCGCGTCGTGGCCAGTCGATGCGAACCGTCGCGTCCTCTCGGGGATGCCGGAGATTCTACTGGGCTCGAAAAATGGCCGGCGCCGTTTGGAGCGCACCGGTGCGAGCCATAAAACGACGCCGGCCCCCAAATCGCTATCAGGCCGGGCCGCCGGTGGAGATGCTCTGAATTTGGGGCAACCGCTAAATCTTGCATAGTATAATGATAAAAAAATTGTGAGACCATACTAGTAGTTCTGTTTAAGGCCGAGTGCAAGATAAAATAATCATTACATTGAAAATTTGTTACAATGATTGCAAACTATAGCAATAACAGGAAAAAATGCTCAAGGATTACAATAACAGCAAAAATTCTCAAATACAACAAGTCGAAATAACTCAAATGATACAAGCCATACAAATGGCATCATCGGCAAAACTGCATTTCTGTTAGGTAGAATTCATCGGAGTGCAAGTAACAGCTGGCTTTCCATTAGATCTGCAGAGTAGATTATTAAGGATCTGCTCAATCCAAGCTTGCCTATTTTTCAATTCATGTATCTCATTGACTGTTATGATGATATTTGAATCTATTTCATCTCTTTGCTGCTGAATTATATCAAGTGATTCGTGTGCAAAGGCAGCGATTGTTTGCGCTGGAATGGCTGGGACAGTAGCTATCATCTGACAATCAGATGAATTGGCATTGTCACGGCTGTGCTGTGGAAAGACCTGGACACTTGATGTACATGCCCTGCCATCTGCCTTCCTTGCTCTATTCAGGGGCTGAAAACAAGACAGTGCAAGTTACAGAACCATACAATTTGAGAAAACAACCATACTATTAGTTGTCACAGATTTTTGCAAAGCATCAAAACAGATGGCAGATTTTCACAAAGCACAAGGCATAATATAACAAAGCAAGCTATCAACCCCAATGCAACAGGCAGAGCAACCGGATGGCAAATATGAACAAAATAAATCAAGTAACTAGACAGTCTGTGCCTAATAAAATAAGCCAGGAAACTGCATAACAGCTGTCTATTAAAATTGACACTTGGAAGGGGTGCTTCAGATCCCTTAAGTTCCACAAAAGTGGTAGCCAGACATTGTGCAGTTGGAGAATCTCCAACCCCCTAAATTTCATTATTTTAATCATCAGCCAGCCATGGGAATGCCTCAGATAAAAGAGAAATATATCCATTTGGTGCCAAATATAAACGAGCAGGACCAATTAAGACAGATTAGACAGCAACCATTCTGGGATTCATATAAACTGACATATTATTTCAATGTTTAACCCATGAGCGCAATATAAGGGAAGGAGAAACAAACAAATGAACCATTTTGTGCCTAAAAATAAAAGATGGGTCAGCCAAAAAGTAACAACAAATCTTATTTATGATACCTACTGAAGGTGGATTTCCTACTACAGAAGGTGGCATTGGATTAATCAACAGTGAAATCCGAAAAAAGTCTTACAAAAAACAAATATGCTCATTATATCCCACAACAAGCATGCCAGATAGTCGCAAGGTTTATATGTTTTAATCATCAGTCAACTCAATGAATCAAGGACTAATAACCAATTGAATCATCATCTGACTCATATTCACCAAGCAAAACATTCTTATCATTATGGAAGAAATCCAGAAGACATAACGGTATGAGGAAGTGCATGAGCAATCAAACATTATGTGGCTAGAATAAAATGCCAGATCATTTAAGTTAAGCAGAACAATTAAATTGGTTTAATCACGATCAAACAAAAAAAGATTAGACAGGCAATAGAACAAGTTTGAGAAGCTAGCAGGAAAATGAACGAAGACGTGCAGTCATACAAATAGCATGATTTATTTCAAACCAGTTATCCTATCTATATGGAGAGTAAATGTGTTAAACACAAACTGGTTCCAGCACGATAAGCATATCAATACAAAAATGAAAGGTACTTACTGGATTATAGGGGTGATTCACTCCACGATTTGCTGTGTTCCATGTGATAGTGCAACATGAAATTACAGCAAAGAGTTAGGGTTGCAGCTCTTGAAGAAAAAAAACAATGAAGAATTTAAATGTACCAGAGCAATGAGTTCACACATGTACTACAGGATGGCAAAAGGATAGCAGAAAGGAAATAGTAATTGGCATTTACCGTCATTGTTTACAACAAAACAGATGGAAATTATAATGTAAAACCTTGTGAACACAGAAGAGCACAGAATGGCGGAATATAAAACAACATTTTGCAACGAACAAAACAGACGGCGGCTATGGTCCCAGCACACAACCTGTCACCTGAGAATAAGAAAAGCAAACAAACATGTAGGTTTCCTAACAAAAATAGATGAATTACATAGCATGCAATTACTGTTCTAACATTAGGACGAACTAGATGGATACTATAGGGGTGTTTCTTGAGAGTTTATAGAGCAGGGAACGCTTTGCTAGTCTTAGTATGAACAAGACAAAATTAATACTATTTTTTGCAACACACAGTACAATCATAGACGCTCACACGTACATACATACACTCATCACTCAGGCACACACACTACCCCTTCGAGCACCTTCAGGAAACTGCATCCAAGAAACTGTTCCGACGGGTATTGAGATTGACGAAGTCACCACTAGCACCACAATGTCATCGGGAACGCCGCGTCCCACAGAAGAATATTCCTCCATTTTTGAGACACCAAAGCGTTAAATCTGGGGGTGCCACTGCCCTCCTAACCATCCAACCACAGGTTGGTTCTCAGTGATTTGGTACTTGACATGTACTACATGATATCTAAAATGAAGTCGGTGTCAGGCTAACAAGCAAGGTGCGGCGTCGTTGCTTGACGTGAGTCGGTGTGATGCCATCACAAGATGAAGTGCATGGTCCATGTGATCTGGATTAGGGGATACTAGCATAATACCCGTGTGTTGCAACGGGTTAATAACGAAAGATGGCTCCCTCCAAATATAGAATAAATGGAATATAATCGCAATGTCTATGTCCAGGATGTGTGGCCACATGGTCCTCATTTTTCTTTAGAATCTGTGGTACGTCAGTATCATACAATGTGCTTATTTTTTGTCATCACTGAGACAACTCTGATGCTCGATCGACCGATCCGAGTTGATCAATCGACCGATCTAATTAACATGTTTGAACAGACGATCGAATAATTCATAGTATTTATTGAATGATACTCCCTCCGTGCCAAAAATAAGGCGTCTAAGGATTAGTTAAAAGTCAATGTTTTTAAAGTTTGACCAAGTTTACACACAAAAAATATAAATATTTACAATACTAAATCATTATCAATAGAGTCACCCTAAAGTATAATTTCTTAATATGTCAATTTGATATTGAAAATGTAAATATTTTTTAAAATATTTGGTCAAAGTTCGTAAGGTTTGACTTTTGAGTTTTGACCAATCCTTAGACGCCTTACATTTTGGGACGGAGAGAGTATATCGTAAAAGGTGCCCGTTTTACACCATCTTTTTTAACAAAACACGGTACAATATAAATGCTCACTAAATGCATACTCGCTCCTACGAACGCACAAATGCACATGCAATCTCTATGAACACCTTCAAGATACTTTGTCTGAGAAACTGATTTGTCGAGAACACACGTCGATACGTGGCCCCAACTGAACAGATATTTCTCTTTATTAATGAAACACCCACGCATGAAACATGTTTTTTTAGGGAGAATGTCACTGCGCTCCAAAACATGTGGTTGATTCTTGTGACTAACCTCTTAAAAGCTGCAGGGTATGAAAGCTTTGTTTTTTTTAAGGATTTTTAGTTGCATAAGTGTTGAGATTTGTATGTCCTACGAATTTTAAAGGGAAAATGCATGCACGTGCAAAAATTAGGAAAAGAAACCTAGAGTCATATAGATTGTCACTGTATGTTTGCGAATGAAAGAAAAGTTAGAAAATTTAAAGTAGCACGGCAAGAGGAGCCTAATCAATGGGTCTCTTTTGGCCTTTTTCTTTTTTGCCGATTGTGTCGATCTAACCGGGATTGCCGGACACGCGTTGATGAACTACGGCAGAGGAGAAAGGACGGATCACCTGCCGATCTTTTACAGAACTATGCCAGAAAGGATATAAAGATTGACCGGTACAAAAACCATCTCCATCAATCTACGCTCGTTAAGGAGAGGGTTCCTTAGAGAATAAAAAGGGGAGCGAACAAAAAAGATGTGTGGCTGGACCGATCTATGCTTGTCTTACCGATTAGAATTAGGAAAGGGATGCTGATTTTGCTACCTAGTGCTACGGATTGGATTTTGGTCGTGACCTAACTAATCCTGATAAGAACTCCTCATGGAGCCGGTCACGCTGACCTTACTTTTTATGTTCGGGGTGAGTTGTATACACGTTTGACGTACCATCACCAACCACCGCGGCCTATTTTAAATTTAATAGTAAAGATAGTTTATATGACAAGATTATGGGGGGATTGTTAGTAGTAATCTTATCAATGTGGTTGGCTAGTAAAGGAGCTAGCTTAGTCATGAAGTATCCAAGGTATGTAGAGAGAACTGTAGAATGGGGAATGTTCTAGAGTAAGATATTTACGAGTAGTATGAAATATCTAGAGTTTGTAGAGTATTCTAGAAGTATGGTATAGGGTTTGGATTCTGGCACATGGCAACAATCTAAAGGGTCATGTACAAAAATTTAAATAGAGTATCACCCGTCCCATGTAAGTAAGCTTTGTACCACTGAGATATCCAATAAAGCTTCCTAGTAGTAGTAGCCCTGTGTGTAAGTGTATGTGAGGCACAAGCTTCCTAGTATTATAAGCCCTGTGTGTGAAGCACATCAAGACAGAGAGCTCGAGGAGTGGCATGGGCAAATGCGCAGGATCCTGCCATCTGCCACGCGCATTGAGAGCGGGGCGGAGCTGGATCTATGGGACACATTCTAGTTGACCAAGACATGCTTGAACCTTCTATGGTAACAGACCAAAACGTGTAGGGGGGAGGGGGTCTGGTTACCTCGACGGCGGCTTCGTGTAGTCATACTCGGCATCCTTGCGGGTCACGTCGACGACGGCGGGGGTGCTGCGGTTGCGGTGGGCGTCGGCGTCGAGGAAGCAGATCTGGGGCGGTCGATGATGGGTTCGGGGAAGCAGATCTGAAACGAGGGAGTCGGTGAAGCAGATCCGGTGCAGTGCACGGCGTCGTTGGTGAAGCGGATCAGGTACGGCAGACGAGGGAGTCGGTGAACTCAGATAGTGCAGTGCACGGCGGCGTTGGTGAAGCGGATCTGGTGCTGCGGATGAAGCAGTCGGTGAAGCAGATCCGATGCAGTACACGGCGGCGTTGGTGAAGCGGATCTGGTGCTGCGGACGAGGGAGTCGGTGGCCTCAGGTAGGTGAGGTGGTATGCCGGCTAAGTACGGCTGGGATATTCCGGTGCGGTGGTCCGGCAGGTGAGAGATGATGGGCCTGGAGTATTGCGACAGATTTTTTGCGGAAATGGGGAAGACGAATGGAAGGCGGTAGACTATATATATCAGAGGGGGTGTGTAAATTACGAACGAGACCCCAACCAACGCCGGCTTCACTTGTCTGCCTTTGCGTCATTGCTAATAGGGTCGAAAGGGAATTCGAAATATGTGTATGGAGGCGGGAGTTTTGGCGCTCAACTCGTATTTTGAATCTCCCTGGTGTATAAGCAGTACAGTATACTAGATATTGAATCATAGACCAGGGAAGACAAGTACAGTAGTACAAAAATACTGTAATGTCTACATTGCATGATGCTGATCTACCTTGCGTTAGTGTTTGTACTTTGTAGTGGTAGCTAAGTGGTGCAAAGAAGACATATTTGTAATTTCTACAACTTAGATATGTCTTTATACATCCGTATTAGACAAAACTAAGACACCTCCTTTTAGACGAAGGTAATATTAATTTTGAATCTCTTTGTACTAATGTTGATGATTTTTAATAGATCTTCAGAGTTTCGTAGAAAAAAACTAGGCTCCTCTCGAGAAACAAATAAGCATACAATTAATTAAGTACGTGGGCGGTTATTATTATTTTAACAGGGAAACTGCATTCGTGCCCTATGGCCCGTCATCTTCAAAACCGTCCAAATGCATGCATCTAGCGACGGGCGGTTTCCAGGCCCTGGCGTGGCGGTTAACATTCGTCTTCCTCATTTCGTCTTCCTCATTTCGTCTTCTCCCTGACACTCTCGCCTGTGCCCCTCTCTCGCTACCCTCCATGGAAGCGTTCTACCAAGGACACACTTTCCTCGCTCATGGAACAACCACCATTACGGCGAACTATACCAATATGGCGTCTAAGGTGGAGGAACACATCAACAAAATCGAGTTGATACTGGAGAAAGAAGACTCGTACAAAATTGTTGGCCTAGACGTAGAGTACACCTATGGGCCTGAACAGAAGGCTGCCCTCATACAGTTGTGCATGGGCACAGACTGCCTCCTGTACCAGATTTCCTCGGCCGACCAGCCCTGCCCCAAACTCGCTGACTTTCTTGGCAGGCCTGACATAACATTTGCAGGTGTTGACATCGGCAACGACATTACCAGGCTTGGGCGTTGCAACCTCTCAGTGGCGAACTTCGTGGACATCCAGAAAAGGTGGAAGCCTGCCGATTCCACTAGTAACAATAAGGATTCGTTGGCTGACTATGCTGCGGCCATTATAGACAGCCAGTACAAATCTATCATGAAAAAACTTACGAAAGAGGAACACAAGCTGTGGAAGCAGGTGCCCTTGTCCATGAAGCATATCCTGTATGCAAGCATCGACGCATACGCAACATATGAGGTATACAGGCGAATAGTGAACTTTGAGAAGGGTCAACAAAAATTGGCGGAATTCCAGGACAGCGGGAGTAAGAAGAAGAAGAAGAAGAAGAAGAAGAAGAGCAACATGGTACAGGCTGTGGAAGCTGAAGAGGAAGACCACTGAAAAGGATAGCCTAGTGTTAAAAGTAGTACAGTACTAGTATGTATACGATCGTGTGTGTATGCACCCAGTGATAAGTAGTACAGTATATTTTATCTTGCAAGTAGTTTTAAAAGTAGTACAGTACTACTGTAGTATGTACGATCGTGTGTGTATGCTCCCAGTGTCATGAGTACATAACTGATGATAATAATACTAATATGTATGGTAGATCTTTTTTTATCTTGCATACTCCCTACGATCCATAATAAGTGTGCCGTTTCACTCTAACAGCATCCACTGTGTTGTCCACAACAGCTATCCTCGTCCACAAGCAATAAGTGTAGTCCATGCCCATATATAGAGTGGACACGTACAAGCTTTTGGTTGCCCATAAGTAAATAGTAATTATTTTACTCTGTGCTCTGTCTTGCATGTGTGTACTTCTAACAAATATGTGCGTCCCAGCGTGTGCCAAAGTTAACCTTATACTGAGTATATTGTACTATAGTATTACTCCCTCCGATCCACATTACTTGATGCTAAAATGGAAGTATCTATAGTTACAATATGTCTAGATACATCTACATTAGAGTCATCTAAACCATGATTAAGCCGAACCTCTGCCCCAAGACATGACATCTCTTCTACGTAGTAGAATGCTCTCCGTCCATAATAAAATATAATCAATGGATGGGACTGGATACCTTTGTTGGGAAGGTATCGTCACCTGCCGAGTAGGGTGTATGTAGGCATCCTATCACGATCCAGTAGTAATATCCATCTCCCAGTGACCCAGTCTATGTATGTGTCTTGTCTTGTCGATCCATGGACATGGCACCTACGAGGTACTCCACTGCTGATGATTTTGTAGAGTACGTATATTTATATGAGCACGATGCTTTGTACAAAGTTGTCCCGGTCACCTCAAGGTTGCATTAGCAGGACGAAAAACAGTTAGTCCCTTTCTATATAAGGAGTACTTATTTTGAGGATTAATTGTTCTCCTTCTCGATGCGAATGTAGAAACGCAGCAGCTTGGAAGGTCCACCAAGCACCTGGTACAGCGGCGGTACCGAGAGGAACGACGTGAGTTCATCAAACGCGACGTCGCCCGGCAAGGCGCAGCTCGACGCCTCCAATGACACATTCACGGTGTCCGCCCTGCTCCTCGAGTGCGCCAACGAGCACGACGCCGGCCCATTCGCCCACATCTTTGCCGTGTACAGAGGCCACACGCACGCGGCCGCCCTAACGCACACGGTAGACACGATGGTGGTCGAAGTCGAACCGAGCACGCCGATGATCAGGACGAACACGGCGCCGTCCTCCCCTTCGGCGATGATCCGCAGGCACGGCGAACCCGGCACCGGCACCAGCACCTCGAACACTTTGGTCGTGTTGTACGGCGGGAGCTTGTGCACTTGGATCGAGTGGGCCGCTGCAAAGTGGGCGACGAGCGCTGTTGGCGGGGCGGCGAAGTCGCAGCCGGGCTCCGTGCAAGCGCAAGGGGCGTGCGGGCATGCAATCTTGTGGTCGTGGACCTGGTGGTAGGCCACCAAGCTCCCGCAGCTGCTGTGGGGGCACTCAACCGTCGCCGCTGATACGACGGCGTCCATTGCCGGGTCGTGCTCGAATCCGCCGCGGGGTTCCACGCACCTATGGCACCGGTTCCCGGGAAGCTCGCTGAGGCAGCGGCCGCAGGCCAAATGATTACCCTTGCACTGCACAAATCAAAGTTCGTGGATTGCCATTTTTGCAGTAGTGAACCCACAAAAGAAACATCAATGGAGTGTGGGAGGGAAAGGGATCGACCTTGAAGACGGGGGGCTTGAGGGGCTGGGAGCAGAAAATGCAGTGAAGCACGGTGGAGTCCATCTTCAGGGTAACGGTGACAGTTTCCAGCATTGCGAGCGCGCGAGGAGTATGTGGCCTATCGATGGCCTCTCTTATCTCCTAGCCTCGAGGCTGGAGTACTCTATTTAAGGGGATGGGAAGGGATTTTGCTTAAGACGAGGAAAACCCAATATAGTACCTCCATCTCAAAGCTTAGCTTATATTATTTTTAGAAAGTCAAATTATGTCAAAATTGACTAAGCATTTACCGAAAATCATGGTAGTTAAAAAATGTGTATCTCCACCATCATACTATTTGAGACTATATTTGTGATGGTAATAGGCACAACTACATACACAAAAATTGACATCATCTGATTATTAGTTATTTGGACTGCGGGATGAACTTTTTGGAACTGTGCATTAAGCACCGGTAACCACTTAGGGCTTCTTTGATTCATAGGATTGACATAGGAATTATGTTGGATTTGATTCCTATGGGAAAATTTCAATCCTACACCTTTCCTATTTCTACACTCTCCACATTCCTTTGAATCAAAGCAGCAGTGCTTCTTTGTTTTTTATAGTAAGTGAAAGGACATCTAAAAAACAGGAGAAATGATCTGGAAGTGCACATAGTTTTATATAAATCAGATGGAGGGGTTACAATTACATATAGTTGGAGTATTCACTTCCGATTCACAAAAAAAAGGAGTATTCACTTCCACGCTGCATTATTATTAAGTACAGTATAAGTACTACTACAAACAGTTCAGCACAAATATGAAACGAAGAATCCATAAAAAAATAGCAGCCGTACGAACAATCAAGTACTTTTCATCGAAATTTATCATTCCTCATGACAAATTGACAGTTTTTTCAACTACGCAAAGTAGCAGTAGCTACATCTGCTTGCATATGCGAATGTAGAAACGCAGCTCCTTGGACGATCCAGCACCAACGAGGTATGGCCCCGGCACAACGAGGAACGACGTGAGCTCCTCAAACACGACAGCGCCCGGCGACGCGCTGCCAGAAGCATCGGCAGACATCTTCACGACATCCCGCCTGCAGTCCGATTTCGAGGACGGCGGCGGGCCGTGCGCCCAGATCTTCACCCTGTAGAGCGGCCACACGGATGTGGCCGAACTGACGCATACCAAAGACAAGACAATGGCCGGGCCGAGCGCGTCGATGTACAGGACGAACACGGAGCCGTCATCCCCTTCGACGACGAGCAGCCTGCACGGCGAGCACGGGTGCGTCATGGTCACCCGGAACTCTATGGACTTGCCATACTCTAACCTGTGCACCTGAATCGAGTGGGCCTCTGCGAGGTGAACGAGGAGCGCTGACGGTGGGGCGGCGAAGTCGCAGCCCTGCTCCGTGCAGTTGCACCGGCCGTGCGGGCACGCGATCTGGTGGCTTAGGGACTCGTGGTAGCTGACGATGACCCCGCAGCCGTCGTGGGAGCACATGACCTGCGCCGTTCCAGCGATGTTGTACGCGATGGCCTCCAAATTCGTAGCGTTTATTTCCATAGTGCCGTCCATCGCCGCCAGTTGGTTGAATCCGGAGCCGCGCTACTCTTCTTCTGGCGCCGTTTACTTGGAACCTCGCCGACGGTGGCAGGCGGCAGGCCTCATACCACGCTGCAACTCCGATCAATATTAATTGATGGTAAAATGGATGTATCTACAACTATAATGTGTATAGATGCATCTATATTACCATCAAATAATATGAATCGGAGGGAGTACAAGGAATGACAGTTTAGCACAAGTGACACCAGCAAATAAAAATCAATGGACTCTCAGAGGAAAAGGGGGCGACCTTGTTGAACTTGGGGCAAATCAATGGAGTCTGACAGACAAATGATGCGATAGAGAGAGAGAGAGAGAGAGAGAGAGAGAGAGAGAGAGAGAGAGAGAGAGAGAGTGTGTGTGTGTGTGTGTGTGGCGGGGGAGGGGGGGGGGGCGTTTGTTCACTTCTTTGTTTAAAACGAGGATTCGTACAAGGTAATAGAGCCCGCATGCTCGGCTGGGTAGACAGCCAGGAGTGACCCCAACATGGTCGTGCCACAAGGATTCATGTCAAATGAAAAGGGAAGCATGTATCTTTGAATCTTGTCAAATCCTAGGTTTGACCAAGATAATTTAAACAAGTTTAAAACAAGAAAATGAAAAGGGAAGCATGTATCCTTCTTAGTCACTCTAAAATGAAGTTTTTGGGAGGTTTTTGAAATTTCCATGTTTGAAACCCAAAACCACTTCTCTTCATGCTTGACTTCATAAGACGGAGATTAGGGGTTAGGGGGTAGATACATGATTTGTATGGTTTGATATGTCTAGACCTTGTTTATCAATTTTAATGCTTACTATATGACATAAGAAGACTATGTGATTTTGTTTTTCATTTTTCTGTTTTTTTATTTTTCTGCCCATTTGAATCTTGGTCAAATCCTAGGTTTGACCAAGATTTAGACAAGTTTAACACGTAAATGATTTAACTTGGATTTCCTACCCTTGAATCCATAGGAAACTTTGTTCTAATGCACTATTATAATCAACCGAGTTTTTACACCAACAGGTCTGTCACTTACGTGTGGTGCCCACGCGTGAGGTCCCACACTTCAGTGAGCACAAGTCACGTGCGGTAGGTACGCAAAGTCCCAGCCATCTTCTTTGTCAAGAGAAGACGCATCAGATGCGTATTGGAGTCTGTGGGTCCTTCTGGATCCTTCGGTTGTCCCTCTCACAAAAACAAATCTCTCTCATTCTCGGCCTCGCTCGACTCGCTCGCTCGCTCGCTCGCACCTCCTGCTCACTGTGCACAAAAGTCAACATCATCACCCGAAAAAGGGGAGACACCCCTTCTTCTCTCCTTCCGAGTGATCCCTCTTCCTCCGTGTTTCACTCGACGGGCAAACACCCATGTGCTGCATAGTAATAATAAAAAGGTAGTAGAAAAATCGATATACGAATCTATAATTAAATAGGTTAAACTCGGGTTTTGCCCAGTTCTACAGATCAAGGGTTCAAAAAAATCCAACTACGGGGTTCGAACAACACGATTCTAATCCAAGAATTTTTTCGACCTCATCCAAATGGCCTCAAATTATAGGGTTAGCATCTAGTGCAGTTTGTGTGAAAATGTATGCACTATGTGTGCTATAACTTGTATGTCTTTCAAATTTGAACCAAATTTGAATAAGTTTGAAATATTTGAAAAGGGGCTTTTGGGAGGTTTTTGAAATTTCCATGTTTGAAACCCAAAACCACTTCTCTTCATGCTTGACTTCATAAGACAGAGTTTAGGGGTTAGGGGGTATAGATACATGATTTGTCTGGTTTGAATATGTCTAGACCTTGTTTATCAACTTTAATGCTTACTATATAACATAAGAAAACTATTTGCTTTGGTTTTTATTTTTGCTGATTTTTTTTCAATTTTGATGCCCATTTGAATCTTGGTCAAATCCTAGGTTTGACCATGGTTTAAACAAGTTTAAATCATGAATATGAAAAAATAAGCATCTATCCTTCTTAGTCACCCCAAAATGTAGCTCTTGGGAGGGTTTTTGAAATTTCCATGTTTGGAACAAAAAAAACCACTTCTCTTCATGCATGCTTGACTTCATAAGACAGAGTTTAGGGTTAGGGGTGTAGATATATACATGATTTTCTAGTTTGAATATGTCTAGACCTGTTTATCAACTTTAATGCTAACTATAGACATAAGAAGACTATGTGCTTTGGTTTTTCATTTTTCTGTTTTTTCTGAATTTTATTCCCATATATTTGAATCTTGGTCAAATCCTAGGTTCAACCAAGATTTAAACAAGTTTAAAACATGAAAATTAAAAGGTAAGCATGTATCCTTCTTAGTCACTCTAAAATGAAGCTTTTGGGATGTTCTTGAAATTTCCATGTTTGAAACCCAAAACGACTTCTCTTCATGACTTCTACATGTGGGTTACCTAGACCCAACTCGAATATACGATATGACATATATAAGAATACTATGTTTGCTTTTGTTTTTCATTTTTTGATTTTTTTGAATTTTGTGCCCACCCATTGTATCTTGGTCAAATCCTAGGTTTGATAATGATTTAAACAAGTTTAAAATATGAAAATGCAAATGTAAGCATGGATCCTTCTTAGTCACTCTAAAATGAAGCTTTTGGGAAAAATGTTTGAAATTTCCATGAGCCCACCACTCTTAATGCCTTTTTCTCTTCACAGGGCTTAGGGGGGGTATAGATACATGATTTGTGTGGTTTGAATATGTATGGACCTTGTTTATCAAATTCAATGCTTACTATATGACATAAGAAAACTATTTGCTTTGGTTTTTCTTTTTTCTGATTTTTTTTCAAATTTGATGCCCATTTGAATCTGCTTGTCAAATCCTAGGTTTGACGACCAAGATAATTTAAACAAGTTTAAAACATGAAAATGAAAAGGGAAGCATGGATCCTTCTTAGTCAATCTAAAATGAAGCTTTTGGGAGGTTTTTGAAATTTCCATGTTTGAAACCCAAAACCACTTCTCTTCACATGCTTGACTTCATAAGATAGAGTTTAGGGGTTAGGGGTATAGCTACATGATTTGTCTGGTTTGAATATGTCTAGACCTTGTTTATCAACTTTAATGCTTACTATATGACATAAGAAAACTATTTGCTTTGGTTTTCCTTTTTGCTGATTTTTTTCAATTTTGATGCCCATTTGAATCTTGTCTAATCCTAGGTTTGACCAAGATAATTTAAACAAGTTTAAAACATGAAAATGAAAAGGGAAGCATGTATCCTTCTTAGTCACTCTAAACTCGGGTTTTGCCCAGTTCTACAGATCAAGGGTTCAAAAAAATCCAACTACGGGGTTCGAACAACACGATTCTAATCCAAGAATTTTTTCGACCTCATCCAAATGGCCTCAAGCTATAGGGTTAGCATCTAGTGCAGTTTTTGTGAAAATGTATGCACTATGTGTGCTATAACTTGTATGTCTTTCAAATTTGAACCAAATTTGAATAAGTTTGAAATATTTGAAAAGGGGCTTTTGGGAGGATTTTGAAATTTCCATGTTTGAAACCCAAAACCACTTCTCTTCATGCTTGACTTCATAAGACGGAGTTTAGGGGTTAGGGGTAGATACATGATTTGTATGGTTTGATATGTCTAGACCTTGTTTATCAACTTTAATGCTTACTATATGACATAAGAAGACTATGTGATTTTGTTTTTCATTTTTCTGTTTTTTTTTATTTTTCTGCCCATTTGAATCTTGGTCAAATCCTAGGTTTGACCAAGATTTAGACAAGTTTAACACGTAAATGAGTTAACTTGGATTTCCTACCCTTGAATCCATAGGAAACTTTGTTCTAATGCACTATTATAATCAACCGAGTTTTTACACCAGTCTGTCACTTACGTGTGGTGCCCACCCTTGAGGTCCCACACTTCAGTGAGCACAAGTCACGTGCAGTAGGTACGCAAACTCCCAGCCATCTTCTTTGTCAAGAGAAGACGCATCAGATGCGTATTGGAAGTCTGTGGGTCCTTCTGGATCCTTCGGTTGTCCCTCTCACAAAAAAACAAATCTCTCTCATTCTCGGCCTCGCTCGACTCGCTCGCTCGCTCGCTCGCTCGCACCTCCTGCTCACTGACAAACCCTGCACAAAAGTCAACATCATCACCCGAAAAAGGGGAGACACCCCTTCTTCTCTCCTTCCGAGTGATCCCTCTTCCTCCGTGTTTCACTCGACGGGCAAACACCCATGTGCTGCATAGTAATAATAAAAAGGTAGTAGAAAAATCGATATACGAATCTATAATTAAATAGGTTAAACTCGGGTTTTGCCCAGTTCTACAGATCAAGGGTTCAAAAAAAAATCCAACTACGGGGTTCGAACAACACGATTCTAATCCAAGAATTTTTTCGACCTCATCCAAATGGCCTCAAATTATAGGGTTAGCATCTAGTGCAGTTTGTGTGAAAATGTATGCACTATGTGTGCTATAACTTGTATGTCTTTCAAATTTGAACCAAATTTGAATAAGTTTGAAATATTTGCAAAGGGGCTTTTGGGAGGTTTTTCAAATTTCCATGTTTGAAACCCAAAACCACTTCTCTTCATGCTTGACTTCATAAGACAGAGTTTAGGGGTTAGGGGTATAGATACATGATTTGTCTGGTTTGAATATGTCTAGACCTTGTTTATCAACTTTAATGCTTACTATATAACATAAGAAAACTATTTGCTTTGGTTTTTATTTTTGCTGATTTTTTTCAATTTTGATGCCCATTTGAATCTTGGTCAAATCCTAGGTTTGACCATGGTTTAAACAAGTTTAAATCATGAATATGAAAAAATAAGCATCTTTCCTTCTTAGTCACCCCAAAATGTAGCTCTTGGGAGGGTTTTTGAAATTTCCATGTTTGGAACAAAAAAAACCACTTCTCTTCATGCATGCTTGACTTCATAAGACAGAGTTTAGGGTTAGGGGTGTAGATATATACATGATTTTCTAGTTTGAATATGTCTAGACCTGTTTATCAACTTTAATGCTAACTATAGACATAAGAAGACTATGTGCTTTGGTTTTTCATTTTTCTGTTTTTTTCTGAATTTTATTCCCATATATTTGAATCTTGGTCAAATCCTAGGTTCAACCAAGATTTAAACAAGTTTAAAACATGAAAATTAAAAGGTAAGCATGTATCCTTCTTAGTCACTCTAAAATGAAGCTTTTGGGATGTTCTTGAAATTTCCATGTTTGAAACCCAAAACGACTTCTCTTCATGCTAGACTTCATAGGACGGGGGGTAGATACATGATTTGTCGGTTTGGATATACCTAGACCTCGTTTATCAACTCGAATGCTTACGATATGACATATATAAGAAGACTATGTGCTTTTGTTTTTCATTTTTCTGATTTTTTTGAATTTTGTGCCCACCCATTTGTATCTTGGTCAAATCCTAGGTTTGATAATGATTTAAACAAGTTTAAAATATGAAAATGCAAATGTAAGCATGGATCCTTCTTAGTCTCTAAAATGAAGCTTTTGGGAGGTTTTTGAAATTTCCATGTTTGAAACCCAAAACCACTTCTCTTCACATGCTTGACTTCATAAGACATAGTTAATTAATTTAGGGCTTAGGGGGTATAGATACATGATTTGTGTGGTTTGAATATGTATGGACCTTGTTTATCAAATTCAATGCTTACTATATGACATAAGAAAACTATTTGCTTTGGTTTTTCTTTTTTCTGATTTTTTTTCAAATTTGATGCCCATTTGAATCTGCTTGTCAAATCCTAGGTTTGACGACCAAGATAATTTAAACAAGTTTAAAACATGAAAATGAAAAGGGAAGCATGGATCCTTCTTAGTCACTCTAAAATGAAGCTTTTGGGAGGTTTTTGAAATTTCCATGTTTGAAACCCAAAACCACTTCTCTTCACATGCTTGACTTCATAAGATAGAGTTTAGGGGTTAGGGGGTATAGCTACATGATTTGTCTGGTTTGAATATGTCTAGACCTTGTTTATCAACTTTAATGCTTACTATATGACATAAGAAAACTATTTGCTTTGGTTTTCCTTTTTGCTGATTTTTTTCAATTTTGATGCCCATTTGAATCTTGTCTAATCCTAGGTTTGACCAAGATAATTTAAACAAGTTTAAAACATGAAAATGAAAAGGGAAGCATGTATCCTTCTTAGTCACTCTAAACTCGGGTTTTGCCCAGTTCTACAGATCAAGGGTTCAAAAAATCCAACTACGGGGTTCGAACAACACGATTCTAATCCAAGAATTTTTTCGACCTCATCCAAATGGCCTCAAGCTATAGGGTTAGCATCTAGTGCAGTTTTTTGTGAAAATGTATGCACTATGTGTGCTATAACTTGTATGTCTTTCAAATTTGAACCAAATTTGAATAAGTTTGAAATATTTGAAAAGGGGCTTTTGGGAGGATTTTGAAATTTCCATGTTTGAAACCAAAACCACTTCTCTTCATGCTTGACTTCATAAGACGGAGTTTAGGGGTTAGGGGTAGATACATGATTTGTATGGTTTGATATGTCTAGACCTTGTTTATCAACTTTAATGCTTACTATATGACATAAGAAGACTATGTGATTTTGTTTTTCATTTTTTTTTTTTATTTTTCTGCCCATTTGAATCTTGGTCAAATCCTAGGTTTGACCAAGATTTAGACAAGTTTAACACGTAAATGAGTTAACTTGGATTTCCTACCCTTGAATCCATAGGAAACTTTGTTCTAATGCACTATTATAATCAACCGAGTTTTTACACCAACAGGTCTGTCACTTACGTGTGGTGCCCACCCTTGAGGTCCCACACTTCGGTGAGCACAAGTCACGTGCAATAGTTACGCAAACTCCCATCCAACTTCTTTGTCAAGAGAAGACGCATCGAGATGTGTATTGGAAGTCTGTGGGTCCTTCTGGATCCTTCGGTTGTCCCTCTCACAAAAAAACAAATCTCTCTCATTCTCGGCCTCGCTCGACGCTCGCTCGCTCGCACCTCCTGCTCACTGACAAACCCTGCACAAAAGTCAACATCATCACCCGAAAAAGGGGAGACACCCCTTCTTCTCTCCTTCCGAGTGATCCCTCTTCCTCCGTGTTTCACTCGACGGGCAAACACCCATGTGCTGCATAGTAATAATAAAAAGGTAGTAGAAAAATCGATATACGAATCTATAATTAAATAGGTTAAACTCGGGTTTTGCCCAGTTCTGCAGATCAAGGGTTCAAAAAAAATCCAACTACGGGGTTCGAACAACACGATTCTAATCCAAGAATTTTTTCGACCTCATCCAAATGGCCTCAAATTATAGGGTTAGCATCTAGTGCAGTTTGTGTGAAAATGTATGCACTATGTGTGCTATAACTTGTATGTCTTTCAAATTTGAACCAAATTTGAATAAGTTTGAAATATTTGCAAAGGGGCTTTTGGGAGGTTTTTCAAATTTCCATGTTTGAAACCCAAAACCACTTCTCTTCATGCTTGACTTCATAAGACAGAGTTTAGGGGTTAGGGGGTATAGATACATGATTTGTCTGGTTTGAATATGTCTAGACCTTGTTTATCAACTTTAATGCTTACTATATAACATAAGAAAACTATTTGCTTTGGTTTTTATTTTTGCTGATTTTTTTTCAATTTTGATGCCCATTTGAATCTTGGTCAAATCCTAGGTTTGACCATGGTTTAAACAAGTTTAAATCATGAATATGAAAAAATAAGCATCTTTCCTTCTTAGTCACCCCAAAATGTAGCTCTTGGGAGGGTTTTTGAAATTTCCATGTTTGGAACAAAAAAACCACTTCTCTTCATGCATGCTTGACTTCATAAGACAGAGTTTAGGGTTAGGGGTGTAGATATATACATGATTTTCTAGTTTGAATATGTCTAGACCTGTTTATCAACTTTAATGCTAACTATAGACATAAGAAGACTATGTGCTTTGGTTTTTCATTTTTCTGTTTTTTTCTGAATTTTATTCCCATATATTTGAATCTTGGTCAAATCCTAGGTTCAACCAAGATTTAAACAAGTTTAAAACATGAAAATTAAAAGGTAAGCATGTATCCTTCTTAGTCACTCTAAAATGAAGCTTTTGGGATGTTCTTGAAATTTCCATGTTTGAAACCCAAAACGACTTCTCTTCATGCTAGACTTCATAAGATCGACGGGGGTAGATACATGATTTGTCTGGTTTGGATATACCTAGACCTCGTTTATCAACTCGAATGCTTACGATATGACATATATAAGAAGACTATGTGCTTTTGTTTTTCATTTTTCTGATTTTTTTGAATTTTGTGCCCACCCATTTGTATCTTGGTCAAATCCTAGGTTTGATAATGATTTAAACAAGTTTAAAATATGAAAATGCAAATGTAAGCATGGATCCTTCTTAGTCTGTCTAAAATGAAGCTTTTGGGAGGTTTTTGAAATTTCCATGTTTGAAACCCAAAACCACTTCTCTTCACATGCTTGACTTCATAAGACATAGTTAATTAATTTAGGGCTTAGGGGGTATAGATACATGATTTGTGTGGTTTGAATATGTATGGACCTTGTTTATCAAATTCAATGCTTACTATATGACATAAGAAAACTATTTGCTTTGGTTTTTCTTTTTTCTGATTTTTTTTCAAATTTGATGCCCATTTGAATCTGCTTGTCAAATCCTAGGTTTGACGACCAAGATAATTTAAACAAGTTTAAAACATGAAAATGAAAAGGGAAGCATGGATCCTTCTTAGTCACTCTAAAATGAAGCTTTTGGGAGGTTTTGAAATTTCCATGTTTGAAACCCAAAACCACTTCTCTTCACATGCTTGACTTCATAAGATAGAGTTTAGGGGTTAGGGGGTATAGCTACATGATTTGTCTGGTTTGAATATGTCTAGACCTTGTTTATCAACTTTAATGCTTACTATATGACATAAGAAAACTATTTGCTTTGGTTTTCCTTTTTGCTGATTTTTTTTTCAATTTTGATGCCCATTTGAATCTTGTCTAATCCTAGGTTTGACCAAGATATTTAAACAACAAACATGAAAATGAAAAGGGAAGCATGTATCCTTCTTAGTCACTCTAAAATGGGTTTTGCCCAGTTCTACAGATCAAGGGTTCAAAAAAATCCAATTACGGGGTTCGAACAACACGATTCTAATCCAAGAATTTTTTCGACCTCATCCAAATGGCCTCAAGCTATAGGGTTAGCATCTAGTGCAGTTTTTTGTGAAAATGTATGCACTATGTGTGCTATAACTTGTATGTCTTTCAAATTTGAACCAAATTTGAATAAGTTTGAAATATTTGAAAAGGGGCTTTTGGGAGGATTTTGAAATTTCCATGTTTGAAACCCAAAACCACTTCTCTTCATGCTTGACTTCATAAGACGGAGTTTAGGGGTTAGGGGTAGATACATGATTTGTATGGTTTGATATGTCTAGACCTTGTTTATCAACTTTAATGCTTACTATATGACATAAGAAGACTATGTGATTTTGTTTTTCATTTTTCTTTTTTTTTTTATTTTTCTGCCCATTTGAATCTTGGTCAAATCCTAGGTTTGACCAAGATTTAAGTTTAACACGTAAATGAGTTAACTTGGATTTCCTACCCTTGAATCCATAGGAAACTTTGTTCTAATGCACTATTATAATCAACCGAGTTTTTACACCAACAGGTCTGTCACTTACGTGTGGTGCCCACCCTTGAGGTCCCACACTTCAGTGAGCACAAGTCACGTGCGTAGGTACGCAAACTCCCATCCATCTTCTTTGTCAAGAGAAGACGCATCAGATGCGTATTGGAAGTCTATGGGTCCTTCTGGATCCTTCGGTTGTCCCTCTCACAAAAAAACAAATCTCTCTCATTCTCGGCCTCGCTCGACTCGCTCGCTCGCTCGCTCGCTCGCACCTCCTGCTCACTGACAAACCCTGCACAAAAGTCAACATCATCACCCGAAAAAGGGGAGACACCCCTTCTTCTCTCCTTCCGAGTGATCCCTCTTCCTCCGTGTTTCACTCGACGGGCAAACACCCATGTGCTGCATAGTAATAATAAAAAGGTAGTAGAAAAATCGATATACGAATCTATAATTAAATAGGTTAAACTCGGGTTTTGCCCAGTTCTACAGATCAAGGGTTCAAAAAAATCCAACTACGGGGTTCGAACAACACGATTCTAATCCAAGAATTTTTTCGACCTCATCCAAATGGCCTCAAATTATAGGGTTAGCATCTAGTGCAGTTTGTGTGAAAATGTATGCACTATGTGTGCTATAACTTGTATGTCTTTCAAATTTGAACCAAATTTGAATAAGTTTGAAATATTTGCAAAGGGGCTTTTGGGAGGTTTTTCAAATTTCCATGTTTGAAACCCAAAACCACTTCTCTTCATGCTTGACTTCATAAGACAGAGTTTAGGGGTTAGGGGGTATAGATACATGATTTGTCTGGTTTGAATATGTCTAGACCTTGTTTATCAACTTTAATGCTTACTATATAACATAAGAAAACTATTTGCTTTGGTTTTTATTTTTGCTGATTTTTTTTCAATTTTGATGCCCATTTGAATCTTGGTCAAATCCTAGGTTTGACCATGGTTTAAACAAGTTTAAATCATGAATATGAAAAAATAAGCATCTTTCCTTCTTAGTCACCCCAAAATGTAGCTCTTGGGAGGGTTTTTGAAATTTCCATGTTTGGAACAAAAAAACCACTTCTCTTCATGCATGCTTGACTTCATAAGACAGAGTTTAGGGTTAGGGGTGTAGATATATACATGATTTTCTAGTTTGAATATGTCTAGACCTGTTTATCAACTTTAATGCTAACTATAGACATAAGAAGACTATGTGCTTTGGTTTTTCATTTTTCTGTTTTTTCTGAATTTTATTCCCATATATTTGAATCTTGGTCAAATCCTAGGTTCAACCAAGATTTAAACAAGTTTAAAACATGAAAATTAAAAGGTAAGCATGTATCCTTCTTAGTCACTCTAAAATGAAGCTTTTGGGATGTTCTTGAAATTTCCATGTTTGAAACCCAAAACGACTTCTCTTCATGCTAGACTTCATAAGATCGACGGGGGGTAGATACATGATTTGTCTGGTTTGGATATACCTAGACCTCGTTTATCAACTCGAATGCTTACGATATGACATATATAAGAAGACTATGTGCTTTTGTTTTTCATTTTTCTGATTTTTTTGAATTTTGTGCCCACCCATTTGTATCTTGGTCAAATCCTAGGTTTGATAATGATTTAAACAAGTTTAAAATATGAAAATGCAAATGTAAGCATGGATCCTTCTTAGTCTGTCTAAAATGAAGCTTTTGGGAGGTTTTTGAAATTTCCATGTTTGAAACCCAAAACCACTTCTCTTCACATGCTTGACTTCATAAGACATAGTTAATTAATTTAGGGCTTAGGGGGTATAGATACATGATTTGTGTGGTTTGAATATGTATGGACCTTGTTTATCAAATTCAATGCTTACTATATGACATAAGAAAACTATTTGCTTTGGTTTTTCTTTTTTCTGATTTTTTTTCAAATTTGATGCCCATTTGAATCTGCTTGTCAAATCCTAGGTTTGACGACCAAGATAATTTAAACAAGTTTAAAACATGAAAATGAAAAGGGAAGCATGGATCCTTCTTAGTCACTCTAAAATGAAGCTTTTGGGAGGTTTTTGAAATTTCCATGTTTGAAACCCAAAACCACTTCTCTTCACATGCTTGACTTCATAAGATAGAGTTTAGGGGTTAGGGGGTATAGCTACATGATTTGTCTGGTTTGAATATGTCTAGACCTTGTTTATCAACTTTAATGCTTACTATATGACATAAGAAAACTATTTGCTTTGGTTTTCCTTTTTGCTGATTTTTTCAATTTTGATGCCCATTTGAATCTTGTCTAATCCTAGGTTTGACCAAGATAATTTAAACAAGTTTAAAACATGAAAATGAAAAGGGAAGCATGTATCCTTCTTAGTCACTCTAAACTCGGGTTTTGCCCAGTTCTACAGATCAAGGGATCAAAAAAATCCAACTACGGGGTTCGAACAACACGATTCTAATCCAAGAATTTTTTCGACCTCATCCAAATGGCCTCAAGCTATAGGGTTAGCATCTAGTGCAGTTTTTGTGAAAATGTATGCACTATGTGTGCTATAACTTGTATGTCTTTCAAATTTGAACCAAATTTGAATAAGTTTGAAATATTTGAAAAGGGGCTTTTGGGAGGATTTTGAAATTTCCATGTTTGAAACCCAAAACCACTTCTCTTCATGCTTGACTTCATAAGACGGAGTTTAGGGGTTAGGGGTAGATACATGATTTGTATGGTTTGATATGTCTAGACCTTGTTTATCAACTTTAATGCTTACTATATGAAGACTATGTGATTTTGTTTTTCATTTTTCTGTTTTTTTATTTTTTTGCCCATTTGAATCTTGGTCAAATCCTAGGTTTGACCAAGATTTAGACAAGTTTAACACGTAAATGAGTTAATTTTACCCTTGAATCCATAGGAAACTTTGTTCTAATGCACTATTATAATCAACCGAGTTTTTTACACCAACATCACTTACGTGTGGTGCCCACCCTTGAGGTCCCACACTTCAGTGAGCACAAGTCACGTGCGGTAGAGTACGCAAACTCCCATCCATCTTCTTTGTCAAGAGAAGACGCATCAGGATGCGTATTGGAAGTCTGTGGGTCCTTCTGGATCCTTCGGTTGTCCCTCTCACAAAAAAACAAATCTCTCTCATTCTCGGCCTCGCTCGACCGCTCGCTCGCTCGCTCGCCCGCCTGCTCACTGACAAACCCTGCACAAAAGTCAACATCATCACCCGAAAAAGGGGAGACACCCCCTTCTTCTCTCCTTCCGAGTGATCCCTCTTCCTCCGTGTTTCACTCGACGGGCAAACACCCATGTGCTGCATAGTAATAATAAAAAGGTAGTAGAAAAATCGATATACGAATCTATAATTAAATAGGTTAAACTCGGGTTTTGCCCAGTTCTAGATCAAGGGTTCAAAAAAATCCAACTACGGGGTTCGAACAACACGATTCTAATCCAAGAATTTTTTCGACCTCATCCAAATGGCCTCAAATTATAGGGTTAGCATCTAGTGCAGTTTGTGTGAAAATGTATGCACTATGTGTGCTATAACTTGTATGTCTTTCAAATTTGAACCAAATTTGAATAAGTTTGAAATATTTGAAAAGGGGCTTTTGGGAGGTTTTTGAAATTTCCATGTTTGAAACCCAAAACCACTTCTCTTCATGCTTGACTTCATAAGACAGAGTTTAGGGGTTAGGGGGTATAGATACATGATTTGTCTGGTTTGAATATGTCTAGACCTTGTTTATCAACTTTAATGCTTACTATATAACATAAGAAAACTATTTGCTTTGGTTTTTCTTTTTGCTGATTTTTTTCAATTTTGATGCCCATTTGAATCTTGGTCAAATCCTAGGTTTGACCATGGTTTAAACAAGTTTAAATCATGAATATGAAAAAATAAGCATCTTTCCTTCTTAGTCACCCCAAAATGTAGCTCTTGGGAGGGTTTTTGAAATTTCCATGTTTGGAACAAAAAAAACCACTTCTCTTCATGCATGCTTGACTTCATAAGACAGAGTTTAGGGTTAGGGGTGTAGATATATACATGATTTTCTAGTTTGAATATGTCTAGACCTGTTTATCAACTTTAATGCTAACTATAGACATAAGAAGACTATGTGCTTTGGTTTTTCATTTTTCTGTTTTTTTCTGAATTTTATTCCCATATATTTGAATCTTGGTCAAATCCTAGGTTCAACCAAGATTTAAACAAGTTTAAAACATGAAAATTAAAAGGTAAGCATGTATCCTTCTTAGTCACTCTAAAATGAAGCTTTTGGGATGTTCTTGAAATTTCCATGTTTGAAACCGACTTCTCTTCATGCTAGACTTCATAAGATCGACGGGGGTAGATACATGATTTGTCTGGTTTGGATATACCTAGACCTCGTTTATCAACTCGAATGCTTACGATATGACATATATAAGAAGACTATGTGCTTTTGTTTTTCATTTTTCTGATTTTTTTGAATTTTGTGCCCACCCATTTGTATCTTGGTCAAATCCTAGGTTTGATAATGATTTAAACAATTTTAAAATATGAAAATGCAAATGTAAGCATGGATCCTTCTTAGTCACTCTAAAATGAAGCTTTTGGGAGGTTTTTGAAATTTCCATGTTTGAAACCCAAAACCACTTCTCTTCACATGCTTGACTTCATAAGACATAGTTAATTAATTTAGGGCTTAGGGGGTATAGATACATGATTTGTGTGGTTTGAATATGTATGGACCTTGTTTATCAAATTCAATGCTTACTATATGACATAAGAAAACTATTTGCTTTGGTTTTTCTTTTTTCTGATTTTTTTTTCAAATTTGATGCCCATTTGAATCTGCTTGTCAAATCCTAGGTTTGACGACCAAGATAATTTAAACAAGTTTAAAACATGAAAATGAAAAGGGAAGCATGGATCCTTCTTAGTCACTCTAAAATGAAGCTTTTGGGAGGTTTTTGAAATTTCCATGTTTGAAACCCAAAACCACTTCTCTTCACATGCTTGACTTCATAAGATAGATCGAGTTTAGGGGTTAGGGGGTATAGCTACATGATTTGTCTGGTTTGAATATGTCTAGACCTTGTTTATCAACTTTAATGCTTACTATATGACATAAGAAAACTATTTGCTTTGGTTTTCCTTTTTGCTGATTTTTTTTCAATTTTGATGCCCATTTGAATCTTGTCTAATCCTAGGTTTGACCAAGATAATTTAAACAAGTTTAAAACATGAAAATGAAAAGGAAGCATGTATCCTTCTTAGTCACTCTAAACTCGGGTTTTGCCCAGTTCTATCAAGGGTTCAAAAAATCCAACTACGGGGTTCGAACAACACGATTCTAATCCAAGAATTTTTCGACCTCATCCAAATGGCCTCAAGCTATAGGGTTAGCATCTAGTGCAGTTTTTGTGAAAATGTATGCACTATGTGTGCTATAACTTGTATGTCTTTCAAATTTGAACCAAATTTGAATAAGTTTGAAATATTTGAAAAGGGGCTTTTGGGAGGATTTTGAAATTTCCATGTTTGAAACCCAAAACCACTTCTCTTCATGCTTGACTTCATAAGACGGAGTTTAGGGGTTAGGGGTAGATACATGATTTGTATGGTTTGATATGTCTAGACCTTGTTTATCAACTTTAATGCTTACTATATGACATAAGAAGACTATGTGATTTTGTTTTTCATTTTTCTGTTTTTTTTTATTTTTCTGCCCATTTGAATCTTGGTCAAATCCTAGGTTTGACCAAGATTTAGACAAGTTTAACACGTAAATGAGTTAACTTGGATTTCCTACCCTTGAATCCATAGGAAACTTTGTTCTAATGCACTATTATAATCAACCGAGTTTTTACACCAACAGGTCTGTCACTTACGTGTGGTGCCCACCCTTGAGGTCCCACACTTCAGTGAGCACAAGTCACGTGCAGTAGGTACGCAAACTCCCATCCATCTTCTTTGTCAAGAGAAGACGCATCAGATGCGTATTGGAAGTCTGTGGGTCCTTCTGGATCCTTCGGTTGTCCCTCTCACAAAAAACAAATCTCTCTCATTCTCGGCCTCGCTCGACTCGCTCGCTCGCTCGCACCCTGCTCATGACAAACCCTGCCAAAAGTCAACATCATCACCCGAAAAAGGGGAGACACTTCTTCTCTCCTTCCGAGTGATCCCTCTTCCTCCGTGTTTCACTCGACGGGCAAACACCCATGTGCTGCATAGTAATAATAAAAAGGTAGTAGAAAAATCGATATACGAATCTATAATTAAATAGGTTAAACTCGGGTTTTGCCCAGTTCTACAGATCAAGGGTTCAAAAAAATCCAACTACGGGGTTCGAACAACACGATTCTAATCCAAGAATTTTTTCGACCTCATCCAAATGGCCTCAAATTATAGGGTTAGCATCTAGTGCAGTTTGTGTGAAAATGTATGCACTATGTGTGCTATAACTTGTATGTCTTTCAAATTTGAACCAAATTTGAATAAGTTTGAAATATTTGCAAAGGGGCTTTTGGGAGGTTTTTCAAATTTCCATGTTTGAAACCCAAAACCACTTCTCTTCATGCTTGACTTCATAAGACAGAGTTTAGGGTTAGGGGTATAGATACATGATTTGTCTGGTTTGAATATGTCTAGACCTTGTTTATCAACTTTAATGCTTACTATATAACATAAGAAAACTATTTGCTTTGGTTTTTATTTTTGCTGATTTTTTTTTCAATTTTGATGCCCATTTGAATCTTGGTCAAATCCTAGGTTTGACCATGGTTTAAACAAGTTTAAATCATGAATATGAAAAAATAAGCATCTTTCCTTCTTAGTCACCCCAAAATGTAGCTCTTGGGAGGGTTTTTGAAATTTCCATGTTTGGAACAAAAAAAACCACTTCTCTTCATGCATGCTTGACTTCATAAGACAGAGTTTAGGGTTAGGGGTGTAGATATATACATGATTTTCTAGTTTGAATATGTCTAGACCTGTTTATCAACTTTAATGCTAACTATAGACATAAGAAGACTATGTGCTTTGGTTTTTCATTTTTCTGTTTTTTCTGAATTTTATTCCCATATATTTGAATCTTGGTCAAATCCTAGGTTCAACCAAGATTTAAACAAGTTTAAAACATGAAAATTAAAAGGTAAGCATGTATCCTTCTTAGTCACTCTAAAATGAAGCTTTTGGGATGTTCTTGAAATTTCCATGTTTGAAACCCAAAACGACTTCTCTTCATGCTAGACTTCATAAGATCGACGGGGGGTAGATACATGATTTGTCTGGTTTGGATATACCTAGACCTCGTTTATCAACTCGAATGCTTACGATATGACATATATAAGAAGACTATGTGCTTTTGTTTTTCATTTTTCTGATTTTTTTGAATTTTGTGCCCACCCATTTGTATCTTGGTCAAATCCTAGGTTTGATAATGATTTAAACAAGTTTAAAATATGAAAATGCAAATGTAAGCATGGATCCTTCTTAGTCTGTCTAAAATGAAGCTTTTGGGAGGTTTTTGAAATTTCCATGTTTGAAACCCAAAACCACTTCTCTTCACATGCTTGACTTCATAAGACATAGTTAATTAATTTAGGGCTTAGGGGGTATAGATACATGATTTGTGTGGTTTGAATATGTATGGACCTTGTTTATCAAATTCAATGCTTACTATATGACATAAGAAAACTATTTGCTTTGGTTTTTCTTTTTTCTGTTTTTTTTTCAAATTTGATGCCCATTTGAATCTTGTCAAATCCTAGGTTTGACGACCAAGATAATTTAAACAAGTTTAAAACATGAAAATGAAAAGGGAAGCATGGATCCTTCTTAGTCACTCTAAAATGAAGCTTTTGGGAGGTTTTTGAAATTTTCATGTTTGAAACCCAAAACCACTTCTCTTCACATGCTTGACTTCATAAGATAGAGTTTAGGGGTTAGGGGGTATAGCTACATGATTTGTCTGGTTTGAATCTTGTCAAATCCTAGGTTTGACCAAGATTTAGACAAGTTTAACACGTAAATGAGTTAACTTGGATTTCCTACCATTGAATCCATAGGAAACTTTGTTCTAATGCACTATAATAATCAACCGAGTTTTTACACCAACAGGTCTGTCACTTACGTGTGGTGCCCACGCTTGAGGTCCCACACTTCAGTGAGCACAAGTCACGTGCAATAGGTACGCAAACTATTTGCTTTGGTTTTCCTTTTTGCTGATTTTTTTTCAATTTTGATGCCCATTTGAATCTTGTCTAATCCTAGGTTTGACCAAGATAATTTAAACAAGTTTAAAACATGAAAATGAAAAGGGAAGCATGTATCCTTCTTAGTCACTCTAAACTCGGGTTTTGCCCAGTTCTACAGATCAAGGGATCAAAAAATCCAACTACGGGGTTCGAACAACACGATTCTAATCCAAGAATTTTTTCGACCTCATCCAAATGGCCTCAAGCTATAGGGTTAGCATCTAGTGCAGTTTTTGTGAAAATGTATGCACTATGTGTGCTATAACTTGTATGTCTTTCAAATTTGAACCAAATTTGAATAAGTTTGAAATATTTGAAAAGGGGCTTTTGGGAGGATTTTGAAATTTCCATGTTTGAAACCCAAAACCACTTCTCTTCATGCTTGACTTCATAAGACGGAGTTTAGGGGTTAGGGGTAGATACATGATTTGTATGGTTTGATATGTCTAGACCTTGTTTATCAACTTTAATGCTTACTATATGACATAAGAAGACTATGTGATTTTGTTTTTCATTTTTCTGTTTTTTTATTTTTCTGCCCATTTGAATCTTGGTCAAATCCTAGGTTTGACCAAGATTTAGACAAGTTTAACACGTAAATGAGTTAACTTGGATTTCCTACCCTTGAATCCATAGGAAACTTTGTTCTAATGCACTATTATAATCAACCGAGTTTTTACACAACAGGTCTGTCACTTACGTGTGGTGCCCACCCTTGAGGTCCCACACTTCAGTGAGCACAAGTCACGTGCAGTAGGTACGCAAACTCCCATCCATCTTCTTTGTCAAGAGAAGACGCATCAGATGCGTATTGGAAGTCTGTGGGTCCTTCTGGATCCTTCGGTTGTCCCTCTCAAAAAAAAACAAATCTCTCTCATTCTCGCTCGCTCGCTCGCTCGCTCGCTCGCACCTCCTCCACGACAAACCCTGCACAAAAGTCAACATCATCACCCGAAAAAGGGGAGACACCCCCTTCTCTCCTTCCGAGTGATCCCTCTTCCTCCGTGTTTCACTCGACGGGCAAACACCCATGTGCTGCATAGTAATAATAAAAAGGTAGTAGAAAAATCGATATACGAATCTATAATTAAATAGGTTAAACTCGGGTTTTGCCCAGTTCTGCAGATCAAGGGTTCAAAAAAATCCAACTACGGGGTTCGAACAACACGATTCTAATCCAAGAATTTTTTCGACCTCATCCAAATGGCCTCAAATTATAGGGTTAGCATCTAGTGCAGTTTGTGTGAAAATGTATGCACTATGTGTGCTATAACTTGTATGTCTTTCAAATTTGAACCAAATTTGAATAAGTTTGAAATATTTGAAAAGGGGCTTTTGGGAGGTTTTTGAAATTTCCATGTTTGAAACCCAAAACCACTTCTCTTCATGCTTGACTTCATAAGACAGAGTTTAGGGGTTAGGGGTATAGATACATGATTTGTCTGGTTTGAATATGTCTAGACCTTGTTTATCAACTTTAATGCTTACTATATAACATAAGAAAACTATTTGCTTTGGTTTTTCTTTTTGCTGATTTTTTTTTCAATTTTGATGCCCATTTGAATCTTGGTCAAATCCTAGGTTTGACCATGGTTTAAACAAGTTTAAATCATGAATATGAAAAAATAAGCATCTATCCTTCTTAGTCACCCCAAAATGTAGCTCTTGGGAGGGTTTTTGAAATTTCCATGTTTGAAACAAAAACCACTTCTCTTCATGCATGCTTGACTTCATAAGACAGAGTTTAGGGTTAGGGGTGTAGATATAGACATGATTTTCTAGTTTGAATATGTCTAGACATGTTTATCAACTTTAATGCTAACTATAGACATAAGAAGACTATGTGCTTTGGTTTTTCATTTTTCTATTTTTTTTTGAATTTTATGCCCATATATTTGAATCTTGGTCAAATCCTAGGTTCAACCAAGATTTAAACAAGTTTAAAACATGAAAATTAAAAGGTAAGCATGTATCCTTCTTAGTCACTCTAAAATGAAGCTTTTGGGATGTTCTTGAAATTTCCATGTTTGAAACCCAAAACGACTTCTCTTCATGCTAGACTTCATAAGATCGATGGGGGTAGATACATGATTTGTCTGGTTTGGATATATATACCTAGACCTCGTTTATCAACTCGAATGCTTACGATATGACATATATAAGAAGACTATGTGCTTTTGTTTTTCATTTTTCTGATTTTTTTGAATTTTGTGCCCACCCATTTGTATCTTGGTCAAATCCTAGGTTTGATAATGATTTAAACAATTTTAAAATATGAAAATGCAAATGTAAGCATGGATCCTTCTTAGTCACTCTAAAATGAAGCTTTTGGGAGGTTTTTGAAATTTCCATGTTTGAAACCCAAAACCACTTCTCTTCACATGCTTGACTTCATAAGACATAGTTAATCAATTTAGGGGTTAGGGGTATAGATACATGATTTGTGTGGTTTGAATATGTATGGACCTTGTTTATCAACTTCAATGCTTACTATATATGACATAAGAAAACTATTTGCTTTGGTTTTTCTTTTTTCTGATTTTTTTTTCAATTTTGATGCCCATTTGGATCTTGTCAAATCCTAGGTTTGACCAAGATAATTTAAACAAGTTTAAAACATGAAAATGAAAAGGTAAGCATGGATCCTTCTTAGTCACTCTAAAATGAAGCTTTTGGGAGGTTTTTGAAATTTCCATGTTTGAAACCCAAAACCACTTCTCTTCACATGCTTGACTTCAATTCATAAGACAGAGTTTAGGGGTTAGGGGGTATAGCTACATGATTTGTCTGGTTTGATTATGTCTAGACCTTGTTTATCAACTTTAATGCTTACTATATGACATAAGAAAACTATTTGCTTTGGTTTTTTTTTGCTGAATTTTTTTCAATTTTGATGCCCATTTGAATCTTGTCTAATCCTAGGTTTGACCAAGATAATTTAAACAAGTTTAAAACATGAAAATGAAAAGGGAAGCATGTATCCTTCTTAGTCACCCCAAAATGTAGCTCTTAGGATGGTTTTTGAAATTTCCATGTTTGACTTCATAAGACGGAGTTTAGGGGTTAGGGGGTATATATAGATACATGATTTGTGTGGTTTGAATATGTATGGACCTTTTTTTTATCAACTTTACTGCTTACTACATGACATAAGAAGACTATGTGATTTGGTTTTTCATTTTTCTGTTTTTTTATTTTTCTGCCCATTTGAATCTTGGTCAAATCCTATGTTTGACCAAGATTTAGATAAGTTTAACACGTAAATGAGTTAACTTGGATTTCCTACCCTTGAATCCATAGGAAACTTTGTTCTAATGCACTATTATAATCAACCGAGTTTTTACACCAACAGGTCTGTCACTTACGTGTGGTGCCCACCCTTGAGGTCCCACACTTCAGTGAGCACAAGTCACGTGCGTAGGTACGCAAACTCCCAGCCATCTTCTTTGTCAAGAGAAGACGCATCAGATGCGTATTGGAAGTCTGTGGGTCCTTCTGGATCCTTCGGTTGTCCCTCTCACAAAAAAACAAATCTCTCTCATTCTCGGCCTCGCTCGTTTCTCGCTCCTGCTCCTGACAAACCCTGCACAAAAGTCAACATCATCACCCGAAAAAGGGGAGACACCCCTTCTTCTCTCCTTCCGAGTGATCCCTCTTCCTCCGTGTTTCACTCGACGGGCAAACACCCATGTGCTGCATAGTAATAATAAAAAGGTAGTAGAAAAATCGATATACGAATCTATAATTAAATAGGTTAAACTCGGGTTTTGCCCAGTTCTACAGATCAAGGGTTCAAAAAAAAAATCCAACTACGGGGTTTGAACAACACGATTCTAATCCAAGAATTTTTTCGACCTCATCCAAATGGTCTCAAATTATAGGGTTAGCATCTAGTGCAGTTTGTGTGAAAATGTATGCAATATGTGTGATATAACTTGTATGTCTTTCAAATTTGAACCAAATTTGAATAAGTTTGAAATATTTGAAAACGGGCTTAATTTTGGGAGGTTTTTGAACCAAAGAGAAGTGGTATTGGGTTTCAAACATGGAAATTCCAAAAACCTCCCGGCCACGAGCTCCATTTTGGAGTGACTAAGAATGGATCGATTTTACTTAGGTATGTAGTATTGTACATCACAAATGTGAAATGAAACAGATGATGTGAATCTCTATAAACCCTAAACCCTAATTATATTAAACCCCTAGACCCTAACACTAAACCTTATATATATAAACCATAAACCTATATATCACTACCAAAAAATGAGTCATGCGATTCAAATGTTTGGCATTGTTTTCTCGTAGCATGCAAAATGCTCTCACACACACTTCTGGGGAAGCGAGGCCTCAAACACATGGTGCAAAAAAATATGCAGGGTTCTTGTCTAAACATAGAAGTGTATATATGCCATGTTTATTTGGTACTGTTCATAGAGGTATTATGTAAACCACAAATGATATGACTATGCATGCTTTGTTTCGATCTTTTCTATCAATCCCCACACAATAACTTATTAATTCGGCTTGTTTTAAAATTTAGCTAGGTCGAGCAATCTCACGATGCTCTCACCCTGCTTGTTTTAATTTGCTCTAGTACGAGGGTGCGGTGCATGTGTTTGGCCATTATTATATAAAATGTACTTGGCTCGATCCACACATTCAGGCCACACACCCATGTATTTTTTAAATTATTTGTTTGATCTGTACTTCATCTACACACTGTGTCAAATTTGCATTTTATCGGATTTAGCCCAAGAAATTGTATATATATAGATGCACATTGAGATAATTCATGAAACCTTGGAAATGGTCATCCTGTCATGCATGTTTCCCCGCGAATGAAAACTTGATTGGTGGCAGACAAGCAAAAACACATTTATGGGCGACAACCCAAAATGCACATATTTTGCAAAGTATTCATGCTTGCATGATGAAAAGTTGCAAATATATACATAAAATTGGGCCATGATTCAAAAGTTTGGCATGGTTCTTGTGTAGTGGTACCAAGCTCACATGCATGTGGGAGGAAATTTAGCTAGACGAACTCCAACATGGTGCCAATCTACTTGAGGGTTCTTCTCTAAAACACTGGTATGGCATGTTTGGTATTTTCCCTAGATATATGTACTACAAAATGATGAATACTCCATGTTTTTAGATTGCCTTTTTTGAATCACGTGTGCCTTGATTTCAAATCTAGGTCAAATCACTGGGGGAGGGGGATAAACTTGGCTTCATGGAAAAAATAATGTCTTGTAAATGAGATAACTTGGCTTTCCTACCCTTGGATCTATAGGAAACTATGGAGTACTTATACATTATAATAATCACCCGAGTACACCAACTGGTCTGTCACTTACGTGTGGTTCCCATGCGTGAGGTCCCACACTTCAGTGAGCACAGGTCATGTGTCCACCAGTCTAGAGGCTCCCGTTAAAAGAAGAGCCCTCTATATTATTATAAAGAAACATCAATCTCCATAAACATCAATCTCCCTTCTCAGTTCTCAGCTTCTCACTGCTCCCCCCTCGCTCGCGCCGCCGCCGCCACAACCCCCCGCGCCCCTTTCCGATCCCTCATCAGACCTTAGACTATGGAGTTGCCTGTGCCGAAGAAGCAGCCTCTGAAGCCGACGATCCAGTGTATCAACGACTGGTGCGGGAGGGAGATCCCTTACAACGAGGAAGACAAGCACATGATGGCGTGCCCGCACGGCTCTTGCTTCTGCACGCACCCCGGCTGCGAATTCGCCGATTCGAAGGTACCGTTCATCCTACACCTCAGAGAAGCCCACTTGACCGCTGTGGATAGGTTCCCGTACGACGAGGACTTCGGATTTGTTCATCTGAAGGTGCCGGCACCGGGCTCGCCAAAACTACAGCTCATCGGCTACGGGACGGATGGCGCAGTGTTCGCCTTGCACATCCACCCTTGCGGCATGGACACCGCGGTATCCTTCGTGTGCGTCAGGCCGGCGGCGTGCAACTTGCCCCGGTATAGGGTGACAATGTGGGCGAACGGCCCGCCGATGCCGGGGCCGCGTAAGCTTACCGGGGAACACTTGTTTGACGTGGTGAAGGCGGTATTAGAGCCGACGAGCAGCCCGACTCCGGGCACAGTTTCTTTGGGAGATGTCACTTCCTTCCTCTCGGTGCCGCCGCGGTACCTGTGCGGCAATGAATCATCGAAGCAGCTGACTATCTATTTGCGCATCGATAAGGAGTGAGTGAACATAACACTACCCTCAATCTTATTGGGACGATGCTAATGCGGATTTAAGTAATGCTGAATTAATTTGTTTTTCTTGTGACAGGGCGATTAGCAAGGAGAAGAGGATCTCGGTGCACAGCTAGCGACCTATATCTCGGCGTCCACCAAGTGTCCCTGAGTAGGAGATCTTGTTCTGCCTCTTCTTTTGATGTTTAATATTGCTTCATCACCGTAAAAGGAAGGGTGTGTCTGGGGCTTCCTGCTTCAAAGTACTCAGTACAAGGACTAAAAGAGACGTTTTGCTGATGGTTCTTGTCAGGACGGCCGTAGTGTTGGAGGTGGTCATCTACTTCGGTGGGGAAGGACTACTTAGACCTTTATCTAAAAATATTGACGGATTGGATGTATTTTATGTTTACCATGAATTATTCTATGTAATATGTAACCCAATTCGCCGATTAATGCAACTCTGGATCCTTCACTGTCATACGACTACTAAAACAATATAAATAAATAGGCATTTTAAGTTTAATGCACATTTAATCAAGCCACATAATGTTGGCGTACTTGTAAGCAACCAGGTTTACTATTGTTGGCATGTGTGGTACAATTTCATGGGGCAATACCCAATCTAGCTTGTTCAATTACATTACATGAAGTAATTAAAATATGGATGCCTAGAATTATTCACTTCCGTACATTGCGATGGCTTATAGCGGTTTCTATGACCAATCTACATCACAAATCTAGTTCAAATTTGATCTATTTTTATGAACAAAATTGGAAACTCTACTTGGCATTTTCGTTTACTATGACCAGATTCACATATGTAGTGATTCATTTTCTTTTCAAATCGCCATACCATTTCCTCGTGAACTCTTCATCTTTTTTTTAGTTTTAATGAATTTCCTTTGGTTGCATTCAATTTGCTTCAAATTCACCGGCTTCACCATTCGTACAAATTGTTCATCTTTTCTTTGTAGATTTTTCATGCATGAAGCATAACACCTTACCATGGTAAAATCTGCATATTTTCTACCAAAACTCGTGCCGAACTTTAAAGAACATGCAATTTTAAATTGACTAAAATTGGTTAAAACTCAACATAAGTCCACATATATTACAAACTCGAGAAATAATCAACATATATATCACCTAAATGGTCATCTTATGAAGTATGCCATGTTTCAAAATTGTTACCTTGAAAATTTGGCCCTTCTCTCAGGCAGCCACTTCACAATAAAGCTCACATAAAGCTCTTATTTTACACTAATAAAGTAGAATGTATTTATGTGTGAAATGAAGTTGAATAAAATATATGTGAACGGTAAGATGCACATTGCTGCCAATATTTGGGATAATTATTATTAAGTTCATACTAATATACAATGCAATCAACATGACCACACATGTGCAAGCAAGATAATAAATCTTTCTTAAATTACCTTAAGGTTGTAAGTTTGTTATTTGTATAGCGATTTTATCTCATACGATGACTCAAGCTAGCACATTTTTTTTGAATTTGCTTCAATATTCTAGGACCCACCACATTCGTAAAATGGTAGTGCCAATTTTACGTATCGTAGTGCACAAAAGACACACACACACACACGCACACACGCACACATATGCTCACTTATTTCAATATTTAAACTATATTTTCTTCATTCAAATTTTCCGACCTGGCATTTGAACATGTAGTTGAATTTTGAGTAAAACCGCTCATACGTCAAACATGAATCCAAATAAGGTACAATTCGAGAAAATCTACACATCACATTTTGGCCAATATACATTGTATAATGCTTGTGAAAATGTAGACTATGAAATAGTCAACGTCACCTTTTTAGGTCATGAATGTGTTGGGCATCGACCAAAGTCTGGTAGGATGGTGAGGCATGAGTTACGAACATCCTTCTTCTCCTCTCACCCCCATTTGAGAGAGAGAGAGAGAGTGTGTTTGTGTTTGTGTGTGTGTGTGGGGGGGGGGTAGAAAGCCATGTTAATAAATTAACTCATACATGAAAGCAAGAAATCAAACTTGATTTATATAAATCACTCTTAGTATTGTAGTTTGTTATTTTTATACCATCTATATCTCATATGACGACACAAGCTAGTCCACATTTTTAGGGCTCCTTTGATTCAAAGGATTTGCATAGGAAGTGTGAAGGATTTGGTTCCTATGGGAAAATTTCCTATACATGTTGTTTGATTCATAGGAACATATCCTATAGGAAAAATTCCTATAGGAATCTTGTAGTGTAATTCCTATAGGAAATAAGCATTAGCTCATAGCTCATGAAAAAATTCCTTTGCTACAATCAAACACACTTCATCTTCCTATAGGATTCAAGTAGACATGCCATTCCAATCCTATACATTTCCTATTCCTATGCTTTTCCTATCCTTTAAATCAAAGGAGCCCTTAATTTCATTGAAGTTCTTTTTGTTGCACTCAAATTACTTCAACTTTTAGGACCCACCATCCGTACAAGGGTAATGGAAATTTCTATGATCTTAGTGCAAGGCTTCACACAGAGACACTCAAAGTATTTCAATATTTTAAAATTCATTTTCTTCCCTAAAAATTGCCGACCGTCCATTCGTAACATGTAGTTCAATTTTGAGTAACATCACACATATGTCAAACATCAATCTTTTTTTTTGATATTTCGAGAAAATCTTCATATCCCATTTTTGGCCATCATATAAGGTGTACTGCGTGTGAAAACATAGACAGTGAAACTTTCAGCGTCACCTTAATTAGCCAAACTGGTGGGACGGTGAGGCCCGAATTAATAGCCACCACCTTCCTTCTTCTCCACTCGCCCCTCCCCTCCCCTCCCCATCAATATCTTCTTCAAAGCAGATTAAAGAGGATGGAGTGCCCCCACGACGGGTGCGGGAGCGTGGTCGCCTACAACGAGCTCCACGACCACGAGCTCGCGTGCCCGCACAGCCCGTGCGACTGCACAGAGGCCGGCTGCGACTTCTCCGCCTCGCCAGCAGCGCTCATCGCCCACCTCAGAGAAATCCATTCGATTTGTGTGGACATGATCCCGTACGGCACCGCGATGGCGTTCATCATCCCGGTGCTGGCACCGCCAGAGCCAAGACGTCCGGTCATCTTCTACGGGAACGATGGTACCGTGTTCGTCTGGCACACATATACGCAAGTCCAGCCGAAAAATGGATGCGTGCTGGCCTGCCTATCCGTTGAGTGCGTTAGGTCGGCGGCGTGCGTGTGGCCGGAGTACAATGTGAGTATGTCGTCGCACGGCAAGCCATTACTTAATCGCTCTGAGATTGGTTTAATGCTCCCCAACTATACGGCCACTATTCTGGCGAACAGCACGACCACGCCGGGCGCCGCCAAATGGTCGGAACTAGAGCGGTCGTTGCAATGGTATCAACCGTGCACGGAGCTGACTATCTGGGTTCGCATCGACAGGTGATACATGCGCCTATCTTAATCTTCGTGGTTATCTAATTGAAATTGCGGTTTATGCAGTACTGAATTAATTATTTTTTGTTGTCAGAAAGTTATCGTCGGACGGAAGTTCCTATTCGGAGCGGCGGGTTTAGGTTGCCAACTATGGGCTTTTTTCATTCAGAGGATTCACCAGGGCGGCCCTAACGACGATATATGATCTTATTTGGCGGAGAGGGTCCAACACTTGATTGTATTCTGTGTTTATGTTCACATACTCTATGGTGTATACTGTACTATGGAATCCCATGTCCGATTAAATGCACCTCTGGACCCTGCCAGGCATTTCCCTTGTTATCTTTTCTTTTACAGTATGCCACACATACTGTAACCATTGTTCAACGCGCAGTCCATTGGCTTGGGTGCTAGATGCTTCCTCGGGAAGGTACCCTATCTTGCCCATTTGAGAACAGACGTCCCTATAATTGCTCAGAAGCCCCGCGAGGGCACGATGGTCTTTTCTGGGTGTATGTAAGATTTATCCTTGACCAGCCCTCCGCCCTTCTTCTCTTTCTGTTCTGCTGGTAGCTAGTAACTAGCCTTCACCAGCCCTCCACCCTAACTACTGAGTAGTAAAGTACTACGTACCTCGCAAGCCATGGCTCCATTGAGCCGGGCGGCCCGGCGGCAGGATATCCTAGGGAAGACGATGAGGACTAGGACCGCCGAGAAAAACTCATCTAGCCAGCTAGCGCGTCGTTGTATGGCCACTTATGATCGCCTGAGCATTCTCGCAGAGCAGTCTATCCTCTATTCGATGGAGAGCGAGCCAGTGGGCGAGGGTTCGTCCGGGTAGGTTTCTAGTGGCGTGTCCTCCAGTTCATTCTTATTTTCTAACTGTTTTTTCCATTTATTTACATCTCACAGGGCCGGCGGTTCAAACGTCTACCCGGTAACCCCCACGACGGTGGCGCCCCAAGTCCGGTCGTCGGAAGCTGAGTTCGGCCCCGTTTCACGGCCAAGCCAGGTAGGCTGTATGCCTCTATCCACTTTTTTTTAATACTCCCTCCAATCCATTTTAATAGACTCTGATTTAGTACTCCCTCCGATCCATTTTATTTGAAATTTGAGTCAAATAAAATTTGTACAACTTTGTACTAAATCCGAGTCAACTAAAAGGGATCATAGGGAGAATACAACTTTACTAAATCCGTGTTTACTACTACTACTACTAAAAGGGATAGGATGGAGTAGTTTATGTAATCACGGCTTTCCTTTTAATTATGTGTTGATGAACACTGTGATATTTGTGGAGCGTCCATGTGATGTCCATTCCTGTATCAAGATCTGTGCTAGAAATTAGTAGTACTCCTATTTTTTTGCGTGTAATTACTCATATATGAATTGGTTGGATTCTTTTTTGTTCCATACAATGATCGTGCCAGCAAATGGAGGTGAACATGGCCCACATAGGCAGCCAGCTGGGGAATGAACTCTCCCTTACCCCAGAGTTTGAGCCTGTTCACGTAGATTTGGCGTCCGAGAACAAGATCTGCCATAATCTTCAGCAAGGCATCAATACCTTTACTGCCGAGCTCGACAGGCTTAATGAGCAGAACCGCGTTTGTGTGGAACTGCATAACCAGAGCGTCACATTGATGAATGATGATGATGCAAACACCACCATCAAGGGCGAGGGTTCGTCCGGGTAAGTTTCTAGCGGGGTGTCCTTCAGTTGATTCTTATTTTCTAACCGTTTTTACATTTATTTACATCTCAAAGGGCCGGCGGTTCAAATGTCTCCCCGGTAACCACAACGACGGTGGCGCCCCAAGTCCGGCCGTCCGAAGCTAAGTTCGGCCCCGTTTCCCGGCCAAGCCAGGTAGGCTGTATGCCTCTGTCCACTTGTTTTTTTATAGTTTATGTAATCACTGCTTTCCGATTAATTATGTGTTGATGAACCCTGTGGTATTTGTGGAGCGTCCGAGTGTTGTCCATTCCTTTATCAATATCCATGCTAGAAATTAGTAGTCCTATTGTTTGCGGGTAACTAATACTCATATATGAATGGGTTGATTTCTTTTTTTTTCATACAATTATTGTTGTAGCAAAAGGAAGAGAACAAGGCCCACATAGGCAGCCAGCTGGAGAATGAACACTCCCTCACCCTGGAGTGTGATCGTCTTCACAGAGTTTTGGCGTCTGAGAAGGAGATCTCCTTTCATCTTGCGCAATGCGTCGACATGCTTAAGCAGCAGAACGCCTACTGGGTGGAACTGAACAACAAGAGCGTCACATGGATGGATACTGGAAGCAACCTCATCAAGTATCTCATGGAACAGAAGTTGAAATTAAAGCTCAAGAGGCAGATCTCGAGGGTGCTAATGCGCGGACAAACCGCCGTCCTTAATGCGATTATCAAGGAGAAGGAGGATCTCCGTGCACAGCTAGCGACCTATATCTCGGCGTCCACCAAGAGTGTCCCTGAGTAGGAGATCTTGTTCTGCTAGTTAACTGCTTCATCACCTTAGTATCGCCATGTGCTCGTAAAACTGCTAGTTAACTATCTGTTGGTATGTTGCACATTTGATCTGAACTTTGTGTTTTGCAATGCACAATTGATCAACTACTAGTAAGTGTATATTAAAATGGCGGGATACTCTTTTTAGCGGCGAAAATTTTCCATTTTTTGCTATTGTAGCGAATCTAAGCCCTTCAGAATCTTCCCTATCGTCAAGAAAACTTTCCAAAAACATAAGCATTTTGGAGGGAAACCTTGATGATATAGGCTATGAGGATGATCCTGGGTTGTGGTTCTTAGCGTGATCTGTAGATGGCAGTATGCTTCTTGTTCATACCTGAGGCTTTACTGAGGCTGCAAGATGTTCTCTAAGGACACTGTCAGTTATGTTCAGATAAGCTAGGGAAGAGATTACTGGTCTTGGAGCATATTGTCTTTTCGTGGGATTGAATTATCCGCTCACATTGCAGTAAATCATGCATATTTCGATTTATATTTTGGTGGAGTTTCATTCGATTTGAATAATTGGTTTGTGAGCAAATAATATTTAGTTTAAACTAGTGCTCGAATACGTAAGAAGCTATTTAATCACAAGCTAGTCATCCGAATGGGATGAAATATTCATAGATTTTAAAACAAGGCATCTACATATTACTGGATTTTTTTCAAAATTTTCTGAATAGTTTTTTCTTTTTTAGCTTCGAAATAACAGATAGTTTGGAACGTTGGATCTCGAAAGATGGTAGATGGTGGCACCTAGTCACAATGAGACTTGGAAGCATCAAGTCACTGAAGCTCCTCCAAACCAAGCTAGGAAAGGCATTGAAAATGAAGTTCTGCTCTAAAACATCTCTCATTTCATTTTGGTGCTCGCGCGGTTGCATGCTGCCCACGTGTTAAGGTACGTGTCTCTGGCATAGAGTACTACGATTATCGGCGAAAAATATATCGTAATGGAAACTGTAAAAAAAGCCCTCTCTGCTCAAGCTGATGTGACGAGACATCACTGCACCAAACGTCGTCGCAAATTTATAGATGGGTGGCGTGCTAGTCTACCATCTACCAACAGTCAAATCGGCGCCCAGTCGCAGCAGCAGCAGCCTAGAGTACTGCCTAGGTTTTGCCCCTTGCATGTCTATCGTCTTTTTCTTCACCCTCGCAGAATCACGCGCACGCGCAGGATCTCGATCCCCACCACGCCGCATCACTAGTACTATACCGGCCTTTCTCTCCTCACCCCACCCGGCCGCGGCGCGCATCGTTTCTTCCATAGCGCTCGCCCTCTCCTCCGAAAACCCCAAGCGAAGTTGCATCCGCCATCCATCTAAATCCATCTTCACCTGATGGAATATTCAAGGCTTTGCCGGTGCGGCGGGGACGGCCACTTGGAGGCTCTCACCGGCGACAACATCGACCTCATCGCTGCGCATCTGGACGTTACCTACACCGTCCGACTTGCCGCATGTTCCAGGGAGCTCTACGACCAGATCAGCAATGATGAAGGTAAGATGCACCATTGGGATGAACCCTGCCTGCTGATGCCTCCGCCTGCTTATTGGTTCGATGATCCCTGGTTCGTGGCGACAGCATCTCGTCTGCATGTTACCGTGTACGACCTGGTGCCCCTTGACCATCCTCGCCGTTCTGTCACCCTGCCGTTCATGCACGACAGAAAATGGCTTGGCGCGAACGGCGACTGGATCGCCGCCGCCGATCATCGTGGGTGCCAGTGGTGCCTTGTGAACGTCTACACCGAGCGACATATCCCCCTTCCATCCCCACCTGATCCGAAGATTGGTCATGGTGTTACATATCAACCTGCTACTAAAGATTGGTTATACTATCTTTGCTGGAGTCGAGCAATTAATTTGTTGAAGATTGTAATCTGCCAAGTGCCCACAAAAGGTGGGAGGTACGCAGATTACAAGCTCATCGCCTTGTTCGACAAAAGGATTTTCTACCTTGAAGGGGGTGGCGACTGGAGAATGCTGAAGAACCCTACACCTGAACAAATTGTGCCGGCGTTCTGTGATGCCATTGAACTCGGTGGCCAAGTTTTTGCGGTGGACGAAATTAGGGGCTGGACGTACTGCTGGGACACCCCAAATGGTATTTTTTCAGTCCTTATGTTGCATTGCATGATACACTGCCTTAATCAATGAAGTTATTCATGAACTACCTTGTTTATATTTTACCTTTCATAAATGACTTAATGATCACACCGCCTTTTGCTGAATATGAATGAACCGTTGCTTGCAATGAATTAGTACTAATTAGTCACCAACAAACATAGTATGCTCAGTATGTGATTGCATTCCTGAATTAGTAATTCTACGCCACTGCAGAATATGGATGTAATTACCCAGTATCTCAAAAGATAAGGTAGCACTATGAAGGCACCCTTTTTGATAACCTTTTACACCCATTGTTTCATATATAACTAATTGATTTTTGCTCCAAAAGGAGGACGAGAGACCCCCGCCATCTGCATTAGAGAGATGCATAAGGACTTTCATAAGTATATGACTTAACGATCACATCCTTTATCTGAATATGAATGAACCGTTGCTTGCAACGAATTAGTACTAATCAGTCATCAGCATACATAGTATACTCCGTATGTGAATGCAATCCTGAATTACTAACTCTATCCACTGCAGAATATGGATGTAATTAACAAGTATCTCAAATGTTAACGTAGCACAATGAAGGCACCCTTCTTGATTAACTTTTACACCCATTGTTTCATATAACTAGTTGATTTTTGCTCGAAATAGAGGGCGAGGTACCCCGGCCTCTGCATCGAAGAGATGCATATGGCCGTTATTTAGTACTCCATCTCATGAAACATGTTATAACTTTTTCTTACTTTTGATTTACTCCCTCCGTCCCACCAAAAGTGTCTTGAATATCTGCCTTCTCCTTTTTTCCCTTAGAAAAGTAACTCAATCAAAATCCAATTATTTACTAAACAAGAATGAAATACTTGTTATGCCTAATTTACTTAGTTTAACCTGTACCTTTTTTAATTATGTTCTTTATCCGGCTAGATTTTTCTTTGCCAAATTGCCCGAAGCTTATGCATATTTCAACCCCATCGTGGATGTTATGCCTGTCATACCTCTATTTTTTTCTTCTATTAGCCTTTGTTTGGCAAGCTGCTTTAAGTTTCCCATGAAATGTTTAGTACTCTATCTACCAAATTGAATGTTGTATTCATTCCAAAAAATCAACAAAATGTGTACAAGGCGAGAACTTTTATATTTTTATATTACTAGTATGTATGCACGTCAAACCATTAAAGATTCTGTTTGATAATCAAAAGAATATTTATAGCATGCCTTTCGCAAGTTTTGAAAGAATATATAAAAAATCTAAAAAAATAGATGTAGAGAATGTATTATTCTACCAGAGTGTAAAATCTGAAATTGAGATACCCTATATTCGGGCCGCACAAAAATGACAGAATCTGATAGATTTTGAAGTTACAAAATGTTGGAAAATATATGTCAGATTTTTTTGTTGTTGCAAAACCTTAAATATAAGATATTTTGATTTGGACATTTGAATGTTGGTAGAACACAACATTGTTGACACCCGTATTTAATCTCCGTTTTCTTTGGAACTTCAAAATGCAGCTCTCAAAATTTTCAAAAACCATGCTACATGTAGCTCGAGCTATATTCATGGTTTTCGAAAGAAAATATTGCCAGCAATGCATATATAAAATACGAAAACAAGAGTGGTCCTACAAAAAATGATGTTTCTTCCCATCAGTCGGCAAACGAAGGGAACAAATAAAAAATTAAAAATATGTGTACATCTAACACTCACTCATTTCTTATCTACCTTTTCCTTTGATGTTTCCTTGAGAGTTGAGACCGTAAGAACCTTCCATTGATCCATGTAGCAGTGCTGAATAGCGATTTCTTTGATGGGGTTATTCATATGCTTCAGGGGTTTCAGATATTTGGTCATTTTTTGGGGTAGACCCAAGGCTCACGTGATGGTTCTAAAATATTGTAGAGTTAGCTATGTGCACTCTTCACAGAGAATCCTGCTGTTGTGCACCGTTAGATTTAGCACTCCAAGGGTCATGATTGAAGCTCTATACTCAGTTTAAAACTGGACCAACTGGTAGATTGTCTGTACTCCTATATTGTATACAAATATCTAATCATATACACCGTTGGATCACTTAAGACAAAGGGAATTAACTACAACACAGGACTTAAACTTAAGATGATATATTTGTCAAAATTTGAATGTATCTATATGCTTTCACTGTCTAGATACATCTGAATTTGGACAAATCTCAGACACTTTCGGTGGGACAGAGGTAGTATATAACTGTGTATACACTAACTAGTGTCTAGTTTTGGCGAAGTTAAGACTTGTTTCGTGGGATGCATGCAGTATAACTGATATATTGGACACTCGATTTGAACACATGAATGACCAATGTCCTTAGCTTACATAGTCGTATTTATACTGTGAGCATGAACGATGAACAGTGCTGCTGTTTGAATATGGTTGCCAGTAACACCCTATTCGTCTCCATTTCTAATATTGCAGAAAACCCGATGTCCATGTTCGTAATCCCGCCACCGGTGGTGGATGATCAGCAGTACGCGTGGTTCCTCGCTCCAACTGCTGATGGCAAGCGATTGATGATCATCCTTACAGTAAACAACATTGGGATTGCCAATGCTGAAGTACCTCATGACATTCCCTATGCTGCTAATGGGCTTCAGCTACGGCAGTATCCTCCTGTTGCCACCTACGTCTTTGAGCAGGATCCCATATCTCTGTTCGTTGCAGCACGTGCAGGGGACTTTCATTGGAGGCAGGTTAACAGCCTCGGCGACCACTCTCTGTTCCTCGGACTCAATTACCCGATCATTGCCAACCTGAAGAAGCGTGAATCCAAAGCTCCTGATGGCACATTGGTTCCATTCATGAGGAAAAACTGCGTCTACACAGCATACCGGAAGTATCTTCATAATCAATACCCTAAAATTTTGCGCTGCAACCTCCAGCCAGATGAAGGTGAGACTGTGGGAGTTATCAGCCTTCCCAGAGTTAGTTGGGGTAGTGTCCGACAAGCGGCTATGTGGTTTAAGCCTGCTTTAAACATTGCCCGTTCGGTGTTACCTTTAAAAAAACACTGACACACTTTTTTATTATGCTTGAAGTGTTGAGAAGTAGTACACTGCTTTTAGTATGTACTAGTTTGAATCAGTTTATTTGAACACTGCCCTGCTTTTGTATTTCGTGTTGCCTTCATATTATAACCCATGCATGGCTGTTTTAGGATTGACTTTATTTCAGCACTATAATATAGCCACCTCTTGTTGATCATAGTCATGAGAGGACCATTCCTATTTTTTCGCCGCTAAAGGGTAAAGTACATCCCTGGGGGCAGCGATTCTTGCTGCAGGCCACTAAACATGCATCAACTATGAGCAAAGAAGTTGATGTGCGACCTAGGTGACTGTGCGGACCCCACATGTTAACCAAAGAAACAAACATGTCAATACGGAACTAATGTACATACGACAACTCCTATATGATATGTGTACGATTGAGCATCTGGAGGTGTGCTGCCACCTGCTTCCTCACACGTTGGGTTTGATCTTGTGTTGCGTACACGGATCGGACTGAAATTGTCGTGTGCATAGCAAGGTTCATGTCAAGTCTAGGTAACAAATACTTTTGGGTTTCAACGGCCATCTACATGGTATTTGCTATAGGCCTACTTGCTCAGGCTGTTGAAGCCCAATAACTAGAAATGGGCTTTTCTGCTCATGCAATTTCGGCCCTTTTCTAATGAACCATAGATCCTATGATGGCAAAAAACAAAAACACGGAGATTCTGCATAAAAGTTGTTTTTATTTATTTAGAATTATCCGGTTGCAATTTTTGAAACTGCTCATGGCCAATATGAAAATCCTTGATCGCTCCATACCCACACGGATCACGGTATTTTTAAAAAATTCATAAAGTGGATTTGAAATTTAAAACATATCCTAATAATTCCATGATTTATTCTATTAACTTGCAAGATCTTGGAGCGAAAGAGCTTGTATTAGCAGCGTCGTCAACGTTTTTAAAGACGGCAGAGGATCGGAAAAAAATCAGTTGGTAAAAAAATCCAAAAAAAAAGAAACATTTATCGTTTGAGAGGATGACATGCGGGACCCATGAGGCAGCAGCATTCTCAACGTTTCCAAGGCGACACAGGATTTTAAAAAAGGCGAAATAGCCAGAAATTAGAGGTCAAAATAACTCCAAGAAAGGAAAGGTTTATTGTTCATAGAGGCTGACATGTGGGACCCATGAGCCAGCAGAATCCTCTAAGGCTGCAGGTGATCAAAAGAAAAAAGGAAGTAGCCAAAAATTAGGGGTAAAAATAATTCGAAGATAGGAAACTTTTATTGTTCGTAGATGATGACATGCGGGAGCCAGCAGAGCCTCAACGTTTCAAAGGCGGCATGAGATCGAAAGCAAAAGGCAAGTGACAAAATATCAGGAGCCAAAGATAATCCAAGAAAAGAAACTTTATTGTGCATAGAGGATGACATGCGGGTCCCATTTAGCAGCAGCGGTCTCAACGTTTCAAATGCGGCTTGAGATCAAAAGAAAAAAAGTTGATTGTACATAGAGGATGACATGCGGGTCCCATGAGTCAGCAGCTTACTCAACGTTTCCAAGGCGGTAGGGGATCAAAAGAAAAAGGCAAGTGACCAAAAATGAGGGTGAAAAATAATCCAAGAAAAGAAACTTTTATTGTACATGGAGAATTGCATGCGGGTCCCATTTTGCAGCAGCGGTCCCAACGTTTCAAATGCGGCTTGAGATCAAAAGAAAAAGAAAGTAGCCAGAAATTAGGGGGTAAAAAAACTCCAAGAAAGGAAAGCTTTATCGTTCATACAGGCTGACATGTGGGACCTATGAGGCAGCAGAGTCCTCAACTTTCAAAGGCCGGGGGATCAAAAGAAATAGGAAATAGCCAAAAATCGGAGGGTGAAAAAAACCCAAGAAAAGAACTTTGTAGTACAAAGAGGATGACATCGGGTCCCATGAGCGCAGGTTCCTCAACGTTTCAAACGCATGAGATCGAAAGAAATAGGCAAGTGACCAAATATCGGGATCCAAAGATAATCCAAGAAAAGAAACTTTATTGTACATAGAGGATGACATGCGGGTCCCATTTAGCAGCAGCGGTCTTAACGTTTCAAATGCGTCTTGAGATCAAAAGAAAAAGAAAGTTGATTGTACATAGAGGATGACATGCGGTTCCATGAGTCAGCTTACCCAACTTCCAAGGCGGGGGATCAAAGAAAAAGGAAATAGCCAAAAATCAGAGGGTGAAAAAAAAAGAAAATAAACTTTTATAGCACATAGAGGATGACATGCGGGTCCCATGAGCCAGCAGGTTCCTCAACGTTTCAAACGTGGCATGAGATCAAAACAAAAAGGCAAGTGACCAAATATCAGGATCCAAAAGTAATTCAAGAAAAACTTGATTGTACATAGAGGATGACATGCGGGTCCATTGAGTCGACTTACTCAACGTTTCCAAGGCGGCAGGATCAAAGAAAAGGAAATAGCCAAAAATCAGAAGGTGAAAAAACCAAGAAAATTTTTATAGCACATAGAGGATGACATGCGGATCCCATGAGCCAGCAGGTTCCTCAACGTTTCAAACGTGGCATGAGATCGAAAAAAAAGGCAAGTGACCAAATATCAGGAGCCAAAATAATTCAAGAAAAGAAACTTGATTGTACATAGAGGATGACATGCGGGTCCCATGAGTCAGCAGCTTACTCAACGTTTCCAAGGCAGGATCAAAAGAAAAAGGAAATAGCCAAAAATCAGAGGGTGAAAAAATCAAGAAAATAAACTTTTATAGCACATAGAGGATGACATGCGGGTCCCATGAGCCAGTTCCTCAACGTTTCAAACGTGGCATGAGATCGAAAGAAAAAGGTAAGTGACCAAATATCAGGAGCCAAAAATAATTCAAGAAAAGAAACTTGATTGTACATAGAGGATGACATGCGGGTCCCATTTAGCACAGCGGTATCACCGTTTGAGAGGCTGCATGGGATCGAAAGAGAAAGGCAATTGACCAAATATCAGGAGCCAAAAATAATTCAAGAAAAGAAAGTTTTATAGTACATAGAGGATGATATGCGGGTCCCATTTTGCCAGCGGTCTCAATGTTTCCAAAGGCACGACAGACCAAAAGAAAATGTAGTAGCCAGAAATCAGGGGTGAAAAAAATTCCAAGAAGAAAGATTTCAATTGGGCTGCATCTGGACATCTGGGCCTTCGAACTATCGTGCTTGGCCTTTTGACTCGTACAATTTCAGCCCACTCCAAAACAGGAAAGTTCGGAATTTTCTAAACAAAACAGGAAAGTCCTATGCTTCGCAAAAACAAAAAAACAAGGAGATTCAACATATAAGTTTGTTTATGTAAAAATAAAGATTTAATTTATCCGTTTGAAATAGCTCAGAGCGCAATACACTTTTTTATTGTCTGCAAAATAATCAAGATATCACATGTTTGTTCTACGGGGAGGCTGACATCGGGACCCATGAGGCCCGTCGTCCAACGTTTAAAGGCGGCGGGATGGAAAGAAAAAAATAAACCAAAAAATCTGTTGGTAAAAATCCAAAAAGAAACATTTTCGTTCTAAGAGGATGACATGCGGGACCCATGAGGCAGCGGCATCTCAGCGTTTATTGTTCATAGAGGCTGACATGTGGGACCCGTGAGCCAGCAGCGTCCTCAACGTTTTAAAGGCTGCAGGAGATCGAAAGAAAAAATAAGCCAAAAATCATTTGGTAAACAAAATCCAAGAAAAGAAACATTTACCGTTCTGAGAGGATGACATGCGGGACCCATGAGGCAGCAGCATCCTCAGCGATTTCAAGGCGGCAGGGGATCAAAAGAAAAAAAGGAAATATCCAGAAATTGATTAGGGGTTCAAAATAAATCAATCAAAGGAAACTTTTATTGTTCATAGAGGATGACATGTGGGACCGACCTCCCAACAGCGTCCTCGTTTCGAGGGGGAGATCAAAAGAAAAAAGGCAAATAGCCAGAAATTAGGGGTCAAAAATAACTCCAAGAAAGAAAACTTATTGTCGTAGAGGATGACATGCGGGACCCATGAGCAGCAGCTTGGTCAACGTTTCAAAGGCGGCATGAGATCGAAAGAAAAAGGCAAGTGCCAAAATATCAGGAGCCAAAGATAATCCAAGAAAAAACTTTATTGTACATAGAGGATGACATGTCCCATTTAGCAGCAGCGGTCTCAACGTTTCAAATGCGGCTTGAGATCAAAAGAAAAAGAAAGTTGATTGTACATAGAGGATGACATGCGGGTCCATGAGTCAAGACTTACCCAACGCAAGGCGGCAGGGGATCAAAAGAAAAAGGAAATAGCCAAAAATCAGAGGGTGGAAAAAAATAAAGAAAATAAACTTTTATAGTACATAGAGGATGACATGCGGGTCCCATGAGCCAGCAGGTTCCTCAACGTTTCAAACTTGGCATGAGATCGAAAAGAAAAAGGCAAGTGACCAAATATGAGGGCCAAAAATAATTCAAGAAAAGAAAGTTTTATAGTACATAGAGGATGACATGAGGTCCCCGTTAGCGCAGACGGATCAGCGTTTGAGAGGCGGGGGATCGAAAGAAAAAGAAATTGCCAAAAATCAGAGGTGAAAAAAACCAAGAAAATGAACTTTTATAGTACATAGAGGATGACATGCGGGTCCCATGAGCCAGCAGGTTCCTCAACGTTTCAAACGTGGCATGAGATCGAAAGAAAAAGGCAAGTGACCAAATATCAGGGAGCCAAAAATAATTCAAGAAAAGAAACGTGATTTACATAGAGGATGACATGCGGGTCCCATTTAGTGCGGTATCTTTTTGAGAGGCGCAGGGGATCGAAAAAAAAAAGTGACCAAATATGAGGTGCCAAAAAATCCAAGAAAAGAAAGTTTTATAGTACATAGAGGATGACATGCGGGTCCCATTTAGCAGCAGCGGTATCACTGTTTGAGAGGAAGCAGGTGATCGAAAGAAAAAGTCAAGTGACCAAATATGAGGTGCCAAAAAAATCCAAGAAAAGAAAGTTTTATAGTACATAGAGGATGACATGCGGGTCCCATTTAGCAGGACGGTATCACTGTTTGAAGAGGCCAGGTGATCGAAAGAAAAAGTCAAGTGACCAAATATGAGGTGCCAAAAAAATCCAAGAAAAGAAAGTTTTATAGTACATAGAGGATGACATGCGGGTCCCATTTAGCAGCGGTATCACCGTTTGAGAGGCAGCAGGTGATCGAAAGAAAAAGTCAAGTGACCAAATATGAGGTGCCAAAAAATCCAAGAAAAGAAAGTTTTATAGTACATAGAGGATGACATGCGGGTCCCATTTAGCAGCAGCGGTATCACTGTTTGAGAGGCAGCAGGTGATCGAAAGAAAAAGTCAAGTGACCAAATATGAGGTGCAAAAAAATCCAAGAAAAGAAAGTTTTATAGTACATAGAGGATGACATGGGGGTCCCATTTAGCGGTATCACTGTTTGAGAGGCGCAGGGATCGAAAGAAAAAGGTAAGTGACCAAATATGAGGTGCCAAAAATAATTCAAGAAAAGAAAGTTTTATAGTACATAGAGGATGACATGCGGGTCCCAAGCAGCAGTATCACCGTTTGAGATGCGGCGGGGATCGAAAGAAAAGGCAAGTGACCAAATTTGAGGTGCAAAAAAAACCCAAGAAAAGAAAGTTGATTGCATAGAGGATGACATGCGGGTCCCATTTAGCGGTCTCAACGTTTCCAAGGCGGCAAGGGATCAAAAGAAAAGGAAGTAGCCAGAAATCGGGGGTCAAAAATCCAAGAATAGAAAGAATTTTGGTTCATAGAGGATGACATGCGGGACCCATGATCCTGCATCGTAAACGGCTCGATCGGAGAACGTTGAACGAGATGGCGCGATCTAGAAAAAAACAATGCGAGAGAGGCTGCCATCTGGGCCCTACATCCCTCGGCGGTGCGGATTTGCGTTGACTCGGCCGGCGAACCCGAGATTTCGAGATGCACCACGTCCCGGGCCACCATACGCCACGTTTTGGCCGCTTTCGTCGGGCTAGGTGGCCTCAAACAAGAAAAAAAGTTTTGACATGCACCACGGAGGGACCAAAATCGTCGGCCATGGTACACCAGCAACCACGGCGCGACTTCAACTTCGTCGGCCATGGCAACTTTTCTTGTAGTGTGTGGTCATGACAGTCGTGCTTCACATGATTGTGGCATGGAGGCACGCTCTTCATTTGTGTCTTGTCATCATCGACGACGGACATGATGGAAGGAGACCCATCATCCTCCAGCCATCTCCTAGATAGCTAAACCTGTAGACTCTACTCGTCTCAACGATTTCTTTGTCTAAGACTCGCTGAGATCCTCTTGTATCCGTGATCAATACACTGTCAAGGCATATACTCATTGATTCTCTACCTATTGGCCTGAGCCCCTACCGATCAAATAAACGTATTTTTGATCCTTTGGTGCGGTTGTCGATGAACCTAAAAATTGATCTTCCGTAGGTGTTATCATTGATATCTTCAAAACTGTAGCATTTCAAAATTTTGCTTTTGTAGAAAAATACTCTGCATATATTAATTGAAACATAATTTATCGTTGTCTCTTTTCCGGCTATTAATTGTGTGTTACTACTATCTATTACCATTCATGTCTATTACCTATATATCGATGTGCCATCGTGCATCACATTTTTGTTCACAAAATCATGCATCACATTCTTACTTACTCGTTGCTCAAAAGACATGGATGCTTAAACCGTGGGTTGTACACACCGTGAAAGGGAAAACAAAACAAAGAAGAAGGCAGGCGGTGTTAGGCCATAATGCTAGTATCATAGCTAGTATCATACACATTGGTCCCACAAAAATGCTGATGTGGCAGCTAATTAAGAGGAGAGAGGAGATTAGTGTAACATAGGTGAATACGTATCATGGCATGTCGAGAAAAGTTAATGTCGAACAAATCTTGTACACATTTGCCTTGAGATTCTAAAAAATAATAAATATAGCATAACTATGATACTACTTCATGATACTAAACTATAGAGATAGTACCATACACAAGTATCATATCTATGATACTACAACATGATACTTACCACTATATATGCCTAGCCTTAGAGAACCCTAGCAGGCAATATGCTAATTAGCCTCGCACGGTGGCTACGTGTTAATGTACGTACAGTTCATTAAGAACAAGGAGAATAAATGTTGTTCGTTGTCCGTCGCAATACGTTCACAAATTGCCAACTACTTCCTCTGTTTTAATGAATAAGGCTCACTTTGTATACTGTATAAACTTTGACCTCAAAAAGTAAGCAATAAACTTTTGATTATATAGTGTGTAATTACTATCATAGGAGTTGTATTGAAAAACACATTCTAATGACGCTAATTTATACCATTTTTTATATAATTTTTGGTCAAAAAAGGAAAATTGAGGACACATTATTTTCATTTGAAGAAAGAGAGTAGCTAGTTGACCCACTCGTTCCAATCACCATCGAGTTGGCCTTCCGCTCCGTGGACCAGCAGCAGCTGCTGCCTGACACTACAATAAGGCCATAGCGGCGCCGCACCACAGTATCCTCGAGCAATTCCAATAGTATAGCCAATTGTTGGCCGCTGATGACGCCATGCCGTTTGTAGATCATATAGCTAACATGTATAATAGTTAGGCATAAGATCTGAATACTTTCTACCATACTACCACCTGGCTCAGCTCTCACAAAGTCAAAGACGCGTCAAGATTTCGCTATTGCATGTAGTCACTTCTCTCTCTTCTCTCTCCTCCAACTCATCTAAGATATATTATTTAATGTCTTATACAATGGTGACCGAGCTATCGGACTTAACTGCTACGGCGACAAACATAGCGCGACAAGTAGTCTACGATGCTGCCCGGTGGACGCAAGTCCAATGCGGTCATTCCATTCTGCAAATGGTAGGCGGAAATGGATGGCTTGTCATAACTACACACATGTAGACCGTGTCGGCTTTGATGGACGAGGACAGCCGGCCTGCACCGACACCGAGCGGCCATCGCCGCCCGCGCCACTGTCGGATATGAACACGGCGCGACCGCGCAGGTCGTAGATGTGCACCATCCTGCCCCGGTCCACGTCGACCGGTGCGCCTCGTACGTCGGCATTTTCCGTCCCGGTTTCAGCCGCACCCTAATCAGCTCACCGTCGTTGTCCACTAGGTAATTCCTGCGTGCGCCTCCTCCTGACCACTACCGCGAGCTGCGGCTGTTGGCCAGCGTCGGCGACGGTGGCATCCACCACCTTGATGCCATTTCTGGTGACGTAGTAGAAGCGTTTCGCGAACGATAAGGTTGAGACGATGGAGTCCATATCCCCGTACGGGCCTTTCTGTGGCCGCGTCCGACAGCTCCAGCGCTCATCGCCGGGCTTGGCGATGGCTGGTTCAATCTCACGATCATCCAAGTGCAGTGCCACCGTTGTGCTATCAGCGAGGCCGGCACTGAGCACCTGCATTTGTCAAGTCTGCTAGCCCAGTGCTGTTATCCTGGGTCTTGAGCAGCGAGGCCGCGGGCCGTGGTGGTGGGTGAGCGGGTTCAGGAGGTGCATATCGCCGGTGCCCTCTCGGCAGAGCAAGACGAGGAGGCCACCGGAGGTGTGCCGATGACCAGCTGGCCCCGGAGCTCAGGGAGGTCCGCGCGGATGCGCTCCCCGTCGAGATGTTGAGGAAGTCGCGGCGGTCGACGTTGGCGGCGAAGACCTCGGGGGAGCATGATCCAACGGCGGGGATGGAAGCGGTTGTCGAGGCCGCCGTGCGCGTGCGGGGTCTCGGTGCACCGCCTCCATGCGCTGCACACCGCGCGGAAGCGGAGGTAGCCGGCGACGTCGTCCGCGAGGACTTGCTCGGCGATCAGCCCCGCCGGCCCGGCCGTCAGGTTGGCCCAGTCCCTCCTGCATGCAAAGTCATGATGAATCACGGCCGATTGTACGTAGAAATGGTTTCCATGTGCAGTGTAGAATGATGATGAATGGATCGAGATGAGCTAGTGGCCGGACACGATGCGTACGTACCGGTTAGGTTGGGCGGTGCGTGCGCGCTTGGAACGGCGCAGCAGCGTTCCTACGACGATCGGCGCCGCCATGTTTCCTTTCCGCGAGGCTGTGTTGCGCGGGGTTGGGTCCTGTTTTCGTCTCGCGTTTAGTAGATAGACAGGGTAAGGTAATATGGACCGTGATGATGTTGTTGCGAGGTCGGTCCGTCCGAGGCAGAGTGAACTCATGTCCAGAAGCCAGCCCGGCAGCCCGCCCAGTACCACTACAGAAAATTAAAGACGTGCTCACGTGCACGGTCCCCTCTCCACTATTTTTTTGTGGGGTTTAATTAAAAAAAAATCACAAAGTGTACCTTCTCCCCTGTCCATGAAGCTTATTTTCTTCTTTTTTCGTAAAGGAGAACTCTCCAACCTCTGATCGCACGCATGCCCTAGCAACATATTTCTAATGGAACACAAAATAGATGAAGCTACTTTCAATGAACTAGAAGAACCATGGACAAGGTAACAATGCAATGTTCTTCCGATTTGGCTCCAGAATTTTGAACGAGGCTTCACCAAAGCGGCTCAAAATTATGACCGGATTCAAACTTCAAGCCTCGTCCATAATTCGAGAGCAACTTCGATCAAAAGAAAATGATAAATGAAACATAAGTTTTTAGTTGGTTTTTGAAGAAAACTCGAATTTATTGGATATTCTACGAGATTCCAATATTGTATTCTTGGACCGACTCGGCTTTCTTTTGTAGTTGTTTTCTAATTTCTCGAGCTCCAATATGATTTTGTGGATTAGGTATGTTCCTTTCCGACTCTAAAATTGTTGGGGTCTGTTTCAAATATTCCTTGACTCCAATATGATTTTTTTGGAGCTTTTTTCCAACGGCTCTAAAGTTATTTGAGTTAATTCATCATTTACCGATTCCCGTAATTTGGTTTATTTGTAGTCATTTTTGGAAAATACATGTTTAGAGTTGGCTCATTATTTTCTGCTAAGGCCGATTCTCACACCAACTCTCATACGTTGACTGCTGCTAGTGTCACAAGAGTAACAATGCAATGTTCTCCGATTTGGCTCC